>OY979647.1:0-1200000 GCA_963855885.1 Coenonympha glycerion
TGGTGGCCGGCCATCAAGTGCCGGCTAGTGGAGAAGAAATGCCCCCTCAATCTGCGCAGGATATTCTCAAGCTATCTTGAGAACAGGAGGGTGTGTGTGAGGTACGGAGATGAGGAGTTCCGTACCTCCACCACCAAAGGTTGTGTCCAGGGGTCCATAAGCGGGCCCACACTTTGGAACCTGCTTCTGGACCCCCTGCTTGTTTTATTAAGCGAACGCGGCACTTATTGCCAAGCGTTCGCTGATGATATAATTCTGGTTTTCTCGGGGTTCCAAACCGCAAATTTAGAGCGAGAGGCTGCCCAGGTACTGACCTGTGTGTATGAGTGGGGTCTCGCAAATAAGCTGAGGTTTGCCCCTCACAAAACAAGCGCGATGGTGGTGACCAAGAAGCTGAAGTTCGACACCCCGCGCATACACATGGGCGGTACCCAGATTGAAATTGTAAATGAAATAAAGATCTTGGGCCTTTTGGTAGACTCCAAGTTGACATTTAACAACCACGTCAGGGCAGTCTGCCAAAAGGCCACAAACATCTACAAGCCCCTAGCTAGGGCAGCCAAAATTAACTGGGGGCTGAACCCCGAGACAATCAGAACTATTTATAACGCGGTGATTGAGCCCATTATATTGTACGCGTCCAGCGTATGGGCACCGGCCACACAGAAGATTAAGGTCCAGAAGCAGCTAGACACGGTGCAGCGCGGTTTCGCGCAAAAAATTTGTAAATCTTACCGCACCGTGTCGCTCAACGCTGCACTTCTGTTGGCCGGTCTCATACCGCTGGACCTGAGAGTGCAAGAAGCGGCTCAACTGTACGAAGCCAAGAGGGGACGTCCACAAGCAATACTGTGCGGCAGAAAGGTCGAGAAGAAGATCAGCTTTCTCGAAGCTCCGCACCCCTCAGAGGAGGCTGTGGTGGAGTTTCGGTGTCTGGAGGACTTGGAGCCGGAAACCGTGGCGTCTCACGCGATGACCGGTCTGAGGATATTCACAGATGGTAGCAAAATGGAGCGTGGAGTGGGTGCGGCTCTAACCTGCTGGATGGATGGAGAGGAGACTTTCTATCGGAAGTTTCTTCTCCAATCCTATTGCACTGTCTACCAGGCGGAGCTGTACGCACTCTACCAAGCAACAGAGGTTGCCCTTAAGACCAGGGAGACATCTGTGAATATCCTCAGCGATTCAAGGTCCTCGCTGGAGACGCTCGGCAGCGCCGAAACCTTCCACCCGCTGGCCTTTGCCACTAAAAGAAATTTGTCTCTTTTAAGGGCCAAAGGTACGGCAATCAGCCTCTTCTGGGTGCGTGCGCATATAGGTTTAGAGGGCAACGAGAGGGCTGACTTCTTGGCGAAAGAGGCGGTTATGAAGCTCAAGACCAGACCACATTACGACAGTTGTCCAATCTCGTTTATAAAGAGATCTATAAGACAGGAAACTGTCGTGAAATGGTCTGGTCGCTACGCGAGCGGAGAAACTGCCTCCGTAACCAAGACCTTCCTGCCGACAGTTGAAAAAGCGCGAAACTTCTTAAAGAAACAAACGCTGACTCCCCTCTTGGTGCAAGTACTTACGGGACATGGTGGGTTTGCGGAGTACTTGCACAGATTCAAATGCAAGGATAGTCCCGGCTGTGTCTGCGACGACGGCGTCGCAGAGAGCATAATGCACATGATACTTGAATGTCCGCAGCACAGCCGAGCCCGTGAGGATCTGCAGCAGCAGATCCAAATGAGTCTGTGCAGGGACTCCATCCCCGCCATTTTAGATCACCCTAGTTCCCGTGAGTCGCTTCTTGCATTCTGCTGCATGGTAGCAAGGACGGCCATAAAGAGGAACAAAACACGGTAGCAGAGATGCATAGTGTTTCGGCTATTATAAGAATAGATGGAATTCACTTGCATATAAGCTTCTCGTGTTTTGTTCTCCTTTATATAAACTTACTTTAAAATCACTTTTAAAAATATAATAGATAAAAATAGTGTTAGTCTAGAAAAGTCTCCGACTTGTGTCGGAGGTAGCCGCCTTGCTACCATGTAGCAATTAAAAAAAAAAAAAAAAAAAAAAACCTAACCTAACCTAACCTAACCTCGATTTTTTCGAATTCTGACTCCGGTTTTCAGCCGATTATCCTCGCACTGGGACGGCCAGACTGCGCTTGCCTAGATGCTTGCAACGAGCCCTCGACCGCGCGAATCGGCTCAGCCGTTGATGAGAAAATCGATTTTTTCGAATTCTGACTCCGGTTATCAGCCGATTTTCCTCGCACTGAAACGACCGCATTGCGCTTGCCTAGACGCTTGTAACGAGCCCTCGACCGCGAGAATCGGCTCAGCTGTTGACGAGAAAATCGATTTTTTCGTATTCTGACTCCGGTTATCAGCGGATTATCCTCGCACTGGGACGGCCGGACTGCGCTTGCCTAGATGCTTGCAACGAGCCCTCGACCGCGCGAATCGGCTCAGCCGTTGATGAGAAAATCGATTTTTTCGAATTCTGACTCCGGTTATCAGCCGATTTTCCTCGCACTGAAACAACCGGATTGCGCTTGCCTAGACGCTTGTAACGAGCCCTCGACCGCGAGAATCGGCTCTGCCGTTGACGAGAAAAAGGATTTTTTCGAATTCTGACTCCGGTTTTCAGCCGATTATCCTCGCACTGGGACGGCCGGACTGCGCTTGCCTAGATGCTTGCAACGAGCCCTCGACCGCGCGAATCGGCTCAGCCGTTGATGAGAAAATCGATTTTTTCGAATTCTGACTCCGGTTATCAGCCGATTTTCCTCACACTGAAACGACCGGATTGCGCTTGCCTAGACGCTTGTAACGAGCCCTCGACCGCGAGAATCGGCTCAGCCGTTGACGAGATAATCGCGAAAAACGCGTTTTCCAGGCCCGCCCACCCGCCCTTATTGTATATATAGGAGAAGGGGGGTAAATTCTGGGACGAAAAATTTTTATTGCCTTATCTCGTGGAGGGTATCGAGAGGCACCAGAATCTTACTGTAAATCGTCCGGCACTCATACCCTTCACGAGTTACTGTTGCGGGAACCCTTAAAATATTGACTCTTGGGGGCACTTTACACCCCCAAAAAAGAAAAAACTATAGTTTTTAACGTTAAATGCCTATAGTTTTCTGTATAACAGGTTGACATTGGATGGCTTTACACCTTCCAACTTTTAGCTGTTTTTAATTTTAAGGATACTATATTTACTCGTATTTGATTGTTGGGGACTCTTTACACCCCCAACAAAAATCGTGATATTTAGACGAGACTGATATAGTCATAGTCTTAGGTTGTTTCATTGACACTGAGAGGCAATTTACACCTCCCAGTTGTATATTTATTTATTTGTGTATTGTGTGTGTGTATTGTGTGTGTGTTTTGTGTTGATTTTAGTTTAATTTAATTACGTCTTACTAAGGTTAGGTTAGGATTTTAGATATTCTATTTATTGACTGTTGAGAGGCTCTTTACACCTCCCAACTACAATATATAATAACAATTGCTATTATTTTTTTAGAGTAGGTTTAGTTTATTCTGTGACCTGGGAGGCTTTTACACCTCCCAAGCTCGTAGAGTACGTTATAATCAATAGGTTAAGTGTTCATAAATTAAACATTTTGACTTTGGGAGGCTTTTTACACCTCCCATATAATATTATAGGTAGGTATTTACTTGTTAGGTTAGGATCACTATTAAATTTTTGTATTTTATTTTAATCGATTGACTATTGGGAGGCTTTTTACACCTCCCAATTATTTAGGAATTTTAAGTAAGGATTTAAATAGTTCTTCAACATACGGGATTGAAAATATGTTCGGCTATAGAACGCCTAAGAATTCAGCAATGGGAGGGGGTGAAACCGAGACGGAGCCGTCGCCCCCTAAAAATGAGGCAGGTAAGGCCAGTCCTCTGTCAAAGCTGGATACGACGCGAACCGTCTCGAAGACATCCTCCCCTCAGTCTCTGCCTAAAGGCGCCCTGGTCAGTCCCTCCAAGCCCAAGACGAAGAAAACCGCGTCACAGGGTCTGCTTCCTGCAGGAACCCGAAGCAGGAGGGCTCAGACAGAGGTTACAGTTGGCTCGCCGGAACTTGACATTGAGATAACTAAACCTAAAGGGCGATTAGCAGAGGCGAAGTGCTGCGTTATGAAGGCGAAGTTACAAATCAATAACTCCCGTAACATCAAAACCGAGATAAAGGTGGAAGTTTTACGCGCCGTGGATAGACTGTATCAGTTGGTGAAGGAGGCGGAAGCCGCGAGGCCACCGGCTCCTGTGCCAACTGTTACAGAAATGGTAACGAGCAACGACCGGGTCGCCTCGCAGACCAACGAAATGAAAAGAGTATTGGAGTCCGACCTGGCAAAAAAGTTGGAAGAGCACGGTCGAATGTTGCGGGAGAATACCGAACATATGTTAAAGCTCAAGGAGCAAATGACGAAGTTGAAGACGGAGCCAAGGCCAACAACGTATGCTGGTATCACAGCTGCTGCCTCGGTTTCACAGCCAGTCCACTCAATGGTAGTGTCGTCGGCAGACATCGATGACACCAGTGAAGACGTCATCCAGAAAATCCGCAAAGCGGTAGACGCGAAGTCATCTGGCATTCGAGTCGACAGGCTGAGAAAGGCGAAAGAGAGGAAAGTGGTACTGGGCTGCCAATCTAAAGACGAGCTAGCTAAAGTCACAAAAAAGCTGCAGTCTGAGCAACCAGCACTGCTTATCGAACAGAAAGAAAATAAAGATCCTCTAGTCATCTTGAAGAACGTACTGAGTGTAAACACAGACGATGACATCATAGCAGCGTTGAGAAGCCAAAACGCCCATATACTGGGAGACATACCCGAGGCGGACTATAGGGCGACCGTGCGGTACCGCAGGAAGGCACGCAACCCGCACGAGTGCCACGTGGTGCTTCGAGTGTCTCCGCGAGTATGGCAATGCCTTACGTTAGCGGGCCGGGTCCACGTAGACCTACAGAGGGTTCAGGTGTGCGACCAATCTCCACTGCTCCAGTGCTCAAGGTGCCTTGCCTATAGGCACGGCAGGAAGTCTTGTACGGAAACGGCAGATCTCTGCAGTCACTGCACAGGGCCGCACCTGCGCAAAGACTGGCCGCTCTGGAGAGCGGGAGATTCTCCCATTTGTCGCAACTGCACCCTATCAAAGCTGGACAAAAGCGACCACAACAGCTTTGACAACGACTGTCCCGTTAGAAAGAAGTGGGACAGATTAGTTAGGGTCAACGTGGCCTATTGCTAAAGGCGTCCCGGGCGTTCCATCACAGCCGAACAATAATTATAAGTACATAGCCCTCCAGGCCAATCTGCAAAGAAAAGAGCTCGCCACCCAAGAGCTAATGTTCGAGGCTCTCAACAAAAAAGTAGCAATTGCATTGATCCAGGAGCCATATGTGGGGGGGATCGGAAGGATGAGAGACTACACCGGTGTCAGAATCTTCCAGAGCATGCAAAGGGGAGACGGTAGCACGGTAAAGGCCGCAATCGCGATATTCGATAACGACGTGACCGTGTTGCCGGACCCGCTGCTCACCACTAACAATATAGTGGTGGTGAGAATCAAAACAAGCGCGTGGGAGATGGGTGTGGTCTCTTATTATTTCGAACCCAATTTACCCATTGAGCCATACCTGGATCAATTGCAAAAGATCGTTGAGAGCCTCGAAACAAAATATGTAGTGGTGGGTGGCGATGCAAATGCGAAAGATACCTGGTGGGGAAGTCGAAAAACGGACAGCAGAGGGGAAGCTATGTTTGGGACACTTGAACAGTTGGGCTTGCAGGTGCTCAACCAGGGCAACGTGCCTACCTTCGACACGGTTAGGGGTAACAAGGTGTACTCTAGCTGTGTCGACATCACGGCGTGCTCCGTGGAATCTCTGCCACTGATCGAAGACTGGGTGGTGGACGAAAGCGTGACGAGCTCAGATCACAACACAATAGTTTTTAAAATTAGGCTGAAAAAAGTAAAAGGCATGACTATCAGTAGAACAACTAGAATATTTAATACGAGAAAAGCTAATTGGGACGAATTTCATGCGAAACTAGCCCAATTAATGAAAGATGAAAATATAAATAAAAGAGAAATTGAACAAATAAACAGCAAAGAAAAATTCGACTACTTGATAGAAAAATATACAAATATAATAACGACAGCATGCGAAGAAACCATACCAATAAAGAAAGTAATGCAAACGTTTAAATTACCTTGGTGGAATGATGAGCTCGCCGCGCTGAAACGTGAAGCTACCACGAAGAAGCGGCGGATACGATGTGCTGCACCGGTCCGCAGAGATAAAGTTGTCCGAGAGTACCTGCAAGCAAAAGAAACTTATGAGTCCCAAGCAAAACAAGCCCAGATAGCTAGCTGGAAGGCGTTCTGCGAGAGACAGGACAAGGAGGGACTGTGGGATGGGATCTACAGGGTCATAGGACGAACGATGAAGAGGCATGAAGATCTTCCTCTGATAAAAGATGGCATAACATATGACCCTACCCAATCAGCGCAGATGTTAGCCGAGACCTTCTATCCGGAGGATCGGGGGGATAGCGATAACGCCGAACATCAGCATATAAGGCAAACTGGTGAGAAAGTAAACGGCTGGACTCCAAACGAAGTTTTGGATCCACCGTTTACCTCTGTCGAGCTAAAAAACGCAGCCTTGAGCTTTAACCCCAAAAAGGCCCCCGGATCAGATGGTCTCACGGCCGACATATGCCAGCGCGCTATATCCCTGGACGCCGACGTGTACCTCGGCCTGGCAAATAAGTGCCTAGAACTGGGTCACTTCCCGACGGTATGGAAAGAGGCCACCGTGATAGTCCTCCGAAAACCCGTTTAGGGGGTCTGGGGTGTAATGAGTAAAAATGTAGACGTAAAAGTACACAATTATTTACTGTCCCAAATACCTAGTTAATTTACAACTTAGAGATTCGTGTTCGAGTCTACGGCTAGACATACAACTGAACGCGGATACGGTCGTCAAGGAACTGACGCGTTATACAAAAGTGCAAAAGTGCATAAAGTGCACACTCGTAAAATGATATGCGTTTAGTTGCACTGAACTGTGTCCCTACAGTACTCCGCCGCTTTAAAAAAAATTTTTTTCTAAATAAAATTTTCCTTTAAAAAAAAAATATTGAATATTGACAAGCGTAGACTGGAGTCTGCAGTAGTTTCATGCACAGCGCAACTATTCGCTACGCCAGCGATTTACGAACCTCGATAGCCCGAGTATCATATTACACATAAAGGTGATTACACACTATACTTATGTTCACTTCACAATAATTATTCTTTTGTATTAATTTCACAATAAAATTTATATCTACCGCGTGCGTTTTCGTTGGGTGCTATTTTCAGGCATACCCAACGTTGACGTTTCCTCCGGTTGCTGTCTGCATCGGTTGTGCAGCAGCAGCAGGTCCTCTCACTCCCGCGCCCAGTATGCCGCTCCCGCTGGCCATTTCTTTACGCAGCCACCCTTTGACTTTCTTCGCGCACCGCTGATATACCAAGTAAATCAATAGTATGGATGATAATATTACAGTGGTTATTAGTAGCCATGTAAAATAATCCAGCCTTTCGCTTATGCTGTTATTTATCACCGTTTCGTTAACAATATTCTGGTTTTGTTTTTCTTTGCTCTGTCCGTAACCCATATTTAAAAAATGTGAAAATATGTATCTATCTTACGAGATTGGGTAGAGAAATGAAGAAAACCGATTCTCTAAAATTTAAAGTTTACAAGATTCACAAAACTATGTCACAATTCAGCAATTTAGTAACTATAAGAAATTAAATTATATATTTTCCAAAGTGTGCTGCGTAAGGTAATCGCCGCTGTTGCTATACCTATTTACATAACTCGTTAGTATATCTAGCATAGTACATTAAATGGGTTAAAACTACTTATATTTATGTTTAAGTACATTATTTTTCGTCCAAAAATCTGATCGGTTTTTTTACCACTCGACCGCTTCGCGAGGTTTTAATTACCTCTTCAGGTTTTTGGAAGACATCGTCCGTCGCCGCTTCTTTAAGCATATAAGCTGGCTTTAAACGATTAATTGACACGGCGCAATTTTTGCTACCTATTTCTATTATAAATACCTTTCCTCTGCGTTCCACGACGCGATAAGGTCCGTCGTATGGCGGTTGCAGCGAACGCCGCACCGCATCGATTCTCAGGAAAACGTACTTACATGTATATAAGTCCGGATGCACAAATATGCTTCTGGAGCTGCCATGCGGCTCAGGTTTCGGTCGGTAGTTATGGAATGCCTCCTTTAGCTTACCTAGATATTCGGAGTCGGACATGTCTACTTTGCTGTCCTCAAAGAAATCTCCCGGGAGCCTTAACGTCTTACCTAGAGTCAGCTCTGCTGCACTGATACCAGTATCACTCCGCGGCGCTGCTCTCAAACCTAATAGTACCACCGGCAATTCGTCAGCCCATGATGTGTTTATGCTGAGTCTAGCCATTATTCCAGATTTAAGACTTCTGTGCCACCTCTCAAGGACACCGTTCGACTCGGGATGATAGGGAGTTGTTCGAATCTGCTCGATGCCTAGATATTTCATAAGCTTGACGAACAAATTGCTTTGGAAGTTCTTCGCCTGGTCCGAAGTGATCCTGGATGGATTCCCATACCTAGCTATCCAGACTCTAAAAACCACTTCAGCTACTGTTTCCGCCGACATTTCCCGGATCGGTTCCGCTTCTACCCAACCGGTAAAACGATCGATCATAGTAACGATATATCGATATCCTTCTGACGTCACGGGAAGGCTTCCGACTATGTCTATATGTAGATGCGTGAACCTGTCAGCCCTCGGAAACTTATCTATCACAGATTCCGTATGTCGATGCACCTTAACACGTTGGCATTGGGTACAAGTTTTCGCCCATGTGCCTACATCCTTATTCATATTAGGCCAAAAGAATCTTTGAGAAACTAATTTCCTAGTAGTTCTAATTCCTGGATGACTTAAATTGTGTACAGAATCAAAAGCTAAACGTCGAAACTCTGTAGGTAAGTAAGGTCGTATTTTATTATTCGAAGTTTCGCAATAAACAGGTTTGTCACACAACGGTAAGTGCATCTGCTTAAATTGCAATTTACTATCGTGTGCGTTTTGCACTGTTTGCTGTAGGTAAGTGTCACGTTCTTGCTGTGCGGCCAATTCTGAGTAATCTATCGCTGTTGGACTCGCGATGGCTGAAACTCGAGACAATGCATCCGCTACGACATTATCTTTACCGCTAATATGCTGAATATCTGTTGTGAACTCACTGATGTAGGCCAACTGCCTAACTCGCCTAGGACTATCATCGTTATTACAATTTTTAGTAAATGCATAAATTAACGGTTTGTGATCCGTAAAAATTGTTAAAGATTGCCCTTCGAACATGTTCCTAAAATGTTTCATAGACATATATATACTTAGTAACTCGCGATCGTATACCGCATATTTTTGTTGACAGTGCGTAAGCTTCTTGGAATAAAAACCTAAAGGTTGCCAAGTATTACCTACCTTTTGGTGAAGTGCGCCACCCAAATTTTTATCCGAGGCATCCACCATGAGTGCCAAATTTGCGCCTCGTATGGGATGAGACAATGTAACCGCGCTTTGTAAGCTAGCCTTACATTTCTCGAACGCCTCGATTGATTTTTCTGACCACTGTATCTTAGTCTTGTCCCGTTTCTTAGCATTATGTAAATACAGGTTTAACTCACCTTGATACTCTATCGCTTTGGGTATGTGTGATCTGTAGAAGTTCACCATACCTATGAATCTTCTAAGCTGCTCTACTGTCTCCGGACGTGGAAAATTGATAATGGCCTCAACCTTCTCAGTCAGTGGACGTATACCTTTAGTAGATACTTCGTAACCTAAAAATTCTAAATTATCTAAACCAAACTTACACTTAGACACATTAATAGTAATTCCATATTCATTGAGTCTTGAGAAAACTGTTTTCAGATGCGTTTTATGCTGTTCGATGTCCGTACTCGCGATAATGACGTCATCTATAAAATTATACAAAAAGTCCAAACCGTTTAGTACAGTCGTGTCCATAAATCTTTGGAATGTCTGAGCTGCGTTTCGTAGACCGAAGGTCATTCGCGGAAACTCAAATAATCCAAAAGGAGTTATGATCGCAGTTTTCTCAATGTCTTCCGGAGCCACTGGAATAAAGTGATAAGCCCTGTTTAAGTCCAATCTCGAAAATATTTTTTTATTTGCCAATAAATAAGTAAAATCTTTTAAAGGTGGTATAGGGTAACGGTCGGGCTTGGTGATTGCATTGAGCCGCCTGTAATCGCCACACGGCCTAATGTCGCCGTTTTTCTTCGGCACCACGTGCAGTGGGCTCGCCCACGCGCTCTTAGAAGGCCTGCAAATCCCTAGTTCCGTCATTGCTCTAAATTCTTCCTTAACCTTCGCGTACCTAGCCGGAGGTAAGGGTCTAGCTTTAGCATACACAGGGGGTCCGGAAGTCTCAATGTGGTGGAAAACCGAATGTTTCGGCAATTCCTTATATGAAACTGGTTTAGTCACCTCTGGAAACTCTTTTAAGAGCTCATGCCAGGGATGGCTATCATTTATCGATTTAACCGTAATATTATCACTAAACCTACTTATTGACGCTAATGTGTATAAACTAGTAACTTGATCTCGCAATTTCTTCGCGCTGAGATCTATAATTAACTTATAGTGTGCTAAAAAATCTGCGCCTAGAATAGGTTGCTTTACGTCAGCGATTATAAATGTCCATCTAAACTGACGCCTTAACTTAAGATCTAATGTTAGTGTTATCAGTCCATACGTTTTAATTTCTGTTCCGTTTGCCGCATATAGTTTATACTCACTCACTGCTGATCGGTTTTTCGGTTTCGCCATGTGCACCGGCACTGCACTCACGTTAGCACCTGAGTCTACCAGGTACTGCTGGTTGCTGTTCCAGTCTGTCACGCACAAGCGGTGATTTGTCCGCGATATGCAGCCGCCCGCCGCCGACTGCACCGCACCTAGTTTTCCTGCTGTTGCTGTTTGTTTCGCTGCTCCCAATTGCACGGTTCTACGCACTTATTAGCTTTCTTGCCATATTTATAGTGGTAGTAACATAGCCAATCTGGGCTTTTCCGCGATCTGCCCCTCGAAACGCTCCTTGTCCTACTCGGGTAGCGTGCCCGTGGTGTTCCGTGTCGTTGCCTGTTTGAACCGCGGTGTTCCGTGCGTCCTCGCCGCAACTCCTGCACCTCTAGCGTCAGCTTCGCCACCTGAGCTGCCAAATTTGATGATGACGTCTGCGCTGCTTGTAACTCTGCAACCTCCACCGTTTGGGTGGTCTCGACGATCTTGTCTGCGATGACCGCAAGACCGTCCAGTTCCACTTTAGTGACTGCCAATACTGCCCTGACTGCCGTCGGTAGATGGCCGATCCATAGCATCCGCAGCGAATCCTCAGCTATCTTCCCTTTGGCCAGGTCCCTCATCTTGCGTAATAGTTGCGATGGTTTCTGGGAGCCCAACTCCATCTCACTAAGTAACTTTCTGAATTGGCGCTCCTCACTTTCCTCATACACTTGTAGGAGCCTGGCCTTTAATGACTCATATTTGTCACTTTCTGGCGGTTCCAGTATCAGATCACTCACCTGCTCGATTGCGGATTTGCTTAATTTCGTGGTCACAAGATTTTGCTTTGCGGCATCCCCGAGTTTTTGCCCATATAGTGTGGCCTCAAACTGGGCGAACCACAGACGCGGTTTATCCGCCCAAAACTCGGGAATCCTCGATGATATCGTTACCGCAGCCAAACCTTCTCTTGCGTCCGCTTGTCCCGCCTCCGCCGCTACCTTAGCTGCTTCCGCCTGGGGCTGCGCCGGGGGCTGTGTGAGTCCTTGCTGGCCGTACATATCCGCACTAGTTGTTCACTTTTCCGCCGTAAAGTTTTAGGGGTCACCACTTTAGGGGGTCTGGGGTGTAATGAGTAAAAATGTAGACGTAAAAGTACACAATTATTTACTGTCCCAAATACCTAGTTAATTTACAACTTAGAGATTCGTGTTCGAGTCTACGGCTAGACATACAACTGAACGCGGATACGGTCGTCAAGGAACTGACGCGTTATACAAAAGTGCAAAAGTGCATAAAGTGCACACTCGTAAAATGATATGCGTTTAGTTGCACTGAACTGTGTCCCTACACCCGCAAGAGAGGACTACACCAACCCCAAAGCCTACCGACCGATCGGGTTGTTACCCGTCCTGGGCAAGATCTTGGAGAAGCTGGTTATCGGGCGGATCAAATGGCATATATTGCCCGGGATGAGTACTCGCCAGTACGGATTCATGCCCCAGAGAGGCACTGAGGACTCTCTCTATGATCTAATGCAGAACATCTATGACAAACTAAAAAAGAAAAAGATCATCACAATGATATCATTAGACATAGAGGGGGCATTCGATAGTGCCTGGTGGCCCGCCATCAGAGTCCGGCTGGCTGAGGAAAAGTTTCCCATAAACATCCGCCGAATGATGGACAGCTATCTCCGGGACCGCAAGGTCAGGGTGAGGTACGCGGGCGTGGAATACTCCATGAATACGACCAAAGGATGTGTCCAGGGATCGATTGGATGTCCCATCTTATGGAACCTTCTGTTGGATCCGCTACTGCGGGGTCTGGAGAAGCGTGGCGACTACTGCCAAGCCTTCGCCGACGACGTCGTCCTCCTCCTAGATGGTGACACGGGGTTGGAGGTCTCAAGACGGGCCAATGCCGCTCTCGCCTATGTCCGGGAGTGGGGAGTCCGAAACAAACTTAATTTCGCACCACACAAAACGAAAGCCATGGTGGTGACGAACAAACTAAAGTACGACTCCCCGCGCCTGAGCATGGGGGGGATCGACATTGGACTGTCGCGCGAAATCAAAGTTTTGGGGCTCACTATAGACGAAAAACTCACATTCAATGCACACGTCAACAACACCTGCCTGAAAGTGCAAAACCTATATAAGCAGTTGTCTAGAGCCGCCAAAGTCAGCTGGGGCCTCCACCCCCAGGTCATCAAGACTATTTATAACGCAGTAGTGGAGCCTATTGTGCTATACGCAGCCAGTGCTTGGGCGCCTGCCGTAAATAAAATCGGTATCCAGAAGCGCCTCAATGCTATACAAAGAGGCTTCGCCCAAAAAATGACCAAGGCATACCGCACTGCCTCCCTGAATGCAGCGTCGGTGCTGGCTGGAATACTCCCCTTGGACCTCAGAGTCAAGGAGGCAGCCGCTCTATTTGAAGCAAAGAGGAGAGTGCTCCAGCGAGTGCACAGCGAGGGGGACAGGGAGATTGAGGGTAGAGTACCATACACCGCACAACAACATCCGGCGCAGAAAGTAGACCTGCGGTTCACTAACCTGGTGGATCAGGCCGAGTTGGAGTTCCACAACAGCCAAGCAGTGCGTATCTTCACCGATGGCAGTAAAATTGAGGGCAGGGTTGGGGCCGCGCTATCCGTTTGGGATGGTGAGGCCGAAACCAAGGCCCTCAAGCTAAGGTTGGGATCGTACTGCACGGTCTACCAGGCAGAACTGCTAGCATTGAGCAGGGCCGTCTCAATTGCAATGCAGATGAAGGAAAGATCCATCGGCATATACTCTGACTCAAGGTCTTCTCTTGAGTCAGTAGTCGGTCAGAATTCCCTCCACCCCCTAGTAGTTCAAATAAGGGACAACCTGAAGGTCTGTCGCGCCCAGAACAAGGAAGTCTCCCTGTTCTGGGTAAAAGCACATGCAGGGTTGGAGGGTAACGAGCGAGCCGACCTGCTTGCCAGGGAGGCGGCCCTGACGCTGAAAAAACGGCCGGACTATGACCGGTGTCCGGTTTCATTCGTCAAGCGGCAACTCCGTGAGGAGTCGATTGACGAATGGAACCGGAGGTATACGTCCGGCGAAACCGCAGGTATTACTAAAATATTCATGCCGGATGTGCGCTTCGCTTTTAAGGTGGTGAAAAAACTAGAAATAAACATGGTGCTCACCCAGGTATTGACTGGCCATGGAGGATTTGCGGAGTACCTGCACAGATTCAAGTGCAAGGACAACGCGGGCTGTGTCTGTGACGACAATGTAGAAGAGACGATAGTCCATCTGGTGATGGACTGTCCTCAGCATTGCGCAGCCCGCGAAGATCTGCAACAACATATGCAGATGACTCTGTGCAGGGACTCCGTTCCTGTAATTATGGGCGAGGCCTCTAGCAGAGAGGCATTTCTGAAGTTCTGCCAGAAGGTGGCAGGGGTGGCTATTGAAAGGAATAAAGCGAGGAATATAGATGCTTAGTATTGTCTTTTAAAAGCGAGACTCGAGGAAGCCGAAGCGGTTATATATGATAACGAATCCCAGCAAATCCTACAGGGGAATGCTGGGGAACTAAATCATAGTCACATGGCCGCTTACAGCGCAACGGCAGGCTTCGTGGAACTAGAGGAGGAGGCGACAAAGGAACCCGAAAAACCGCGGTTCAAAACACCATCTAAAGACCATACCTTAGTCATAGCAAAGTGTACTAGGATAATGCTAGGGCACAAAACAATAAACCAAGCGAACAGTGTCGCGGGTGCAAAGGGCGAGAACCTGTGCAAATGGCAAGTACCACATTTCACATGGGTAAACGGAGTACCTGGCTGTGGCAAAACCACCTGGATAATTAGGAACTTCGACAAAACCCGTGATGTGGTAATTACAGGATCCATAGAAGCCAAAAACGACCTGAGTGAAAAGCTGGCAGCGAAGCATGGTGAGGAAGAAAAGGCCAAAGTTCGCACCATGGCGTCGGTCCTAGCAAATGGGTTCAAAGCGCAAGAGAGAGCCAGCTGTGAGCGTCTCATTGTAGACGAGGCTCTCATGAATCATCTAGGATCGATAATTTTGGCCACCAAACTCGCAGACGCCAGCGAAACTCTCTTGATTGGTGACGAAAACCAGGTGCCCTTCATCGACCGCAATAACGCTTTTGCCCTAAAATACTCCCGTCCAAGCGCCATAACGAGCGTCACAAAACAGCTGCTTTGTACGCACAGAAACCCGATGGATGTGGCATATGCGCTCAATCAAATATATGACGGCATATACGCATCCAAAAGCCGAATTCGATCCCTGGTCCTAAAAGGCTATACCGGCGCTACGATTCTAAAAGATACAAATAACACCCTGTATCTTACCCATACCCAAAGAGAGAAAAATCTACTGAAGTCAATGGGGTATGGAACGGGTCAAGGGTCGCAGGTTAACACCATCCATGAGGCCCAGGGATTGACGTTTGAAAACGTGGTGATAGTGCGAACAACGGAGACAAAGACCAACATCCATGACGAAATCCCCCATGCGATCGTAGCGGTGTCGCGGCATACCATCAGCTGCACCTACTACACCGATGACATTACAGACGCGATCGCTCAATTCCTCTCGAGGGCTAGCAGCGCGAGCCTCAGCGACATCCGGGATTACAATATCAAAATGGCTATTCGCGACGGGAATGAGGAGGTAGCCAGAAGGCTTCTAAATGAAACAAAAACCGGCTAAATGTAATTTGAGATGTAACAAACCTAGAACATAGATGTAACTTAGATATAGACATGACAAAAAAAAATAAAAAAATAATAATAATAATAATAACAATAATAAAAAATAATAATAATAATAATAACGCCGTGTGGCAACGGCAGAGTAGAATATTGCCACCCCATCTCTTACCCGTGGGTGTCGTAAGAGGCGACTAAGGGATGGGAGAACCATTTAAAGTCTTTAAGCCGGATGTTCACGGAGTTGTTACTCTGGGTTCACCTGGCTTATGGTTCTCCCGACTGAGCGAGCTGGCTCAACTAAAACAGCCTCCCCGGGGACCTGAGTGGACCCCGGGTGATGTAATCACCACTCACCCTCCCCCCTTTTTTACAATGATGGAAAGACAGAACGAGAATGCGCTTATAGGGTCGCTGCCTGGGGGGCGCCAGGGCGCGTCTGGGGCTGGCGCTGGACGTGGCAGCATGCGGTCCGCCAGCCACACCAACAGCCGGCCGGCGCTACCATCTAGCCGGTCGGCAATTCCATCATCCCCACCAGATGGCTTGGCTCCGACAGGGTCCTCTAGGGCCCAATCTTCGGAGCCCGCCGCTGGTGGTGTACGCCGCATGCGATGGACACCATCCATGAATGAAAACGTCATGCGAGCGTATTTCAGGGCTACAGGGGGGGAAACCGGACGGACTGGCTACCGAGCGGCAATGTATCGTCAGTTTCTGCTGCTTGAGCCGCAACTAGCTGTCACGGAACAAAACCTGGCAGATCGAGCTCGGTTCATTATGCGCTCTAACATCTTCGGCGCTGCCGAGCTCGAACGATTGCGACGTGAGGCTGTTCCCGACGTGCCAACCTCAACCACAGCGCAAGTCGTGTCTCCTGCGGCCCCTGTCCGTGAAGAGACCGAGACTGTGTCTCAAGATTTGCCTGTGGAGGAGGACACTGAGGGAACAGTCGCCCTGGATTTAGAGCGGATGGGAAGGATTTTAGAAGAGGCGATTGCTGAAATCCGAATTGCTCCTCTAGAGAATCGTCCGCGGCTCTCCCGGCTCTCGCTAAATGTAGCGACGCGGGATGTCATTGAGGCCATTAACCAAATGCTGCCACAACATCTCGAGAGCAGCACTGGTTTGGATGATACGGCTTCTTTTCTTTTCGGCGCTGCCTTAGCCGTCCATCGTTTCATCGGCGTCAAAGCCAAGAAACTTGGACGGTGTGCCGCTAGATCCAGTGCAGAGCCTGCCTGGAAGAAGAGAATAGAACGACGTATCACCCTTGCCAGAGGCCTCATTGGCAGACTGCAAAGCTTCAGGTCGGGCAACACGAGGCCAAGGATTGTGCGCACCGTTAGGATAGCTTTTAACGGGCTGGGGGTTCGCCTAGACCAGCCCGATATAGCTCAAAAACTAACGGAGCGCATCGACGACCTGAAGCAGAAAATCGCTGCATGGGGGAACCGCATTCGGCGGTACTCGGAAAGAGTTGAGCGATTTCAGCAAAATCGCCTCTTCGTGAGTGATCAGAAAAGGTTTTACAAAAAGTTGGAGTGCCCAGCGGTCTGCTCCTCCTCTCAGCGACCAGACACGGCTGACCTAATCGCTTTCTGGCGCAGTGTTTGGTCGACAGAGGTGGAGCACGAAGAGGGCCCTTGGATTGCGGCGGTAGAGGAAGCATGTGCCTCAATTGAGCCGATGAACCCGGTCGCCATCTCTGCGGAGGATGTAGCTGATGCGGTAAGGCGGGCCCCGAACTGGAAAAGTCCGGGGCCCGACGGACTGCATCACTACTGGCTAAAGGGTTTCTCGGCTTGCCATGCGACCTTGGCTCGACAATTCCAAGACGCCCTTGAGCAAAGGGCGCTCCCAAACCTTTTCACCACCGGGATCACTCATTTAGCTCCAAAGACCACAGATACCGCTGACCCGGCTAAGTACCGCCCCATTACGTGTCTTACTACCATCTATAAGACACTTACATCCGTTCTGAGCTCCAAAATCACCCACCATGTAAACAACCATGGGATCATGTCTGGGGCTCAGAACGGGTGTAGGGGTGGTAGTCGCGGTACTAAGGAGCTCCTTCTCATCGACTCCGTCGCGGGCCATTTGGTCAAACGCGGTCGCCGGAATTTTTCCGCCGCCTGGATTGACTATAAAAAGGCGTTCGACTCGGTGCCTCATTCATGGCTCCTGAGGGTCCTCGAGCTGTATAAAGTTGACAGTGCAGTTCGAGACTTCCTCGGAGAATGTATGGGGCAATGGAGCACGATCCTTTGTCTCCATGGCGAGCGGCTGGCGGCTGCGGATGACCGAATCAGGATACGGCGGGGTATCTTTCAGGGCGATTGTTTGAGTCCGCTTTGGTTTTGCCTGGCTCTGAACCCCCTTAGCACGTTGCTGGAGGGTTCCGGGACAGGCTTTCAGTTTCGGAGAGGAGGGCCGAAGTTACCTCACCTTCTCTACATGGATGACCTCAAACTGATGGCACCCAGCGCTTCCCGTCTGTGTGGTGGTCGAGGCATGCTCAGCGTCAAGACCATGCACAATCGGGAGATATCCAGTCTCAGAGCATACTTTGAGACGAAAAGGGAGTCTCCGGTGCATCGGGAAGTCATAGAATGTGATAAAGGACTTACTCCCCTATCTTTGGCCAACACCGAGTGGCGGGGACCGGCTGTGCTTAGCACCTCTGACCGGGAGTCCGTATGGAAGGGGAAGGAGCTGCACGGACGCTTTTTTAAGGCTCTTCATGAGCCCCACGTGGATAGAAAAGCGTCCGTGCAGTGGCTGCGTTTCGGTGACCTCTTTGGGGAAACCGAGGGTTTTGTCTGTGCAATACAAGATCAGGTGGTTAAGACGCGGAACTACCGAAAGTACATTCTGAAGGATGGCACTCACGACATTTGTCGAGCCTGTCGCCATCCCGGTGAGTCACTCAGACATGTGCTTTCGGGGTGTTCGGCGCTTGCCAACACTGAGTATTTGCACAGGCACAACCAAGCAGCCAAAATCCTCCACCAAGAGCTTGCTCTGAAGTACGGACTCCTGGATGAGAGGGTGCCCTATTATAGGTACACACCGGTTCCTGTCCTCGAGCGCGGCGGCGTCCGGCTCTATTGGGACCGGTCAATCATCACGGACAGGACTATCTTGGCTAACAAGCCTGATATCGTGGTGATGGACCGGGCACAGTCGCGGGTGTTTTTGGTGGACATCACGATCCCGTATGACGAGAACCTCGTGAGAGCTGAGACGGAGAAAAAACGAAAGTATCTGGATCTGGCTCACGAGGTTTCCGCCATGTGGCACGTGGAGTCCACTGAAACCATTCCAATCGTGATATCTGCTAATGGTTTAATCCCAGTCAGCCTCGCTCACCATCTGCGGCGACTGGGTTTCCGTGGCAGTTCACTTGCGGCCAAGATGCAGAAGGCGGTGGTGCTCGACTCGGCTAGGATAGTCCGTCGGTTTCTTAGCCTGTCGCCCTGACCCCCGGCCGTTTGGTCTCCCCTGCCGGGGTGTAGTCCTCCGCCCGGTACATATATGTATGTGTGTAACGTTTATGTATGTTTATTTAATCTATGTGTATGTAAGTAAGTTTATCATACGTCTTTGGATTTTATATATATTTATCATGTGCCGGGTGTGAGAGTTAAATTAAATATGATAATAATAATAATACGAGAACTGGCGCATACCTGGGGTGCTCAGTACCAATGACCGCAGGGTTGTATGGCAAGGTAAGGAGCTTCACGGACGCTTTTATCGGGCCCTCCACGGGCCTGATGTTGACTTTGAAGCGTCCGTGGCCTGGCTGCGCTTTGGTGACCTCTTTGGGGAAACCGAAGGGTTTGTTTGTGCAATTATGGATGAGGTCATGATGACGAACAATTACAGAAAATACATTGTGAAGGATGGAACGGTAGACATATGTCGGGCATGTCGCCGTCCTGGAGAAACTATCCGTCACATTGTTTCTGGTTGTTCTCATCTAGCTAACGGCGAATACTTACACAGACATAACCAAGTGGCCAGGATTATCCACCAGCAACTTGCCTTGAAATACAATCTTGTGGAATCGGAGGTACCGTACTACAAGTATGTGCCTGACCCAGTTCTTGAAAATGGTCATATCACACTATACTGGGATCGGTCTATCATTACAGACAGGACTATTGTAGCCAATAAGCCTGACATAGTGGTGATAGATCGATCAGAGCGCCGTGCAATGATTGTTGATGTTGCAGTTCCGCATGACGAGAACCTCGTGAAAGCTGAGAAAGAGAAACTCACCAAGTATCTCGACTTGGCGCACGAGGTTGTCGCTATGTGGAATGTAGACTCAGCAATCATTGTACCGATAGTCATTACTGCTAATGGTCTTATAGCCAAGAGCCTCGACCAACATCTTTCGAGGCTCTCGTTGGGTAGCTGGGTCAAGGGCCAGATCCAGAAGGCTGTACTCCTAGACACGGCTCGCATCGTCAGGAGGTTCCTCTCTCTGGGGCCCTGACCGCCGGTTGCTTGTCACCCCCCCCCCCCCTTTTTAAGATGATGGATACAAATATAAGGAATGCGCACATAGGGTCGCTGCCTGGGGGGCGCCAGGGCGCGTCTGGGGCTGGCGCTGGACGTGGCAGCATGCGGTCCGCCAGCCACACCAACAGCCGGCCGGCACTACCATCTAGCCGGCCGGCAATTCCATCATCCCCACCAGAGGGCTTGGCTCCGACAGGGTCCTCTAGGATCCAATCTTCGGAGCCCGCCGCTGGTGGTGTACGCCGCATGCGATGGACGTCTTTAATGAATGAAAACGTCATGCGAGCGTATTTCAGGGCTACAGGGGGGGAAACCGGACGGACTGGCTACCGAGCGGCAATGTACCGTCAGTTTCTGCTGCTTGAGCCGCAACTAGCTGTCACGGAACAAAACCTGGCAGATCGAGCTCGGTTCATTATGCGCTCTAACATCTTCAGCGCTGCCGAGCTCGAACGATTGCGACGTGAGGCTGTTCCCGACGTACCAACCTCAACCACAGCGCAAATCGTGTCTCCTGCGGCCCCTGTCCGCGAAGAGACCGAGACTGTGCCTCAAGATTTGCCTGTGGAGGAGGACACTGAGGGAACAGTTGACCTGGATTTAGAGCGGATGAGGAGGATTTTAGAAGAGACGATTGCTGAAATCCGAATTGCTCCTCTAGAGAATCGTCCGCGGCTCTCCCGGCTCTCGCTAAATGTAGCGACGCGGGATGTCATTGAGGCCATTAACCAAATGCTGCCACAACATCTCGAGAGCAGCACTGGTTTGGATGATACGGCTTCTATTCTTTTCGGCGCTGCCTTAGCCGTCCATCGTTTCATTGGCGTCAAAGCCAAGAAACCTGGACGGTGTGCCGCTAGATCCAGTGCAGAGCCTGCCTGGAAGAAGAGAATAGAACGACGTATCACCCTTGCCAGAGGCCTCATTGGCAGACTGCAAAGCTTCAGGACGGGCAACACGAGGCCAAGGATTGTGCGCACCGTTAGGATAGCTTTTAACGGGCTGGGGGTTCGCCTAGACCAGCCCGATATAGCTCAAAAGCTAACGGAGCGCATCGACGACCTGAAGCAGAAAATCGCTGCATGGGGGAACCGCATTCGGCGGTACTCGGAAAGAGTTGAGCGATTTCAGCAAAATCGCCTCTTCGTGAGTGATCAGAAGAGTTTTTACAAAAAGTTGGAGTGCCCAGCGGTCTGCTCCTCCTCTCAGCGACCAGACACGGCTGACCTTATCGCTTTCTGGCGCAGTGTTTGGTCGACAGAGGTGGAGCACGAAGAGGGCCCTTGGATTGCGGCGGTAGAGGAAGCATGTGCCTCAATTGAGCCGATGAACCCGGTCGCCATCTCTACGGAGGATGTAGCTGATGCGGTAAGGCGGGCCCCGAACTGGAAAAGTCCGGGGCCTGACGGACTGCATCACTACTGGCTAAAGGGTTTCTCGGCTTGCCATGCGACCTTGGCTCGACAATTCCAAGACGCCCTTGAGCAAAGGGCGCTCCCAAACCTTTTCACCACCGGGATCACTCATTTAGCTCCAAAGACCACGGATACCGCTGACCCGGCTAAGTACCGCCCCATTACGTGTCTTACTACCATCTATAAGACACTTACATCCGTTCTGAGCTCCAAAATCACCCATCATGTAAACAACCACGGGATTATGTCTGGGGCTCAGAACGGGTGTAGGGGTGGTAGTCGCGGTACTAAGGAGCTCCTTCTCATCGACTCCGTCGCTGGCCATTTGGTCAAACGCAGCCGCCGGAATTTTTCCGCTGCCTGGATTGACTATAAAAAGGCGTTCGACTCGGTGCCTCATTCATGGCTCCTGAGGGTCCTCGAGCTGTATAAAGTTGACAGTGCAGTTCGAGACTTCCTCGGAGAATGTATGGGGCAATGGAGCACGATCCTTTGTCTCCATGGCGAGCGGCTGGCGGCTGCGGATGACCGAATCAGGATACGGCGGGGTATCTTTCAGGGCGATTGTTTGAGTCCGCTTTGGTTTTGCCTGGCTCTGAACCCCCTTAGCACGTTGCTGGAGGGTTCCGGGACAGGCTTTCAGTTTCGGAGAGGAGGGCCGAAGTTACCTCACCTTCTCTACATGGATGACCTCAAACTGATGGCACCCAGCGTTTCCCGTCTGCAGGAATTGTTGAACATCACCACTGAGTTCAGCAGTTCCATCAGAATGGAACTCGGGGTAGACAAGTGTGCGGTCCTGCATGTGGAGCGGGGACGGGTCGCTCGCTCGGCCGAGATCAATCTCGAGCAGTCGAGCATCAAGACCCTCTCCGAGGCTGAGTCATACCGGTATCTGGGCATGTCACAATCAATAGGGGTTCAGGAGGCGGATGTGAAACAGTCTGTTTGCGAGGTCTTTTTTCGGCGCCTGGCAAAGATCTGTAAAAGTTATTTGTCGGGTGCCAATAAGGTCCGAGCCTATAACGGCTGGGTCATGCCCGTCCTCATGTACACCTTTGGCGTGCTCAGATGGACTCAAACCGAACTAGACGCCCTGGATAGAAAGGTCCGCACAACTATGACTGCCCATCGCATGCACCACCCAAAGTCGTCTGTCATGAGGCTGTATGTCCCCCGAAAGTGTGGTGGTCGAGGCATGCTCAGCGTCAAGACCATGCACAATCGGGAGATATCCAGTCTCAGAGCATACTTTGAGACGAAAAGGGAGTCTCCGGTGCATCGGGAAGTCATAGAATGTGATAAAGGACTTACTCCCCTATCTTTGGCCAACACCGAGTGGCGGGGACCGGCTGTGCTTAGTACCTCTGACCGGGAGTCCGTATGGAAGGGGAAGGAGCTGCACGGACGCTTTTTTAAGGCTCTTCATGAGCCCCACGTGGATAGAAAAGCGTCTGTGCAGTGGCTGCGTTTCGGTGACCTCTTTGGGGAAACCGAGGGTTTTGTCTGTGCAATACAAGATCAGGTGGTTAAGACGCGGAACTACCGAAAGTACATTCTGAAGGATGGCACTCACGACATTTGTCGAGCCTGTCGCCATCCCGGTGAGTCACTCAGACATGTGCTTTCGGGGTGTTCGGCGCTTGCCAACACTGAGTATTTGCACAGGCACAACCAAGCAGCCAAAATCCTCCACCAAGAGCTTGCTCTGAAGTACGGACTCCTGGATGAGAGGGTGCCCTATTATAGGTACACACCGGTTCCTGTCCTCGAGCGCGGCGGCGTCCGGCTCTATTGGGACCGGTCAATCATCACGGACAAGACTATCTTGGCTAACAAGCCTGATATCGTGGTGATGGACCGGGCACAGTCGCGGGTGTTTTTGGTAGACATCACGATCCCGTATGACGAGAACCTCGTGAGAGCTGAGACGGAGAAAAAACGAAAGTATCTGGATCTGGCTCACGAGGTTTCCGCCATGTGGCACGTGGAGTCCACTGAAACCATTCCAATCGTGATATCTGCTAATGGTTTAATCCCAGTCAGCCTCGCTCACCATCTGCGGCGACTGGGTTTCCGTGGCAGTTCACTTGCGGCCAAGATGCAGAAGGCGGTGGTGCTCGACTCGGCTAGGATAGTCCGTCGGTTTCTTAGCCTGTCGCCCTGACCCCCGGCCGTTTGGTCTCCCCTGCCGGGGTGTAGTCCTCCGCCCGGTACATATATGTATGTGTGTAACGTTTATGTATGTTTATTTAATCTATGTGTATGTAAGTAAGTTTATCATACGCCTTTGGTTTTTATATATTTTTAGGAATCAGAAGTAGGTTTGATTAAAAAAAACAAAATCAAACACGTCTACTTTAATTAACACTTCTTAAATTACACAGAATTAGCTTTAAAAGAGAAACAGTAATCAATTAACACAAACAACACGAACAGAGATCCACAATTACACAGATACAGCTCACCAACTGCAGACTACGTCGACACCAGACCAACCATCTGCGACCGCTCGCAATGCAAAAGTGTGTCCGAGGCTGAACGACAGCGCCATATTTAAAGAGGTTGGTCGGGTGACGTCGCTACATACGACGGTGGGGTCTATTTCCGCTATTACGGCCTTCCTGCGTGCGTGCCGTCCCGGCCACGCTCCCACATTGGGCAGCTTCCTCAGGAGCGTCCACAACCGCTAGGACCCGGAGGCGCCAGGAGACTTGCACTGGCACCCTCGTCAATGTCAGCATCTGGGTCAGGAGCAGCTGATGGACCTGCGCTGGCATCATCGTCATAACTCTCGGAATCTGGTTAAGAGACACAATGGTTAAAGTATCGAACAGAGAACAAAAACCTATTCTGTCATCCATCACTCATCCGAGGCCCTCTTACAATTCACACACATAGCACACTTAGCTATTGGTTGCCTAAATCATGAACTCATGCGTTCTCAACACGTAAATATACGTCGTCACTCATCACTCAACAGATATACATATACGAAGTTTTGCAAGGCGCCCTGCTTCAGAAAGGAAATGACATGAAACGGAAGGAAAGGGAAAGACATGTAACCCTCCCCCCTCCGTCCGGAGCCCCCCGCACCAGAGGTGCGTACACAGGCCGAAGCCACCCGCACCAAGGGTGCGTCACAGGCCGAAGCCACCCGCACCAAGGGTGCGTCACAGGCCGAAGCCACCCGCACCAGGGGTGCGTCACAGGCCGAAGCCACCCGCACCAAGGGTGCGTCACAGGCCGAAGCCACCCGCACCAGGGGTGCGTCACAGGCCGAAGCCTCCCTCATCATGCAGACGCGCAGGCTGGAGCCTCCCGCACCAGAGGCGCGTCCACAGGCGGAAGCCCTCGCACCGAGGCGCGCAGTCGGAAGCCCTCGCACCAGAGGCGCGCAGGCGGAAGCCCTCGAACCAGGGGCGCGCAGCCGTAAGTCCTCGCATCAGAGGCGCGCAGGCGGAAGCCCTCACACCAGAGGCGCGCAGACGGAAGCGCACGCACCAGAGGCGCGCAAGCGAAAGCCTTCGCGCCGAGGCGCGCAGACGGAACTCCTCGCACCAGAGGCGCGCAGGCAGTAGCGCTCGCACGAGAGGCGCGCAGGCAGAAGCGCTCGCACCAGAGGCGCGCAGACGGAAGCCCTCGCACCAGAGGCGCGCAGGCGGAAGCGCTCGCACCAGTGGCGCGCAGGCAGTAGGCCTCGCACCAGAGGCGCGCAGGCAGTAGGCCTCGCACCAGAGGCGCGCAGGCAGTAGGCCTCGCACCAGAGGCGCGCAGGCAGTAGGCCTCGCACCAGAGGCGCGCAGGCAGTAGGCCTCGCACCAGAGGCGCGCAGGCGAAGCCTCTCGCACCAGAGGCGCGCAGACAAGCCTCTCTCACCAGACGTGCGCAGGCCAAAGCCTCTCGCGCCATACAGATGCGCAGCCTTTGCACACAGTTAGGTAACTGTAAACAAAAGAAAGTCAAACACGCACAGGTTATCTGGGGATCGCTCGTCCAGCCTGACCACAGACCAAGGAATAACTTTATCCCATGCTTTATCCTGACTACTACACATTACACAACTGATGAAAATAAACGTCAGAACAAAAAGTGAAAAACTCAACAATCTGGATCAACGTGTTTTAAGCTGTACCCCTTCGTAGAATCCTCTACATTTTATTTCACATCATAGCGGCATGGGCGGACTGCACTGAACCTCCGTCCGCTCACTCATAATCATCGACCGTCACACGGGGAGACACAGACAGTAAACAGGCAGTTATACCACTCGCAGACGCTTGCCGTACACGTCGAAGCATGTATAGCCACGCGCTGAAGCGAGCTGTACACGTCGAGACACTCGGCACACACGAGGCAACACGAATCGAATGGCGCCGTCATCTAAAGAATTAGTCGTACATAGAACATAACAAAAACACACGTTTTAGTGGAAATAGTCTCTAACTCTCTACTATTGAACGATTATTTACGTTAGAGTCGGAATATCTTCGTAGACAAAAAACACGCCATCAGCACGTCTAACGTAGGTACCCAAGACGTACACAGGGTGTAGACCTCAAAACATGAAAAATTTCAACATAAGTACTCTTTTCCAAATAGATCTTGTAAAATCTACAAAAAGCAAATGATAACAATGTCACGCAGGCGCATAGTCGCACGGTCTGCAACTCGGCATTACAAAATTATTATTAGCAAAACCTAGTTGTTGAACATCTAATTTTGTTTGCTGCTTTTGCGGGTAGGACGCGCAATCCTTATCGCACCAAACATCAAAGTTATGTAGTCTCGTCAAGATTGGACACGTAATAATTTACCGGTTTTATTTCGTTTATTGCACCGATCGCGTTTGTAAGTGCTTACTCAGCAACGGATAAAATGCTACTACCCTCACATTGAAGTATGTTTTCACGATTGAAAAATGAATTTCGCGATGTACTAGCTATGCTCGATAAAATCAAGTCTAGATGTTATTGAAGCTAATGCACGTTTTAAAGAAATGTCTTTAGGGCCAGAATCGCGAGCACATGACCGTGACCGCGTGTAGGAGCGCGAACGAGAGCGCAAGCAGGACCGCGAGTGCGATGGTGTACGTAATCGCGATCGAGTATTGAGACGAGACCGCGATCGAGGCTTATGTCGGCGTCGGCGCGATCTGCTACGAGCGCGCCTAGCACTGCGTGATCTAGCACTTTTCTCACATGAACGGGGTGAACGTGGCACTATGGGTTAACTGATCACTGTTTGTTTGTCGGGCAGCACGTGGGTTTTAGTTGTTTAACACGGATCCCACTTCTGATTTTAGGAATCAGAAGTAGGTTTGATTAAAAAAAACAAAATCAAACACGTCTACTTTAATTAACACTTCTTAAATTACACAGAATTAGCTTTAAAAGAGAAACAGTAATCAATTAACACAAACAACACGAACAGAGATCCACAATTACACAGATACAGCTCACCAACTGCAGACTACGTCGACACCAGACCAACCATCTGCGACCGCTCGCAATGCAAAAGTGTGTCCGAGGCTGAACGACAGCGCCATATTTAAAGAGGTTGGTCGGGTGACGTCGCTACATACGACGGTGGGGTCTATTTCCGCTATTAATATATTTATCATGTGCCGGGTGTGAGAGTTAAATTAAATATGGAAATAATAATAATAATAATAAGAATTTCCAACAAAAAAAAAAAAGAAAGAAAAAAAAAAAATTAGATTAATTTAGTATAAGATATTAGTAATGTAGCATAAGTAATAGAATAAGTAATGCTGCGTTTAGTGTTAAGTCTTTCGGGTGCGTACGTGCACCATGCATGTAAAGTCACTAATTCTCATGAAAAATAAATAAACTTAAATAATAGATCCAAAAATAAGACACGGAGGGAACAGTCCGTGGAGAGTTTGATTTATTTAAAAAAAAAAAAAAAAACCTAACCTAACCTAACCTAACCTAACCTAACCTAACCTAACCTAACCTAACCTAACCTAACCTAACCTAACCTATCTTAACCCGGAGGATACTGTCCTGGAACAGTCTGACACACTGAAAGTCCTTGGAAAGTGTGGTGGTCGAGGCATGCTTAGCGTCAAGACCATGCACAATCGGGAGATATCCAGCCTCAGAGCATACTTTGAGACGAAAAGGGAGTCTCCGGTGCATCGGGAAGTCATAGAATGTGATAAAGGACTTACTCCCCTATCTTTGGCCAACACCGGGTGGCAGGGACCGGCTGTGCTTAGCACCTCTGACCGGGAGTCTGTATGGAAGGGGAAGGAGCTGCACGGACGCTTTTTTAAGGCTCTTCATGAGCCCCACGTGGATAGAAAAGCGTCCGTGCAGTGGCTGCGTTTCGGTGACCTCTTTGGGGAAACCGAGGGTTTTGTCTGTGCAATACAAGATCAGGTGGTTAAGACGCGGAACTACCGAAAGTACATTCTGAAGGATGGCACTCACGACATTTGTCGAGCCTGTCGCCATCCCGGTGAGTCACTCAGACATGTGCTTTCGGGGTGTTCGGCGCTTGCCAACACTGAGTATTTGCACAGGCACAACCAAGCAGCCAAAATCCTCCACCAAGAGCTTGCTCTGAAGTACGGACTCCTGGATGAGAGGGTGCCCTATTATAGGTACACGCCGGTTCCTGTCCTCGAGCGCGGCGGCGTCCGGCTCTATTGGGACCGGTCAATCATCACGGACAGGACTATCTTGGCTAACAAGCCTGATATCGTGGTGATGGACCGGGCACAGTCGCGGGTGTTTTTGGTGGACATCACGATCCCGTATGACGAGAACCTCGTGAGAGCTGAGACGGAGAAGAAACGAAAGTATCTGGATCTGGCTCACGAGGTTTCCGCCATGTGGCACGTGGAGTCCACTGAAACCATTCCAATCGTGATATCTGCTAATGGTTTAATCCCAGTCAGCCTCGCTCACCATCTGCGGCGACTGGGTTTCCGTGGCAGTTCACTTGCGGCCAAGATGCAGAAGGCGGTGGTGCTCGACTCGGCTAGGATAGTCCGTCGGTTTCTTAGCCTGTCGCCCTGACCCCCAGCCGTTTGGTCTCCCCTGCCGGGGTGTAGTCCTCCGCCCGGTACATATATGTATGTGTGTAACGTTTATGTAGGTTTATTTAATCTATGTGTATATAAGTAAGTTTATTATACGTCTTTGGTAATTTTATATATATTTATCATGTGCCGGGTGTGAGAGTTAATTTAAATATGGAAATAATAATAAGAATTTCCAACAAAAAAAAAAAAGAAAGAAAAAAAAAAATTAGATTAATTTAGTATAAGATATTAGTAATGTAGCATAAGTAATAGAATAAGTAATGCTGCGTTTAGTGTTAAGTCTTTCGGGTGCGTACGTGCACCATGCATGTAAAGTCACTAATTCTCATGAAAAATAAATAAACTTAAATAATAGATCCAAAAATAAGACACGGAGGGAACAGTCCGTGGAGAGTTTGATTTATTTAAAAAAAAAAAAAAAAAAAACCTAACCTAACCTAACCTAACCTAACCTAACCTAACCTAACCTAACCTAACCTAACCTAACCTAACCTATCTTAACCCGGAGGATACTGTCCTGGAACAGTCTGACACACTGAAAGTCCTTGGACTGACTCTGGACAAACACCTTTTAGGTACTTGATTGTACAGCGGCTGTGTTCAATTCTGTCTTGGGGAATATGCTCAATTAAAAACGATAGACTCCAATAAAAACTAATTTTAATTTCAGTTGAACAACTTCAGAGATTAACACACAATAAATCTAACATACAAGTTTACAGGTGAAGTAAGACAACTGATGTGCAACGCGTTTAGCACGTAACTAACTTGACTCTCATAGAGCTTGTCCTTATAATGCATCGAGCATACACAAGCCTATGTGAGGGATGCCCCTACAATACACCACCCCAAATTTTTATGTTATAAAAATTGACAAAAACAAAAAGAATTCTAAATAACCTGAGTGCTAATTACAATACAACTTGAAAATAAAATACATGTTACACGGGTCAGTCTCTAAACTACGAGTATGTTATAACAACACAACATCATAAGTGCTCACTTCTCAGTTCGCTGATAAACAACTTCGATTCACCGTACAGTCGGTTACTCAAAATACGCTACAACGACTGTTACACAAAAAAATAACAAGAGCTTAAACTTAGTTACAAAAAACATCCTGTGACCCAAAATACTTAAAGTTAAACACATTTTACAATAACAAATTTGATCCCACGGTTCCTTATTTGAAGACTACTTAACAAAAAGGTGTTAACTGTTTCCTCTGCACTTAACAGGCCAAACGATAACGAAAACAAAATATCTTAAGTGGATCCAATTTGTTTCACAATTTTTAGTTGTCCATAAATCTAACAGGCATTTTACTCACTCGTCCGCTACGCGTGACTCGAGTGGGCAAAACATTACTTTCCTTAGAAGTGTCATTTGAATTCTTAACTATTGATTCCTGCGGCTTTTGCTGTTCATTCTCACAACTTAAAACAAATGCCGGTTTCAATCTATTAATTGATATTAGAGATTTGCGATTCGGTAACTGAACAATAAACCCTTTTTCATACCTTTTAATTACATTATACGGTCCGTCGTAAGGTGGTTGTAAGCTCTTTTTAGTTACGTCATTCCTTACGAAGACTTTACTACAGTCTAGTAACGCGGGGTGTACAAAAATAGTCCACGAATCTCTCTGTGTAGTGGGTTTGGGTCTTAGCTTTCTAATTACCTCTTTTAGGTGTTTCACGTACTCCTCGCCGTCTGTTATTCTGTCGTCTGATGATTCGAAAAATTCTCCTGGGAGCCTTAGAGTTCGCCCGTAGGTTAGTTCTGCGGCACTTACCCCTGTATCGCTGCGCGGCGCTGCTCGGAGTCCTAGCATGACAGTATATATCTCATCGACCCATGATTTATTACCCATTAATCTACTAACAATGGAAGCCTTGAAATTACGATGAAACCTCTCAATCTCTCCATTACTTTTTGAATTATAACTCGTTGTTCTAATTCTGTGCGCTCCTAAAAACTTCATTAAATGATTAAATAGACTACTTTCAAATTGTCGCCCCTGATCTGTGGAAATTTTCGAAAAAATGCCGTGACGGCTCAACCATTCATTGTATACCAATTTAGCTACAGTTTTCGCACAAATATCTTTAATAGGAAACGCTTCAGGCCATCCCGTCTGTCTGTCTATCATTGTAAGGCAGTACATAAAGCCTTCTTCTGATGGGATCAGAGGTCCTATAATGTCTATATGTACATGACACATTCTGTCTGTGCTTTCGAATTTCCCTAAAGGTGACATCGTATGCCTATGAACTTTCGCTTTCTGGCATCCTATGCACGTTCTAGCCCATAGACCTACGTCTTTATTCATACCAGGCCAAAAATATTTACTACACACTAGCTTTCTCGTTGTCCTAATCCCTGGATGACTTAAATTATGAATTGCGTCGAATGCGGTACGCCTAAACTGTATCGGTAAATAAGGTCTCGCTGTGCCGTTACCTACATGACAAATCAACGGTTCATTATGCGGCGGCAAGCTTATTTTCAAGAGCTTCGAGTTATCGTTTCCGGACCCTAATAATTCCGTGAGTTTTTTATCGTTTAACTGAGCTCTAGCCACTTCAGCGAAGTCGATTACGGTCGGGCACGAAATAGTTTCCACGCGCGATAACGCATCGGCTGGTGCATTCTCTATTCCCTTAATATAACGTATGTCCGTTGTAAACTCGCTAATAAAAAGTAATTGACGAGTCCTGCGCGGCGTTTCCTTATTACCTCCTAGCTTTTTAAATGCAAAAGTTAATGGCTTATGATCTGTAAACAAAATTAATTCTCTGCCTTCGAACATACTCCTGAAATATTGAACTGACAAATAAAGAGCTGTTAATTCCCTATCAAAAACGCTATATTTCTGCTGACTCTGTGTAAGCCTCTTCGAGAAATAACCTAAAGGTACCCACTCACCGTTCACTTCTTGTTGTAAAGTTCCACCGGTAAAATTCTGGGATACATCCGCGGTAATCGCCAGTATGCGACCTGAAATAAGGTACGCTAACATTGCTGCGTTCTGAAGGCTCAATTTTCATTGCTCGAATGCTTGAATAGCGCTCTCTGTCCATACAATGATACTTTTATCACGCTTTTTTGAACCGCGAAGATAATTGTTTAACTCCGCTTGATATTGAGCTGCTTTTGGGATATGACTTCTATAAAAATTTATCATGCCGAGAAATCTACGTAATTGTTCGATCGTTTTCGGCCTAGGAAAATCTTTTATAGCCTGAACTTTACTTGGAAGTGGTCTTAAACCTTCGGCTGAAACTTCGTGACCTAGAAACTCTACTTTTTCCTGTGAAAATGCACACTTTGCCAAATTAATTGTCAACCCTACTTCCTGTAATCTTTCGAAAATTGCTTCTAAATGTTTCTCATGTAAACTAAGCTGTTTTCACTGGCAATAATCAAATCGTCTAGATAGGAGAAAACAAATTCTGTCTTATAATTCGCGCATTCAGGGTTGTTCTTTTTAAAATTCGACTCTAAATCCTGTAAAACATAATTATTCATAAAACGTTGGAATGTTTGCGCTGCGTTTTTTAATCCGAAAGTTCCGAGACATACAAGTTTTTTAATCCGAGACATACAAGGCCATTCAAATAAACCAAAACTCGTCATAATTGCAGTTTTTTCCACATCCTCCGGCGCTATGGGAATAAAATGATAAGCTCTATTTATATCAATACGCGAAAATACTTTTTTATCCTCTAAAATAAATGTAAAATCTCTAATGTGCGGAATTGGGTATCTATCTGGTTTCGTAATTGCGTTCAACGCTCGATAATCGCCACAAGGCCTAATGTTTCCATCTTTTTTAGGTACAACGTGTAAAGGACTTGACCATGCGCTCTTAGAAGGACGACAAATACCCATTTCCTGCATAATACGAAATTCTTCTCTTACCTTAATGAATCGGTCTGGCGGTAGCGGTCTCGGGCGTGCGTGCACGGGTGGTCCAGTCGTCTCTATATAATGAAGTATATTATGTTTCGGCGGGTCCTTGAATGACGTCGGTTTCGTCAAGTCTGGGAATCCACTTAAAAGACGATAGTAAGGGTGTGATTCTGCGACTGTAAAAACTGACAAATTATCTACATTTACTACCGAAGAAACTACGAATAAGTTAGTATCTTGGTCTATCAATCGTTTTCCTTTTAAATCTACTAACAAATTATATTTACACAAAAAATCTGCGCCCAAAATAGCTTCTTTCACATCCGCTACTACAAAAGTCCACTTATAAGAACGTCGTAAGTTTAAATTTAAATCTAATGTCTTTGTGCCATAAGTCCGTATTTCACTACCGTTTGCAGCATAGAGTTTATATTTATCGTTCACTACACAATTACGCAGGGAGCTAAGGTTCTTTGGTAACACCGAAATCATTGCGCCGCTGTCCACGAGATAGCGAATGCCGCTGGCTTTGTCTGTGATGGTAAGTCGATGGTTTCGTTCCGCAACACAAGTACCCACCGGTGTAACTTGCGTCGGTTCTAGTTTTCCGGCTTTTTCCAGCTGCAAGGTTTCTCACAGCGATTCGCCCTCTGTCTGTAGCGAAAATGGTATCTACAAAGCCAATCCGGGCTGTCCGGCGTACGTCTGGTTACACTGCGATCTCTGCCACGGGACTGTGAACGGCTACGATATGTCGCGCGTCCACTTGACTCAGCACGACGACTCATTTGTTCAACCTTGGCGTTAAGTTTCGCTATTTCGGTCGTCAATGTTGCGACATCCGAAAGTGCATCTTTCGTTGTAACCTCGGTGACAGTTTGCGGTCGAGTAGTCTCTATCACTTTGTCTGCGATCTTCGCTAGGCGTTCCAGTTCCTTCGCGTCTGTTGCTGCCAAAACTGCTCGAACGGTCGACGGCAGATGGTTCTGCCACAGCACGCTTAGTGTATTATCGTTCAGTTTACCTCGAGCCAGGTCCTGCATTCTTCGCAGTAGGTGGCTGGGTTTCTGATCGCCGAGCTCCATTTCGCCGATGAGTTTCTGTATATCAATCCATGGGAGTAAATTGCTCTAATTCAAATTTATAGCTAGTTCTAATTTATATTATATTGTGAAATAGTGATAACAAAAAAAAAAAAAATAATACCCGGCTGAGTTTGTTGTGGGCTTCTTCTCAGTTCAGGGCGCGTTGGAACCCTCGTAAACTTAGTTTTTAAGTCGTTAAATAGTTATCACTATTAATAAGTATATGTACCTACTTGACATTCATAAGTGCTAACAAGTAGTGGCCAATATGAAATAAATGATTTGAATCTTTGAATCTTTGAATCTATTTGCCTACTCTCCGATTCCTCGTATACCGTGAGAAGCCTTTCTTTAAGTTGTTCATATTTGTGCTCCTCCGGCGGATTGACGATAACGTCCGTCACCTGCTGTATAACTTCTTTACCAAGTTTTGTGATCACCACATTGTACTTTGCCGTATCTCCTAACTCCTGCGGTGCTAAGGTTGCTTCCAGCTGTATGAACCATACCTTAGGTTGGTCTGTCCAAAAGTCGGGTATCCTGGAGGCAAGCGATATCGAGGCTAGGTCGGCATCTTCCAATTTAATATTCTTAGGTGATTGCGGTTGCGACATGATTACACTCTATTTACTATAGTAATATACTTATACTGCTTAGCTCACCTGAGTCCGATTGCTGCGCACACACACTTACACTTTACTTATTGTCTCTAATGGAACAAAGACGTTACAAACAAAGACGTAAAACTATTACAATATTTAAATCTAATTAATCTAATTAGCCTATTGAGTTACGCCGAATTCGCGATACAACAGTCGTCACTTCACGATTCCGCCAAGACAGGTCGAGGGTCACCAATTTAGGTACTTGATTGTACAGCGGCTGTGTTCAATTCTGTCTTGGGGAATATGCTCAATTAAAAACGATAGACTCCAATAAAAACTAATTTTAATTTCAGTTGAACAACTTCAGAGATTAACACACAATAAATCTAACATACAAGTTTACAGGTGAAGTAAGACAACTGATGTGCAACGCGTTTAGAACGTAACTAACTTGACTCTCATAGAGCTTGTCCTTATAATGCATCGAGCATACATAAGCCTATGTGAGGGATGCCCCTACACACCTTAACTACGTTCCACACATAAAAGAAGTTACTTCTAAGGCAATAAACCTATATAGTTCAGTGAGCAAAACCGCTAGAGCACATTGGGGTCTAAACTCTGATATCCTCAGAACAATCTACATCTCAGTTGTTGAACCAACAATACTTTATGCAGCGAATGTGTGGGCACCAAAGGGGCAGACTGTAAAGGTAAAGTATTACTGGACAGAGTTACAAGGCTGTTTGGCATCTTGATCAGCAAAGCGCACAGAACGGTATCCCTTACCGCTAGCGTCATCTTAGCGGGAATACTGCCCCTCGACCTGCGCGCCTTAGAAAGACAGCGACTTTACGAGATCAGGAAAATGAGAGCAGAAATAGATCAACTGCCCGGCCGTGAACTTGAGGCTCCCATCAGCACGTTTGAGCTACCCCACCCTGCCTTGAGGAGAAGAATTGAGTACGGACTGGTGGAAGACCAGGATAGCATCCAGGAGCTGCTGACAAGGAAGCTGCCAATAATATACACGGACGGCAGCAAGATAGAGGGCAAGGTGGGGGCTGCCTACACAGGAATCATGGAGGAAAAAGAGGTGGTTTCAAAAAAGCTGCCTCTTGCAAGCTACTGTTCCGTATTTCAAGCGGAAGCCGTGGCATTAAGGGAGGCAGTCAAACTTATGACCAAAGATAGGCGGTTCAGGAAGGCAATAATCCTCACCGATTCGAGATCGATTTTGGAGAGCTTGAAAAGTCCAACCACGCTCCACCCGCTCATAGCAGAAACAAGGACACTTATGGATAAGCTATCAGAGCTAGATGGTCAAGTACATTTCTACTGGGTTCGTGCACATATCGGTATCATGGGCAACGAGAGAGCGGATGAACTGGCCAAAGAAGCTGCTTTACGCTCAAAGACAGCAGCAATACATGACCGGTTTCCTTTGTCCCTCGCCAAACGCCTCATCAGGAATGACACACTAGATACTTGGCAAGAACAATACAACAAGTCAACAAGCGGCGCCACCACAAGGAACTTTTTCCCCGATGTTAGGTTGGCCTACAAAATAATAACCAAGCTGAAAATGAACAATCTATTAGCACAAATATTAACAGGCCATGGAGGTTTCAAATCATATTTGCACAAATTTAAGCTGTCTCCGGATCCATACTGCATCTGCGATGGATCTAGCAACGAAACCGTAGAACATATCTTGACGGAGTGTCCAAGGTTCCTCTCAAAGAGGTACGAATGCGAATGCAGTATGGATCTGGAGCTTACCTCTGCTAACCTCAGAATTGCGGTCGGGGACGAACAGTGTCGGGCAGCTTTCCTGGGATATGCTGAGAGCGTCATCAGGAGTGCTTCAAAATTAAATGGGTCTAGGATTTAGTCAAGGAGACAAATTAGGATATGTAAATAATGTATAGACAGAAGTAATGTTTTATAGTAAAAGTAAGGTAGTTAAGTAGAATTCAAGTAGAAAGTAAGATTTTTATCAACTTTATAGTACTGCCTCCCAGTCATAGTATTAACTACATTTGTAACCATTCCCATACAACTTCGATCAATCAGGAATATAAAAACTTTGCAGAAATCTTGCGCCGCTGCTTGAATCTACCATTTTTTTTTCTTGGCTCAGTCTTGCCTTGGGAGCAGTGGTGGTCGGTCCTCGGTCCCGGTCTGCGGTCTTGGTCCTGGCAGTAGGTCCCCGGTCCCCGGTCCCCGGTCCCCGGTCCCCGGTCCCCGGTCCTCGGTCCCCGGTCCCGGTCCTCGGTCCTCGGTCCCCGGTCCCCGGTCCCCGGTTTCCGGTCCCCGGTCCCCGGTCCCCGGTCCCCGGTCCTCGGTCCCCGGTCCCCGGTCCCCGGTCCCCGGTCCCCGGTCTTCGGTCCCCGGTCCCCGGTCCTCGGTCCTCGGTCCCCGATCCCCGGTCCTCGGTCCTCGGTCCCCGGTCCCCGGTCCCCGGTCCCCGGTCCCCGGTCCTCGGTCCCCGGTCCCTGGTCCTCGGTCCTCGGTCCCCGGTCCCCGGTCCCCGGTCCCCGGTCCCCGGTCCCCGGTCCCCGGTCCTCGGTCCCCGGTCCCCGGTCCTCGGTCCTCGGTCCCCGGTCCCCGGTCCCCGGTCCTCGGTCCCCGGTCCCCGGTCTCCGGTCCCCGGTCCCCGGTCCCCGGTCCTCGGTCCCCGGTCCCCGGTCCCCGGTCCCCGGTCCTCGGTCCCCGGTCCCCGGTCCCCGGTCCTCGGTCCTCGGTCCCCGGTCCCCGGTCCCCGGTCCTCGGTCCCCGGTCCTCAGTCCTCGGTCCCCGGTCCCCGGTCCCCGGTCTCCGGTCCCCGGTCCCCGGTCCCTTGTCCCTGGTCCCCGGTCCCCGGTCCTCGGTCTTTGGGTTCCTCGATCGCGGTCCTCGGACTTCGGGGTCCTCGATCGCGGTCCTCAGACTTCGGGGTCCTCGGTCGCGGTCCTCGGACTTCGGGGTCCGCGATCGGGGTCCTCGGTTGGGGTCCTCGATCGCGGCCCTTGGTCCTGGGTAAAATAATGTAAATAGGTATGTATTTAAGGGAATGTAGTTATGTTAAAAATGTATGTGCATTTTTATATAAATAAAAAAAAAATAGCTCTAGATCATAAATTTTGTAATAGGACTCAAAAGTGAGTTGGTGCGCAACAAGTTTCCTTAAAATCGGTTAAATCACTATATAAATATATATATATAAGACATTGAGGATCTCCAAAATAAAACACAAATTGTTTCCCTGAAATAACAAAGAAACGACATTTAAAGTTCACTATATCTCGAGTCCTCAATCACATTCTTTCTATTAGTTTTTATAACAATAAAATGCACAAAACAATCTGCGCGTCCCACGCCATTTTAAATCATCGACACAGATCAATATCATAGATACGCGACAGCTGATACGCGAAGCGCGGCAAATTCAAATGAATGAAATGTCACTCATTTCATTACATCTCCCCCCCTAAGAGCGAAAATTCTAAGCAATATATCTGTAAAATGTACTTATAAGTCATCTTCATATTCATTATCATCTCCTTCATCTTCTTCAGCCTCTGTTATGACAGGTTGCAATTTTGTTATATGAAATAATGTTGATTCTGTTTTTCTGTTGCCTGTATCAATCCTATAAATGGAATTCGATATTTTCTCTATTATTTTGAAAGGGCCTATTTTTAATTCGTCTAATTTCTTTCTATTCAGTCTATTTCCATTTTCTACATATACACTGTCTCCTACATTAAATTTTTGCATTTTTCTATTTCTATCAAATATTTTCTTGTTATACTCATGAGATTTTATTGTATTCTCTAATGCCAATCTTCTATCAGCAATCCACTTGTCTTCCTTTTCCATCGTTTTGAATTCATTTGGTAGAATACTGACATTTGTACCATCCAGTAAATATTTTGGTGCAAAACCTGTAACGGAGTGTTCTGTTTCATTATATTTTTGTATACATTCTCTTGCCAGTGTTGTCCATGTTCTCTTATTATTTTTCTCATTCATTTTACACCTTATTTTATTTACTATTGTTTGGTTTAATCTTTCATTCAAGCCGTTCGAGAATGGTGTATTCACGGCTGTAAAAATTAGTTTAATATTATTTTCCTGCAAAAATTGTTTAAATTCTCTTGAATTTATGCCCGGATATTAATCTGTCAGGATAATTCCAATCTCATCTGTCTCTAGTACTTTCTTTGTTAAATTTATAAAGTCACATGCATTCTGGGTTTTCGAAGTCGCAATAAATGCATATCTTGTGTAGTGATCTACTAAAAGGTGTAGATATTTCTTTGTAGACCTAGATCCTCCAAATCCACCAATAGTATCCATTGACATTATTTCAAATGGTTTGGTAGCTGGTCCCACTTGTGACATTAATCCAATTTTTTTTTGACATCTTGATTTATTTTTTATGCATATTTCACATGTTTTACAAATATTTATGATATTTTTTGTTAGGTTTATAGCCGTATATATTGAACTTATTTTTTTCTGCAGTTGTCTGATCCCAATATGGCATAAATCTTCATGCACCTTTTTCATAAGTTTTTTACTAAATTCTTCTGAGAGGATAATCTTTTCCTGTTTCTTTATTTTTTTATAATAGATATTATTTTTTAGTATTAAATTTTGTTTCTTTTCTCTTATTGTTTCATTTTTCTCTTGGTCTCCAACTATATCTTTTATTTGTATTAAATTAACTATTCTCAATGTTTCCTCTCTGTTATCTTCTGGTTCTAATACAGGGTTTCGGCTCAAACAGTCTGCTTCTACATTTTCTTTACCAGGTATATATTTTACGGTAAAGTCATACTGAGATAGGTAGTATGTGAGATCACCCAATTCTTCATCTGTCCTGCATTTAATGTTCATGTTCTCTAGAGGTTTGTGATCTGAGTAAATGGTGAATTGTTTTCCGATGAGCCAGTGCTGCCAATATTTAACAGCTTCTTTCATAGCAAGACATTCTAAATATATAGCCTTTTTCCGTTTTTGATGTTCATTCAATTTTTTTGAGAAATATGCCACCGGTTTGTCTTTACCATCTAGTTGTGTCTGTTTTAATATTGCTCCAATGCCCTCCAAAGATGCATCGGTAAAGATTTTGATTGGTAAGTCTTTGTCGAATATTTCCAAGACCGGTTGCGAACATAAATATCTTTTTATCAGATTGAATGCTTCTTCACATTTCTCTGACCATACAAATTTCTCGGTTTTTCGTAATAAATTGTGTAATGGATCTAAAATAATTGCACTTCTTGGTATATAGTCATGGTAGAAGTTTATTTTTCCCAAAAATTGTCTGATGTTCTTTTGCGTCTTAGGAGTTGGAAAGTTCCTTATTGAAATCAAATTGTCTTTTAGTGGTCTTACTGAATTGTTCTGAATTATATGGCCGAGGTATTTTACCGAGTCTGAAGCAAAGGTACATTTCTTAAACTTCAGTCTAAAGCCTTCTTTAATTATTGCCTCTAATACATTTCTAATGTGCCTTATATGTTCTTCAAAGGTAGACGAGTATATCAAAATATCATCGATATAGTTAACAGAGTATCCTGTGAGATTGTGTTTTCTTAGAATATTGCTTAAGATTCTCTGGAAAATTGCTGGTGATGTTTTCAAGCCAAAAGGGAGGCAGGTCCACTGGAAGTGGCCATCTTGTGTGACAAATCCTGTTTTACTTCTGTCTTCCACCCGTAATGGTATTGCCCAAAATGCTGAGTTTATATCTAGTGTAGTAAAATACTTGCAATTTCTAGTTTTAATAATTAGATCATCTATCAAAGGAAATGGTTGAGCTTGTGGTATAACTATTTTGTTTAACTCTCTGAAATCTACACATAAACGGGATTTTCTATTTTCACCTTTTTTAAACGCCAATGTCACTGGAGCAGCGAAAGGACTGTATGATTCTTCTATTAAATTGTTCTTTAGTAACATCGATATTTGCTCTTCAATTTCTAATCTATCTTGTATTGTACATCTGTATGGTCTTTTACTACAATATTTATTTACTTGTAAATCTATACGAGCTTCATAATCTTTAACTGAACCTATATCATACTTGTCCTTAGCAAATATTGTTTTATATTCCTTTATAATTTTCTCTATCTCAATTTTCTTTTGATTATCTAAATGGTCTGTCATACTTATAAATTCCTCTGTTTCTATGTGTTCATTGAAATTTACTGTATATTTTTTTATATTATTATCTTCATTTCTGTTATCTTTAGACATCCTGTCTATTTTATTTGTTATTTTCTTTTGTTCTATCTGCAAGTTCTCATTTTGGGTTAATCTGAATTTCTTTATCATATCTAATCCGATTATGAAATCATCAAAATCTTCATTTTCTACTATGTATACATCCACCTCTTCTTCTAAATCAAATATTTTAATTTTTATTGTTATTAAGCCATCCATCTTCTTCACACCATTAACCGTTTTCATGTATGCTATGTTCACATCATCTTTTTTTTCTTTTACTTTTATTAATCTTGAATTTATTATAGAAATCTGTGAGCCTGAATCATAAATACCACTCACTTCTAGTTTATTTTGTAATAAAAGCTTGATTTTGATTAATGGTGTGCTTACTAGTTTTTTCTCAGTATTTATGTCTACTTCAATTATGGAGTTATTGTTTACATTTTTAGTTTTAAGAACTTTTTCAGGTTCATTTTTATTTTTCTTGAACCAACATGACTCCTCCGGATGATATCTAATTCCTTTGTCCAAAGACTCACAAGTCTTACATGACTTCTTCTCATAAGTTTTATTTTTATTATAAAATGTACTGCTCTTTATGTTAGTTGAGTTTTTCTTATACATCGTGCCTTCATATTTTCTTATCTCGTTGAACAAGTCAGTAGTGTTGTTGAGTTCATCCCTGTTTAACTTATTTAAGATAAATCCAGGTAAACCAGTTGCAATAAGATCTATCATTGTTTTGGAATCTATAGATTTGTTTATATCTAATAAAAGCCGTTCTTTTTTTATGGCATAATCAATTAACTGTCCTTCTTTATACCTAAATGCGAGAGCATATGTGACTATGTCCCATCCTTGGTTTTTAAAAGTTTCTAAAAACTTGTCTTTCCATTCACTCCATTCAGAATTTATTGTTAGTTTTATGATCATCGAGCTATACCAATCCAAACAAGGTTTATCTAAAAATAACCTCAAAATATCTATTTTTGTCTCATCTTTTGTTATATTAAAGCGCGCACACTCTTTTTCAAAAATTTCTATCCATTGCATCGCATTAGGATTTTTGCTTGTGAATTTTTCAATAATAAATTTTTCTGAGATATGTTTTAAGTTATGTTGACTTTCTTTCTTAGTTGTAGTTTCTATTAATTGTTCCAAGATTTGTTGCAAAGTGTCATTTTTGTCCTTTGCTTGTGTTGTGCTCACTTCATCTAAATATTGATCTAAAAATTGCATATTACCTTCCTCATCTACATATGTCTTCTTTAGATTTTCATCCAACTTTATCCATACTTTTCTACTCTGGTGTCTTTTTTTAATGCTATTTTTTACTTTTGTGAAAGTGTTCGTTTTAACAATATATGTATGATGACTCACCGGCTTCAGTTCCTCGGGTAAAACATAACATTTTCCTTCTTCAGTAGATATTGAGGTTATAGCTAATACATTTGATTTGCCATCATTTGAGGCTATTATTGTAAACTCAAATTGAAGCCGGTCCATCTTCTTTTAGTTCACAAAAATGTCGTTTTATAAGACATTGAGGATCTCCAAAATAAAACACAAATTGTTTCCCTGAAATAACAAAGAAACGACATTTAAAGTTCACTATATCTCGAGTCGTCAATCACATTCTTTCTATTAGTTTTTATAACAATAAAATGCACAAAACAATCTGCGCGTCCCACGCCATTTTAAATCATCGACACAGATCAATATCATAGATACGCGACAGCTGATACGCGAAGCGCGGCAAATTCAAATGAATGAAATGTCACTCATTTCATTACATATATATGATAGGATATAGATATGATAGGGGAAAGGGAAAAGGATATGAAGTAAAGCGAGGGAAGCCAATACCTATGCTCCCAGGCAAGGAACTTGAACGTCCTGTCTCGCCCTTTGCTCTGCCGCATCCGGCACACAGACATGGAATACAGTTTGGGTATGTAGAGAGCGAGGAAGAACTAATCTCCCTGTGTGAAGGCGTAACGGCAATCTCTACGGACGGTAGCAAACTTGAAGGCAGGATCGGGGCTGCTATTTCCATCTGGACGAACGGAGAAGAAACAAAGCATAGGCTGCTGCCCCTGGCTAGTTACTGTTCCGTTTTTCAGGCGGAACTGGTCGGCATCCAGGAAGCAATACACATCGTTCTAGATCAAAAATTTGGTAGCGTCAGAATTTTCAGCGACTCAAGATCAGCGTTGGAAAGCCTTAGAGATCCCTGTATGCTACACCCGCTGGTGGCCAACGTACAAAGGAAAATAGGTACTAGGACCGATGCTATAGTTAGAGTGCGGACAGCTAAACTCGCAGGAACTGAGGAGATCCTCTTATTCGGAGACACATAACCCAGCTATCCTACATAGAGCGGAACAATGCCTTCCGCCTAACATACAGCCGTCCCGACGTGAGAGCGGACATAGATAAGGAACTTTTGTGTACGCACAGAAATCCCATGGACGTAGCATATGCCCTCAATATCATCTACGATGGCATATACTCGTCAAAATCAATAGTACGATCCCTGGAGCTGAAAGGGAGTGGCGCAACGATCCCAAAAGATACCGACGACGGTACATTATATCTCACCCACAAACCACAGGAGGTTGGGATTTTTTTCTGAAAAAAAACGGGTAATGGGAAATAGGAGCAACCCGTGGGTTTTCGCGAGTTTTAAGTTTATGTTTATGAGTTTTAAATTTATTTATTATACTAGCTGTTGCCCGCGGCTCCGCCCGCGTGGATTACGATTTTTTTACATAATATACCTTCCTACTGGAATTCCTTGATTTTTCGCGGGATTCCGTGTGATGTTGTACAGAAACCTGTTCTTACTTTGCACGGGTTATCTTGTGGTGATTTTGAAAACTCCTTTTTCTTAATAATATTATAAAGTTTCATTAATACGTAGTTGAAAGATCAAAAGAACGATTTTAACTGTCGATATTTCGACCCAGTGGCACAAGTCACGTAGTGACCACCACTTGTACCAATGTATCGAAATATCGACAGTTAAAGTCGTCCTTTTCATTATGATTTTTATTCTGAAACCACGAAATATGTCAAAAATCATTAAACCATGTGAAAAGTTGTACTGGTGGTAGAACTATTCTTTCAGAGTTCGGCCGGATAAGTATCACTGGGATAAAATACTCTACTAACAATATTCCCCAGCCCAACATAATATAAGAGTCTTTTAAAAATCTTTGCTTCATCTCAATACAATCCAAAACATCAGAATGGGCAATGGCTATATATTTCTTTACGTATAAAAAGACCTTAGATGACAGTCAGTCGGTTAGGATCGATAAGACCTAAGAGTTAAAAATATTTGTGAACTATTATTTTACCCTTTCCATATTGCGGATGATAAAAATAAACATTCCGACGAATTGAGAACCTCCTCTTTTTTTGAATTCGGTTAAAAAAAGACACGGCACTCCCGGAATGTCGACAGAAGTGAAAACTTTAATCTGTTCATGTTTTAACAGTGCCATCTTAATCATAAAGTCAGGAAACAGTAAATAACATGACAGTTAATTATTGTTTAAAAAAATTCGGTAGTGCCTATCTCAGAGTTTTACATTCAAGTTCCACATAAATTGTAGAGATGGCGCTATACGGTATAACGTAGCGATAACGCCAGTTACATGATTTTTGTTCACCCAAAAGTGAAAATTTTTAAACCATACAAAATCTCCTGCTAAGCCTATTTATTTACGGCTGTAAGGGTACTGCAGTCATACTTGAGCCCTACGTCCTAGCCCTAGGTTCTTTGTGCATTCCGAGTTTCAAGTCACCTACCTACTTGAACTTTGCGCTAAAGGTTCTGATGTCTGTAATTTCTGAACTACAAAAGTGATGATGATAAGATTTGTATGGAATAATCTTTAAGGAACCTCCTTTCTAACAAAAAAAGAATGAATGGGATCGGACAACGCGTTAATGAATTTTAACTTAAAAACCTTTGGACTTTGATGCCGTCTTCCAGGGAAACCATGATGAATTTCGGGACAAAAAGTATCCTATGTCATACCTCGGGGTATGAACTATAATCATGTCAAGTTTCATTTAAATCCATCCAGCGGATTAGCCATGATGCGCGGTCGTGAAACAGACAGACAGTCAGACAGACAGACAAAAATTAAACAAATTACAGTTTTGGCTTCAGTGTTGACTAAATAGTGTCCACCAAGAAATTTTTTCAAACTATCTTTAATGTACAGAATTCGTTTACAGTTTTATTATAAGTATAGATAGATTATGTTATTATTAATTTGGCCTGCTGGTAGAAACTAGCGATCGAACATTAGTATATGAGAACTAAATAAAGCCAATTTTTCATGTTAAATAAAGCCAAGAAGCAGAGCAAGCTTCATATCTCATGCAGAGCAATATTTCTAACTTTACGCGCCCTAACTCTACAAGCCCTAACTTCACATACTCTACTTTAGTCAAAATGCTTGGCCGTTTTGCTTCGGTGAACCTGCTGTCGTCAGTGACGTGTGCTTCTCGTGTGGCGCGACACGCGACACGCGACACGCGACACGCGACACGCAACCATAGAATGGGAGACGATGTCGTGAAGCTGGATTTTCTTAGCGCTTGTTCTTATTACAATCACTGTCAAGATTCTGATAGGCAAGTTATTAATAGACCTGTTTATCTGTTCGGTGTAGATCGATGTACGTCCGGCTCTGCAGAAAGTCACATAGGACGGCGCCTCAGGTACGCAGGGTTCTCATGACGATGATGATGATGACTTCAGGTGATATTATATTTGAATTTCAACAAAAAAAAACTCCGATTTTGGTCTGAAAATCGAAGGTGCCTGGGATTTGAACCCTTGCGAGGTGGCTGCTTTTTAGGTATAAATAAAACAAAAAACGTAAATAATATTTTCTATTTATCTAATATAATAGAGAATAGACTGTTCACAGTTTGTCCTATCGATGGTGGCCGCATTCAGAGGTTCTTTTTTTATTTTGTGTAAATTATTCTAATTTGAGAATGTAGACAGACAAATAAGATAATAATATTATATCCAAATGAATATGATTATAAATTATTTAAAACATAGAAAAGAAGCAGGCGGTGTTTTGCGGAAATCCAAATGTTCATCATCAACATCTCTTGAGGATGTCCAGGTGTAGGGACGAAACGTGCGTCGATGAAAGTATTGGAAGAATTGTGTGTGGTTTTCAGGTTCACGTGTAGCCGCGACGTGAATCGCTCGCTGAAATGAATTCAATACTCAAATTAATCTGTCCTGCTAATTATGGATTACCGTAAAACAGCGCCTGCTTCCATTTTAGGCCCTTCGCACAAGGGTCGTTAGCGTAAGCGTCTCGTTATGACGCGGACGCTACGCACAAAAATATGACAAATACGCCTCCTACGATTCGCTGCAGCACCGCTTCGTGACGTGTTTGAAATGCTCTCGTCGCACGCGAAGATTACCCTACGCTTACGAGCCGTGTGCGAAGGGCCTAATATTTGAAATGATTTCTACTTATATTATAAGGTCGGCCGGCTCGCTCACAACACCAACAATATTGCTACGGTCTAACGTTAAACCGCCACGATGTTGTTGGGTAACGCGTGACCTTTAGCGCGTCTAACGCCTGACCGTACCGCGCCGGCTTACATTACGTTGGAGTATTACGAAATAGGCAACTCTTTTAGTATTTGTGAAGAAATGCTCATCACGGGCTTAATAAACATAATATAAAGCGAAGGCCGCTGTCGCAATGGCCGACCGCGAATGTGTATTTCGAAACGAGGCGATCTCCGCCGGCTCTGGTTTACTTGTTTCGGTGACAGCTGCGGACGAGTGCTACAGTTGTTATGTAAAGCAGCTGCCGACAGTCAACACCGGCAGCGGGTCGCAACATCTCACTGCATTCACGGCAGGCCAGCCGGGCAACAAGCGCCGTTTTGTTCCATGTTATTGTCCGTGTGCAACGAGATAGTGCGCCGACTGCTGCAGTCTCTAGGGACAGACAGTCCCGGGCCCCAAGTCTGCTAATTAAACGTTTTTGGCAATCCTACTGAGATCCAATTATAATGCAAAAATCTAATAGTAGGAGAGCCCACGATGCCAAATCGGTATAATATTATATTAGTTGCTATAAAAATGGGAAATGCTTTCCAAAAAACCAACTTCAAATGCCACTACAAAGAGTGAAATAATTTTTATTTAAATTTTAGGTACCTACACCAATTCGAAGTCGGGCAATGTTTCATACAATCCCTAATAGTCCTTCTTACTTACTTGATGTGCGAAGAAATGACGAAGTCATAGACAATCGCCCGACTTCGAATTGGTGTAGGTACCTAAAATTTAAATAAAAATTATTTCACTCTTTGTAGTGGCATTTGAAGTTGGTTTTTTGGAAAGCATTTCCCATTTTTATTTTATACTTTTTAGTGGAAGACAATAAAATGCACAAGGCGTTGTAAAAATACCCAAATCGCTTGAGGTGTGTTCATAAAATCTGAAGAGATACCTCAAATTCACCAAGATCCCATCATCAGACCCTGACTTGATGACTTTAGTCATCAAATCAGTATCTGCTAGCAAATGCACCAGTAACTATAAAAAATACCCAACTCGCTTCAAGTATACTAGCAAAATTTGAAGAGTTCCCGCGATTTCACCAAGATCCCATCATCAGACCCTGACTTTATGACCATAGGACAACTTGGAAAATATTACTCTTTCTAATAATACTCAAATAGTTTCATGTGTCCATATAAAATTTGAAGAGTTCCCTCGATTTCTCCAGGATCCCATCATCAGATCCTGACCTGATTAAAATGGGACCATCTGGAAACAAAACCCTCTTAAACAAAAAAAGAATTTTTCAAATCGGTCCACGCGTCTTTGAGTAATCGGTGAACATACATAGATAAAAAAAAAGAAAAAAAAAAAAAAAAGATTCCGACGAATTGAGAACCTCCTCCTTTTTTTGAAGTCGGTTAAAAAGAAACAATTTGAAGTTTGCTATTTCAGTAGTCAGAATACATCATATAACTTGATTTTTTTAGCATCTAATATTAAAAATCCAATAGTTCCCCACGACGCTCGAGTAACTATCAAAATTGGTAAATTATTTATAGGTAAATTAAAACAATAATGGAGCAATTGAGTGATTATTGAGATGTAATTGTCATAGCAGACTTGAGGATTTGACGATTAGTTTCAGAGCATTCGCAGAGCGCTAGTGTCTACCTACATACGTTATAGTATATTGATAGATATAATATAATGGGTCTTATATATTTAAACAATTTGCAAATAATTATTGAATTTTTACATGGTGGTTAAGAAATAAAACTTTTATCCATATTTCTTATATATCTTTCCTCGATATTTATAAAATCTGTGGATATTTATCACTATCCCAAGCTTCTTCGTTAGCGTTAACACCATACATATTAATTTAAAATTCTCTTTTATTTTATCTTCTCTATGTTGACTTGGCTGCACAGTGCACATAATATAACAAGATGGCGCCAGATGATATGGTTGTAAGTTTGGCACTAGCGCTTAGCGAATGGCAAGGAACTAAGCTGTCATGGGCCGGCGAGCGCCACACTGCAGGGGACAGTGTGTCGCGTCGCTATCGCCTGCGACTGATCTCGTTGTCGCCGTCGGCGCCAGGTGTCGCGTCGGAGTCGCCGGGTGTCGCGGCAGGTGTCGCAGCGGTGGTGGTGGTAGTGGTGGTGGTGGTGGTGGTGGTGGTGGGCGGGTCGAGCCCCTTGATCTCGAACTGCCCGCGGAACAGCGGCCGGAACAGACGCAGGAACGACTGGTAGCGCACCGCCGAGTTCTGGAACATTGTACATGCAATTTTTTACATCCGTTATCATAAATTAATGACCACCACTTGTATGAATTATTACAGTGCTTGACAGTATGAATCGTTGCAGTTGTTTTTGGAATAAAATAAATCACATTTTAGTGCTTGTAGTCGACCTTCAGTTATAATATTATGATCGCTGCAGCGGTTGCCGGTTACCCGCTCGGAGGTCATTGCGTCGAAACCTTCCATTAGATTTTCAAATTACGGCTAATTTGATCCGACATGCGATTTCATACGAGCACAATTTTTATACATATTCGTAACGACATAGCCCATTTAGAGTTATTCTTAGCAGGTAATTTTGTCCTTGTACAACATAATATTATGCACATATGTTAAAGGCAGAGAACTGTACAAAACAACCAAGATATTCGTTTGCACCCAGCAGTGATGGGGTACAGTTCTATTTCCTAACTGAGATTCATGAGTAAAATTCTAACATGAAATAAATAGTTTCTGAGCCTAAGTATAAATCTACGGGTAACTGCTTGACTTCGCACATCTTTGAGAACATTATGGAGGACTTTCGCATATGCAGGTTTCTCCACGATATTTTCCTTCATCGCTATCAAGTGGTTTTCAAAAAGGCAAGAAGGCCTTTTTAAGCGGCAGAAGTACGAACCGCTCACTGCATGCTCGGATACACTATATTTGTTTATAGAATCGTGTTCTCTCTCTCTCAATCTTGTAGCAATTACCTGGATGACGTCACCGATGACCTTAGTGGTCCGGATAAGGAGCGACACGGATGGTCCAAACAGGCTCCCCGGGAAGTCCAGGCTGACCTTGTTGCGGTCGAACACCGGGATGTCGTCGGCGGGCTTGGTCGCGGCCTGGCGGCTGCGGCGAGCGGAGCTGCGGGCGCGGGGACTGCTCGGCGGGCTCGGGCTCGGGCGCGTGGTGCGGCGCGGGCCCGTACGTGTAGGCGACCACTCCGCCGCCTCCCGGCTGCCGCCCGTAGCCGAGCTCGACACGTCCCTCGGGAGCGTGTCCCGCGGCGCCGTGTCCCTGCGGCGCCTCCACGTAGCGCCAGTCTGCGTGAGCGCGGCGCGTCAGTCGCACGACAGTCGCACGCGCAGCGCCTCAGCTCGCCGCCTCGCCGCACTCATCGCGACGGTGTGAAGTGATGATGAATTGTAGATGTTACGAGTGTGGTTTGATTCCAATAAGCTTTGTTGTCGTTCATGAAAGTGTTGTTATTTGTGCGTGTTGAATATGAATTGTTTTACAGTTGAAAATTAATTTGAGTCCTATACTTATGGAACTATTTTAGATATTTATGATATTATAAGTAGATAAAGGCTGAAAGGCGGAAATCAAGTTTAAGTAGGCGGAATAATGATGGTATGATTAAAAGATGAACTCAAGAAAGGTTACTATCAATTTTAAGATCAATTTTAAGATTTTGGTTTTATAAAGAACAAGGCTGTTGTGTCTTTCTTACATTATAAAAACAATATACGAGTGTGGGAGAGACAAAAGTACAAAGTCAGTCCTGTTCTATTTTAAAACCTACTACAGCGCGACAAGGCTATCATGGCGCGTGACCCAAATCGGAACTACGCCGGTATCTTGCGATACTGCTTGATAGTTCGCTCTGTCGTATATCACTATTGTATGTTGTGTTGTATTTGGTTAGTATTTACTAATATAAAATTTAAGTGAAATTGAGGACATTTTATTTTCTGGCTGCCTTTGTTCAGAGCAGCGCCCTCCTGTCAATGTCATTCAAACGCCAAAAGAGCTTTGTCGGACATTGAATTAATTGATGAAGGTGCTTAAAATACTTTGAATAAGTTCTGTTGATGAATTTAATAATGATTATTTCATATGTGAAATGAGAATGTTTTTGGTATAGCGCAACTTTAAAATTACAATAATAGTAGAGACTAAATGGAAACCTAATTTATTCTAACTTGTATTTTGCTGCCGAGATATTGTATGCAAAATTCATATTTCTTTGAAAAAGTGTCCATTTCCACTTAAGAATTTAATACTAATTTATTTTAAATTTATGTATTTAAATTGAAAGATGTGTAAAATAATTTTACACAAATTTAGATGGATATTTATAAATGAAGAACGATAAAATCAAACGCACATAAAATATCAATAATTTATTATTCAGGTACATAGTGATCTGGATTAAGTCCGCGATAGTCGCGCGACAGTCTGGCGTCGGTCGCGTCGCGCTCTCGGCAATTTATTCGGATTAAAAGTGCCAATAGTTTTTACTGTTTAGGTGCCCGGAACCACACTACAACTGGTGTTGTGAAGTAATAGACTCCCTTTTAGAAATGAATTAGGTATTTAATTGTGAGTGCAGTGTGCGTGTTTGGCTGTGCTAATATGGGTGAGTTTCTATATGACTTGTATTTATGAATTTAGTCACAAAAACTAATGTTATAATATATATTTATTGTTTTTATTTTTAGCTCGTTCAGACAGTCGCAGTTTATAGTATAGTGCAAGATGTATACGTATAAATGTGTGTGTGTGTGTATGTGTGCGTGTGAGTGCAGTCACAGTATAGAACAGCCAGTCACATCTCATGCGAAGGCGCTACGCGTGCACTAACAACTAACTACTAACTATGAATATTATTGCAACTATGTATCAAAATATTTAACTTTTACTTACCATCCTCATACTTTATTGTACTTCCTACATTATACCCAACCACTAAACATTAATTTTTTTTATAATAAAATTACACTATACACTACATTAGGGGGTTCAGTAGGTACTATACATAAATAATTTGATAATATTTTATTAATAATCCCTTGTATAAAAAGGTTTGTACAATTCATATTAAGTTTCATAATACCTAATACTAATCATGTAGCTAAACACCCAGTATATACAACACACGATGTTATACTACACACACAACTGGCACATAAAGGCGACACTCGGCGATGACGATGCGACACACGACGGCCGAGCCATCACACCGCGACAACGACGCGACACACGACAGCCGAGCCATCACACCGCGACAACGACGCGACACACGAATAGTGACACTAGAAGTGACTAGGACAGAGAGGACTACGTACAAGTGGATGATTTGTGTAACTAGAAAGCAAGGACTAGAATATTATAATTAGATAATAAAGAAATAATATATCGTAAAGTGTGGCTATATTGGAAATACCACAGATCCCCCAACTTTTCTAGATATGGTGATAGATTAATAATAATGATGGAAGTAAGTGTATAACTATAGGTACTATGACTAGCTTTAAGATAATTAAAGTTAAAACCGCAGTTAATTTATGTCAGTTGAATTATATCTCTTTCAAGATTAACTTTTTCTATTTGTGATTGCAAGGTTACGTCATAATATGGTAATTAAAGCAGAAAGCCCCACTTAACACTGTTTCAAAGATTCTATAATAATAATACAATTTTATTTGCTTCACACTCCGTTGGGTAATTTGTTTTAAATCTTTAACCTTTATGCTATGATGCAAGTTGTTTTTTTATTTTATTAAGGTTGGTGATTAAAATTTACACACACGATTAAATGAGATAGTTTTGTACAAACATGCAACTATGACTATGTTATTAGTTATCAAACAAACTATTCTACAAATTGAAATGTTATAAGCACACACTTCAGTTCAACAGCTACTACAATACCAGTAATGAGTTTCGGCAAACATGAATACACAACATGGGTCTTTACACAACCCAGGAGAGAAATTATTGACTTATTGCCGTTGCGCACATCGACAGCTCTTCGCTTGCCGTATGGGCTCCAAACTCTCTATTCGTTCTGCGAGTAGAGTCGACAATGTACAAGAAGTAGTACAACGTGTACAGGCAGCAGTATCATCGGAATAACTCCATAATTTCTCTCGCATCAGCGTTTTCCTTGAACTACAGGGTACGCTACCTTCAACAGTTTTAGGTGGGATACTAGGAAGGTGTCTCGTGAGAAGTGGGGGAGAGGGAGCACAGTGCAAGGAAACACAGCGTTGTAAATCAAATACTATTTAATATCACCGACTCACCTAATACTATTTACATAAATACATGCGCCGAGAGCGCGGGACTGTACACGGGCTGTACACGGGCAGGGCGCGGGCCGCCAACTGCGCCGCCGCGCGGGGCAAGAGCTTCACTGGGAGGCGACTCTCTAACTCAGCGAGCATCATTAAAATGAAAGCCACCGAGCTAATATGAAGTTATTCTATGTACATCACCATTATTATGCAAGAAATGTCATGCCGACGTTCGCAAGTGCCTGTATGCTAGGCCTATGTGAAATAAAGACTTTTGACTACATTAATGCTTTACGGTATAACGTCACATGGGATTTTACACCAAACTTTTAGTGGATAAAAAATATGCGAAATGTCGTTAAAGATCGGTGGCGTTCACTTTTCGGAAGCCACTAAGATAGCGATGGGTCCGGGCGAGGGGGGGCGCGGCGGGCGGGTCGAGCGCGGGGGTCAGGAGGCTACTCGTCGTCCTCGTCGGAGTCGATGGTCTCGACGGTGCCGCCGGCCGCGGCGCCGCCTGACGCCGAGCCCGACAGCGACGTGACGAGCGACAGGATGGAGCCCAGCCCCGAGCCCCCACCTGAGTGGCCGCCGCCGCCGCTGGCGCCGCCCAGCAGCCCCGTCACGGCCTGCAGCTTGGGGCCCAGGAACTGCAGCTTGGGCCCGATGACCTGCCCCACGATGCCGCTGAGCGAGCTGAGCCCGCCGCCCTTGGGCGCCTCGATGCCGTACTGCTTGTTGATCTCGATGTTCTGCTTGTCCAGGTTCTCCACCAGCCGCGTCTTCGAGTCGATCAGCGAGTTGATTTTCTGCAACAGGCGCGGCCGTCACTCGCCCGTTCGTGTACGAAACACACAGCACGCTACTGTCCGCGGATGCGCAGCTCCACAGACTTACAGTTCGCTGAGTGGATGGCAAGCGATCGTGCCCATTTGTGACCGTTCTCATTCCAATACGCTACAACAACATGTGGTAGCCTGGAGTATGGCGTACGCGTCATAATATCTGCATTTCATACCGACAGAGTCTGTAAGCGAGCGCGTCCACGGACAGCATGTCTACCCCTCGAAGATGATAGGTATACTCACTCCAAACACGAAGCCCAGCACGGCGTTCTTGATGCCGAACTTGGCCTCCGTGACGCCCTCGAACTTGCGCTTGTCGCGCGTCTGCTCCGCGCCGCCAGCACCCTGCGACACACACACGTCACTGCGACACTCGTGCGACACCAGAGCGACTCGCGTGCGACACTCGCGCGACACACGCACCACCACCACCACCACCAGTGCTGAACTATACTAGGCTACAACTACCATCACGCTACGACTAAATACTCAAGTGACTTATTTGCTACTGTCTGAAGCGGTTTATTGGAGTGCCGTTACACTTTGACTATTAAAGTTGGAAACTCAGTTTACTCTTATGGATTACAATTAAAGTTAACGCAATACTCATACGAGTATATTTCTGAGATCCCAAAACCAGTAGCAATTTTTAACCACCTTCAACAGGAAAAAAAAGAGGAAAAGCTTAAAATTATATTTTCTGAATAAAAGTAATAAAGGCGTTAAATAATTCAGTAGTATTTAAGATTTAAACTAGTTTTGATGATATTAAATAAGACCTTAATAAGGAGGAGGTTCTGTTTCTTCTCTATGCCTAACTGAAACATTTTTCTAAGTTTTTGAACGAATCTGAGTGTTGTTAAGACAAATTATGTGTACCTATTCATTCGATTTTTAACTACAGCAATATTTTGAAAATGGCATAATTTAAAATTAGTGAGATAATTAATATTTTGTTTTATTCTTCATTGAAAATTAGAAAAGGTTACTACAGTATATGGAATATTTTTGAACTAACAAACGTTGTGGCTTGGATTAAAGGAAGTGGTTTTGAAAAAAAAGGAGAATGGAAAAAATATAGGTAAAAATATAATTATGTTGTGTATCTAAAAAAGAACGATCTAACCAGTTTTTACTTACTTTAAATCCATAACAGTCGGGTTGCGAGTCACTAGTGTAAGAGCACTCCGCTAAAGATGCTAAAGATGTGCAGATGTCGTCGTAAGACCGTCGCGTCACGTGTACGAGGTGACGGTCATCGCTGTTTTGGCAACAAGTGTTGGTGACAATCGCTACCCAAGTTATTTCAGTAAGCCCCTTCACACACGGCGTCGTAGTGCAAGCGTATCGTAATCTACGCGTACAACGAGAGCGATGCGAACACGAGTCTGCGTACGAAGCGTTAGTTTTGCGATAGTTTTAGCGTACTGGCGTAACACAAGCGTAAAAAGTAAAATTAAGTAGTAAGTTCATTATTTTCTCTAACAACACCTAAATTTAACTGAATTTCAATTTTTTATGCCTTTTGACTTTCTGTAGGACTGAAAAAATAATTGAATTCATCAAAACTGGTTTAAGAATACCATTCTACTACTAGTACTGCTACGTCTACGCGACAACTCGTGTATGCAATACTGCAGATCTCGTACGCGTAGAGTCGTAACTATAAACTTACGATACGACTACGCTTACGACCCGTGTGCGAAGGGGCTAAAGCAATGACTCTGAAGTTGCGATGCAAGTTTGTGACTGTGTGTGTAGTTGTATGCGTGTGTAAGATTTAAGTGTGTTGCTGCGCTAAAGTTACCAACTATTTTGCAACGAATTACAAGGTTTGCGACCCTCCGCGAGTATATTACCGTAAATAATACTTATTACTGCACTAGTTTAGAAACATTTACCTGTCTTATTTCGAGTAAGTTATGTATTATTTCACTTAAAACCTAATTTAAGATTCAAACCTTTTTAAACTAATTTTAACTACAAATATTGCTATTCTTTTCCATAAAGATCATTTTGAAAATCATATCACTATTTTTAAACCCGTCAAATTAGTTAAGTTTAGAGATTTTCGTGACAGATTTTTTTCCAATGAATGAATTAAATGTAGTGATTTGTGCATCTATTAATAAAAATACATTCGTAAATATTTACTTATTTAGATGACCTTAAGAAGTACTTCAAAAATGTTTTAAATCTAATAGGTTCTAATATGGTTCTAATTTAATACACACACGTAGTGGGCGTTGTCCCGTTCTCCAAACTTTTGGCGGCCGTACTGCCGCGTGTATAATAATAATATTATGTTACCGGAAGATTGTAACACCATACATTTATATTGCTTCCTTTTGAACTAATTAGCCTATTAATTACTAATTAGCACCATTAACATTTGAACATGTCTAAAGTTGAGTAAACGATTGATATCGCACTAGAGTCAAATTCGGTAATGTTACACTCGACTCGTGTGAAGGCACCGCTCGTGTGTGACGGAGGAGGCCGAATGTGATTTCGTCACCGGCTCTCACACTGGTTGTGTGGAAAAGATGAATTGGATGCATCACTCGTTTTGCAACGGAAAAGAAGAAACGGCCAGTCAACCGATTTTAACCTAAGTGGGCGTAATGTTCATTTGATATGGAAGTAACTCATGCAATAATACCATCACTGTGATACCTAAATGGAGGTCTCTGCATTGCGTTTAAAACTGTAACTGATGTAATAATAAATAAATTTTTATTTCATTTCATTCATTTCATTTCACTGTATAATAAAAGTATCTACGAATAATAGGCGAATGTGTGCTAGTCGCCGGGTTATTGGATGATCGCAGATGTTTCTCAACAGTCAACGACTAGGCTTACACACTTCATTCTCAATATAATCCAACGACATCAAACAAGCAGAATATGTAAGGTAAAGATTTCGTATAACCTTAGTGGTTTATCGTAGATTCTATACAACAAAAATTGAGCAGCAATTTCTCATGTGAGTACTGAACTTTTCATTATTTGTTTATTATTTGTTTCCCATATTTCTTTTTCCCTAAAACTTCTAACATTATAACTTGCGAAAGTTACCAGAAAAAGTCACCTTACTAAAGGTTGCCTGTAAATGATTGCTTTAGCAATAAGGCCGCCTTTGCACTCACTGCGTTCTCTCCGTAACGCCAAATGGTTTGGAAGTGCGTCTTTGCCGGTAGAGTCCACTACCAGGGGTCTCACTACCGTCTCTTATATCTGTAATGCTGCAAGTATTGTTTTGACATTTTCATACTATGTTTGTATGAACATTTAAAAACAGTACTGCAGCATAACTGCTATAACAGACTAGTATGGCGCGTGTGTGCGCGGGCCACACGTGACCCGCGTGCTGTCTTCCCGCCTATAAAAAAATCCCTCCAAAATTCCCCATACATTTTCTATGCAAAAATAAATTCCGCCATTTTGAATTTTTTTTCCATTCATCAAGAAGATCTTCGGGTCCTGATCAACTCTTGTCAAAAAACCGTTCTTGCATCTTTTATACTTTCCGAGATACCCTTAATACCCTTGGCTGTGCTCTTCATCCGTCTCCGAAATCCTCAATCATCAGCTCTCTCCGTATTTTTCCTCCGAATGAATTTTTCTCTTCTATACGAAATGGTAATTGAAAAAAAATTTTTTCATACAAAATTGTTCAGGAGAGGTGATCAATCAGTCAGTCAGTGAATCAGCACAAGCAGCTATATATATATTAACTAGTAGGGCGCGTGAGGGCGCGGGCCACATGTGGCCCGCGGGCTGTCTTCCCGCTTATAAAGGTATCGCAACCCTCAGTCATCTTTTCCCATACATTTTCTATGGAATTTTTTTCCCGCCATATTGGATTTTTTTTCTATTCATCGCGTAGAACTTCTGATCCTGATCATCTCTTGTCGAGAAACCGGTCTTCCATCTTTTATACTTTCCGAGATATTGACGAAATTCGAATGGTCGCCATTTTGAATCCGCCATTTTGAATTTTTTTTCAGCTCACTGGCAATTGGATGACATTTCGAATGATATTTGGTCGAGCACCCCCCACCTATCTTCAATACCCTCCCCGTGCTCTTCACCCGTCTTCGAAATTCTCAATCATCAGCTCTCTCCGTATTTTTTCTCGGAATGAATTTTTCTCTTCTATACGAAACGGTCATTGAAAAAAAATTTTTTCATACAAAATTGTTCAGGAGACGTGATCAATCAGTCAGTGAGTGAGTGAGTGAATCAGCACAAGTAGCTATATATATATACTAGTAGGGCACGTGTGTGCGCGGGCCACATGTGGCCCGCGTGCTGTCTTCCCGCCCTTATAAAATCCTTTCAAAATTCGCCATGCATTTTCTATGGATTTTTTTTTCCGCCATATTGGATTTTTTTTTCTAGCCATCAAATAGACCTTTTTGTCCTGATCATCTCTTGTCAAGAAACCATTCTTCCATCTTTTATACTTTCCGAGATATCGACGAAATTCGAAAGGCGGCCATTTTGAATCCGCCATTTTGAATTTTTTTTCAGCTCACTGCCAATTGCATGACGTTTCGAATGACATTTGGTCGAGCACCATCCACCTATCTCCAATACCCTGGCTGTGCTCTTCACCCGTCTCCGAAATCCTCAATCATCAGCTCTCTCCGTATTTTTCCTCTTCATGAATTTTTCCCCTCTATACGACATCATCCTTCAAAAAAAATTTTTTCATACAAAATTGTTCAGGAGAGGTGATCAATGAGTCAGTGAGTCAGTGTTGAATCAGCACAAGCAGCTATATATATATTAAATTAATGGTGGTAGGGTCCCAGACGCCTGCGTGTACTTGTAAATACGGTGTGTTGCGTTGTGTCGCGGTGTGTCCCGGTGTGTCGCGGTGTGTCGCCACGTGTCGCGGGTGTCGCAGTACGCAGCAGCTGCGGCGCGGGTCGAGGTCGCCCAGCCTCTCGGCAATAGCTACCAACATTTAGCATACCTAGTGCAGCTAACCCACTTTACACGACTACGCTGTACGCTGCTTAATATTAACTATTATGTCACTCGGTTAGTTCTATACTCGTTGCATATTTTATAATCGCCGAGGCTAGTGAAAAATGTGGACCGTCGAACCGGTGGCGATGGTAAACGGATTTAAGATAAATACCGTCAAGTGTCAGGGCTAACAGGTTCAAAAAATAACTTTATGGAGTACTTTTTGTGTTGGTTCGTTCAGTTTTTTCTTTTTTTTTTTGTGTTAAAATCAGAAGTAGAGAAATACTAACATCTTCTAGGACCAATAATATGACGCCACGGTAATTTTAATCCTAAACAAAACCAAGTAGGTATCTAACGGTAAGAATTCAACTTTAGTGCTGTCAACTCGTGTTTGTGAAACCTATTCTGTTAAAGAGGTACCACAATTTTAATTATCAGTCCAATTATTTAAATCACTATCATTTGTAAAACCGAGATGTGTATTAGAATAGTACCTAATCATTAAGTACTTAAAAACAAAAATTTCATTGCTGTTTTGTAGCGATAGCGATTGTAGAAATAGAAACGATAAGTAACATGGCTAAACACGTGCCGCTACCAAGCAGCCTATCCGGAGCGTTAGGTGTCGCTATACGGTATTACGCAAAGCGCGCGGGAACCGCTGCAGACAAAAACCTTTCCCTGCACTTTCATTACAATGGCGGGTGAGAGGGTGAGGGGGTGAGGGGGTGAGGGGGTGTGCGAGGGGGGAGGCGTGGGAGTCGCTCTCGATAGTTTCCGCTACAGTCTCTGATTGACCCAGTATCGTGCTCTTATTGTTCATCTCCGAAGCATTGCGTTACACAGATCATGTGAATGCGTATTGTCTTTGTTGCAACAGTATGCATTGTTGCCTGTTGTTGTTTTATAGGACTTTTCTAATGCAATCGATGGCTAAAATAAGTAGGTATCTAAGTGGTCTATGATTTAAATAAGCTCTTTATCAACATCCCACTTTTAGGTCCTACTGCTGGGCATGCCGCTTTCCTCTCAGAAGGGTTTGGCCGTTGGTGGACTCCGCATATACCAATAATGTAATACTGTTGCTGACGGCATTGTGGTGGACTCCAAGGCAAGCAGGTTTCCGCGTGATGTGTAGAGCATTTTATAATATTTACTATTTAGTTTAAATAAACACAAAAAAATCAAAAAAATCAGAGGCATGGCCCTGATTCGAACCACCGATCTTCTGACGAGAGGCAGAGGTATGCACCAATGGGCGATCACTGCTTATGAGCTTTGATTTACATGAGCTAGTTACCTAAAATAAATACATAACATACTAGGGTGTGTAACGTTGTATTTAAAACATGTGTATTTGTATTTATCCTATACGATGTAATCCAATCAAATTATTTTTAGTACAAACTCTGGGAAGTTTACTCTTCAATGGAGTTCATTTTAGGTATAAGATACATTAAGGTATAAATAATGAGATAATAACAGCTAGCGGACGCCCGCGGCTTCGATTTTTCACACAGGAACCATGGATTATTTCAGGATAAAAAGTACCCCATGTTTTAATCCGGGAAATAGAATATTATCTTTATTACTCAACTTAATCGGTTCGGAAGTTACGGCGCGGTGAAGAAGTATTTCTTGCTTCGTACTAACTTGGAACTTCCTTTTCACCACCCTAGTTTTGAAAAATCTTTTCTTAGTGCACCCCTAGTAATTACTTTGTATAAATAGGAGCTAGACAAAGCCGGTTTGGGCTGTGCGTTGAAATGTCAGTTAGTCGGTTTCGTATATCTTCTTAATATATATAAATCTCGTGTCACAATGTTTGTCCTCAATGGACTCCTAAACTACTGAACCGATTTAGTTCAAACTTCGTGAATATCTGTCATTTGGTCCAACTTAAAAGATAGAATAGTTTTTATCTCACGTGGACGAAGTCGCGGGCATCAGCTAGTATTTACCTAGATATTTATCGAGACTGTACCGTCACCTACATATTTTGTAATGATGTTTCGTAACTGGACATGAATATATTTCAATTTTATTATTATACAAGATCTATTTTTGGAATACCGTATAACTGTCTTCCTTGAGAGAAACTAATGGCTCTTCCTACATTTTTTTTTTGTCAATAAATCTAGCATTGAAGAGAATTTAGTTACTTTTTTCTAGTGTCTCGCAAAGCAATGGATGTTGTCTGCACAGATATACCTAGTGTAAGGCAGTGCAGCGGCAAGCCATCTGTAAGTATGTCAACGAGTATGGTCATTGCGTGTAGTACTGGTAGGTACCACTGCGAGTGTGGTCGGGGACCTTGAGCGGTGGTACCTACAACCTGCGCGCCGCACCACCGAATCTTGCATACTAATGAATTTACCACGATTAAGTTTTTTTACCAACTGGAAACAAAATGTGTGCTTTTTTATAGGCTTTAGGCGATTAGGTACACTATTTACATCATATGTAAAGTCCACTTATTAAGACAAGTGTTACAATATAATCACAAATTGTATAATGTCAATCATTATGTTGTACATAAGACGCGATTCATCATTTTGGATAGGTACATTAAAATGACTTATATCTTTCTGTTATCACCATACAACTTCAAAAACCTACCTATTCTTAAAAAAGTGGCGTGATATACAAGAAGATTATGTATGTGTGTGTGCAATGACAGATGCATGTGTTAGTTCAATGACAATGAGGTGTTAGCGGCGAGACGGCAAGCTGAAGAAGAAATGTATTAGATACACCCCTGGAACCGAACCTGAGACCACTCGGTGACGACCCGGTCACCGGTCACCGGTCACAGCTCAGTGCAGAGGCGCATCGATCACACACCGTACACCGGACGGTAACGCGTTGGAATGTAACTCTCTTTTAAATTGCCGAAAAACGGTCGACAATACTGGAGTCGAAAAAAAATTAAATGACACAAATCAAGAGTTTTTTTCAACGCTATATAAGTCGTGGTTAACGCGGTGGGTGATCGAGTACAAGAATATTTCACAAATATCAGGCATCTTCTTTACAGAGACTGTAAGTGCAAACAATGCAATTTCATCGCACAATGAAATCGCTTGGTTTGACCGTATGATTGATTCAAATAATAATGACGAAAAGCCTTAGGACGACGCCTCAATAGACGTATGACGTAGTTCTTTATAGTTCTTTAGTTTAGGACACACCTGCTCAATTTAAAGTCGCAATGTTTTTCAAGCAACTGATATCATATCTGCCGAAAGTATTAGCAACTATTTCTATTCGCATTCAATATGTTGTGTATAACAAATAACAAATCATGCGACACATAACGAGATCGAAAATTCAAATGTCGGCGAGTGTGTCCCAACACTTAGAAAGAGGTACGTAGGTACATCGGAGGAAAAAGTGTGTACCTATGTATTTATTCCTTTATTTTTGCAAGAATAGAGAGCTTGGGAATAATGTAAGGAGAATATCAGTATTGCATTAAATGTACGTAAGCTTTTAACATCACAGCTTTTAGTTAAGATTTTCTCGAAAATTCGAAATAGGCTCTTTCATAAAATGGTGGGCCACATCATGAAAATTATCAATTCTAAGGTCTAGCCACGATATATCCATCATTATGTATAATGAGCATACAGTAGGCACAGTAATTGAATAATTTATATTCACCAGAAGCACACACTTTCCCTCCGCCTTATACCAACCAAAATAAACAGTTCGTAATGACGTTGGTTATAGCTATTTGTGATATTGTACAGAGTTGTTACACGCACTCGCTTACATTATTCAACATTCCTGCCAGTACATCGTTACCAGTAAGAGAAGATGTTCCCTTCTTTTACTAAAGATCGTCTTTATTCAAGAATACGTAAGATTTACATTCATTCCTAATTTCGAAAAGTTTTTTTATTGGTACAAAGGACTACTCATTCAAAATGATTGTAATTAAGAGTTTGGCAAACAAAGAATTCAAAAAATTTAAGAAAATACTCGAGTAGTTACAACACCTATTTAAAAAAAATGGAGGGCATTGCATTAGAAAAACGCATTCATTGCTATCGTAATCGTAAACAAATTCTGCCCGCTTATTGGCCAAATCTGTGGTTTACAATTTTTCAGCCAGTCACCAGGCCGACTATAATTACGATAGCAATGAATCCATTTTTCTTACACAATCGCCTAGCTGATCTTTACTGTTCAAGTAATTGTTTTGTTGACCGTGTAAGTAAAAATAGATATTAATATGTACGGGTAGAATGAATGCGTGTAACAACGGTATTGTATAACAGACAACAGCGCTAAACACGCGAAGTGGACCATCAGCCGGTGATCACTCGCCATGTGCCGGTGACCACTCGCCATCGACACACCACCTCCGAGGACGTGTAAATTCAACTAAGAAGAACTCTACGTGTATTTTTCTCTATACAGCTGTACCGTCACCTCTTGGTGAAATCACAAAAATAACAAAATTGAATGAAAACTTTAGATCTGAGCTTATCACGCTGATTGATTATGGATCATCATGCTTCACACATCTTTGAAAACTTTATAGACAAAAATAAGGCATACAGATTTCCTCATGTTTTCTTTCATTGTAAGGCATGCTACATACTTAAAAAAATTGTAGGTGCGCCAGGCTTGAACCCTGATCTTTTGGATATGACAGAAATGGTATGGATTGAAATGGTATAAGCTAAAAGCTCTGACACGTAAAGATAACTTGCAAATATTAGACCAAAATCTAAACATCTAAGCGACATTTGCATCTCTAAGATTACTAAAGTCATTGCTAAATACCAAGTAGGTTTTGCACCGGCCTCAGGGATTGTTGGTACTAGTGTGAGATTGCGACATTACTAACACTAAATATTCACACGAACCTCGCTAACGAGGAACTTCAATTAAGTAATAAAGTTTTTTAGAGTACTTAGTTAATTACGTTACTGATGGTTTCCTCGGAGGACGTGTGTCATCGGCGCAACGTTCGCTCAGAGAAGCTTTCACAATGCACTGAAGCTGACTGTATACGTATTAACTTATAATTAATATGAATAATGGCCATTAAGTATTGTGAAAACAGGAGCGGAACAGGGGTCAGATTGTCTAAGAAAACCGTATTCATTGTTAAAATCGTTTGCAAATTCTGCCCCCTTATTGGCTGACGTAAATCAGAGAACTAATCAGCGGGCAGAGTTTATAAACGAATACGATAAAGATGAATACGTTTTTCTTATACAATCAAGGGGCTGATGAGCTTGCCCCTTTATGAACGGGGTAACATGGACAATCTTATAATTATTTTAAACTAGTTATTAAGGACTATTTTTCGCGCAAAACGCTGAATGCAAGATGATAAAGTACAATTCCACTTCTGTTTGCTGAATACTTAATGATGATGGCTGAAACACATTTGAAGATAAAATAATCGCTATAATACAAGCTAGGGAGTCGACCTCAACAGAGAGTTCCATCCTCAACGCAAACATATCGACGACTTCGCTGAACTAGCAATTGCGTAGACGTAGCGTTCATATCGTGGAGGTATGCCCTTCGCACCTAGAAGACGCGCTTTACGGTGTTTGCTTGGTGTTACGTTGAAAATAATGTTTTATGACCAATCAACAGCAACACCACTGGCTACATAAACGGCCATTCACAGGTTTGAAGGAAGAAAATACAATAGAACTATCTCATGAATTTCATACCATAAATTGAATAATCATACATGGTTTGGAACGTACTCCTTGGGGAGTTTTAATTGAAGATAGAGAGAGCTTTTTAACACAATAATGTAAAGCCAAATTAAATCTTAGCAAAAGGCAAATACAAATATTTGCAAACTTCAGAATTACACTCTAAATGGGTACCTATTTTAAGCCAATATTTTCTTCGAATTTCATCCCTTCTTTAAAGGGTCTATCGAAAAGAACCTATGTGTGAAGAGTATGTTCTGCGAGACGTCGGGGTGTGGTTTTTAACATGTACATAGTAGAACTCTTGAATGTCAACCCTACGTTAAAAGTCCTTTACTTGGATGAGGTCGGGTGAGAGTCGGTCGAGATGTTTGCGCGGAGTATGAGGTACGAGGTGTACTCACATCGAGGGGCTGCAGCGCATCGTCGTCGGCGAGCTGGCGGCGCGGGCGCGCGGCGGGCGAGGCGAGCGCGGCGTGCGCGGCGAGCAGCGCGGCGAGCACGCAGAGCGAGCGTGCAGCGAACATGGCGGGCGGACTGTCACTGCCGCCGCAGCGCGCCCACCACGCCGCGCGCGCTGCGGGGGGCGCGTGATGTAACGCGACCTAGCCGCGAGGATGCGCGCCCGGACGCGCTTGCGACACCGCACTCCGAGCCACTCGACACTTGGAGCGCACGAGGAGAGCCTCAGGCCTAAACCTTCACCCTCACTGCGTAGCGCAGCTTTCAGCAGAAACGCGGGAGCGCGCCCGGTCGTTTCTTGGACATATTCCAGATCTACAAATTCGCTGTTTACATTGGTCTGTAAGGTCTTCTGCATATACATCCCGCCTGCCTATCAAAGGTGCTCGTGGCTGCTAGATTCTGCGACTGTCCTTCTGCTACTACTGTCCTTGCTTCACGAAGCTCTTTGCGCATGCACCGAAATAGGAAACATGAGTCATCGGCACCATGCTTTCAGCCGACGGACGTTCATCGCTGCATGTAGGTCTACTACAAATAGCTTCAACATCTTTCAAGATAAGGGCGTTTGTCTACCACAGCTGCCTAATGCAGACGACGTCGAAGTAGTGGCCAAATTCATTTTAATCTCAAACAGACATAATGACGGTGCAGTGACGGTCTGCCGCCAACGATCCTGCATCCCTATGCAGGTTCACACACAGCCTCTTGGACCTCTTATATCCTATGCTCCGTCTGCAGGTTCGCTATTCAGCTCCTTGGAACTCCAACATGTATTCCATGCTCTGTCGATGTGTACCCTGAAACAGATTGTTTCCTCAGAAAATCACAAGTATTGGTATCAAATAGCGGCGTGCGCAGTAGAGCATACGACGTGCGAGTACCACACCACTCGTTTGTGAAACGCTGAAACTAACACCAACACACACCCACGCTCGTGAGCTCGTTGTGTGTGTGTGTACACGCCACTCAGTAATCCTTCCGGTCTTTTCTGAAATTAATTAACTGAAATTGTGTAGAGTATCATGTGTACAGTAAATAGCGCCATCTCACTACTACTCAAAAATATAATGTTTCCCACGATGATGAGTCAACACTAGTGGCTACACTTATTAATCGACCTCCTTAACAATCTTTTGAGTACTACTTAACTAATTTAACTTAATTATGTAATTAGGTACTTGACATTATGTTTTAGGTAGTGCCCTATCACTGTCTTTTCAAGGCAGTAATTCGTCATCTCTAATATAAAATAAATAATAATTTTCTGGCATTTTTATCACCAAACTCCTCCGACACGGCTCGACCGATTGTTGTGAAATTTTCTGTATGTGTTCGGTGGGACGTGAGCTATTTTTTTTATATCCCTAATGAAAAAACAACGTTTGCCGGGTCAGCTAGCCAATTTTTAATATTGTACTGTAATATTTTCTGTGTAAATCCAAACATGCCTTCCAGTTTACTTTGTGCACATCAATAAGCAGGTAGGTCAAATAAGCGTTATGAATCTCTTTCGAGTACATAAAATTATCTGACAGCACAATTGAAACCACAGAGGTTTTGAGATACATTTAATGAGCAATAACGAATATTTTACTAAAGTTGGTCCTTTAAGGGGTTGATCCTCTATAAGCATTATATCCTTTATATTTCCAGTCTACCAAAAAAAAGGATTTATGTGTCGCAGCACAAACTACGTGTTGACACAATGCTTTATTCACTGAGATGATTTCAATTGATTAACTTGATACTTAAATTACAGAATTAATTATTACAACGAATAAACTGAGTTTTGCTTTTAAATGTTGAGCAAAGCTTTAAAGGGTTCCATAATCCATTGTTCACCTGTTCATCTCAGATTTTATAACAATCTCAATGTTTACTGTCAATTTGCCAATTAACCAAAAGCTGCTAATTATCAACCTTCGACGTCGCTTGGTGTCAACCGATATTCACTGCTGGATATTTGCAGGACTTTGCTAAATACCACGAGTTTGTGCCACCTGAAGCCAACGGCTTTCTGTATCTCTGTTGATGATATCCGTCCACCTGCTTTGATGCTTCCCCAACGTCCATCAGTCCTACGAGCTATGTGCCCTGCAGCCTGTTGCCTAACCTTACTTTGAGACACGTTGACACTAAGTCGTGTCTTTTCTCAATTGCTAAACATTTTCTGTATTAGTATACAACGATAAGCATTTGTCGAATTAAAGTTTAAGTTATCAGAATTTAAAGCGATCGCCACTACTGAGAAGAGCCCAATACAAACTTAGCTAGTTTTTTTTGTTTACCACCATAAAGCAGAGGTTGCATGACAATCATATCTGATGGACAGAAATGATGAGGTCTAGGATGGAGCGCGCTTGCCTAGAAAATGCCTATTCACTCTTCTCTTGAAGGCACCCAGGTAGTACTTGGCTGGGAACACAGAAGCTGAAAGGGTGCTCCACACCTTAGCGGTACGTATCAGAAACGTGGAAGAAAATCGTTTGGTTCGAGCTTGCTGGACATCAACCACATAAGGATGCCACTTCTCCCAGCGTCTCGCGGTTCTATGGTAGAAAGGTGAAGGAGGTACTAGATTGTGGAGTTTTTGAGCACACTCTCCAAAGTATATCCTGTAAAAAACCGCTAAACAGGCAACCTTGCGTCGGTGTTCTAAACTGAGCAATTTTGCCCGTGTTAGCGATTCCTTGCCGATTATTGCCAACATACCAATTCATTAATCAAATAAGTATATAAAACTACAAGTTTACAATAGTGCCTGAAAGTTTAAGCCCACTAAAATATAAAGTAAATAATTTAATAAAATTTTAATACACTCTAACATGATTGTTGTTCAACATAGAGGTTGTGAGATGTCGTCTGTTTATTACTTGCCTAATGAAAATTTACGCATAGTTAAAAGTGACCCCGGGTCGTTGTACGCTGACCCCTGCGGTGCGCTGTCGCAACCCGGCCGCACTGCCCCACTGAGCTACTGAGCCACATCTCGCACACTACGACTTGTTATCATCATCATCATCATATATTGTGACACTACATATTTAAATTTATTTTGTTGTCGCTTAATTTCTTTCTCCGACGACCTCCGTGGTTGAGTGGTTAGCGTGCCGGTTTTCAAGGCGCCGCCATCTCTGAGGCTCCGGGTTCGATCCCCGGTCGGGACAATGTAGAAAAATAACTTTTCTACATTGTCTCTGGTCTGGGTGTTGTGGTACCTTCGTTGTTTCTGATTTCCATAACACAAGTGCATAAGCTACTTACTATGGGATCTGAGCAATGTATGTGATGTTGACCTCTATATATTTATATATATATATATATTTATTTATATTTCTTGTACATGCTGTATAGTCCCTGTCCTGAAGGAAGAATTACTATTAATTGTATTAGTTTTATTTTGTTTGTTATAAAAAAATTGCTTTCGTGTGAGTTGGGCTCGCACACTGTGGTTTCCATACTACGAGTATCAAGACCAATTCTCAATAATATTTAATTAAATACACCTGCCTGCCAAATTCAGAAACGAACAAAGTAATCACGTTTGTTGTATGGGAGCCTCCTTTTTACTTTTTGTTTTATAGCGGCAACAGACAACTATCTGATTATCAAGTTTGTAACGATACCTATTATAGCTTGGTGACAGACGGACAGACAGTGGAGTCTTAAGTAATAGGATCCTGTTCTACGAATATTTGGCTATGGAACTCTAAAAAAAGTCCTTCATCCTGGTGAGACACCCTTTGCTAAACATAATCGAATATTTACGTACCTAATAATTTCGCACGAATATTGCCTATACTTAGCCAGTCTCTCAGACATCAATCAATCAATCAATATACAATCTATGTGAACTTAGTGAATTCACATTCACTCAAAGAACGAGTAGGAAAAAATAAACCTTAGCTAAAGTTTTGAACGTAAATATTGTTTCAAGGCTCCATATAATGGAGTGGTTCAATTATGTGAATTAAATTATACTAGTAGAATTATGACTTCTACATCCTGACTCCTGATCACCGCGATTTATAAAAAATAGGTATGTGTATTGTGTATGTCTGTAAGTCAATTTTTATGTTGCTTTATGAAGGATCTTTGGGTTTGGGTTTGTGAGTTTCTCAACACTTATTTATGTCCCACTGTTGGGTTTTTCACTCGGAATAAGAGGTGTTAAGTCATAACCCACACAATGCAGGCAAATTTTGGTATGTCAGGCTCCACACATTCAGGACATCCTCAAAGGCATGCAGATGTTTCTAAAGCAAACTCTGTTAAGTAAATTATCTTTAGTTTTCTAAACACACATAATTTCGAATACTCAGGTGCCCGGAATTTCAACTCTCAACCTCCTCATGAGAAGCGGAGATGACCAATGGACTGAGCGGAGTCATACGGTAGTTCTCAAGAGACCAATGGGTGCCACTGCTTGAATTCAAACATACAAGAAAATTATGATAGTAGCATTCTTAATCTAAAGTATTTTTTCAAAAAACAGGTCAAACCGCAGGTCAAATGTAGAGTGATAGATAACTATTATAGTTATAGCAGCGGCTTAACCTTGCGCGTTATGATAGTGTTCCGATAAAACCAAACTCAATAATCGTGATGAATCGTACACACGCGGTGAGCGAAGAGGTCTCAAGGCTCTCCGCAAACCACAAACTGAGGCTCTGCTTCAAATTATTGTAGAATGTTATGAAATTCAATAGCAGGTTAAGGAAGATTTTTCAGAAACAGAACAGAAAGTTACAAGCAATATAATATTTACTACTGGGGCCTAGACAAGTTACAAAGGATTTCTTTGGATAACGTACCCAAAGAAATCCCTTAGTAACTTGTCTAGGCCCGGTGAGACGAATAGCGCTTGGGCCGGTCCACCCTGAGAAAGTCGGCGGACCTACGCTAATCTTGGCATAGTAAATAGCTGTCATTTTTCCGCATGTGGGGAAACGTATATACCTAAATACAATGGAGGAGAAAATAGCTCATCAAAAATAACAAGTGGGAGAATTAACTCCAACAAGTCTCTTTACGGCATTGCAACGAAGACCAACTTATTAATAAATCACTGAAATCAGTGAAAACATCCCTCGTACTTTGGCCTTTATGTTGAGTATAATATACATTAATTTATTTGCGCACTTTAACCTTTCCTCCTAAGAGAAGAAATAAAATAAAGATTTTGGTTACATTTAAGTAAATTTGATCTGTACTAAGGCTCGGTTGCCTGACTTGACTTTAACCGAAACGTTATAGTTAAATATGGCGGCCTGACTCTTATTTCGAAAGACATAAGAGTCAGACCGCCATATTTAACTATAACGTTTCGGTTAAAGTCAAGACAAGCAACCGAGCCTTAAATGAGTGATTTATTACCAGTGGCATTAGACCTTCTATACCAAAAGTATTTTACTACAGTTCATTAAATTCTTGGGACTATGCGTGTGTTGTAAAACTCTTAGGTTGTGAAAACCGTTAATCTGATGTCAAGCAGCTCCTGGCAACAATCAATAATAATTGCAATGAATACGCAAGTGACAGGTTTACAAATTCCGCGCAGGAATTTAGCGACTGCAATGCTTTTGACAGGAAAACATTCTTAACCAATTTGAAAGTCCCCAATTTTATAATTTTCTAATCGAATCTATTAATATTGTTTATAGATCCGATTAATTAATTATTTTGTTGCCGCAACTAAATGTAACTCAATTATAAATTTTGTGAGGAAACCTGAATAGCCTTAGAATTATGCAGGCCTTTCCAAAGGCAATCTGAAGGGTACCTCTAACGTCGTGTAAAGCCTACCAACCCACGGTCAACGTGATATAGACTGGCTATAGATAGCCCTTTATTCTATTTGAGCAGTTTATTTCCACCTTTCGTGTACGGAAGCCAAAAAATATTATAAATTAAATGGAAAATTCCATACAAGTAATTAGATAATAATTACTAACCGTGAATTAGAAAGGCAAAACCTAAGTCCACGAGGTAGTGTCGTGTAATTAGCATAATACCTTGCGCGCCGGGTACGTACTCGCAGCTCGCGAGGCGAGTCGGCTGCAAACTGTTGTCTCTGTGCAAACAATAACAATGCATCACAACTGTGGTTACATCACTATGACACTCTTAACTTTATGTAACTCTAACGCGATCGATACTTTCATTAACTGCACTATACATTATCATCAACCATTTTTAGAACCCCCCTGCTGGGCATGGGTCTCTCAGTTTTTTGTTTTAAATATAATATAATAATATAATATAATATAATATAATATAATATAATATAAATAATATCAGGACATTTGAATCACACAAATATTTTCCAGTTGTGTAAATCGAACCCACGACCTCCGACGCAGAGGGCAGGACTACTGTCGCTGTGCCATTCGACCGTCAAAGAATGTGAGTGGAGTTTGGTCATAACCCAGCATGCTGATCATTTGTGGGTTGTTAGGCTTCACATACCATTGAAAACTTTATGGTGAAATGAAATGAAATGAAATGAATTGAAATGAAATTAAATGAAATTCTTTATTTCACATAGGCTTAGATATAAGCTCTCATGAAATGTCAAGACTCTACCGCCAGGTGAACTCTCTCTCTCTCAGGTGTGCAAATCTTCACACGCTATTTTCCTTTACCGCTAAGTTAGTGATATAAATTAGTATAATGAATACATACTACTTACATACATACTGTACAATTAAGTAGGAAGTTGTACTTTAGACACAATAAATAAAACTCAAACACAAACTTAAACATGGTTTAATGTAATCGCTAATTCTTACTTACTATAATATAAATAAAGCAATGGATTAAAAAATTGCGTTATTTTGTAAGATAAGGCATAAACGTTTTATACTTAAATCTTTACTTCCTAAAGTTAGAACATTTAAGACAAATAAGACTAAAAGTTAATTCTTTAACATAATGCTTCTTATACTGAGGAGAACCCGCAGTAAACTCAGCCGTTTAAATCACAAACCTCAATGGCGCTTTGCTACCTACGTATTTCCTCTGAGCAATCTTCTCGGAGCGCAAAACTAGTTGTTATATAAACTGTCAAGTAAGGCTAACTATATTTAAATATTTAACTTAGATTGTGTAAATAAAGTTCAATTTGCATACAAAAGTACTATTTTACTAGAAATTTAAGCGTGAACGATTCTTTTGCCTGATTTACTAGTCTATGATGCAAAAGCGAATTAAATATAAGCGAGATATTAGCTATTATAGGAATTACACAGTGGTCTCAATTACAGACTCTTCCACGATATTGGAACATGAGGGAAATTTCACGGGGTCATTGACATCAAAATCCCCCCTCGTAGTGCACGCCTTCCTTACAAGTGAAAGGTCCTAGTTTCGATTCCTAGTCGGGTCGATGTGGGAATTAATGGCGTCTGGTTTTCAACATGACAATACTTAACGAACCATTCTACACAGCCAACTTGCACTATAGTAAACACAATATCTTGCTGCCCGCAGTGCAATAAAATTTGCTAACAGGATTTCGCCCACTGGGCAACAGAGAGCGCAACAACCCTGTTTCCTCAATTTATTATACCGTAAGCAGCGAGATTTAGCGATTCTTAAATAGAGTCACACAACGATGTATTTTGTTTTAGGTTGTTTATGACAAAATTTATTATAAAATTAATAAAATGTGTAAAAAAATTACATGAAGTGTATTAAGCTTTTTGTTTAAATAGTCGGATTGTTTTAGAAATTACACAGATTTCGAAGAGATCTGCGTAATCAGTCACAGATAAAGATAGAATGCCACATTTCGAAATGTTACTATTCACTTATTTCAAAACCTATGACAAATATTACATTTCTTAATATGTTACGATAAATTTGTCAATGTTTGTAACTTAATAGAAGTTATGTAATTTTATTATTGATCATCTGTGTGCAAAAATCTTGCTCTTTTGAAACCATTGTTCGTAAGCTTTGATGTAAACATATTTGTGCCTAACTATTGCATCAGGATTACATCTCTGGCTGCATCGTCATTTCTCATTAATTTAGATTGCTCTGCAATTTGCAACCCATGTTTATAAATTTTTCTAACAACTTTAACAACTACTACGAAAAAAATCTCTAAAATATGGGTACTTTCCTTTATTTTGGAACACAATTATTAGGGAAATTATGAAAAGGACGTAGAAAAATTATATTTTTGTAGAGTTATGTAATCGTTACGTTCAATATGGCATTTTCATAATAGTAATATTGTGTGCTTGAAATCCTCGTCATGAAAGAAAATAAATTATCAAAATTAGATTAGATCTCCAATCATTAACCTACGATAATAATAATTTATATATTATGTATTATGACATGAAAGAGCACTTGGAACGCGTTGAAGTCTTTTGTATGGCGACCGCTGGGCGCACTGTACCGCTACTGTAGTGTGGAAACTCCTAACAGAGTTTTAGCCAGCAGCCTAGCATGGGTCGGAGACAATTTTTCGGCCTGGAAACATGCATTTCGTCCTTCAACTTAATTTATTTAGTAATAATAATTTATTTTCCTTTTCGCCGTAATTTTGCCATTAGGAAAATCAGACGTGCCAAATATAAAACCAGGAAAAAATATCTTTAGTCTATGCCAGGCGTGGAAGTGTGAAATATTTATTACCTATTATTAATTATCTGATCTTGAGTATCTATTGTAAATAATCGGTAGTATATCTTAGAACTTAGTACCGAGTGACTACTCGCATTTACTTTTATTGAATTCGTCTCAATCCTTTTAACCCACTGCTTGGCATTAGTTCTCTCTGATGATACCTACTGTTAATAAATGAGAGTAAATTAATTTTAACAAACCATCACTCATAACTATAAACCCGCATAGGTCCGTGACGTAATTTTTGTTACCACTAAGCTTCGACGTACAGAATACACCGTATCCTTGTTTATAAAGTTTCATTTTTTATCGACCTGACATTAAAGGTGGCCTAGATTAGTAATCATAATTATCCGTAATGATAGTTTACGTCACGTGGTACGTTACAGTTTTAGCAAACTCAAATGTGTGAACTGTGGTAATGCGTGTAAAACGGAAGTGTCGGTAACGTTGGGTAACTGTAGGACTAGTACAGGTTTTTGAACTTTCGACTCGACTCGGTTCGAATAAACGGATCGGATTTCTGCAGCCCCAGCATCTCAAGAAGAAACTTTGTGAACTAAGCTTTGAGTTGTCTGCTCGGGGAGAGGCTGGCTGCAGATGTATGGAGAAATCCGTTCCGTCTATTCCAAGTGAGTCAACCCGAAATTTGTACAAAAACCTGAACTAACCCTACTGAGCGAGGTGTTAGAGGTTGCGTGAAAAAGTGCTTGCAAAGCAGTAATAAGGCGGATTGTATGCACGGAGCTAATTGTGACGGAATATTCATGGGAGAGGCGCTGTGAGTCGGCTGTGTGGAACATTGTGCAGGCTGGGTCATCTCGTGTCATCTTAACCAATACCATGTCGTATTAACAACAAGGTTGTTGAGAAAGAAACAGCGGTAGCTATGGTTTAGACGATTGCCTCTTCATTGCATAATCGACTGCAGATCACGATGTGTTCGATTCCCATTCCCGGGTCAGGCCATTTTTTTATTAATAAATTGGTGGGTGCTCACCCCTGTGACTCGGAGAGCACGTTCAGCCGTCGTTCCTGCACCTGATCTCTCTCCGTTCATGTTGGAGCTGCCGTTCCATCGGATTAGGGAAAAATAGAGAGTGTACCTCTGTTTGCGCACACTTGTGCTCTACAGTATGTCCCGCGGCTGTGGATAATCTCCATAGAGATTCTGCCACACCATGGCTGGTCAGTCAGAAGTGGACTACCTTATTTTATTACAATTATCCCAGGTGCGGATCATAGGTACGCACTTGAAACATGTTGAAAAAAAAAACAATTTATCATATTTATTTGAAAGCTGAAGTTTACGTGCTTACTCTACATTTCTATAATTCTTACATACATCGCACGTGGAGCTCTGGAACTCCATCTGTTGCTGTGGCCTAGTTTGTCTGTCAATGACCCGCGTGTCACGTTGTTGCACACACACACACACACACTGTACTGTGTCAGCGTGTACGTAATGGGCCACCTTGACTGAACTAACCCTCATTGTTGTCCGCTTTGTAACATCTACTACAGCTTAACATCCTTCTGTTTATAAACTACGAATAACGCAAATAAATAATAGCATGACTTTTTCTGAAAAATAAGTTATAATTCATAAATATTTCAAAAAGAGCTTTTACGTATACGATATATAGTAAACTAATTAGTATTCTTCTCTGACCACTTGCATTTGAACGACATTATATACAATGGAGAGGTCTCATTGCTGACATTCCAAGGTTTAATCTCAACTCCATATTTCAGCGCAAGAGTAACATACGCACACACATACAAACTTTCGTCTGTATAATATCAGTGTGACATTCAATGACGACGCCGTTTTAGTTTTAACGTAAAATTAATTGAGTCGTGTCACTTTCAAATGTCAAAGTCTTATCGCTGATCAATCTTCATCACAAAAACAAACACTGGAGCATAGCCTATATGTCAATATTTGATAAATTAATCTAAGTTGTATTTCAATTAAGGTCTCATTGGAGTTTTTATAATGTAAAATAAATTATACGCATTCGAAATTATCGTCGTCTCAACCTCTTTTTATGTATACGTTTTTTATGTCACTGCTAGATATAGGTCTTTTTCAGACGTTATACCTCTTCAAATGCGAGCTGGGGGTTTCACACACCTTTGAAAATGTTATGATAAACTCTAAGACATACAGGTTACTTTACTCACCTCACAGCAAGTGGCATACTTTCAAACTTGTAAATATAAACTTAAGTTCTTTTCAGCCTGTGATTTTGACAAGCTCACATAACACCGAAAAGTCAAAGGTACGTGTCCGGCATATAATCCGGGATTCAAAACGGTGAAAGGCCTGATGTGAACCATTCTTTTTTGAACTATGAGCACATCATATTTCTACAAATAACGGCTCCTAAAAATGGTTTAACCTTTGAAAGCAAAATACACTGTAATCCCCAATTAATTGACTTGCAATATTTGATGCAATTCAGTTGCGTTACTGTGTTTTGGAATTTTGGCACCTTCACCGCGCTACGTGTGTGTTGTTGATTTACGGCTTATGATTTATGTATCAAATTATTATGAGCGCGCTGTCTAGTCGCAGATGAGGTCACTCGGGCGCAGCCTCCTTGCGTAACACCCCCTTTATAGGCACTAGACAGCAGTATTATAGATCTGCTAGATTTTGTTTGTTTTTCACCAATTGCACAGGAAATATGGACTTCTGGATATAAATAAACGCTTGGTAGTAGCACAAATTTATGCTCGTTTCGAGCAATTAGCGTTCGAGTATATACAAAGTGTCTGCTAGTAATGAGCATGCTTATTGGCAAACAAATCATTTTGGGCGTGCTCTAATAGCATGCTTTTTATAAGCATGTATATCTGTACCTTCAGCCATTGTGACAATTTTTAATATAATTTTGCTTCACTCAAAACTACAGCTAATTGCATTCAATGGATTCAGTAATTGCAGCATAAAAGAACAACGAACATACAACCAACACATAAGTATACATACGGACACACAAACTTTTGCCTATATAATATTAGTGATTAAATTATTAACCTGAAAACTGATTTCAGTATAAACTAGGAAATTTTTTTTCATAATAAAAACCCACTCCACGTTTAACCGTTTGGCCTTATTTTAATAGTCATAACCATAAATTATAATGATTCATAAAATACGTACCTGCTTTGAGCAATGACTTTCATAATAAACGTTTCGTAATTTGCGCTGCTTAAATCCTATTTTAATATTTGTACATATTATGAATGTGAAAGTCAGGATATTTTTAAGTTTATGTTTAGATATTTGTTACTTTTTTCACGTCATATCAAACGGAGATTAATTATATTGGCTTCATTTATACCGCAAAATGTCACATTGAGTGCAAGATTTTGTAAAAACAATAGTTATTTGTTATGCAAGGGCGCAAAGCGAATTTTTGGGCCGAGTGTCAAATTTGAATGCTGAGTGGCGAAGGATTCTAGGATTGAATCCTTCGCCAGGATTCTATTCAAAGAATAGAATCCTGAACATAGCGAGGCATTCAAAGACACGAGACCCAAAAAAAATTGCGCCCGTACATAACACAAATTTTTCATCTCACCACAGCGAGGAAAATCACCAGAAGAACACTTTAGATCCACATTGCGAGTTATGTTAAATGTTGTTTTTGGTAAATCTGAATAATTTCACTAACTGAAACCACCTTCAATCATCACTCACCTTATTTCAAAGTTAAAACATGCATATGCAATAAGCGATCAACATTTTCTCGAGGATCGTATAGATATGTCATAACATTATAGCTAAGGCTGCTTTATCATTTTAAACAGCCACTAAGCAAAACTAAATAATACATCAAAGGCGGAATTTAATAACCTATCCTATCTGGATTTTCCCTATCCGAGATAGAAATTTGACTTTAGTTTTATACAAGTTCTATCAAATTTCTATCTCGGATAGCGCAAATCCGGATTGGATAGATTATACATTTTGGTCGTAAGACATTACCATACATTTAAGTAGGTATCGAGTAAACTATCTGTTCTGTAGATTACATACGAGGCTGTGTTATGAATCACTTCTTATTTCCGAACAGGTTCATACTGAATGCGGGTCAAAAGGACAGCCGCGGCGGGGAAAGCCTCTCTAGTTATTATACCAGTTAAATAATCCAACTAACGCAGTAAACTGTGCATAATATACAATAAGTATTTAGCCAACTGAAGTAGATTGTCACCCGCTCCAAAATTAGTAATACCAAGTAACATTTTAGAAGAAATAAAATTGTTTACATATCTACGCTGGCTCGAAGCAACTATAATATACGTTAGTTACTTAACAAAAAACTGACTTCAACTCTTATCAGACTACTGTTGAATAGATAAATTGAATACATCCTTTTCAATTAAAATTTTAAGGCTTATATGATTTTCTCATGGATACCATTATCGGGAAGCGTCAGCTTTCTAATAAAAAAAGAATGGGCAAAAGTTATGAGTTAAGAAACATAAAAAAAAACATACAGTCGAATTGAGTCGGTTAAAAAGTTGCAGATTTTCTTTGCGATTATGTTAAGTTATGTTCTTGTTTCATGAATTAAGTACTTAATGCTAATATAGGCGCATTGTGCTGGTTATATCAGCGACCGGGCGGGTATTTCGTGTTCCGCAGTACAGCCAACTATTTACATAAGTGTTATTTTGAAACTGGGATCCACTTCCTCGTGCGATCGAGAGCAAACAGAGTTTTGGAGCTAGCGATTGCTCGTATCCGACATGTCGTAAGCAAATACACATCTTTCACCAATCAGAAACAATTAGCTCACTCCTCACACCAACCGACAAACAGACAAACCACATCCGATATGCTGCAACACATACGTCGTACTGGACCGACATAATTGCAAAATTTAAAAAGAATTGTTACGTGTTATATTTTTAAACTAATATTTCCTTTTTCTCTACAAATAAGCATTAACAAACGCAATGAATACAGTCACTACAATTCTCGAGTTACACTGGTCGCGATAACTCGCTGCCCGTGGTGCAATAAAATTAAGAAACGGGATGGCGAATGTTCCAGGAGTGCAACACCTGCCGTGATCCTGTAAATGCGACAGAACAGCGGTTTCCCCATTTTATTGCTCCGTGTGCAGCGAAATATTGCAACTAGTATAGTGAGTATTGAACCTGAAACCTCTCAGTTAAAGCTCGCTCTCTAATCGCTGAGCTATTGGGTCTACATCATCCATACCGCCAATGTAAGCTATGTTGCGTGTGTTACGAAAATCTTTACAGCTCTGTCGAAGTACATAAAACAATGACACGGTGAGCTATCACCTTTAACCGATGCATAATAAGCTGTTTATTACTCGTACAAATATGCGCTGAAACCTATTGTTACAGTCTGACAAGGCTCTCTTGGCACTTGAAGGAGGGCGCTGTTGCAAAACAAAGGCAGCCATAAAATAAAATCTCCGTAATTTTACTTCAATTTTAGTTTAAAATAGTTAATAGTACGCAAAAACAACATAACATACAATAGTGATATACTGACAGAGCGAACTATCAAACAGTAACACAAGATAGCGGCGTTAGTTCAGACTTGCGCCACGCGCCAAAATAGCCTTGTCGCACTGTACTTGCAATTATTAGGGTGCTTATACGCTAGAGATAAGCTACACATCGCTTCGTACCTATGACTTGTACCAAACAGCACTATGGTTTTCATTAGATATTGCAGCTTATAAAAATCAAATAGTTATATTGAGATAGAAACAAAGCTTGTCAATGTAGCATATATCTAGTGGATAGGCACTCTTAAGCAACAAATGAAAAAAACAGAATATTTCGCAAAAGCTTTTGCAATTTGCCATTAGATACAGATTAAATATGATTACTATGCATTTGATTTTACTTTTAAAATTAGCTTTAAAGTTCACACTAAGCAGTAATTCGGTGGCATGTGAATTGTGATTGAGCAGTTAAAGGTCGGCGCACATTAAAGTGACAGCGACGCGAGGCCTTGCTCCGGCGAGCGGCGCTGACTGCGGGGCAAACGTTATGCCCTCCGACCACTAATAAGCCTTAAGTGAAAAACCTTATTTTCGAATTATTGTCTTTATAAAGTAAAGTATTCACGAAAATTGTTTCTATTTGAAATGTAGCATTATTATATTAGTAACCAGTACATTTGTTGGTTGTACTGCAGAACTCTACTTTTGAGCATTTTTACCCTTCCATGCTTCAACTTGCACTATGAGTATGAGTATATTAAGTAATTAAAGAGCGGTCATAATACAACAACAACAACAACACATCCTGGAACAAGTTTGTGTGTGTTTGTCATTAATTCACGGAGGCGGACTCGAGGCTTTGATTCATAAAATACGCTAAGCGCACTACCGCAGGCAGCAACCGCGAGCGCAGGGCGCCCACACGCGCACCGATAATTTGTGGGGCAGCAACTTGTCGCACAGACTCTACTACAATACCATTAAATCCTTACCAACGTGCACTAGCAATTTGATCAAAAAAATATTCGTTTATAGTTAAAATAGGAGAGCGATATTTTGACTTGTATGATCTGTGTCACAAAAATAATAGTAAAATAACTTATTTCAAAGTAGGTAAAGTCGATGTGGGTAAATGTAAACAGTGGTAAATGCGTTTCCATTTACCTCTGTTAACATCTACCCACATTGACCCCATATATAAAAAAAGGCGTGTGGCACTTGGAGACTACCGCGGTACAGCTATTGCAAAGAAATTAAAGTTATTTTTAGTTTTGCCATCAATCGAAAAGTATAACTTTTGGTACCAGGCTGCCACAACTTTTTAGTTTGCCATCTATCGAAAAATAGCAGAACTTTTTAATGACTTTTTGAAATATCACGTGCGTGATAAAAACTAAAAAGTTTGTGAAGTTGAACTCCCTGCTTTCATGGTAGCCTAGTACCAAAAGCTCTACTTTAGAAGTGCCAGGTTATTTTCGTTACGGATTTTCTGGATTCGGTCTCACCCGTCAAGGCCCGCGATAGAAGCTATGCAATAGCTTAATAAACTGCATAAATGCTCATGACCGGGCACCGGCTGCAAATAGTAACGTGATAATTTGTAAACTTCAGATACGGCACCGTACAAGAAATTTGTTCTTTAGGTTGCAATTTAAACTGGCGTTAATAATAATTTGTGTCAGTTTTTTGTGGCCGATGAAGGCCATGAGAAGTAAGCAGCGGTGATTTGCAGCGAGTGGCGGCCAACAGCGTTACCGTGCGGCGAATTCATATAAAACGTATGAAGACTGCAGGAAATATTCTGGTGATGGTGTTTTGTGGGTATAGTTAGTGTTGCGCTGTCCCCGCACCCACTCATCAGCTCAGCACTTAGTTCTCATGCATCTACCCGTAATAATACAGTTAAAACTGGTATAGTGGCAGCTCAAGGGACCGAGATCACTTTTTCTATCATACAATTTTTTTCAATAAACCGAGTTTCAGAGTAAGGAGGACAATATGACGGGACCTGGCAAATACTCTCACTAATAGAGTTCTCACTTACTCAGGTTGGTCTGTAATATGTTTGGTACTATTACCACGTTTTTGTCTGTAGTAACGTTGTCTTCAACGATCAATCGGCCTTAAAAGAAGCGTGACGTCCGGATTACAATACAAAGAGTGTAATATTGGCAATAGTAAATTATCGTTTTATTAAATTACAAGACTTATTATAAGTAATCAGTAATTTCATTAACAAGGAACATCCCTTATACCCTGTAAGTAACTGTTACCCGTTGCTACACAGCATCACGTCAGTCATCGACAGAAAAAATATTTTTGGTGATATATTTTTGCTGTTAAGATGGTAAGCAGCTCGACCAAAGTCTATATAACTAGACGGATACAATTAAGAAATTGTAAAATCACTAAATTATCTATATCAACAATAGATAAGGCTAATTTCGCAACATTTCCACAGAAGTTAGTACAAGTTTTAACGACTGTGGGGATAGTTTACAAAAAACTCGAAACTCGGTTTCGCAAATCCAATAGTAGACGTTGGGATACCAAAAACGTGTAACGCTATCGAATTCTTATCATTATTGTATCTTGTACTGGCCGCAGCAGTGGATTTCTTACTTGTTAACTATAAAACAAGTGTATAATTAAATGGAAAGTTCTCTTTATCCTTAAAATACCTTAATTCAAATTAGTTTCGCAACAGCGAGGTCAAGGCCTTTCGCCCGGCGTGTGTCACCGAACAATATTTTAAACGTAGATGTATAAGGAGGTATCTACGGAACTAATCATAACTATTACAGCTGCCATTAATAATGTCCAACGTGTCTATTATACAGATGTAATCTTTTTCCGAACGTGCGACAAAAACTTGTTTTAATTCGAGCGATTAATTACTTCTAATAAATAAACACAAAATTTGACACAATTTATTTTATTCTAACTATATTTGACTGTTATCTATTTCTGGATTTACCAATCATTATCGAAATCTTGAAATAATCTGCAAAAGTAATGAGTTTTGGGTAATTTTTTAGGGTTCTGTACCTAGGACACTGTTTCTGTGTCAATAAACAAAGACTTTTACATTCTAGGTATCACAGACCGTCTTCTGTGCGAAGCCTGCGTGGAGGAACCAAGGGTGTGTCTGACCAACGCAAAGCACAACTTGACCACTTAGCTAAACTTCTCAAAGTCCTAGACGACCTGGACGGCCTCTTTGACTGGAAGGACCTGAGCTGGCTCGAATTATGCAGTAGGGAGCCATATTGGAGACTTCACGCATTAGAGAGGGAGACTCCAAGTGAAGAAAAGGTCCAGGAAGAAAATGAAGAAACTTTCGCCGTGTCCGTATGTCTATGTACCTACTTTTTTCAACTTTACTCAAAACCTCACCTCAACTCTCAATGTGCGTTTCGAGAACAAAACGTATAGGTACCATTCAGAATTCAAAACTTTATATGCTCTTACAACTCCTAGAGATATTAAAATAACTTACAACTCCCCGTTTTTCCTCTATTAATTTTCCCTCTATCACATTTATCATAACTTTTTCGCGTGTAAAGTCGTAACTATGCAAATGTTTAATTGCCAAACAATCGCGTTACGAAAACAAAAACAAAACGTTACAAAAGCATGTGAACCATGCGCGGCCGCCATGATAGTTTATTTCGTGATTGATCTTACACGGAGTTGGCCAATGACCAACGACCATCAACCACCATCCCACGATGACCATCGGTGGCAATAATCGTAACATTTAACGTATTTACTGACTCAAATGCGATCTTTAAAAAATAGTCATTTTGAGTTTGTATGTCTGTTTGCATAGCTATTAACGTGTATCATTGTACATTAATTATGACCTGAGTTAACGCGCTAAGTATGCAAGTAGATTTCAGTCAATCAAAATAAATTATAAAATTCCTCTGGCGCAGCTATAAACTTAAAATTATTAGATCGATTTTAAGTAAGTCCGTAAGTTGAAATATATTAAAAAAACATAGCTACCACAACTAGCCACCCGGGAAAACATTGTTTTACCATTTATGGTATGAAAAGCTTACAATTCACCGAATCTACCTATACCTACCCAACTTCCGAACGTAGACGAAGAATCTCATAAGAATCGGTCGAGACGTTTTGGAGGAGTTTGTTTACAAACACCGAGACACAAAAAAAAATTGTACCTCGTCTTTAATTTACAAAAGTCCTTAGTTAGCAAAAAATTAACGCGTACGAAGTCGGGAGCAGCGACGAGTACAGTAGTATACAGTAGCGTTTTTTGACAGCCGCGATCTCGCAACAGTCAGACCGACGGGCGACCTTCCACGCCTATTAACATTTGAGTGCAGTCAGACCGATCGCCGCGCTAATCTATCACAATTAAGTATATCAATTTTGTCATTGAATCTGCTTATACTGAGGTAGCAATTTTATCGATTTAGAGGCACATAAACCTCCGGCGCATTGCGATAGGGTAGAAGGAGACTCTTCTGCAATAATTAATATAAAGGTTTGTCATTGGTAGTATAGATAATGTATTTATTCAACCGTAAAAGTTAGTACTTACACAATTTAAAGATCACCCTATCGCAGTTGGCACACGTTTGGATTTTAGCGAGAGGTCCCGGTTTCAATTCCCGACACGAGCCTTTAGGAATCTTATAATTTCTGCAATTTTTATGATTTTCATAAACTCTGGTTGCAGTTGGTCATCCTACCGGCAATAAGCGGTACAGCGTTAGTGAGCGATGCTTTGTAGCAACCGTTAGGAATTACTTAGCTTTCCAAGTTAGTACGATTCTACGACAACATCGTTAAGTAAGTCGTTCGGTAAGTTATCATCAAGTGAGTAGCTCTGACTTTAACGTAGCTTTTACAGTTCAGGAAAAAAACGAATACACTTGAAAGTTATTCATAATTTTCTAAAAAGTGTCTGAAACCCCATTTGACCACTGTCCTTCACTTGCATGAAACTCGTCTCATTTGAGATTGGATTGGTCATCAGTTACGGAGAAGGACGGGATGTGAATGGTAATGTAAAAGTTAAAAGAAATAAAATTACTATAATTTAAAACAATCAAAAAAAGTTCACTCACAGCATTAGAGGATAACACGTGGTCAAAAATAAAATACACCGAACTAGATATTTAAAAGCTGGTGGTTAAATTGCAACATACGTAATAACAAAATATTATATGCCATTAGCGCGGATCACCGGCTAGACCCAATAGCAATTATATAAAGCTTGCGCAACACTTCTGCTATTGCCAGCCACTGATCCCAACCACTTACTAGTGGTAGGACTCTTCTTGCGGAGTCCGGGTAGGTACCACCACATCCGCTTTACCGTGAAGCAGTAATGTATTACTGTCTTTCGAGTTTCTGATGTGATTACTGAGAAAAATGGGACCTACGAACTACGACCGTCGTATATTGCATCGTAAACCCGTGGAACGTACTATATCTGACACGAGCAGACATATCAACGTCTTGCTCATGATTATTTTGCGTGTAGTTCTTCTTTATATGTGGCTCTGTGTTGTCATGTACATACCAAGAATATTCTTGGTATTTCTTCCAATGAATTCCAAAAAGCCGCCCTCGACTTCAAAGGTGCAAAGGTTTGCCTAAATTTGCAAACTCGAACCGTCGCTACACAATTTTTCACGCTCACTAGCATCTGCGCGCACCCTACACGAAAAAGTTGCCGCACTCACGGAGCTGTCGTTGTTAGGTCTATCTAGTCTGAGCGCTAACGACGACCTATTATAGATCTATATTCTCTTCTTTCTTTCTTTCAACTAGATGATGAGATTAGAACATCGTGTCTCATCGTGTCATCGTGTAAAGAGGACGGTCACTGGCATTTGTTTTTCCGCTAAGTTAACTTCAGTTAGTAATCGGAGGCGTACATTCAGTTCAGACGGTTGCATCACTCGAATCTGCAGCTAATGACCGGGTCACATTGTTGAAGGGACATCCGTGTAAGTCGTGACTGTTTGTCGCTCTGATGGTTGGTTAATGCACTCATTGTGCCGTTATCCTATTAATGTTCTGCATGAGACAGTTTGTAGGTTTGCTTGATATTGCTTCCAACTTCAAAGTGACGTCTCATGCAAGATTTAAATCGCTAGATGGGCCCTAAGCCTACATTGCGCCTATCAAAAACGTCCACACACATGTTGTGTGAGTGTTCTCAGCATACTATAGTTTCACTTGTGACAGAGAGAGTGACAACGTGTCACACACAAGACAAAAACGTGGACGTTTTTAGAGGAGGTCATCTATTTAAATCTTTGCGCAGTGCAGTATTTCGTATGATATTGCAGTACAAAATCTCGAGGTGCACTACATATGGGCACGCGTATCACTTAACATCCAGTGAACGTCTTAATCATAGATTTATAATCGTCGCTCGCAGGACGATTAAGACAATAGAGGTCTATTATCTTAAACGTCTTGTCATTTTTTTGTTATAAAAAATGAATAGTTAAGTCTTTAGCAGTTATTATGTAATACAATTTACATTCACTACTCAAGTAATCACTGAAACAAAAAAATAACTCCGTTTATTTGCCTCATGTTTGGACTACATTCTAATTTTACATAACTGGTTCTCAATAATATTATCATAACATTAATTGCATTTTGTATATTTAATTCTCAATATAAGTATAACACACTTGTAGTATACTTTCATTGTATACGGCAACTTCGCACTTTCAGATATTCAGTTTATTATCTATTTTTAAAACTTACCGCCCGACACACCCACGTTGGAACACGTCGTCCGAGTGAGCCTCATTCTTTTATTGTGCGCGGCAACGAGCACTCGACTACAAAAACACGTCTCGTTTTTGTTAATTTAGGTTCAAAGTGAAAAAAAAATTAAGTGTTCAGTGTTAAAACTTGCTTAATTTTATATACTGATAATGCTTAGACGCTAGTAAAAATTATTATTATAACAAAAATAAAATAAAATCAAATCATATAATTGTGCATTCATCTTCGTCAGACTCCGAGGAAAGAGGGTAAGTGAAAATTAACCTTTTTTCCAGATATCACATCAACTCAAATATCAATGCTGACGAAAGTGTGTCCAAAAATTGAAATCCTAAGGCATCTCTAAGCTAACTTGGAGGGTATCACATTGAGGTTATCACGAAAGTATAGCATGATGCGCGAAATAGTCCAGGCATCTCTAAGCTAGCTTGGAGGGTATCACGTTGAGGTTACCACGAAAGCATAGCATGATGCGTCAATGCTCCTGGAGGTTGACTGCGGGTCAACACGAAGGATTCTAAAAAAAACTCAAAGGACTTTGCGGATACCAACGGGGGACGATGTCGGTGTGGCGCTGTTCTCGGCTTCACTACAAGTGGCTCCGCATGACCTCCAGGACTTTGATCCCGAATTGCTATCGGCGCTCAGTCACAAGAACTATATTAATGGTTAGTCCCGACAGTTGTAAAATTCTAGCCGACCTTCATTGCAAAGAATCAAATAGTTTATTTGATATACTTGCCTGGCTTATGAATAGCCAGTTAAATGTTATAGCCTTTTATCAGTGATAACTATTTCACGACTTAAAAACTAATTCCACGAGGGTACCAACGCGTCGAACTTTTGTAACTATGTACCTACCTACAACTATATACCTACAACAATAATGTTTAGATTTTGTGGTGGAAAATAATTTTACTTACTTTCGAAAATTAATGTTCAGATTGTGTAATGGGATGATAATTTAACTGTTAGCTCAAAACTCAATAAGTTAACAATATTATGTATAATGTACCATTAGTCTGGAAGTCTCATTGAAGTGAATTGTTAAATTCTTTCTGAAACTAATAAAAATCTTAAACCACAACGCGTCCTGAACTGAGAAGAAGCTTAAGTATTGACAAATGACATTTTGTTTCGACAAATGATAAGTAATTAAAGTTCACGAACGGGACCAGATGCTTTTTCGGAGAAATAGTTTCGCAGCAGTATAGCAGGTATATGCAGCAGTATAGTAGTAGTATAGCAGGGCGCGGCGGGCGACTTTGCTATCGACACCCACCGCTGGGACAGCGCAATCTCGTTTCTCGAGAAACTAGCTGGCCCCCTCTCGTTACGGCTCGGCCAGCAGGGGGGGGCGTGACACACTTGAGTATTGGCGATCAGCCGCGAGGAAGATGCGACGTGACAGCGAGTTTCCAGCATCAGCCACAACAACGACCAGGTTCATCGACGACGCTAGACATTAAGGTACCTATATGCCAGTTGTCTTCAACATTTTGAAGTTTATTGGTTACATATCACTGACAAGGAATCCGTCACGATCTATAATCTAGAATTTCGGGAGTTATAATAAGTGAAGACTATTTTTTGACTTTCACTAGGTGTACAAATGTACGTACATTCAATAAAATATTTTAATGAATTGAACAAATTAAGGAACTAGCTCCAAAAAATTATTAATACATAATACCATTTTAAAAATCGTACACTAACACAGTGTACCGCCTTTACACGTTCACAGCAAAGGAAAAGCGACAAATGTCTTTGACAATCGACATTTCATTTTTGGGTGAGATAATGTGAGAGTGAGTCACTGCATGTTCGATTATAGTTAAGATGTGTCTAACCTCAAAATCTTACGTAGTAAAAGATACATTCTAAATTTAAAGGCGTTGAATGAATTTGTGGTTCAAAATCTTTTGAAATTGATAGTTCATAGAACAACTTACAAGCGAATACCTAAAAAGGGTTTTATGCCTATGAACTGAAGAATCTTATTTTAAAGTACCGATTCATCCTTGGCAAAATACACAAAGAAGTTGTGACTCATCTCAGATACTTACCGCGGTTTTTTCATGAAGATTATTTGTTAGGTGTTAGAGTGTTAAAGTTATTTACTACCCTCAAAACAAGCTCAGTTTCCTGGTTTTATTTTAATTTCTGACGATATGGCAGTATCGTTACCGCAAACTATGACGTGAATGATGTAACAATTCAAATTCTGTAAAGAATTTTATACGCTTAACGCGTTGTATCACCTAAGAGTTAACGGCCCATTATCCCGGTTTTTAGCGACTACGCCACTTTTCAAAGCAATTCAAAGTCATGAAAAAGTTGTTTTTTTTCACTGTTAAAAATACATATTAAAGATACATGCTTTATCTCTATAATGGCCTCATGAAAACACGATAAGTTAAACTTGCCTCGATCATAAAAATTTTTGAAAACAGGTCGTTTTTGTTCATTTTTTTAATGGTATTTCCAAAGCTTTAGACTAAATTTCATAAAAATTATACGTAAAGTAAGCTCATTGTATTGCCTATCCATTGAGCAGACAGATATTAAATAAAAAAATTGCTGCAAAATTTCGCCTAACAGAAGTCATAAAATGGTCTAACGCATCGAATAAACAATGTACTCAGTGGCTCACGAGCCTCCATACGAGACGGACCTGCGCAAGTTTTCACGACTCACGCTCCTTTCGCGCTAAAATTATTTATTTTTTAAATGCGCTGGAAAAAAAAACTATCTGACAGGAAGCGAAGGAGAATTTAAAAAAATTATATAGTAAGTGTTTCTTGAGTTTATCAAAATACCTAGTCCTCAAAAGCTCCGAAGAAACTCTGATACGAACTAAGAAAATTATGGTAGGTAGTGTAAATTCCACCACGTGCAAATAACATCACGCGTAACCACAGTCTAAATACCACCAGTGTGTCCGGGATCGAACTAACGATAATTTAAGGGAGTGTTCTATAGCTCATTACAAGCAAAAAAAATCCCCCACAAAGGGGGGGCGCCCCCTCTCCCCCTCCCCTGTAGAGCCATTTCAATTTTGTATGCGTTTTTTGGGTATGTGCACACAAAATCAGTAATAACTTAGTATATTTATATATTATATATATATTTATATATTAATAAGTCTGTTGCTTCACATGTCCTTAAATGGTCTTATTCGACTGGATACAATACTCTCCATTGCTGGATACCTAATAATAGTGTAAAACGTAAAATAAAAATAAGTAATTAAAAAACACGATTGCCCTGTTATAAAACGAACTAAAACGTAAAAAACGAGATATTTTAGTTGAATAGATAAATTCATATGGCAGTCGGGGGACCTCTTAGAATAGAAGTTGTTCCTTAGAACAGCCCCCCGACTGCCATATGAATTTATCTGTTCAACTAAAATAACTAGTTTTTTACTTTTTACACGACTGCCCATAAAAAGGAGTGTAATGTTTTTAGGGTTCATGTATGTATGTATGTATGTATGTTTGTATGTATATATGTATGTTTGTGTGTATGTGTGTATGTATGTATGTATGTATGTATGTATGTATTTATGTATGTATTTATGTATGTATGTGATGTTTCTTTATTCCTCCATAACTTCTGAACGGCTTAACAGATTTAGATATATGGGATATCGTTAGAATCCTTGGATCCTCCCGAGTAACATAGACTATAATTTTTTGGGAAAAATCAATATGGCGGATGCGCCATTTTCAAAAGTGGAAAAAAATTTTTTTCATCAACTATCATAATATGGGTATCAAAATGAAGGTATTGGAGAATAGTAACAGAAAATACCTTCACCTAACTGCTGACCATCACTAAAAACATAAAATAAAAATAAGTAATTAAAAAAAAAACAGCCAAGTGCGAGTCGGACTCGCGCACCGAGGGTTCCATACTATAAAAGAAGTAAAACATTAAAAGAATCACTTTTGTTCAAGAATTCACGAGTATAATTTACATGTAGGTACTTTTGTTGGCGAACCGCAAACCTAACTTTGTTTTCGGCGGTTTATAGTTATTATCAAAACAAAAGTATAAAATTAAGGGAGTTGATTTTATTTTTCCTGTAAAATATACGTTAACTTCTATTGATCATAATTATTTCAGATTTTTCGATTGATAAACTTCGGACATAAGGGGGGGGGGGGGGAAACGGTATTTTTTTCGACAGTTGGCCCAATAAATGCAAAAGTATCGGGCATAAAAATAAATAAAAATCGGTTTTAGAATACACAAGTAACGCCCTTTCATATGATACTCCACTCATCACTCACGGATTTATGATAATAGCGTAGATAAAGTAGTGTATGAAACTCTACATAATTAGGTATTTAAACACTCGTGTGATACTATTAAAAATCTCACACTCATGTTTTAATACCCCCCATTATGCATCCGTTTGATAAACTACTATTTAGTTCGTTTTATAAGAGGGCAGTCGTGTTTTTTAATTGTTGAAACTGAAATTATTTTAGAAGGATTCAAGGCTTCTATTTCTATGAACGGTCTCATTTACAACAGAATGATTGGAGATGGTGATGCGTCGACATATGTAAGGATACTCAATGCCAAACCATATGAAAATCAAAATGTGGCCGTTGAAAAAAATTGAGTGTCGCAATCACATATTACGCAACTTTTGTAAATAACTACGCGGACTGGCAGCAGAAACAAATGCCCTGAGACATCGAAAAACACTTACCAATATAAGAATTATGATAATGAGATAAGCTATCGTGAAAAAAAAAAAATATATATATATATATATATATATATATATATAGTCGGTTTCTGATACTTGTTTGATCCAGCAAAATTTTACAGATACGTTGTTGATCCACCTTCACTACCAAATTTACTGGCTCTTAAGCTGTATTGTCATTGATTGAAACCATATATTTGTAGAGCACATCGAGTTGCTTGTGGCTATTCTGTCAATTATTAGAATACTCTACCTTTTTTTGCTTTTTTTCTTGGAGTACTTTGTGGTTCCAGCTAACGGGTTTTTCTGTGACACTCGTTACGCATTTCTTGATCTTTAAATCCAATACATTCCTAACACTTTTTGATCCATCTTTAATTTATATAAATGAGGTGAGCCACCTGACAACAGCAGTCGCAGAGGTCATTGATACAGTATATTATTACCGTTTTAAGAGAAGTAAGTTGATTATGGGTTTATATGGAATTGAGCGAATATGCGGAAAGAAATCGCAGCGATTTTAAAATTGTGATATCTCGTCCAAATATAATAAGACTTGAGTAGTATGGTACCGCGCGAACTGCGATAGTAAAATCGCGCGCCATTTTAAAATTCTGTCAATAAGTGTTGTCAGTAATTTATTGATGCCTAAAGATTTGGACTCAAATGTCCTTTTTATTTTTAACCGACTTTTTTTTTTATCTATGTATGTTCACCGATTACTCGAAGACGCGTGGACCGATTTGAAAAATTCTTTTTTTGTTTAAGAGGGTTTTGTTTCCAGATGGTCCCATTTTATTCAGGTCAGGATCTGATGATTGGATCCTGGAGAAATCGAGGGAACTCTTCAAATTTTATATGGACACATGAAACTATTTGAGTATTATTAGAAAGAGTAATATTTTCCAAGTTGTTCTATGGTCATCAGGTCAGGATCTGATCATGGGATCTTGGTGAAAAATCGAGGGAACTCTTCAAATTTTGCTAGTATACTTAAAGCAAGTTGGGTATTTTTTATAGTTACTGATGCATATGCTAGCAGATACGGATTTGATGACTAAAGTCATCAAGTCAGGGTCTGATGATGGGATCTTGGTGAAATCGAGGAAACTCTTCAAATTTTGCTAGTATACTTGAAGCGAGTTGGGTATTTTTTATAGTTACTGGAGCATTTGCTAGCAGATACTGATTTGATGACTAAAGTCATCAAGTCAGGGTCTGATGATGGGATCTTGGTGAATTTGAGGTATATCTTCAGATTTTATGAACACACCTCAAGCAATTTGGATATTTTTACAACGCCTTGTGCATTTTATTGTTTTCCACTAAAAAGTATAAAATAAAAATGGGAAATGCGTTCCAAAAAACCAACTTCAAATGCCACTACAAAGAGTGAAATAATTTTTATTTAAATTTTAGGTACCTACACCAATTCGAAGTCGGGCGATTGTCTTTTTCTTCGCACATCAAGTAAGTAAGAAGGACTATTACGGATTGTATGAAACATTGCCCGACTAAAATTTAAATAAAAATTATTTCACTCTTTGTAGTGGCATTTGAAGTTGGTTTTTTGGAAAGCATTTCCCATTTTAGTCTGTGATATAATGTCAAATACTTCGGGAGACAATTCTCTACTTATGTTAAAAAAAAATGAGGAGGTTCTCAATTCGACGCGTTTTTTTATTTTTTGGCTATGTTACCTAACTCCGTCAATTGGGAACCGATTTCAATAATTCTTTTTTATTTGAAAGGTCTATGTAAAGTTAAAGTACATAAACCGGAAGCCTTTGTTTAGAATTATTGCTTCTCGTTCAAGCGATATTAAGTAGGTACAAATAACAAAGACATACCTAAACCTAATTTAGATATCTGCCGTTACATACCGAGGCACCGGGCACAGGCATGTATGTATCCAGTGCCTCAGTACGGGGGAGTCGCGTTTCTTACTAACGACCCTTAGCATGGCGTCGGTGTTGGTACTCCCGCTCACTCTGCGCATCAGCATAGAGTAATCAAATTTAGTTTTTTAATTATCTTTGGCATCAGCGATGCTACTCTTGCCATCAGTGTGCGCATTCCAAGACATCGCTAATAAGCTACAGTGTAGGAGGAGCCCCAACATCACCCTGAAGGCGTTATTGTATTGCATTCGAAGCGCATTGTAGGTCTTCTGCGTACCACAAACCGTGTGTCAATTATACAGATATAAGACAAAATGCTTTAAAGTGTCACCTTTGTTTAAATAAAACAATCTTCATAACCACTTTACCTTTTTAGGGTTCCATACCAAAATGGTAAAAATGGAACCCTTATGGTGAGACTTTCTCCGTCCGTCCGTCCGTCCGTCCGTCCGTCTGTCACACTCGATTATTTCAGTAACTATTCAAGCTATCGACTTGAAATTTAGAATAGTTATAGGAAATAGTGACCCGACATCATAACAATCGTAAAAATTTGAAAATTAATTTTATTTTTATTTAAAAAGGGGGGAAAACCGGGTCGATAAAATTTCAAAATGAGATTACAATATTTAGTAGGGTATCATATGAAAGGGCGTTACTTGTGTATTCTAAAACTAATTTTTATTTATTTTTACGCCTGATAGTTTTTGATTTATTGGGCAAACTGTCGAAAAAAATACCGTTCCCCCCTTATCTCCGAAGTTTACCAATCGAAAAATCTGAAATAATTATGATCAATAGAAGTTAACGTATATTTTACAAGAAAAATAAAATCAACTCGCTGACTAATATACTTTTTTTGATAATAACAATAATCAGCCAAAAACAAAGTTACGTTTGCGGTTTGCCAACAAAAGTACCTACATGTAAATTATACTCGTAAATTCATGAACAAAAGTGATTCTTTCAATGTTTTACTTCTTTTATGGTATGGAACCCTCGGTGCGCGAGTCCGACTCCCACTTGGCCGGTTTTTTCCTAGAGAGATTACCTGTACGTACTTATCATAAGTTGCACAATGGTATACATCAGAGATTTTCAAACTTATTTCTTCACCGCCCCCTTTGAAAATCAATTATTTTTCATAGCCCCCAATTTTTATACACTCCCAAAATACTTAAAACCACAATTTCATTACTTTAATTAAGTTATCGTGGTTTAATTAAATTAGGTCAATCAACCAGCTGATTGGTACTGAATTGCACCAAATGCGTTATTTGACAAAATCAATTGTTACAAATAAGTTGCGTAGATACTAGATACTGCGTACAGGCTATCCCACAAAAGCTATATTTAATTATTTTTAGATTTTATACCATCATACCTAAATTAATTATTCCATATTGAGTAGTAGTACCTAGGTAAGTTTTAATTTTTGTAAATTTTAAAATATAAAGTACTATAGTAAGTATACTTACTACAGTATAGTATACCAATAGGTATCTAAAAGAAATAACAATTCTACCATTGCCCCCCTAAACAATTCCAATGCCCCCCATTTTTTTCTGTGAACATTAACGCCCCCTCCTAGGTGTCCAACGCCCACAAGGGGGCGTTATCGCCCACTTTGAAAAAGACTGGTATACATAATACATGTATATCATAATCATTATCATTTCAACCCCAAACTCAGCACAGGTCTTCTTTCAAATTGAGAAAGATTTAGGTCAAAGCACGTGCAAAGTTTAGGTGTTCAAAGCAAGTGGTTTTTAATTTCTTTAAATGCACATAACTCCAAGTAGTCAGTGGTGCATGCCTGGGAATCGAACCCCGTATCCCCAAACAGGAGGCGGGGGCTTTACCCGGTAGGCTATTACGAGTACGTCGCTTCGCGTACATGCAACATCATTATTTAGGTATTTACTTTCGCCCACGAATACTCCCAGAATTTAATGATACCTATAATGATTGCGGTGATAGCCTAGTGATTAGAACGTCGGCCTCTTTGTTGGGGGTACGGGGTTTGATCCCGGGCACACACCTCTAACTTTTCAGAGTTATGTGCAATTTAATCAATTAAATATCACTTACTTGAACAGTGAAGGAAAACTCTTCATCATCATGAGGAAACTTGCATACCTGAGAGTTCTCCATAATGCTGATGTGTGAAGTCTGTCAATCCGCACTTGACCAGCGTGGTGGACTATGACCTTCTCATTCTGAGAGGAGACTCGTGTGCAGTAGTGGGTCGGCATTCGGCATGCCAAAGGGTTGATGATGATAACGATGATGATAATGGTATGAATCAGTGCCCATGACCAATCTCCACAGAGATTAGCCATCTGCAAGTGTGTGCGCAAACACTCTCAATTCCCGCAATCTCATGGAACGGCAGATTCCGACACGACCGGGGAGAGATCAAGCTCAGGACCAACAGCTACACGTGCTCTCCGAGGCACGGGTTTGAGACCGCCAATACTATTTATTGACCCGATTCGGGGATCGAACCCAGACCTCGAGCCTTTTCCGACAACTTCCTTGGCTCAGTGCTGAGCGCCGTGGTTTTATAACAAGGAAACCGTCCCGAAATCGATTTCCGACAGTGACAATTTGGAATTTTACAATTTCTAAATTTTCTCTGGTCCAGTCTGGTAGCTTCTCCAGCCGTGGGTAGTCACCGGCAAAACCGTGCCATCCAACAATTTAACGCCCCGGTAGGATGCCATGCACTTTATTAAATTATTACTGTATTAAAACTGCCGTAAACCTACCCCTTCCAATCTTAACTTGTATGTGATTAAAAAAAACACGTATGTAGGTACTCGCCCACCATTATACCCACACTAGGTGCGTAATGACGTATGAGGGTGAGGTCAATGTGCTCGTGTAGCGATCGATTCGACCAATCAGTGACAAGCAGCCGTGTGATTAGTCCGTTTGAATCGGATCAAACAACTACGGAGTGGATTTGTATAATTTTTTAGTACCTACTCAAAAATATTGGATGTCATTTGTTGATCCATTTTGTTGATCCACTGAGCCACAAAATCAGAAACATATGGCTTTGGATCAACAAATCGGGTTCGGATCAACAAATTCGGACGGATCAACATAAAACTGATTATACGTACCACTGGATCAAAGAACTCCTAGAAGAGATAACTATATATATATATATATATATATATATATATATATATATATAATATCACAAAACATCTGAGAACCCTAAAAACGTTGCCATATCAGTTCTGCACAACGATATTCAATGCCACACTCTTATGGTGATCACAGAATGTGTCAGAACTACTACTATGAAAAGAAAAATGCGGACGGTAGCAAAGAAGATGTAAAAAAAATACAAAACTCTTCATTTCCCTAATATGTAAAAGAAAAATTTCTACAAATCCTGCTAAAGTAATACATAATTATTATAAATAAATACCTCGGTTGAGATATCGATTACCATAAAAAAGTCAAAATATAGGTAAAAAACGCAACTTCCAGCATATATTTCGTGAAGCGAATTATAATGACTAATAGTCCAACTGCAACAGTTCATACTGTGACGCAAATATTTATGATATAGGTTAACGGAGTTCATTCTCACGGCAATGATCGCTAGGTATCGTAGCGCGAGTCTGAGTGAGCGACAAATACCTAAAGTGCTGGGATATAGTCGCCTTAAGCTTAATTCCGATTAAAAGTCCTAGTCCGTATGAAAAATTAGACTTTAGACGCAGCTGTTAGTCCATCATCGGTTATTCTATCAGATGGCCAGTGGTTACAAAACATTTTTTGAAGTCATCTAACTCCCTTAAACCTAAAGGGTTGAATTAGTGATTCACACGATTTCCCGGTCTAGATGAAAAATAATTCTTTTAATTAGAGAGATTTTTGTTTTTGTAATAATTAACGTTAAGATGAATCGTAATACCTCTTTACAGAGTTGATGGCCATATTTTTCGATACATTTATTTTGATACACATGATTTACATCAGTTGCTTAGGGGATATCAAATATCCTCATTTAAACGATTGGGTTAATTGTTTCTTATATTGAAATTAAAGATAATCAAAAAGCTGACCAAGAGTTACATCCAGTTAATGGGATTAAGCTATCGCTGTAAAATTATATACTTCAAAGTTATTCAAAGAATTTATTCCAATTCACTTTAAAGTTATTCAAAGAGTTCAATCCAGTTATTGAATTTATCGCTTCTTGCAAAAATGCGAAATGTTATCAATACGAATGATGTCTGAACCCAGACGTCTTAGAAACAGACGCATTCTGAACATTTTGGAACACCAAGTTTACCTTTGCTTTTCTATCCATTCTTCTAGAGTTAGAATGCTTAAAGATACTATTATAGAAAATGCTTAAGGCATACATCGTCTAAGGACCTTTACAACTTAGGGTCTTCTCCTTTTACATAAAGTGTCAAAAGACTTACTTCTTATAGTATATTTATTGATAATAAATAAATAAATATGGTCTTTTCGTAGGGAACCACAATTCATAGGAATTACTGTGGGAAGTTCTCTGAAGGCATTAAAGAAAAAAGAAGGACATTTTGTTGGAATTTTTAATAATTTATATGTTTCAAAACTTTTGTGTTATTTACAAAGTTTTGTGGCAATACTGCTTTAATAACGACAGAGACCCGTACAATCCGTAAATTATAAGTCAACCTCGTAATTTCCAACAGAACAACTTGTTAACGACGTAGCATTGTGACGTCGGCATTGAGTTTAATTTTTTGCTGATGATTTTGGGTCAAATTAACAAATTAAAACAATGCTAAAAGGAATAAATAAATTAACGTCAAATACTACATAGGATCCTAAGATCGTATGCTAACACATTGCTCAATGGGTCTTAATAAGAGTTAATTGATCCTGTAACTTTATTAGCCTTAGGCAGTATGCACATCACATATAATGAAAACATTAATATCAGTAAAAGTTAGCATTATTGTATAAATCAAGAAAATTATTGAATTTATACAACGTCGGCTACCACTCGTGGCCAACCAGTTTTACTCATACCATAAATAAATAATACAAAAAGCCTTTTTTATTCTTTGATTAAATTTCTTAAGATTAATTAAAAGCAAGATGAACAATAACCTATGCAATCAATAATATAAAACGTAACTAAATTAATATTTTTTTAATTATAAATTTAGTGTAACTCATAACATACTTTAACGAAATTATAAAAATATGCCACAGCTTTGAAAAACAAATCGATATGTTGGTTATAAAATCTTAGACTAAAACATACGATAGACAACCTCCTGATAACGTTTAAGCGACGTCATAAGGTCGCCTGCAAACAGACCACCACGGAACAGGTGCTGGCGGCGGTCAGTATAAGAACGTGTCTGCCGAGGAATATGCTCTCTCACGAGAGGGGTCTGCGTTTCAGTTCACTCAGAACCAGGTACGCAACACTTTCGAGGTGAGCACGTAGTTTGTTGCTTGACCTCATCAGAAAGACAGTCGGTAGGTCACAATTATTGCAGACTTTTGCTAAGTTTTATAACCGCCCAGTGAGCGATGATGCTTCATTCACAAAAGCTATTTTGCTTTCTAATCATTAACATTATTTAAATAATGTGACTGTTTTATTAATCCAGTGAATTAAACGTAAAGATTGGTTAGTTAAATTCTACTGTGGTATAAAGAGGACATATTATAATAGAAAACAATTTACAATCTATTTATGTCCACAATTTAACAAAAATTTTCATCTCTAAACATCTACAAGTGTGTTATACTTATATTGAGAATTAAATATACAAAATGCAATTGATGATTAAACGAACTTACCTGTAAGTGAAGTTCTATCACAATTGTATGAGTATATTTAATTCGAAGATATAAGGTCCCTCCCATACCCAAAGCCCATAAGTATTACGAAAATTTTGTTAAATGTACTCTAAAAAATGAGGCTCACTCGGACGACGTGTTCCAACGTGGGTGTGTCGGGCGGTAAGTTTTAAAAATAGATAATAAACTGAATATCTGAAAGTGCGAAGTTGCCGTATACAATGAAAGTATACTACAAGTGTGTTATACTTATATCTTCGAATTAAATATACTCATACAATTGTGATAGAACTTCACTTACAGGTAAGTTCGTTTAATCATCAATAATAAGTCGGATATTTCAACGTACGAGAACACTATATATTTTGCTTTTTCCCTATTATTTGTACTTAATTTATTATCTTATTCTACTAAAAATAGAAAGACATAATTCATTGTAAGCAGCTATGTTACTATCTTTACTAGGGTTGGATAGGATACAATATGATTAATTTCAACCTTTAGAGCAGAGGCTCATGAAGTCTCTATATTATCTACTCTTTCGCTTTTTGTGCAGGAGGTTATATTTTTTTTATTTTCAATTCTTGACTATTTTGTAAAAAAAATCTCATATCCAGGACATTAAATTCCTAACAAAAGTAACGACTTTTATTCTACATCTTCTTTTGCAATTAGATTTTTTATGCAATATTAAATGATCAATGTTTACCATAGCTGATGACTGATGTACATGCTGTTCAGTATACTGTAACGGTTGCCGTTATGTGTAATGAACAACAGTCCCAGACCCTGCGCTCTCAAGTATTTTAGTATTTTTTAGACATCGTAATATTTTGGTATTTTTCATTTAATTCTGTATTACATCTTGGGCATGCGGTTTCTTAAATCAAGTCTGTGTCGAATCGGATTAAATAAATCGTTGATTCATGGGCTATAACAAAATATATCACAGTTGTATTATTACACACTAGGGCTATAAAACTGGACTTGAAGGCCACTTTCACAGGCCACAGCGGAAAAAACAATACGTCAGTAAACAGCATTTTGCTGTGTGTGAATGACATTGAAAGTGCTATATTTTTGTACTAGTGCTATATCTTTGCGAAATATAAACATCATGTTATGGACATTAGATTTGATAAACACGGTCGAACGGACTGACTCCGAAATCATGATAGTTTCGACATTTTATATCCCTTTCGAAGTTGCGAGATTCTTCTTATGTGGTTAATCTAAACTGCAGATAAAAGCGGTGTCATGCTTTTTAATTCGCTTATTATAATATGATTTTTTTATTCCCATAAGCAGTTATAGCTTAGGCATAAATAGTCAGCCTTGGTTTAAATGTCGTTGAAGATCAGAATTTTTGCAGTTATATTAAACTTATGTAATATTTGCTGGAGTGGTGAAGGAAATCATTGTATGGAAAACGGAATGTGTGGAAAACGTGAAAGTTTTCTCATTTTGTAAAAAGAAGGCCAATTAATTTTGAAATTATTTTAATACCGTATGTAATATGTGAATAACGATGCAACCGAACACGTTATTGTACTAAATCGGAAGCGGTAATGTGTGCTACCCAAATGCAAATTTTTCGGCATACGGTTTATATCGGTCGGGTGGTAGGAGTATGTACAAAAATCGATTTTCATAGGATAAACTTCAAGAATGTATATATTTTAAGAATAGATTTTCCTTGTCTTTTATGCGATAAAGATTGGCACACTTTCACAGTAAGCTGTGATTTGCCTGTTTGTTACGCCTGCTGCGGGGAAATCCGAGCGGATTTAACTAGATTTGGGTTCCGTCAGTGTTGCCACTTTATGCAACCACAAAGTCCGCGCCAGTGTGGACTGTAGGCGGCAAGGTTTCCTAGAATATGCTGTAATACCTACATTAATATCAATAATAATTAATTGGAAATTTCAAAAAGGCCGTCTGCGGCCCTGAAAGTTTGATATTATTAATCCCAGGGAATCCCAGAGCCTTTCACGAGATAGAAATTGTGCCATATATGAGTTGTTTCTAAAATAGTACTGTTACTTAATCCGTTGACAAGTCGCGAGGTTCTGAGTTCAATCCCGGGCCGGGCGGGTGATTTTAGTACACGTAGATGGAGCAGTTAATCAGTCAGTCTTTCATTCAGTCAACGCGTCACTTTCCCTCTGATTTATAAGATTTTGGATGACTCTACCAGTTGAACTGAAATCTCCTAATGATTAGCATATTGCCTCATTAACTAGTTTACGATATTTCTCGGTAGTGTTCACTGTTGCAGACGCGCGCAGAGGTCGTCGACCGCGATGCAAATGAAGTGGTATTGTATAAGAGGACAATCTCGCTCATCTGCTCGCTGGGTACTAACATGGTATGCGCTACTTAGCAGACGTATTAACTATTAAAAAAAAAAAAAAAAAAAAAGATTCCGACGAATTGAGAACCTCCTCCTTTTTTTGAAGTCGGTTAAAAATACAACATCGTGATATAATTTTGAATAATTTATTGGGCAAATTGAGCGTTCCAAAACTGATGTCTCGGGATGACGAGCGAAGTACAATTTCTATGCAGAATTCTTAGATACACATTTGACATGAGTATATATGACATTAGGTGGAAGCTACTTTGTAGAGTTCTGCAGTCGCTTACCATCATGAGATTTCAGTCAGGAGGTGTTAAGTTGATATGCGTAAAAAATATTTGGTGGCGAGCAAATAAAGGTGCTTTTCCACGGAGCTTTGTTATAGAGTAGAGCGAAGCAGAGTAATGAAAACTTACATTGTTTACACTGTTGGGATATTCACGTAAAGCGTCGGCTTCATTACGTGAAGTGAAATGTTTAAAAAATTCATGGTATTTACGTTTATAAGCAGACTATATTCAAATCAAAACATTTTTTGCAAACAACGAAAAATTAATTTTACGAGTATTGACATAAAGCAGTTCAAAACGCAACATTGTTGACAATCGCGAAAATTCCTGACAATTTCCTATTTTAAGATACATTCCATATTACGCGCTACACCAATTGGTTTAAAGTTAATTTTCCAATGTAAATTTTTTTATTTTATTTTTTCATTTCACATCACTGAGTGTGTGAAAACGTAATTATAATGTACGTGAATTATTATAGCACTGATGCGAATTGGAGATTGCCCAGTTCCGGGTCAGTGGAAACACACCCTAACTCAGCGCGACCGGTCGGCCGAGCTTCCACTATGTCATAAAACACAATTATGGTATGCTTATGATGCCATAATCGGTTGTACGGTCACCGACCATTTTTAAAAGGTCACGAATCAAGTTGTACAATTTACATAATATTTAGGTTACTAATTCAAATTATCCAGACGAATTAATTCAGTTGGTAATTTCATAGGTTATATTCATTAAAATTATAGTTTACTTAGTTTGTGAATTTCCGTATAACTTATACGTATCTTTCAGCTAATTAAATTCTCTACCGGATTCTGGAGACGGCATATCCAGGGATTTCATGTTCTTACCATTAGTATAGAAATACCACATGAATTTTTAGGCTTTGAAATTGATTCCTTGCCATACCATGCCCAGTATGCAGTACCCTTTGTTGTCCTACACGCTCGATACTGAGAACATTCCATGTTGTTCGTACTATACCCGCAAAATTCAAACTTTATTTAGTTTTTCGCAAATATTGGACTAATTTAATTACCTCATTGTTGGAGTTTGGCAATGAATTTTGCGAAAAAAGTACTACAGAGTTACATTTTTTTCATTGGTTCTAGAAAGCTCATTTTCTGCAGTTTTCCAGATTTGGTACTATTGGGAACCATTATTAGTAAAGTAGTATTTTGAGCAAACTTTTTGTGAAAAACATATAGATGTATTGATGTTATATTTGAAAAACTCATAGTCACGAGCCAAGTAATTATAATTAATTGGCTTATGTATTTATTAGCTTACTATTTGCGAAAATCTAAATAAAATTTGTATTTGAAAGCCCGATGTAACCCATCCATTATTTTGATGACCTCCGTGGCGCAGAGTATGCACGCTCGGATTCGAGTGGGAGGTCGCGGGTTCGATTCCCGCCACGGGCCACTTTGGAATTTTATAATTTCTGAATTGGCTCAGGTCTGGTCTGGTGGGAGGCTTTGGCCGTGGCTAGTTACCACCCTACCAGCAAAGACGTACCGCCAAGCGATTTAGCGTTCCGGTACGATGCTGTGTAGAAACCGTTGGAGTGACATAACTTACCCCTTTGAAGTTAGTACGTTAACATCTTCAACTGCATCATCACTTATCATCAGGTGAGATCGCAGTCAAGTACTAACTTGTATAGCGTAAAAAAAAAATTTCACTCGTTGTCGTCACGTCTGCAGCGCGTCAGCTCACAGAGGCGTTCGTCGCGCGTCTGTCGTGTGATAGTTAGTGGACACTATACTCAGTGGTCGGTAGTCATTTGGTTTAGGTCAAGCTGAGTCTAGACTCTAGATGCACTTCGCGCTAAATTGGCGGTGACCTTGCGCGCAGTGGGGTTCTGTGCTAACGAAACTTTTCAGATAATTATGTTTTTACACTAAAAGTTTAGTATTTTTACACAGGACTACAATTTGATTCAATATCCTTCAAAATTATGAATACGTTAGTTACAGTTTACAACAACAGACCCTACCATCAGACTAGATTACAGTCAAACACAACTCGTAGTGTGTAAAGAAATCTGATGAAATTGTGATCCGCAATACTGAATTGTCACGGGTGTCTTTGCGGAATAACATAAATAAATCATAAAGTTATTTCGCTGTCGTCGATATTTTACTGCTTTCCCATCTTCGATACTCGTACTAACGAGAGAACACTAAAGTAATACCACATCCATCTTTAGCCATTCATATCGATCTCAGAATAATCTCGTCACAGTCCTAACCTTTTACCAGAGAGAGATTTTTGCGATATTGGAAACTACAGCAATAGTGTTATTAATAATTTTGTAGTTTATCGATAGAGATCCCATGCTCAGCTAAAGTACAAGTATTTAATAGCTGTCACTCTCATTATGATTACCATGATAACGACACGGTCACTCGCTCGTCACGCCGCGAGGAAGAAAGGGAATGAAAGTGACAGTCGCTCCGTAAACAGACAGTTCCGCTCGCTGCTGCACATGCTGTGAATAAGTATAGTTAAGGTGCACTATGTGATATAGTGACCAAGGTTAAAAACTAATAGTTTGCTTTTAAACGCATTTTGGGTCTTTAGTCTTTCAGCTAAAAATACTGAAGCCTACTTCTATTCAATCTTTAGTTTATATTGCGATAGAAATATGTGTAGAATAAAAATCTAAATAGAAAGTGTTCACGAATATTGCTTGGTTTTCATCGAAAAGGGAAGTTAATTTTAATAATCTTTTTGAATGTTATTAATCCAGAAAACATCCTTTTCTGTGAGGAATACCTAAACGTGAGAATACACCTCAATGATCTTAAAGGTGGGCTATATGAACCCTTCTCATTTTGAGAGGAGACCCGTGCCCAGCCGTGGGACATAAAAAAAAATTAAAAGGGAGACCCGTGTATTCTAATCCCACCGTTGTTCCCCTCGAGCGCCGATTGTTACTCAGCTCACTGTAAAGTAAAGTAAGTCAAATTAGGACGCGCGACGTGAAAACGGAGCCAAGGCTTGCGCGGGCGGTAAACTGTTATTTTAGCGATTAGCCTTAACCCTCCCCGCGTCGCACCCCCGCGCGCCCCGTGCCACACCCCCGCGATTATTCAGTTAAATCCGGTTCATATCGTAAATCAATAACTTTGCATTGTACTAAACTCCTTCCTTGATCTTGTTGAGAGCTCGAGGATTAGGTCCTGGGGCCTGTTGCGTAAAAAACGTATTCATCGTTATAGTAATCGTTTGCGAATTCTGCCCCCCGATTGCCTGACGGAAATCATGGAACCAATCAGCGAACAGAATTTTTACACAAGCTAGGGGCTGGTTTCCTGTGCTAAAACAACTTATGTTTTCCATTTCCAGTAGATTAATTACTGTATAATATAATAACATTTTTTAAAAGAGTAAGTGCCGAGTTTCTTGCCAGTTCTTCTGGACGCAAAGTTTTGATTTTTTATCAGATTCTTTGAATTGGGTCTATGTGAAACACGAAGGTTTTTATTTTATCTATTATACATTAGGATGGTGATGCATTCCTTATATCGTTGGCCTGCAGCAGCCGTGTCACTCTGTTATGTCAGTTATACAACTACTCGACCTCTCGGGCCCGCGTTGACCCGCGGTGACATTTGCCACATTGAGACATTCATCGGAAATTTATTAGCACTAACAACAATGTTAGGTATCCTATATTCTATTGTTAAGTTAATATTACTCACATGAACTCCTGTTGCATCCCCTACGGGTTTTTTGTCAGAAATAATCATAGTCATAGAAGTTAGTTGTTTTGTGGTCAAAATGTGCTATCCCTGCTTGTGAGTCAGTTTCAGTCAGGTCGAATTTTAGAATTGATCATTCATTACATAGCCGACCACTTTTGTCACACGAAAAGCTATAATGTCTTTGTTTCTAATTTCTCTGTATCACCTATGGTTTAAGAGTTCCATGATAAAAAATTGTGGCGCTCCGGCAGTGCGGATAGAAGTGAAAACTCAAACAAATACATGAGGTTGTTGGTTACGGTAGCGGTGTGAGTCCCTTTTTGTGGTTTTTTTAACGCGCCTTTTGAAGTTTCACTCCAAAAACACTCAGTATTCTGACTACAGTACTGTAGTCGCAGCATCACCCGCCTCAGCTGAACGGATATATTATGTTGCCATACGAAGTAGTTTATCAAGGATTGTCTGTTTTTTAGCGTTCCATACCAAAATGGTAAAAATGGAACCCTTACAGTGAGAGTTTCTCCGTCCGTCCATCCGTCCGTCCGTCCGTCCGTCCGTCTGTCAACTAATTTTTATTTATTTTTATGCCTGATAGTTTTTGATTTATTGGGCAAACTGTCGAAAAAAATACAGTTCCCCCCCCCCTTATCTCCGAAGTTTACCAATCGAAAAATCTGAAATAATTATGATCAATAGAAGTTAACGTATATTTTACAGGAAAAATAAAATAAACTCGCTGACTAATATAATTTTTTTGATAATAACAATAATCCACCAAAAACAAAGTTACGTTTGCGGTTTGCCAACAAAAGTACCTACACGTAAATTATACTCGTAAATTCATGAACAGAAGTGATTCTTTCAATGTTTTACTTCTTTTATGGTATGGAACCCTCGGTGCGCGAGTCCGACTCGCACTTGACCGGTTTTTTATTGTAGATAGGCTTGCGCTTGACGAAAATCATGCCTGATGGAAAGCAATGATGAGGTCTAGGTTGGAGCGCGATTGCCTAGAAAATGCTTATTCACTCTTCTCCTGAAAGCACCAAGATTATACTTGGCTGGAAACACGGGGGTTCGAAGGTTATTAGCGGTTCGTATCAGAAAGTGGAAGAATAAGTGAGTTTGTTGTCTGTCCGTCTGTCTATCAGACGATTATGTAACACGCTCTATTTACACTGGTAGTCGCGACCGAACGCCCGTGTCGATGTTAATTATGATTTATTATTGTCGTTGTATCCACTCCGCCACTGCGGGGGTCGCTCATTGACGGCCGATTAGCGAGACTTGATCTAAAGCAGATACTTATTCATTTTTTACAATGAATGCGGTTTTAAATGCTCGACCAACTGAAGTGGAATTTAGCCCCGACCTTTCATTTTCAGACTGACGGTATTTGCGACAAAACAAATAATTAATCTCTTGAGATGAGTATCATTTTTAATCTTATTTATTTCGTTTTGAAGCTGAGTGGCACTTCTACACCTGTATGTTGAGTACTTAACGGGCACCATAATTGTTGTTATTATTTCTAAGACCTGTCGAAATTATTTTCATCTATTTGTATGTAACAACCGAAGTGGAATCCAATACATTACGAAAGCATCTTTTCATAAACGAATACGATTGCGTGGAGTTGGCAGAGTTTAGAAAATTGTCGATGAATTGCACGAGGTGTGAAATGACGTAAGTTAGTTAATTTGTGATGAAAACGGATAGTTATTGGAATGTTTCAATACGGCTATAACTCCTGCAGATATCAAACCGCATAATGAAGACAAATTACGTCCTCGAGGCGTCCTCACATCTTACGCTTTGCGCCGCCAACTTTCAACTAGCGATATGCAGTGTACTTCTATAATAATATTATGTAAAATTTTCGTGTGACAGTGTTTGTAACAAAACTCCTCCGAAACGGCTAGACCGATTTTTATGACATTTCTTGTCTATATTTGGTATGTTTGAGAATAGGTCGCAAACACTAAAGTCTTCGTCGGATGAGACAGTATAAAATATGAATACATACAAATATTTTGTTTATATTTTATACTATATACCTACAAATATTTGTGCTTGAGATCATATTCAAGCACAAACACTTTTCATCTCTGGGAATTGAACCCACGACCTCCGACGCAGAATGCAGGATCATATTGACTGCACCAATCGGCGGACCAAATACGAAAATAAAGAATAACAAATACTTTGTAACATACTCATAAATTATCGGTAAGATATAAAGCCAAAAGAGCGGCCCTTGACCGCTGCGCCGCCCCCGGCCCGCTCGCCGCGCAAATTGACTTCGCACACTAATTGTTTCACTATTGACCCCCTTTTCTTTATCTTAATAAGTAAGTAAACACTGGCTGTTATTATTAATAATAATTACTGACTGTAAAATTGAAAGGTTCTACGACTAAGGTTATTTTAAGATTTTTTTAAGTTGATACTGCAGTTTTGGTTTTCATACATTCGTACTTTGAGACAGCTGGAAACTGAATTGTAAAAACTTTATAAATGTACTAGCTGACCTGGCAAACGTTGTTTTGCCCTTAAGGATATAAAAAAATAGATAAATTGAGATTTAAGCTATCCTATCTTTTAAGTTAGAGCAAACTGCACCCTGTGTGCGAATTTTATTAAAATCGGTTAAGTGGTTTAGGAGTCCATTGAGGACAAACATTGTGACACGAGATTTATATATATTAAGATATTGTCTTGCACTAAGACCTCACATCGGACAAGAACACCTTTCTAAGGGGGCTAAGTAAATTAATCTAAGTCTTCGCTTCACTCGATCAATAAAATAAAACATCGTCAAAGTAATGCAGAGAGTGGCTCCGCGCGCGTTGATGTCTTTCACACCCAAACTTCTATATAGTCAACATAATATTTTCGTTTATTGCCCGTGGTACCCCCGATGGTCCCCCCGGGGTACCACGGGAAATTGTTTTGCCCGTGGTACCCCTGGAGCTTCTAGGGGTACCACGGGTAAAAAAAAATTACCCGTGGTACCTCTGCAAATCAAAAAATACAAAAAAAGGAAAACGCAATTAAAAACCGTTTTAAGACTATCCTTTATGCTTAAATAGAAATAATTGATTAAAGTGACAAAAGAAAACACGAAACTTAAACTAAAGCTGCAAAGTTTTTTTTATAGTTCCTTAAACTTAAATATTTATTTTTCAATACAGTTGTATGGTATGGCGCACTTTCAGAGGCTGTCATTAGTATTCGAAAGTTAAATCTTACGCACAGGCATATTTCTTTTTCGTGGTCGTAACTTACTTTTACAAGCTCGATCATTACTTTTGCAAAACGTTTGATACCAAGGAGTTTTCATTGTACAATAAAATGGGATGGACACAGAAGGATTTTTTTTTCGTTTTCTTTTATCTTTTACCTTTTATCTTTTATCTTTTATCTTTTATCTTTTATCTTTTATCTTTTATCTTTTATCTTTTATCTTTTATCTTTTATCTTTTTTCTTTTATCTTTTTTCTTTTATCTTTTATCTTTTATCTTTTATCTTTTATCTTTTATCTTTTATCTTTTATCTTTTATCTTTTATATTTTTATTTTTTATCTTTTATCTTTTCGATTGCGAATTCGAAGTCGCCTTCGATTTCGATCTTCGATATTTTATTTAAGGTAAAAACCAAACAAGGTGGAAATTGGCCCCCAAAATCTTGAGCAAACATATTATCTCTTTGATTTGTTTTTTTACTAATTCTCACAACTGTATTGAAAAACGTCATGTGATACACGGGTGTATATGTTTTTGCACCCTTGTATCACAATGTACTATTGTACTCCTTTTTATTTAAAATAAACAATAACATTTAAAATTAAGACAAATTATACGTTTTCAATTCCTTTCACACTAAAATATTTGTTAATTACGAGCCTTTTTATTTAAAATAAACTGACTAAACAAACAATTTAACGTAAAACAAAACAACTTACATAATTTCAGTTCCTGAAACTAATTTTTTGTTAAAGTAGATATTGTGTATTGTGTGCGGAAAGTTATACTTTTCTGCACAAGTGCCTTTTTTATTTTCCACCGCGCCTTCGGCTTGGGTCAACAAACTGGGACTCGTAAAGAAATGACAAACTTTCCGCACTTACGAGTATATTGAAATGTAGTATTATTTAGTAGTATTTAGTGTGCTCAAGAACTCCACAATCTAGTACCTCCTAATTCACCTTTCTACCATAGAACCGCAAGACGTCGGGAGAAGTGGCATCCTTATGTGGTTGATGTCCAGCAAGCTCGGACGAAACTATTTTCTTCCACGTTTCTGATATTATGTACCGCTAAGGTGTGGTTCAAGTACAACCTGGGTGCTTTCAAGAGAAGAGTGATTCGGCATTTTCTAGGCAAGCGCTTAAAACAATGAAGTCGGTTAAAAACAACATACTTTATTTAAGTTCCGTAAACTTAAATAAAGTATGTTGTAACTATTTATTATTTATTCCTTAAATATATAAAAACAGCAGCTTTCCTGCGGCTCTTCCCGCGTACATGGATATGTCTACTTTTGAGCAAATGTATAAAAAAATATTTTATTTTTAGGAACTAAAATAATGGAAGTTGTTTTGTTTTACGTTTGATTGTTAGTTTGGTCAGTATACTTTTCCGCACGAGTGCTCTTTTATTTTCCACCGCGCCTTCGGCCTGGGTCAACAAACTGGGACTCACAAAGAAATGACAAACTTTCTTACTTACTTTTTTTATATGAAATAAACTGACAAAATAAACCATAAAACTTAAAACAAAAACAACATACCTACTTTATTTTAATTTTTAGTTCCGTAATATTTATTATTTATTCCTTAAATATATAAAAATAGCAGCTTTCCTGTGGCTCTTCCCGCGTACATGGAAATGTCTTCTTTTTGAGCAAATGTATTAAAAAATATTTTAGTTTCAGAGACTAAAATAATGTAAGTCTTTTTGTTTTACGTTCAATTGTTTGTTTAGTCAGTTTATTTTAAATAAAAAGGCTCGTACCTACGTAACAAATATTTTAGTGTGAAAGGAATTGAAAAGTTGTCTTAATTTTAAGTGTTATTGTTTATTTTAAATAAAAAGGAGTACAAAATAAATATTTAAGTTTAAGGAACTATAAAAAAAACTTTGCAGCTTTAGTTTAAGTTTCGTGTTTTCTTTTGTCACTTTAATCAATTATTTCTATTTAAGCATAAAGGATAGTCTTAAAACGGTTTTTAATTGCGTTTTCCTTTTTTTGTATTTTTTGATTTGCAGAGGTACCACGGGTAATTTTTTTTTACCCGTGGTACCCCTAGAAGCTCCAGGGGTACCACGGGCAAAACAATTTCCCGTGGTACCCCGGGGGGACCATCGGGGGTACCACGGGCAATAAACGAATATTTTAACGCAAACACTGTGGTAAAAATGTCAATATTGCAGTCCAAATTTGTTTAATTCTACTTAGTGGATTGTAACCACAAAATATGTAACAAATATATTTTTAGTTTTGTAATTTTATATTTTTTTCTGAAATTTTTCATTTGGATCAATTCTAGGCTAGTGGAAGGCTTCGGCCACGGCAGAATACCTTATCAGCAAGATACACCGCCAAGACCGCCATCTCTTATCAGCAATCGTAAGGAGCTACTTCTTCCAAGTTGGTACAATAAAATCTTCGTCATCTTACCGTAAAGTCACAATCAACTTCCTTCTTTACAATTAATCCTATTTAACATGAAGTGTGTAAAAAAATTGAAATTAAGTAGTGTGTTTATTGGTCGTGTGTGTACGTTTGTAAATGAATGTTTGTGGGTAATCATCATCATTTTCCATTATTTCAACCCCTTTTTATGTCCCACTGCTGGGCACGGGTCTCCTCTCAGACTGAGAGGGGTTTGGCCCATAGCCCACCACGCTGGCCAAGTTCGGGTTGGCGGGCCTCACACAACTTTGAGAACATTTTTGTGAACTTTCAGGCATGCAGGTTTCCTCACAATGTTTTCCTTCACCGCTAAGCAAGTGATATTTAGTTTCCTAAAAACGCACATAACTCGGAGAAGTCATAGGTGCGTGCCCAGGATTCGAACCCGCGACCTCCTTATGAGAGGCAGAGGTCAGACAGAACCACTGAGCTATCATTGCTTTTGTGGGTAATAACTGCAAGTATATGATGTAATGTTCAACCAACTGCATCAGACGAACTGAACACAGCGGATATGTATTGGGTTCAATCTTAAACATTACATGTTTCCAGCGATCCGACGTGAGATACGACACTGTATCGCAGGGAAGAGAGATCGTCTTCCGGTCATCTGACCGCGTGAGCTAGTTACTTGTAACAAGCTAGTTAAGATAACCAAACAATAGATAAGACCTACTTGTTAGAGGTTTAACTGCACTCCATATGCAGCCAACTGATACATAGCAAAACATTCTTACACTGTGTCCAAGTGTAGGAATGTTTTGTATGTAAATAAACAATAATTATTACGAGATATTACGCCGCCATTTGACTCAAACCCTTTTAGTGTTGTCAACCAATTGGCGTAGACAGAAGTCCTGCCTTTTGCGTGTTCGTGGGTTCGATTCCCACAACTGGAATTGAAGATGATGAATATGAATGTTTTCCAGCTTTTGGGTGTATTTATTATTTATATTTTTACTATATATGTTTACTATCATAAGACATGCTAGCGCTTACTTTAAGCTTAAATTGCGATAAGTATGTATGTGTTATATTGGGCTGGGTAAGGATCACTTCTCATAAAGAGAATCTATAACAAATAATTGGTATCTATGAGAAAAATCGATACTTATTAGGAGTATCGAATATTTTTTTATGATTTATATAAGTTAAATATTTTATCAGGGACAATATCAGTACACACCTCTGAATTATATTGCGAGGAAACCTGCATGACAAGACGAGACCCAGAAGGGCTAGAAAAAATATAGTATTGTTCTTTTTAATTTCTTTTTATTCTCTATAGTTCTTTTTTTTATTTCTTTATAAAGAACAAATCAATTTTATTTCTTTTTAAATTGCTGTCCAATTTGACCGACAAATTAAAAAATGTTTTCTCGTAAAATTGCATATATTTTAAGAATAAAATATGTCTTTAAATCAAAAGCTTCACGAAAGCATAAAGCGTTCTTGTTGACGAGGAATGTAAGAATCAGGTAACGTGAACAACATTGACATTTTGTACATACTTTATTAACGTATAATTCATGCAATGAAACGGAACCACATTTATACCCAAAATATAGAGTTTTATATTTAAACACCTTTTCCTTCTTTTTGGTGTTACAGATTAGATGCTAACTGCAAAATACAAAACGTATATAAATATACCAAAAATGACAAAAGGAACCTTTTCAATAACGACTTTTAAATATTTCACAATTTTCTAATATCGTTTTTAATAACGTTTCGAATAATCCCGACTTCACTACATGAGGACTCATTTTATATCATTACTTTTATATTTCTTAAAAGTGTTCACAATAAACACACAAAATATTAGGAAAATTACAGTTATTTTAGAAAATTACAGAATTATAGAGCTTTAGCTAGCCAATGCAATAATCCACATTTACCTCATATTAGGTTCCAAATGTGATATCTTGATTTATTTCAAATTATTTCACCAGCATATCCAAGTATCTAAATCAGCCCTGTCCCCTGGCTGGTTATTGTCACATTGACTTCAATTCATACATTTTTTCTTATCAAAAAAGCATCGTGCTTGAGAAGACATTCGGGTCACTACATTTATACCTAATAATAATTAAATTATATTCAGCGCTCTAATGCGATTATAGCACTATTCCGTACGAATGTAAAAGTCGTATAGATCGGAACAGTCATTGTAGAGACTGCAAATGTTACGTAAAGCTTATCGAATACTTGCATTCTAAGACAAATTGAAGTGGAAGCGGATTTAATAACAGTTCCTAGCGGAGTGAGTGTGTAGAGGCGGTCGGCGCATGAAAATTGAAAAAAGGCTGTAAGGAAAACTCCGCGGAGCGTGGGGGATGCGCCGGCGAAGCTCGCGCGCAGCTTTCAGCGCGGGGCGGGGAGGGGCGCGGGGCGGGGTGCGGCGCGCGCGCAGGGTGGTGAGCGTGGCGCGCGGCGCTCGGCTCACTCCGCGTTCCGCGCCCGCCTCGCACGCACGCGTCCACCGTGGCCCCTCAGTCGCAGCGCACGGTACGTACGCGCCGCTTGCATAACGCCCGCCGACGCTTTGCCCGCCGCCGCTCGTGTTGCTCCATTCGTTTCGACACGTATTTCGACAGTTAATTTGCCGGATTTTGGCGGCAGAGCCTCGGCGGAACTTGCGCCAGCGATCTACATTTTTGTGCATTTTACTTTGTGATTACGGACTGATTTGCGATCGGTGCCGGTGGAGTGTTTCCGAGGAAACCGCTGCGAAGGTCGCCGAGCCCTTTCACGTGAGCGCGACCGCCTTCTGTGTAAACGCCAGAAGTAGCGCCCGAAGGCAGGTCTCTACCGATAAGTTCTTTTCCCTAAATCCCTGCTCATGTTCTTATCTTTGTATTTTGTGCCGTCGCTACAAACGTGTCAGCGTTGATTTTGTATTTGTCCGCTCCGCGCGGTCACCGATCACAAATGTCAGTTTTTCAGGTCAGTTTTTCGCCGAGGGTCGAAGGTCAAGGTCGCGTGACCCGGTTCTAAGGTCACGCGCCGCCAACCCTGTGACCGTTCTGTCACCGTTCAATTTTAATTTACAAGTGTTCTGTTTAATCGTGTGTTAATGACAAATTATTTTTAAGTAATTAACATTATTTGTTTGAAAATTCCAATCAATTTAACGCTCAGTTAATGCATAGTGTAGCGCGTGTAAACCCAAGTGAGACCCGAGCCAATCGGTTCCATCGATTAGGAAACAATAGACAATCAATGCGCTGTCACGTGATGAAGCAGCCGTGGCAACAGCAGTGGTTGCCAACTGTCTTTAAGAATACATACAATCAACATTCGAATTTTGGCGCTAAATGCTTATTATTACCTCTCTTATTTAATAACATCTCTTTTTTAAAAATGATCACGTGTTTGCAAGAGATAGACATTAAACATAAATGCACGTTAAATTCAGTTCAAGCTCTATAAAGTATTTTTATGTAGGCTCAAAGAAGGATTGAAACTTGATTTTTTATAATGGCGCTAATGTTAGCCCTATTTCCCCGTTTGACCAATCTACCCGCCAGCTAGCTGATTACAGCGACGCGGCGCGGTCAAGGGCGCGATATGAAACTATTGATTGGCGGAACGTTCGACCGCTGGATCGAAAGTTGACGCTGTTGCAACGACCGACTGCCGCCCCGCCGAACGCGTTCTGTAGCTTGGAATAACGTAGGCAAAATGAATACCACGATTTGACCGAAATTTTTCTTTAAAGTAACGCTCATTCGATTCCAAATACTAGGCATAATATATTGGAAATTGATATGTCTGACTCTGTTTCTCTTAACTCTTATTAGAATAGTCGTGTGTATCATTTCCCATTTGTACGCTTGATAATCGCCTGCATTCTTCGCTAACAGTTGTCTTTAGGCAAACGCGTGTAATGGCATGTCCACTGCATCCTTTATTTGACCCGTAGATCTCATGCGATATGCCGCAATGTCTCGTGTATTTCATCCTTAAACTATTAGACGTTTGATGAAAACGTTATGACGTCTAGCTACGTGACCAAAGAAAGTATCAGGATAAGACTCTACGTCTAATGAAATTTTGAATGGAAGCAGGCGTTATTTTGCGGAAATCCATAATTAGCAGGACTGATTAATTTGTTTTGCTATTATCCGCTTCTTGAAAGGATTCTGTATGGTGCAATATGCAGGAACACCATCCACATGAAACACCACACACAATTTTCTATCACTTTCTTCGACGCACGTTTCGTCCCGACACCGGGACATCCTCAGGAGATGTTCCGTGTCGTGTCGTGTCGTGATCCTCAGGAGGATGTGAGGACCGGGACATCTCCTGAGGATGTCCCGGTGTCGGGACGAAACGTGCGTCGAAGAAAGTGATAGAAAATTGTGTGTGGTGTTTCATGTGGATGGTGTTCCTGCATATTGCACCATACAGAATCCTTTCAAGAAGCGGATAATAGCAAAACAAATTAATCAGTCCTGTTCTAATGAAATTGTTAATCGCTGGGCTCTCGTCCCTTGTCGCGCTATTACGTGTCGACACACATTCGCTAGTTTACTTTCCCCGCTGCTCGCGGCTCGCGGCTCGCGGCGGTCGGCGTTACGCCGGTTACCTAACCGCGCTGACCGACTGACCGACGCGTCGCGATGCGCAAACAAAACAAAACCGACACACTTACACCGCACCTGCTTCACCGACGTCTGTTGACGGCTCTTCTCACTCAACACTACTCTCTTCAATCAATCCTGAGCCATTTATTTTATGTCCCATTATGATGTATGGTTTTTTTGTTTCGCAATTTTTGCGGTTTTAAATCAAAGATTTTATAAATTAGAATTTTGAATTTAGTAAAATTCGTAGTAGCTCGAGTACATTTTAGTTTCAATTTCTATGGATTGATTCCGTGAATACCATAGTTTGTCCTGTTTCGATGTGCGACAGTCTCTAGGCACAGGTCTTCTCATAAAATAATTGGCCATAACCACATTACTTTCTCAGAACAATTGGCCAAAGATTAATTAAGGTTAATAAAGATTAGCTATAAGCCACCGCGCTGGCCAAGTGCTGGCTAGCGTTCTCAGTTAACATATAATATTTGAGGAAATTATAGAGAAATCTTAATCATGAAAGTTTCCTTGAGATGTGTATTTTAATTTACACAAACGTGAACCGAAGAGTAAGAGACTTCAAATTCCCAGGATTCATATCCTTGACCGATGAGAGATTTTTGGCTATGAGATGTCACTGCTATTTTTATGTACACTACTTTCCATACCATCGTAGGGTCTACATACGTAGAGAGGAATCAAGCTGTGTCATTAGGGTCAATACAAACTTCCTGCTGATGCGACTCACGTTTTAATTCGTATGCTAAACGCTTATCTTATCATGAATGTTGTTCTCCCAGGTTTTCTTGTAGTTATTCTGTTCTTAAAATGTACTTTTCTTAATATATAGCTATCTATGTATGTCAAGTGCTGACAACTACATTAATAGTAGTTTTTTGTTCATACTTTTCAGCGAATTCTTGCTCAAATAATTTAAAAGAATATGACTTATTAACGTTAGTTTTTAAATAATAATTGTCGAATTTCCGTTTTTCTCGGTGCACACGGCTTTCCAAACATGGTGGTAGTCTGAAATTTCATAAGACAAGACCTATGTGAAAGCGAAACATTTTGGTTTTAATTCAAATCAAAAGATCAGTAACAGGCCTAACAGCCACAACTAAGTAGATCTTTGCACATAAAATTAAACTGACAACGTGACATCAGTTTGAGGAAAATAGTGATGTCAACAAAGCATTGTAGACATTGTACTTACATAGACACTGTAACAGTGATCGTCCATAGGATAAGATCTCTTCTTCTTTAACTTTTCAGTAATATGTGCATTTGTAGAAACTAAATTTAACTTGCTTAGCGGTGAAAATATCGTCAGCGAACCATGTTTGACAGCTCACCACGATTTCTCTGGCTATCACCAAACCTCTCATTCTGGGAAGAGACCCATGCCCAATTGTGGGACATAAGTACGAACTTCAAATCCAAAACATCCTAGCTAGAAGGAGATGTCTATCACAAACAAATGTCTGTTTGTGAAAGACAGTTCCTTTCGCAAACTGGAGTAGCCAGTGCAAGTGTATCGGTCACACGTGCATGTACTCGTATCACCTTAATATCGCTCGATATGTCGCAAGAAGGCATTGACTTCGGACTTGGTCCCGCGACTGCATTAAATATTGTCAACATAAGTGGAGTTTTACGCTTAAGGGCATTTATTGAATTTATTTTTGTCTTTGTCACTCTCACGGATACGTTGATGGGTGCGACATGCAGCGTCGCGGAAGAATATAACAGAAAAACGACCTTTTACCTAATTTCTCTAAAAATAAGCGAGTTATCAAAAATCTGTTTCTCAACGTTTTTAGATATTATTATTACCGACACATTAAAACAAAAATTACAATTACATCCATTGTAGTTTCGGAAGAAAAACTGAGATTTTGGAGCAACTTTTGGGAGAACTTTCTATCGAGAAAATTTCATCCAATCGTGTTTCTGCTTCTCAACGATTTTAGATTAAAGACCCAAAATACATGACGTATAAAAAAAGTAATTGTCTTTATAGTTTTTAAACTGAACTTCACTAAAGATCGCTTAAATACGGCTTCTACGCCGTTAAATCTCTTGAAATCAGTACTGTTATATACCTTCATGGATGTTTACTCCTTAGTCTGATGAATGTGATAAAACTTGGTGCATAAGAATAAAAGACTTATCTCATGTGCCAGGCGAATACACTCATCATTTTCATTCCTCTTGAATGGGTACTCAATGGACTGTTATTGCAAATTATACCGTAAACTGCATATTTGAATCGATTACCTAAAAATTGTACAAAATAGTTTATGTCGGTAACCACTGAATTGCGCGCTGCTAAAAATATTCTAACTAGTCTCGAATGCCGGATACAACTTGACAAAGTTTACCTGCAGTTCACAAGAACCTAAAAAATAACTCTTTGTTTGAAGGTCAGCATCGAACGTGTGAAAGGTGTGTTCCTAAAATAAAGCGACCATTTTTTATCAAAAAGTTTTATATTCTTGTTATAATTTTAGACATTTCTTACAGTTGAATTACCAAAGACTTAGTCGAGTACAAACTAAAAATAAATAAATAGATAGATATGATATTTGAACCTGCCTAATCATTATCACGCCTAGGTAGAATCCTCTCAGTCTTATCAATCTCCTCGCCTTTCATCGTCTTATGCCACACGAAGGGATTTCTAACATCATGATTAGGGAACGCTATCTCTATGGTAGTACTTCAGTACCTAGTTGTTCGTAGTGAGGTGATTAGTAAGCAGGCTCGGGAGCGTGACGAATCACGACGCCCTTCGAGCGCGTGGCACAAGCGAGCGTGCTGCGCATTCCGAGCGTGTTGCCTCACAGACTAAAACCCCGTACCCGACCCCGCACTGACTTCGCACCAACTCGCACCAACCCAACCCAACCCTAGACCTCGTTTGTCTGCCTTCGGTCCCACTATCGATTTTTATAGCAAAGTTTGTAGGATAGTAAAAATTATCCCCTATTATCGATACCTATACGAGGACCTCCGGTGCGTACTACTGGACGGGATCGTATGCAAAGTTTCTGGCCCAGTTTATTATCAGGATATCGTGGGTTCGGCGGCCAACTTCGGAAAGCTACGGGAGTTCGCGCACGCATGGCATAAGAGGCGGAGCGGCTTGGAGTGACACAGAGACTTATTTGCTACGGACAGCGACGGCGCGAGGCGAGTCCGTTTTTGTATCGTCCTGCCCCAGAATGGGGAGAATGAGCACATAGGGACAAGGAGCGAGAGGAAACAATTTGTAGGGAGTCAAGAAGGCGCCCCGGGAACACGCCAAGAGCAAGTACCGAACGGGCGCCCTCCCGCGATTCGGCCCCCATAACCGCGAGGTTGATTGGGCCATGGTTGGTGGAGGGTTGTCCTTATCCCCTTTAATCCGGTTTACCACCTGGTGAATACTACCCCGTACTATCTGTCCTACCACGTGATAAAAATTACACCGTACAATCAGTACTACTGCCTAGTAAAAAATGTCTCTTCCAATTCGTCCTATCACCTGATGAAAAATTACCCCTAACAGTCCTTAATGCACGTAGTGTCCTGCGATGATTACTTTGATAAGAACTAAAACCTCAATTGCTCTACGTGAGTAGAGTCACATATTACAATAACAGCCTTGAGATGCCTACATATCATTATTTTCATTCATATGTTTGTACCCCAATGTATCACAATGTATCGCAAAGTAAATATACTAATTTTTGATCGTAAATTTAAATGCGGAGAAAAAATTAACAAGAACGTCATGTCCCAACCGCTAAATATAAAATATCTCTAAGATCTCTACTCGGAACCTATAATATGTGTTGTGTTAATTCAGGATTTATAAAGAAACTAGATCCTCTCTAGCTCTATGATATGGCGTAGGATTTATTTGCTGATCAATAACATAAATCTTAGAAGCCATTTGCATTTTTCTCGTCAAATGTAATTTCATTGTTATAAACATGAGTGAGCTGACGCAAAGGCAAACTCCTCGCGCATACAAAGTGAGGCACACTTCCGAACGGACTTTGCAACGCATTTGAATTTTTATGTTTTATTTTATTAATCAAAATGTAAATCTTTACAAGTATCAAGGACGTTTAAACCTATTAATAGTTATCACAGTTTATTGATACGCTCATTTACAAAATATTATTTTAAAAATTGCCATTATTTGCATATTATATAGTAGCCAGTTTAGAACCACAATATTCTTGCTATTTATTCAATACTTCATTCATATAAAATAATGTTACATCTTGTATGAAGCAATTTATGTAAGAGAATACTATTCTTTTAATTTTCGGAAAAAAATAAAAAGGTTCATTAAAAATGCATTAGAGGATCTTTTTTTGAGTTCCGTAGCAAACAAGGGTTATAGCATTTCCATCCGTTTACGGTATAGCTCAGAAACAATTAGTACTGTAGTAGAAAAATCTATAATAATTTTACATGGATATAAATAACATAGTTTTCTTTATGTTGATTGTTGATACAATAATAAACATTTACAATCCAGTTCATTTAGGGCAATATAAAATGATATTTAATTTATCAATTTAATGAGACAATTCAAGAAAATAATACTGTGAAATATTATGAATATAGTCGAAGTGGACTTGTAATATAATTACACGTATATATAATTACACATATAAGTCATCTGTTTAAATAAATGGAAAGGAATTGTGATGTAACGCACAAAGGGATCACAGTAGGTACCAGGTAGTTGTACTTTCGATTTGAATCTCGATTTAATAGTACATTAGTGCAAAACAAGCGGTATTTGTTCTCATATTATGTCATACACCACTATGTCATGCACTATACTCCGCGTGGATAATGTATGTTTAACTGTTCATATTATGAACTTGTAGATATATGATGTGTAAGGACGCGGGTCAATATTGAACTTGTTACTGCGCCTTTTGCTTACAATGTTACTGGAGTGGCCACACATAAAAACATTACGTAGCTGTTTGTTTTATTACATACTATAAAATATGATGGGATTATTTCTATTAAAATAACCTATAACATAAATAATACAACATATTTCAAATGTTATACAGAAATAAATATAATTGATCAAAAACTGTAATAGCCTTTACAAACACTTAATAACTGACGATGGAACAAACAGTGTAGCGCTAGCCAGTTAGTGATATAAAACCCCCGTCGGTCTAATGGTTAAAACAATTAACTGCGAATCACAAGATCCTGGGTTCCCATTACCGGATTGAAACGAATATTTTAGTATTTGAAATAGTAATAGTCAAGGAATTCTCCATTCCTGTCCGGAGCTTAGCTGTAACTGTCAGTGTTTACCTCTCGCCATGGAGAACACGTGAAGCCGTGCTTTATCTTATCTTTAGCTAATGCAAAAACCCCCTTGAATTATGAAACTGAGGCAAATAACAAAACTCCCGTTTCTTTAGTTGGTATCTGTTTATAAATAAATAAAAAAATATTTTAAACCTTTATCTTATAATGACAGATAGTCATTTGTATTTTGTCTGATTGAAAGACTTATGCTCAATGCTTATGCTCTATTTTTTTCACATTTCCTTTCCAAATAAGCGTAAACTTGTACTAAAACTGAACTGTATCATACAGTTCAGATGTAACTCAATGGGTGGAACCAACCAAAAATTATTCGAATTAAAGTCAACTCCTAAACCGCTGAGCTGTTGAGACATATTATTATCATAATAGTCCACAGAGCAACAGGTCTATGACTCCACCGGGCGTCGTATTCAGTTGTTACCTAACTCAGTTTCAAGACATTAGAGTTACAAAACGTTAAACTCAAATTACTGCGGAAAAATAAATACTAACCGTTTAGTTAACTTACCACCGCGCCGGTTACTGGTGCTTTAACTATACTTGTTATTTTGCAATTTTAATTATATACTTGCTGGTTTAAGACTCTACTGAACGTTACCATTTGTTGCAAAATTTGTAATGGCTATAATATTATTAATATCAATTTCAGTCCTGCTAGGCGATTGTGTAAGAAAAACATATTCATCGTAATCGACAATAAATCCTGCCCGCTGATTGGCTAGAACAAAATGTAAACAATAGATTCTACCAATCAGCGGGCAGAATGTTTTTTTACGATTACGATAGCTATGTTTAAGTACGTCTTTCTTACGCAAATGCCTCACAAATCAGTTTTATTTATATGAAAATAACATCGTTTATGGGTTCATAAACTTTAACCTTACAAATAGATTGAAAAACATTAATAAAAAATGTTGTTGTTAAAATATAACCATATTGAAACACTTGAAACAATTACGTTCGTAATTACTCGTAATTTCCGCGGGAAATTGCTAATAAGGCTGCATTAATTCCTTTTATTGAACGTTTTGCCATTGTATTTCTTACATAATACAGCAAATATTATTATAGTTTATTCAGAACAGTTTTGATTCGAGTATCAATATTATTTGGAATAGTTCCCGTTTCTTACGTTCCAATAATGAAATACAGAAAATAAATCTAAGTGTACATTACTCTGTCAGTGCGAGAGTGACCCCTGATAGTGCACTGTGAGGCGGCAATGGTTTCGCAAGCGAGGACGCGCTCTTGGCCCCGACGAGCTATTTCGAGCCAGTGGTACGGGGCTCAAAATAATATTTTTCAGGGCAGCGCGAATTATTTGATGGACACTTACATTATTAGCATGACTGTGAAGTATGAACCTTTAATAAATGAAGGGGCTAAATGTACAATGTGTTAAATAAGCCAGCGCTTTTGTACAGCAATGTTGAGACATCTTTTACCGGCTAAGTATTATTAAATTGGTCTTTACATTAACTAACAGGTTACATAACGTTATTACTAAATAATTAGTGACAATAGAAGCAGTTATAAAACAACTTCCTACAACAAAACACTGGAATGAACAAACGTGGGTAATAATTGTACAAAATGACCACACTGCTCGTAAAAAGTGGCACATAACGAAGAGCAGTTTTGTGTTTACATAAACATGGCGGAGACGATGACTGTAACACTCGTTTAACTGTACTTTAGTAATCTTTAACGTAATAACTATAACTGTACCCTTTTTAGGATTTTGTGCCTATTGCGCTCTCGTTTAAGGTATACTCAAACTCAAAATATCTTTATTTCACATAGGCCTAACATACAGGCGCTTGCAAATAGTCGGTATAAGAATGGTGATAACTACTAGTCGACTTAAAACTAAGTTTACGAGGGTTCCAAACGCGCCCTGCCGCTGAGAAGAAGGCAAAATTATATATCGGCAAAATTAGCACGTCCAATCCAAATATTTAGTTTTTCGCAAATAGTAGAATAAAGATGAATTGCGCATTGTACGTTTATGGCAGTGAGAACCTTCTAAATAGCAGTATCACAGCTACATGTTTTTGATTTAAAAAATCAGAAAAAAAATTCATTCACCTCATATCCAAAGTCCAGACGTTCATTTTATGTCAATACCCAGATTTGGAACCATTAGGAACTTATTTGAGGAAACGAGATTTTTCAAAGATTTTTTTTAAATCATGTAAATGTTTGTTTTTTCCCATATTGTATTTTCGTTAAATTACTCGTAGTAACAGAAACATCGAAGAATCAACGTATTATTACTGGTACAAAGTACACGAAGGCGGGTTTTCCAGGTTTTAATGTACATAGGCACCCATTGTGACAACAATTATAAGTTTCCCATGAAACGTGTAGTTCCTGTTTTTGTCGTTCGCGAATCGATTCAACTGTTACAAACCAATAGTTTTAAACTTCGTAATTGTAGGTTAGTATGTAGTGGTATTTACGCAAAAAATTTATCAGCGGAAAATAGTGGAAAATCTTACGTTAAAATATTTTTTGTTTTTATTTTAATTTAGAAAATGGCAAAAACTTATGACAAAAACCCTTGGATAAATGACAAAGACCGTTGGATCTATGTGTATATTCCGTCTGCTCATAAAATGCTTCTTTTAATGTGATATATTTTTGATTTGTAAGCTAATGAGGCATAGTAAACTTATGGCAGTTAAATTGCGGAATAACAGTATCATTTTCCCATATTAATATTGAAATCTTTGTTTAAAAGTGATCATTGTAAGAAATCCTTTCGAATGTCATGTCAATTGTTCAAGAATCAAAATTCTTGATTCTTGAAACTAATTTCCTAACGTAAACAATTTTAAGTCATGGTCTTATAAACACATATGAAGATGATACTTACAAATTACGAAAAACCAAACAAAATGAGATCTTTGCACTCCTTTTTCTTCCTTCTAAATCATTAAGACAATGCGTTTTTTTAGCGTTAATCAAATACTAATACACATAATAGGGAAATTCAGCCACCGAACTGCCAGCGACGTAAATATCGCCGGTGTGCGCTAACACAGATCATCATCGCTATGTGATGGCTCGCAACAGATAGCGGGTCGCGCAGTCAAGGCCGAAAAAAAAATGTTGACAATTATAATAAACAATGACATTGTTGTTATCTCATGTCTTCATCCGACGCCAGGACGATGATCTGCTGATGCTATCTCACTAATACCCATGCTCTATCTGTAGCTTTGTTTACGCGGTTTCACTTCTCTACAACAATGGTTGTTAGTCAAAGAACTCATTATTTTATTTTTCTGCAAGTTGTATTATGTATTATTGTTTGTTCGCTCTCGATTTGTAGTGCGGCCTGTTGCGGTGTCGGAATTCTCAAACGACGCCGACCGTCCTTTTGTACTTGTAATGACAAATACTTATAGACTATACATACCCCCTTATTCACAAAGCAAGCAAAAAAACATTCGAGTTGTAAACGTACGTAATAAACATTCAAATAAGCACATGTGTTGGTATTTAGTGAGTGCACGAATGTGTCATTGTATTCGCAAACTGGGTGTAACATCGCACTTGAACTTGCGAACAATAGCCGAGGAGTAGCGTCCATCGCTCGGGAAGAACGCACTCGTGGGATGACCCTGCCCTTTGCCCCAGCATTGTACTTATCACCCGAAATATACTCGTAATGAGAAACAATACAATAATAAGCTCATTACGTTAATTATAACTGCATTTTTGTAGCGATTACCGAAATAACTGCGGAGGTTTCCGCCACTTCTATTGTCGTTAGGTACAGTATTTTTGAGCTCATAAATTTTTTTATTAGAATTTGTTCTTAGTATGAATCAACAGTAATTGTTTTTCGTACGACAGTACACATGACACTGAGATTGTTTACATCAAAATCTTTACAGCCAGTGTTTATTACCTGCTCATATCTCGTATTGTGTGTTCCGGGTTTCGTGTCTCACTCCTCAAGTTTAGATGCTAAATATCAATTATATTTTACGATTTAGAGATGTTTTTGGCGTTAAAATTTGTTGCTTTTAAGTAATGTAAAATTTCGCTAACTAGGTTCCCTACGCACAGATGTGTTGCAGATGTTAAAATTGCAGCGGCTTCGCCCTATTGGGTTAATTTAGAATTTTCGCAAACCCCGAGGGAATCGTGTTTTCCCAACCTTTAAAACTACTTTCAAAGAAAAATTCTTCAGCAATCTACGTACACCTATAGCTATGGATTGCTAAAGTAAATTGAAAAAAATAAAGTTAAGTGTCAGCCTGTCAGTCATACGCCAGTGAAGGTCGTTCGTGTGCATAATGAAACTTGCAAAACTGACCGCGAGCCGCTCCATTCAGATCACGACTCCAGATACCAATAATAATTACATTATCGTTATTTTTTTCTTTCTTGTGCAACGTAGTCTTTAAACTACTTAATTTGCATTTATTTTAAAATTTGATTTTAAATTACTTTGCTATGAAATTTCACATGATTATAAATTATACACAACTTTAGTATAACAGTTCAAATAACGCATCTTCGTATCAAACTTATAAAGGTGAAAGGTTGTATTTGACTGTAAGTAATTTAAAAAGATAGATTAGTTCATACCTTGAATGAACACATAGGCTACGTTTTATCTCAAAAAAAGAAAATTCTTGCGTGATTTATGAAAACCCACATTTCACGCGGGTGGGGCTGCGGAAAAATTATAGTTCATTATAATATTACACATCTGTTGTGTGTGCTGGAGCTCACATTACTTCCTGTACACAATCTAGCCGCTTTAAAGTGTCTGGAGTGAGTGTCCGCGAGTTTATGCAACGCTTGCGTCACAGATCTCGGCTGAAGATACAGCCTACATACAAAGCCTCACAGCACACCAGTAGGAGATCTCCTGCTGTCGGAATAGAGGCCTGTTTGCTCAGGCTGGTCACTTCTAGGCTAACTATTATAATTTGTAGCGAAGCAAACTGCAGCCTAGATACCTAGTGATAGTGTTATTAAATAGGTTCGTATGAAATAACTATTACGTAGCTTATCTTTATTATCGGTGTAATTCAGTGCGTAATTGAGTTATGCTAGTTAAATTAGAGATTGGAACTAAGATGGCCAAGTGGCGTCGGTGCGTGACTCTCGATGTCTTATTGATGTAGATCATACCTACCGATAAGACATGTTATGATTTTAGGTTGTTTGCAATTATGTACTTAGTTTAATTGAAATTTGTTTGAATTGAATTATATGTAACTTTTTCATATTGATAGTCCTGAAGGCTGATTCTGTATCGTTCAGTTTGTAAGTTAGTTATTTCATTTGATTTCATTTCATTTACAAAAGCTACATGACTGCAATCCCAAATAAATTGACAAAAATCAATTCGATATAATCAATTTCCGGATATGATTTTTTTTTTATGTTCGTGTCAGAAAACATTACAGCTTCGCGAGTGCAAAAAATATAACCAATGCGTAATACCACAGCTGCGAGTGTGAAAAGAAAGTAATAGCTGTTTGTATTAAGAAATATAGAGTGCCTTAATGCATTTACTGGTAACTGGTAAGACTCAATTTGAAGAGCCCATGAGGGTAGGCGCCTTGTAGATCACGTTAAGGGGAAAGGGTATTATCCGGGCACAAAAATATAATTTTCATCTCACCTGCTCGGAAAAGCGGAAAAGCGTTTTTTAATGCCCAAAATGCGGGCGGAAAATGCTATTATATTCCCTAGGTCGCCAAAGCATTTTCATTTTTCCCAAGGGAGACAAAGTAGTATGAAAATCCTTTCCGGCCCTTGGGCCGAAAGCATTTCCAACGTCAAACTCGTATTACGTGTCATGTCATTGTCAAAGCTGAAGATTTCTTTTTTTTCTAATAACACATACGTTCAGTAAAAAAGTTCGACCTTAGAGTTTGTATAGGTACATTTGTTTTTTTATTTTTACTTTTTTTTAGAATATCAATAAATATAATAACTCCTATTTAGTTTTATTAATTATAAAATAAATCTAATAGCCTCGCTATGCTCAGGATTCTATTCTTTGAACCTCTCGCTGCTGAGCGCAGTTCGAGAGAGAGCAAAGCGGGTTCAACCCTAGAATCCTTCGCCGCTCAGCATTCAAATTTGACACTCGGCCCAAAAATCCACTTTGCGCCCTTGCATAACAAATAACTGTTTATTAAATTTTTCGCAAATTATGGGCTTATGGCAATGAGTTTTCCAAACAGTTACTGTATAATATTTCCGAAAAACTAATTAAAATTTGTATTTCTCGGTCTAGTGGGAAATTTGTATTTCCGAAACACCTTATAAGCCGAGAGATGACTTCGGTCAAGCCCCACGAGTCAAAGTTTTTTTCAGCATCAACCTTGCTTAATTAAATATAAACTTCTGCAAACAGTTTTTTGTCCTAACATCATGTTATTAATGATTGTAATTAAAATGTAGGAAACATGCTCCGCGGAATGTAATATCTTAATAACTTTGCGACTTTGACCGCCGCACGCTGCTGGCCGCCAGAATACAAATTAGTGCCGAATCCATGAATTACAATAATATTATAATCCAATTCTATGCTAAAATGTGTGAATAAATTCAACTTAGATTTGGCCTCTACTTCCTGTACAAAACCTTGCAAAAAAACCTAAACTACATTTATCATTATTTGATCACAATATCTAAGACGAACTCCGTGGTTGAGTGGTTAGCGTGCCAGTTTTCAAGGAACCGCCATCTCTGAGGTTCCGGGTTCGATCCCCGGTCGGGGCAATGTAGAAAAATAAGTTTTCTACATTGTCTCGGGTCTGGGTGTTGTGGTACCTTCGTTGTTACTGATTTCCTTAACACAAGTGCATAAGCTACTTACAAAGGGATCGGAGCAATGTATGTGATGTTGTCCACTATTTATTTATTTATTTATCTCTCTGCCCGCGATGTAATAAAATGATGTAACGGCCTGTGAATACGATAGAGACAACAACAGGCGGTCTGTTTATAATCTTGTGGGAGTCAAAGAAATTCTTTTTATCTCTTGGCCACGTCGTAAATGGAACTTCTGTTCAAAGAGACTATGGGACGAAGGCTAGCGAAGGATATTCAATAGTAAATCAGCATTTCTAGACATGTCCACAATTTCTTACTCTACTAAAAATCAAAAATAATTATTTTAGATGCTTTCACGTGTTATAAAGATCGACTACAGAACATTACAGCAGTTTTTTGGTTCTAGAAGCGGTAGCGATCTTAAACTATATAAGCTAGAGAGGCAGGACTATTATTTTTCTACTATTTAGGCAATAAGGGTAAAATCAATCATTGTTTACGCCGTGGCTGGCATTGCGTTTAATGTTTCGAGTGCGTATACAGAGCAATGTTGTTCGATATGATAGTTAGTTATTTATTGATAGTGATTAGTGGAATATTTCGAGTGCGTATACAGCTCAATGTTGTTCGATATGATAGTTAGTTATTTATTGATAGTAATAAGTGGTCAAGCCGAGTTACACTCGCGCGTGGGGCGGCGCTGACTGGCGGGCGGCGGGCGACCCTGAATCACACGAACACCACGTATTTACACTGTCATTTACTTATAGGGAAATGTGGAGCAAAATAAGATATAAGCAATTTTGTACTTTTGTTCCAAAAGTAGACTTTTCCGTATGCGTTTATTGTTTAACGTGCGGAAAGTCGTTATTCTCCGCAATAGTGATTTTTGTTTTGCTCATGCATGTGAAATTGATATGTAACATGAAGTAAGATCTTTATTGAAAAATGTTTGTTTACAAATATTTTGTAAATTGACTAGTTCACGGAATAAATACTATTAATACGAGAACATAATTTTAAATAAATTTATTTCCAATTATATTTTCGATGTTAATTTTTTTTTTTAAAAGTAAATTTAAAAAAACATCCTACTTAACTCATGCGCAATAAATTTCATGAAATATTTTAAGAAGGTATGTACACCATGAATATATAGTTAATATTGAAAAAAGCCCCTGTGAAGTAAACTTATGGTAGTTTCATAAGTTATTTGTAGAGCCAAAGAATGCTTGGTTTAATTATACAAACTTGAAGTAAACTACATAGTAAGAGGCTCATTATGATTAGTTTGGAAAGGTAAGGGCAATAGATCGGGAACGTTCTATATATTCGTATGTAATGCGGAGCGTGCGGTGCGCGCGCGCTGCTTACGTCACGCGATATTGCGTCAAAAACACTTTCCCGCGCGCGCACACACACACCGCCTCGCACACACACGCACCGCCGCGCACACACACACACCGCCGCGCACACACACAGACACGCGCGCAGCACACTGACACACAAACACCGATGCATTGATGAGCCGAATATATCATAACATGACACCGCACACATCTGCATAATTACATATTATGATTACCTCCTTGCTCTATAAAATATTGAGTTCTTGGAAATATAACTGAAAACTTCATTGATAAAACCGTGAAAATTTATCCTCTCTTTACTACAGTCGACGCGCTGTGATATTGCGGTGCAACTATTGTACTGATTTGACTAAAATTTGAAATGGTGATAGATTATACCTTATAGCACAGGCCTCTTTTGTCTTGGAAAATTCGGTGGTTCCCGCGGAAAACAAGAAATTCACGCGATTGAAGCCGCGGGCAACAGCTAGTATAAATAAAACCAATTATTAATTATACGCTTTAATGCAGTTAAAGCATGTTATTTTTAACAGAAGGTCACGTTGCCACTTTCCGCAAATTAAAATAGCACTTTCCGCTATGCGTTTATAAAAACAGGCCTTTATGGGTCACGCTACATAAATTTTACGTAGCTAAAAAATATTTATTTTTGTTCGAGTTGTACTTTATTTAAAGACCGCGTTTACGCTCAATTTATTCAGGAGATAGAGCTTAGCTTACATAGGTATTAATTAACATTGCATGAGCTGAAGATAATTTTAATAAATAATAATATTTGTATTAATTTTATAAGCAAAGTTTCCACATACCTACTTCTTAATATATTATTTGTCCCACTGATATAGTATACTTCCAAGTAAATGGAACCGCTCTCGGTTTCAACGGACCGGTTGCTTGCAGACCGGTCCGCGGCCGCAGCACCTTAATAGCGTCGCTTGTCGTGAAAAATGTATCACCAATACATTCATTTATTATTGAACTCATTGGTACTGCCTACATTAATGAAATTCACATAAATGTTGTACAAATAAGTCACATGTTTTAAACTGATAACTTTGAAAATCTCGAAGTTATGTGTGTATCTGGGACTCGAACCCTGAACCACCGCTATATGAGACTTTTAACCTTTAGTTTATGAAGGATAAAATACCAGTTTAACGCAAGTCGTGCTCAGATTTTAGGCCCGTGTCTCACCATTCTATAATAATATATTCCATATATTTAAAGTGATATTATGTAAGTAGGTAAGGCTATCGGTTAATAGCGAGGTAATAAATAGTTTCAGCACTTACCGGAGAGCGACCGGTCGTCGCTTACCTCATAGAGCACGTTAAGCAACCGGGAAAGGGCAGCGGGGTTCAAAAGCCGCCGCGCTCTCTCGCGTTACATTTGGTGTCTCTTACGTCATTTCACGCCGAGTTTCCGTTCGTATGTAGATTGTGGAGCGTAATTCAAGGCTATCATACTATCTATATTTCCTAATATCAATGTTGCACCATTGGAGAACCTAAAGCCATCTTAGCCGGTTTATTTTCTGAAAAGAATGTAAAAAAATGTTGTCATGAAGAAGCATTTAAGCAATAAACTCATCCTAGACACATATTAATATCCTGTAGGACGTCCCAGAATTGATATTGCTCTATCAATATAAGTTGGAAGTTTAAGTATAGATAATTGGCATAAAACGGCGCAAGGTTGTAATGATCGGAGAGGTCTTGTGTCAAAGGCCAAGACTCGCTTTAGGTCATTGAGCCAGTGAGGACTACACTACTGTTTAACTAAAAAGTACTAGACTGCAAATTTTAGAAATTTACTGCATAGCAACTTACATTGGTATGTGTAATTTTAAACGTAGTTTTTTCGAATTAAATATGTTTTTCTAAGTTGTTACACTAATCACTAAGTTAGGAATGATTCAATTATTACATTATGTGACTTTCTATTAAAATAACTCATATATACCTAATTTATAAGCAACAACTAATGAACGCCTGCAGCTCTATTATGAGAGTTTATACTTATTAAATTACTTAGGGTCCCTAAGTTAGGGGGATGAATTTTCAAAAATCCTTTTTTTTTCAAGCAGTAGCTTATGTTATATCAGTCGTCTGTATACCTTTTAGACTGATTAAGTTATAATAGATTAAGTTATTCGTGAAATAAGTTAATCGATCGCTTTTTCCTTTTATGTCTCTTACTTCATTGCTACTGATTGTAATGAACGCAGTACAGTGTGTCGTACGATTTTGCAAAGCCAAGTTTGGGGATGTGCCCACATCCGCGTAGGTTCCAGTCCGCAGTTCACTCTTTGATAAAAGTGCTCTATTCAGATTGTTGAGCCACTCGTTTTCTACATTAATTGACTTAGCCTCGAGTTCGCTCCAATAAAAACCGACAGAAATATCGCTTACACAACCACTCGCAGCCTACTACCTGCAGCCGGTGAGCCTCAATGCTAACGGCTAAACAGACTCTGTTGACCATTAAATACTGAGATAACAAAACTGAGGGGTTAGTACAGGTTTTTGTACGAATTTCGAGTCGACTCGCATCGCACAAACGAATCGAATTCCTCCGTACATTTACAGCCAATGACATCTATGAACAGTCGCTGACATTCAGCTGCCAGTAGATGGCGCTGGCTGTAAGTGTATGGAGGAATTTGATTCGTTTATGCGATGCGAGTCGACTCGAAATTCGTACAAAAACCTGTACTAACCCTACTGGAAACGACCACCTAACTCGCGGAAAATCTACTACTGTCCAGTGATGTGCGATCTATGGACGGTTATAGATAGTTAAATCAACGAAGATGCGCCCCACTTCTTGAATGAATAAGACCGTAAAATACAATTTGATATAAGAGATGGACTTGTCTTTTCTGCTCTTGTAGACTGGATACTTTATGTATCTGTGTTGAACTATTTATAAGTCCACTTATAGTTACACTGCTAAAGTTTACCGACACATTTAGTTAATCTAACGTCTTTGCTTTGATAATCACATTATAAATTCGAGAAACCTTGGTTTTAGAGCGTTTTACACAACAAAGTAGCAAAAGTTATACATTAAACATTTACTACAGTGTATTTAAAACAAGATAATGTGCATAAAATTAGTATCAATGTAAGCATATATTTTGCCATAAATATATAAAACGACTAGCTGTTGCCCGCGGCTCCGCCCGCGTAAATTACGATTTTTTTACATAATATACCTTCCTACTGGAATTCCTTGATTTTTCGCGGGATTCTGGTGTGATGTTGTATAGAAACCTGTTCTTACTTTGCACGGGTTATCTTGTGGTGATTTTAAAAACTCCTTTTTCTTAATAATAATATAAAGTTTCATTAATACGTAGTTGAAAGATCAAGAGGACGATTTTAACTGTCGATATTTCGACCCAGTGGCACAGGTCGTGGTCACTACGTGACCACGACTTGTACCAATGTATCGAAATATCGACAGTTAAAATCGTCCTTTTCATTGTGATTTTTATTCTGAAACCACGAAATATGTCAAAAATTATTAAACCATGTGAAAAGTTGTACTGGTGGTAAAACTCTTCTTTCAGAGTTCGGCCGGGTAGGTACCATTGGGATAAATTACTCTACTAACAATATTCCCCAGCCCAACATAATATAAGAGTCTTTTAAAAATCTTTACTTCATCTCAATACAATCCAAAACATCAGAATGGGCAATGGCTATATATTTCTTTACGTATAAAAAGACCTTAGATGACAGTCAGTCGGTTAGGATCGATAAGACCTAAGAGTTAAAAATATTTGTGAACCATTATCTTACCCTTTCCATATTGCGGATGATAAAGTTTAAATCTGTTCATGTCTTAACAGTGCCATCTATACTTATAATAAAACTGTAAAGGGTCGAATTCTGTACATTGAAGATATTTTGAAAATTTTTGTTGGAGGACACTATTTAGTCGATACTGAAGCCAAAACTGTAATTTGTTTAATTTTTGTCTGTCTGTCTGTCTGACTGTCTGTCTGTCTGTCTGTCTGTCTGTTTCACGACCGGGCATCACGGCTAATCCGCTGGATGGATTTAAATGAAACTTGACATGATTATAGTTCATACCCCGAGGTAGGACATAGGATACTTTTTGTCCCGAAATTCATCATGGTTTCCCTGGAAGACGGCATCAAAGTCCAAACGTTTTTTAGTTATAATTCATTAACGCGTTGTCCGATTCCATTCATTCTTTTTTTGTTAGAAAGAAGGTTCTTAAAAAATTATTCCAATAAGCATCTTATCATCATCACTTTTGTAGTTCAGAAATTACAGACATCAGAACCTTTAAGTTTAAGTAGGTAGGTGACTTGAAACTCGGAATGCACAAAGAACCTAGGGCTAGGACGTAGGGCTCAAGTAAGACTGGAGTACCCTTACAGCCGTAAATAAATAGGCTTAGCAGGAGATTTTGTATGGTTTAAAATTTTTCACTTTTAGGGTGAACAAAAATCATGTAACTGGCGTTATCGCTACGTTATACCGTATAGCGCCATCTCGACAATTTATGTGGAACTTGAATGTAAAACTCTGAAATAGGTACTACCGAATTTTTTTTAAATAAAAATTAACTGTCATGTTATTTACTGTTTCCTGACTTTATATTAAGATGGCACTGTTAAGACAGACATGAACAGATTTAAACTTTATCATCCGCAATATGGAAAGGGTAAGATAATGGTTCACAAATATTTTTAACTCTTAGGTCTTATCGATCCTAACCGACTGACTGTCATCTAAGGTCTTTTTATACGTACGGAAATATAATATGTATAGCCATTGTCCATTCTGATGTTTTGGATTGTATTGAGATGAAGCAAAGATTTTTATAAGACTCTTATATTATGTTGGGCTGGGGAATATTGTTGGTAGAGTAATTTATCCCCGTGGTACCTACCCGGCCGTACTCTGAAAGAAGAGTTCTACCACCAGTACAACTTTTTGTACCAGTATACATTGGTACAAGTCGTGGTCACTACGTGACCACGACCTGTGCCACTGGGTCGAAATATCGACAGTTAAAATCGTCCTTTTGATCTTTCAACTACGTATTAATGAAACTTTATATTTTTATTAAGAAAAAGGAGTTTTCAAAATCACCACAAGATAACCCGTGCAAACTAAGAACGGTTTCTGTACAACATCACACCGGAATCCCGCGAAAAATCAAGGAATTCCAGTAGGAAGGTATATTATGTAAAAAAATCGTAATTCACGCAGGCGGAGCCGCGGGCAACAGCTAGTCTATACTTATAATAAAACTGTAAAGGGTCGAATTCTGTACATTGAAGATATTTTGAAAATTTTTGTTGGAGGACACTATTTAGTCGATACTGAAGCCAAAACTGTAATTTGTTTAATTTTTGTCTGTCTGTCTGTCTGACTGTCTGTCTGTCTGTCTGTCTGTCTGTTTCACGACCGGGCATCACGGCTAATCCGCTGGATGGATTTAAATGAAACTTGACATGATTATAGTTCATACCCCGAGGTAGGACATAGGATACTTTTTGTCCCGAAATTCATCATGGTTTCCCTGGAAGACGGCATCAAAGTCCAAACGTTTTTTAGTTATAATTCATTAACGCGTTGTCCGATTCCATTCATTCTTTTTTTGTTAGAAAGAAGGTTCTTAAAAAATTATTCCAATAAGCATCTTATCATCATCACTTTTGTAGTTCAGAAATTACAGACATCAGAACCTTTAAGTTTAAGTAGGTAGGTGACTTGAAACTCGGAATGCACAAAGAACCTAGGGCTAGGACGTAGGGCTCAAGTAAGACTGGAGTACCCTTACAGCCGTAAATAAATAGGCTTAGCAGGAGATTTTGTATGGTTTAAAATTTTTCACTTTTAGGGTGAACAAAAATCATGTAACTGGCGTTATCGCTACGTTATACCGTATAGCGCCATCTCGACAATTTATGTGGAACTTGAATGTAAAACTCTGAAATAGGTACTACCGAATTTTTTTTAAATAAAAATTAACTGTCATGTTATTTACTGTTTCCTGACTTTATATTAAGATGGCACTGTTAAGACAGACATGAACAGATTTAAACTTTATCATCCGCAATATGGAAAGGGTAAGATAATGGTTCACAAATATTTTTAACTCTTAGGTCTTATCGATCCTAACCGACTGACTGTCATCTAAGGTCTTTTTATACGTACGGAAATATAATATGTATAGCCATTGTCCATTCTGATGTTTTGGATTGTATTGAGATGAAGCAAAGATTTTTATAAGACTCTTATATTATGTTGGGCTGGGGAATATTGTTGGTAGAGTAATTTATCCCCGTGGTACCTACCCGGCCGTACTCTGAAAGAAGAGTTCTACCACCAGTACAACTTTTTGTACCAGTATACATTGGTACAAGTCGTGGTCACTACGTGACCACGACCTGTGCCACTGGGTCGAAATATCGACAGTTAAAATCGTCCTTTTGATCTTTCAACTACGTATTAATGAAACTTTATATTTTTATTAAGAAAAAGGAGTTTTCAAAATCACCACAAGATAACCCGTGCAAACTAAGAACGGTTTCTGTACAACATCACACCGGAATCCCGCGAAAAATCAAGGAATTCCAGTAGGAAGGTATATTATGTAAAAAAATCGTAATTCACGCAGGCGGAGCCGCGGGCAACAGCTAGTCTTAATATAAAGTCAGGAAACAGTAAATAACATGACAGTTAATTTTTATTTAAAAAAATTCGGTAGTACCTACCCATCTCAGAGTTTTACATTCAAGTTCCACATAAATTGTAGAGATGGCGCTATACGGTATAACGTAGCGATAACGCCAGTTACATGATTTTTGTTCACCCTAAAAGTGAAAAATTTTAAACCATACAAAATCTTCTTCTAAGCCTATTTATTTACGGCTGTAAGGGTACTCGTCTTACTTGAGCCCTACGTCCTAGCCCTAGGTTCTTTGTGCATTCCAAGTTTCAAGCCACCTACCTACTTGAACTTAAAGGTTCTGATGTCTGTAATTTCTGAACTACAAAAGTGATGATGATAAGATTTGTATGGAATAATCTTTAAAGAACCTCCTTTCTAACAAAAAAAGAACGAATGGAATCGGACAACGCTTTAATGAATTATAACTAAAAAACGTTTGGACTTTGATGCCGTCTTCCAGGGAAACCATGATGAATTTCGGGACAAAAAGTATCCTATGTCCTACCTCGGGGTATGAACTATAATCATGTCAAGTTTCATTTAAATCCATCCAGCGGATTAGCCGTGATGCCCGGTCGTGAAACAGACAGACAGACAGACAGACAGACAGACAAAAATTAAACAAATTACAGTTTTGGCTTCAGTATCGACTAAATAGTGTCCTCCAACAAAAATTTTCAAAATATCTTCAATGTACAGAATTCGACCCTTTACAGTTTTATTATAAGTATAGATAAAAACATACAAGGTTCGTAGCGCACGCACTTTATTTGAAAAGTATTATTAAAGTAGCATAACAAATATTACATTTGCTAAATAATACAGGTTACATTTGCTAAATAATAATATCCGCGAAAAATTAAAACTACATACTCGTAATTATAATAATAATTTATACATATGTTACTGCTCTTTTAATAATATGAATATGCTTAAGCGTTATAAAATTAACAACGCGTAGTAAATAAAATTAAAAACCATTAATCATTCATCTTGTTTCATGCATAATATGACAGTCATAAACACGAAAAACAGGTGTACAGCATTTGATGGTTTCTTAAGTATAGTCGTGTGTGCCAATCCACGATGGTTGCATGATCGTAGATATATTAATGTTAGCGCAAAGCTATGCAGTTCCCACGGGGAACGACCTCCGTGCACCAATCCGACTCCACGCCTCAATAAATCACTGTTACACTATGTATGAGTTTCACAGATTGGTAACTTTTGTGCTAAATATATTAACAAAATATGCACTGAATCAAGAATATTCTACTGAGAGTTAAGCAATACGGAACACTTTTTAACCGACTTCAAAAAAAAGGAGGAGGTTCTCAATTCGTCGGAATCTTTTTTTTTAAAGTTTCGTTAATTCCGTCCGACTGTTAATTTTATATGATTTGATAACGAGGTTGCTAGATTGGAATAAATACATATTTTGCTAGTTTCTCATTGTTATTGAGAAGATGTATATTCACTATTTCTTTGAAGCCCACGTTATACTTGGCAGGATCTTTTGTTTTTTAATAAATGTAGTTTATATTCAAAAGGGATAATGTATCTTTCTTTTAGTAAATTATTTATTAATAAGGATTCATACAACGTGCGATGGAAGGATTCAATAATTTTGATTTGACGGACCTTTAATCATCAATTGTAATTAAATGTGTACCAAAATGTTCAAGGAATTATTCTGGAAATGGTAACAAAAATAATTGTATCTGGCATTGACTCGTTTCCAAAAGCAATGCCGTGCGAAATGCCAATACTGTGATAATAATTGGTCAGTTCAACTGCCAAGGCGACCGACTTACAATAAACCAAATCAAATGTCAATAAAAACTCTTTTCAAAGGTTGATTATTTTGTACAATGAACATTTCCTATTTTTAATTTTATTCGGGAGTATAAATTATGTTCAATAAACCACTTATCCAGAACTTTATCTAGTAGGAATGTGTTATACTAAAGTTTTTTTTTTAATTTCTATTAGTGTAAATTGTAAATAGATTTATTCATTTTGTGGATTACCACTGACGCCACTTATATTTGATAGACTAAACACTGCGAATGTAGATTTGAGAGCCAAACCACTCAAAAGTTGGGTGCTAAAAATGAGATGCCAAAAATTAGCTAAAAGCAACCTCACTTTAAGCACCTAACGACTAACACTCAGAAGTAGGAGAAGAATGATATGCCCTAGATTGACAATGATATACTTACAAGAAGATCTTCCGCAAAACATTACGGTAACTTTAGTATGGACAGGAAAAGCAGCGTTGAGTAACAACAGTAACAGCTGTTTACTGTTTACTGCGCTGTGTGTGTGTGTGTGTACAACGTACGATGGATACTGACTTAGTACTGGCTGAGTGCACGCGCATTGTAGCAGTGAATTTTTTTATTCGCTATTGGAATACATCTTCGGAACAGATATTAATAAGAATATTTTTATGCGGAATTTTTTTTTAACTTTTCTTAGAAATTAAAAATTGCTACACTAGATACTCGTAGGTTTCCCTTTTCATCTATAGATAAATAAATATAGATAATTTTTTATAAGATTTGATAAAATAAAGATTATACGGAAAATATAAGAAGATAAATGAAATACAAAACTATGTGAAACGTAAGCCTATTTATAATAGTGAACGTGTAAACTCGGTTTTGACTTTTAACTTTTCCACTTCTCTTTCTCTTTCTCTCTCAGAAAAGTTACAAAATTTCATCGCTGTTACAAGTTATATTATGCAAATGATCATACGTCATTATAGAAACCTAAGTTTTTTCATTTATCATTAATTTAGTCATTATTGGTTACACGAAATATATAATTTTTGTTTTCCTTTTCCTTTTATTTTAAGTTTTTACAAAAAGCAACAAAGTAGTTTCGAAAGTAAGGTCGTTGCTCCGCGGTGAGGTAAGCTCTGTTAAGCTGTTAACACATCTACTGTTGCTCCATGTACGCACTCCATTTTCTTAGGTTTCGTTGTAACAGAACTACATACATACATTTCTTTATTATTATAAACGCAAAAGGTCAACGACTTAAAAAAACCTTTATTTAAGTCGTAAATTATTGCGTGTTACCGAAATTTATTTAAACCCCATAAATTGTACAACAGTACATTTGTATCAGTACAACAAAAGTTACCACTATGTTAGTTAGTACGTAACTAGATTAGTGGTAGTAACACTTAACATTCACGTTTGTACTCGTGCCTATACTAAAAAATTACTTCAGCATGCTCATATTAAAGTGGCATGCAAAAGTAAGTATCCCACTTTTCAAATTAAATTTTTTAAAAGCGTGATACTTACTTTTGCTGGCCAGTGTAGGTATAATGTAGTTTATCATATTCAACTAATAGTTCTGTAATTATTTGCATCCATTACCATTTAAAAAAGTTTTGAGCAATTACTGTAAAAATATATCAGCTCTGTTATGTGCGACCAACTTTATTTCAAGACTGCTCCGGTTTGCTCGATTGCGTGAACAATACGGACACGTATGTGAGTGTGTGTGTATGTGTGTGTGAGACACATTGAATAGGTCAAGGTCGAGCGACACACACGAAGGAGTCCGGAAAAATGCGCGCAGTCATTTCTTCCTGCTATACATTTTACGTATCTACTCATAAGGTAAACCTTAAATTTTTTGTTATATGTGTAGGAAAGTACGTTCTTATAACGTAATAAACATGTAGAGTTTAATTTTATATCTTTTCAAATATAATAATAAACCAAGTAACGATGCTTGCTCTTCCGTGCGTAGCGATCATATTGTATGCAAAGTAGGTTCGGCGTGCCGTAGCGCGTAGCAGCGCTACGTTCTACGCGCTCTACAATAGACATCAACGCGCGCGGCCATCTACGAAACATCTCATTAGTATTTTGTTTTATGCAACATTTTAGTAACATTTGTATTACGTTTACTGATTAAAATATTCATTAATATTTTGAAAATTGTACTAATTACTATCACGTAGGTGTTTTAAGGTAATTGAATCAAGTAGTAATAGTGTTTAATCCGAGCCAGTCATTGCGTCAAGTCTCTCAAGCTGACAATATGGGTGATCGTGCAGTGTTCACATCGTTAATATTGGACAAAAAGTGACTTGTGACCAAACATAAGCAATTATGTTACTCACTGAGTTAGTCATTGTTTTAATTGTAACTGCTTTGTATTTTCCATTATAAATCGTATCGGCTGACTTTGTTAAGGGATTTTCTCAGCATAGAATGCGTTTACATGATTAAATTATCTTGTTAATTCAACAGTTTCAGTTTGGTAGCTGTGGAATCATTGTCAGCTAAACATCAAACAAGGTGTAGGATATACAAGGATCAATTGCCTAGCCGCTGTTTCTATTTTTATCATAGTCCATTGAATATAAAACCTGCGCTTACATTGATAACTATAATTTTTATATCCAGTTCCGGATATTTGTTAATCTGACAATTATCGAAATTAGTTTCACAAGATTAATTAGCCATTTCAGTTTCATTTCGATTGTAATTTAGTTGATCCAAATTGAAGGCATTTTACATCAATGTCACAAGTAACTGGTATTTTTATTTAAAAAATATCTGATCTTATTACATTTTTGTGAGTAATAAATTAGAATCAGAACAATGATATAAAAAGCCTTAAATACTGAAATACGTTGTACAATCATCTCGATTTTGCCTAGAATTAGTCATAGCACATAAATACCGATCTGTCTAGGCTTCAGTTATCAAAACAAGTTGGCCAATCGAAGCGGTCAATTAATTCAAACTTCAATACTAACAGGCTCGACAAGAACACGTCTGTTATTAACTCTTTTTAACTGTTCAATTTAAAATATTTATAAAGTATCAGTTCATCACTCTAGTACTGTGAATGTCAAAAAATTGTGATAACTGTAAATTAAAGATCTTTTTGAGAAATTATACGTTACAATCGAAAACTTATACTATAAATAATGAATAGCCATAGCCCTCCATGCTAGTCGAGCATAGAAGGTCTTTACTTAGGAATCTTGTAAAAGAGTAGGTGTGGGTTCGATGTTGTTAACATCAAGTCAGTCGCAGGCACTACGTTGCGAGATAGGAAATGGAGAAATCTTAAGAATACGTGATTAACTTAGTTTAAAAATTTTGTAAAACGATAGTAAAGGCTTACTTTATTTATTTTTAGATGTAAAAATTTTTACGCTGTTTTCCTTCACTATCAAACAAATGACTTTTAGTAACCACAAAGGCTCGTAATGTTAAAAAGTCACACATTTGTACCGTCAACCCCTTTACAAGTCGCGAAACACCAATTAACAATTTTAGTTACAATATTACTAAAATTGCCTTATAATTTGTTACTGCGCAGCTGTGCAGTATTTAAAAACAAATGAAGTTTAGTGTAAGTCTGTCTGTGTCTACAAACGTCTGAATGTCACGATGGTCTCATACATTAGTCATGTCTCGATGTTGATCGGCCGTAAAACCTTCGTTACATAACGTCGTTAGGTGCAGCCGTAGCGCACTTCCTGCTGAGCCTCTCCAGTCACCGTGCCGCGTGCTCCGTAGAGTACGTAACACCGTGATTGACGGGTGACACAGATGCGGCGACCCGACCATATTGACCAAGTTATGACAATATTGTCATAGTTTTCTTAAAAGGTCACACGTTTCTGTGAAATATTCGTAGTAACTTATTTTTTTCTAGATTTCATGAGTGTTTTTTTGTTTTTGTCTATAAATTTGCAATTGATACTTAAGTTAATTCCTATTAAAAACTTCCAAAATTATTATATTTTTAAACTCATTCTTAGATAATTGAAGATATTTACTAGTGCTACAAGCTCTGGTTAGCTAATCCTTTTACCAAAGTTTGTGTGTATGAAAAATTCTGCATAGTTTAGCTTTTAGTGTATAATGTTTTCCTGTCTACAATATTTTTTCGGTAAATTCATAAACGTGTTTTTGTTACGTTCAATAACTGAAATACATGAATATGTAACGGCTAAACCAATCACTCTCCGTCCTCGGTGCAGTATGCCTACAAATACAATATATAAACGTAGATGCATCTTCATCACGCGCGCACGATCCGATCCTATCAGTACACTTCGCAGCACTTACAATTCATTTTGAAACGGCAGTTCATCACGAAATCACTACCTTACAATTACGTTTATCGATGGAGCAATAAAACACATCCAATAACACATTATTTGTTTAGCTATTTCGAGTTTACAGAGCTTTAAAGTTTTACTTACGGATGCCCACGATTTCGAATTGATCTCTTTTTGACTCCCCTATAATAATAATCATAAAGATTTTCATTAAAGGCAATAGACTAGTAGTTATCACCAAATACATATTAAATCACAAATATCGTATTGACCTTCCAGTATAATTGCCAGAAACTTAGGCCTATGTGAAGTAAAGATGTTGAAGTTTGAAGTTATGTGAAGTTTTAGCCAATTTTATTATCAATTTTTTTGGTAAACTATTGATTTTGAAATTGAAGCAATGTAATATAATGTATGATGTTAATAAACAAAGCATTCAAGTAGTGTTGTAAAGTTTATTTTCCGCCGAGCATCGAACGGTGAACATTTCCCTCAATCGTAGTCCTTTCGCAAGTGGTATTGCTTCAGCTGAGATAATTATCATAGCGCTCACTTCAGTCTAGCGCTAGTTTCCTATTAGTGAATATGGAAAGTGCAGAATTTTTATAGTATAAGTCATGTCACAGTGCCTACGAGTATAACCTCCTCCAAAATGGCTGGCCCAATTCTTAGGATACTTAGGATTATTTTTTTGTCTATATTCAGTAGGTCTGAGAATTTGATTTTAAAGTTAGAAACAACAAAACAACGTTTATGGCATCCACTTGTAATTAATATAAGTTTACCTTTACTAATTTTATAATAAGGTTTCTTTAATGTCTGTCATTTTATTTCTACTGTCATAAGTAATTTTGAATCCGGTGTTAAGCTGTCGTTGTCTCCATGACTCGCAGATAATTGAGAATAATTATTATTTTATAATAGTAATATCCCACAGCTGACAATCACTATAACTATGAGATGATCGTGTGCGCATTATTTTATACTCAAACTATTATCTATAATTACAATTTTAACGTTACAACCGTGTCCCTATTTTTAAACAAATTAGTAGTAATTATAGTTTTATTTAACTATGTAATCATTGCCCTCAAATTAATAAAATTATCCTTTGTATTTCATTTTCCTTGCTAAAAATGAACAAAAAAGAAAAAGTATTTTGCTGTTATTCACACATGCAATAAAAACTAAGTATATATAGGTTATATTCCCAAGTAAACAAGAAAATCAAGTCCCCAAGTTAAAAACTTGTTATTAGCATGTAGGTTACATATTTAAGTAATGATTTAACCCAGGATTAGGATTTCAGTCCGTCCGTTATATGACTTTGTAGTTGTAGGTACTCGGCCTCGAAAATTTTGACGCGTGTTACCCGACTTGCGCTCACTCTGAGCTAATTTATAAGTGCGGTATAATCACGGTATAATCATAAGGATATAACCACTGACGGACGCCACAGTTCATTGGCTCGCTCTTGCCCAATGCGAGTATATCCTACATGTATAACCTTTACAACAGCTGGTTAGTGTTACCGAGTTCTCCGCGGCCTCTTTTCGTTACTACAAGCCAGCTTGACGAACCAATAAAATGTTATTTTTATTCAAAGTGATTTTTTTTAAGAACTCGGATGGTCTCAACTTTACAGACTAGAAAGAGAAGTAAGGCAAGATCACTCTTTCGTCACAAAATTTAGCCAATACACACATAGCGATGATAAACGTCGAGTCGTTTCATCGCAGTAGGTCGAGCATTTACCCAAGCGAAGCGAGCACAATGAGCATACTAATTGATAACTATAATTTTTTTTTGAGAAGCAGAGATCGTTCTTCACGGACATAACTCGCTCGATCTTTGTCCTGGGGCAAAATGTCACAACCAACCAGCTGATGATAATCTGACAACAACGAATATAACAACCGGGTCGCATGGAAGATCCATCGTTTTTAAATTTATTTGAAAACTAGACTTAATAAATCTTATCATCCCCACCATCAACTTGTACAAATATTTCTGAAACTTTGAAAATTTCAACAAAGATTCTAAGAAAAAAACTATTTTTTGTGCTAAAGAGAGAAAGAGCTAAGAGATTTCTTTTAAGGACATCTTTAAAATGAATTTCTTAATTTTAACATTCTCAGTCATATCTTGTTCTAGACGTTTCAGTTCGTAACTCTATCAAAATAATATTATTGTGTTTCTAGAAAAACTATCAGTCTTAGACGATCAAATGTCGTTGTTGTATTTTTTCTCTCTGCAGTATAACATTTTATTAGTATATGAATTAACAAAGTCTTATTAGCAACAAGATTTTATTAAAATGTTTTACAAACATATTATAAGAATAATTTTGATAAGATTGAAAAAAGATAATATTTTTTGTACTGGCTACGTATTTCTTAATACTACTACTACTACACTAGATACAAACTAAACGTAGAATTATGAATAAATTAAACCCATAGTTCAAAAAACAAAATGTCAATCAGGGTAACCTTGTCGGTGTCAATGTGGAGTTGCGTACAAAAACTGACTTCAGTGGCGGGATAATTTGTTACTGCCGCAATATTAGCATAATTTAAGAACAAACATAGAATTATTCTTAATTTTATATCTTACTATATAAACTCATTATGTACAATTAAATGCACTTACATTTAGATGTGTAAAAATACTATTATAATTCAGAATTATTGTCTATTTTATTTCTACAATTGCTTTTGGTACGATTTTGGAAGCATGAAAAATAAATGTAAGAGAAACTAGCTGTTGCCCGCAGGTCCGCCCGCGGAAATTTTGGTTTTTCGCTATATGTGTTAATCCGGGTTATAAGCTCTCTAGTTCCAAGTCAACTCGGTTCAGTAGTTACGGTGTCAAAGAGTGACAAAGATCCATCCATCGATAATTACTTTTCGCGTTTATAATATAAAATTAGTAGCATTCAAAATAAGTCAAATGGCTACGGCTACAGGAAGCGCGCTACAAAAATATTGCGTCACAAAGCGACAATAATTAAATTTCGTTAGCCTCATACTGACATACTACATCGCGAGGAAATGTAAGCATGATAATAATAAAATTAGACAAAGCGCTCGCAATCTGCGAGTCTGTAAGCTGTCACTTACATTTGACAGTCGCGTGCGGAGGACGAGGACTTTGACACTTCCCATTGTGTGCGATGCGCGGAACGATTTAATTTAATTTAATGTTATTTGCGCTGGTTTTAGTTTTGTATTCTTTGCACTGGTATGTAACTAGGTAGCTTATTTATTTAATTATTTTGTACGTAACTATTAATTTGTAGAACAAACAGTTAAAAATGTATCTCACCTTTCTTTAGTTAGTATAAGTCATTGTATTTATAGTCAGTAATTTCAGTAGAATATGCATTACCTTAATCAAACATCATCATAAATGGTTTTAAGATTTTTAATGTCACTGTATAGAGTCTTTATTTTTCTCTCTTCTAATCTACTCTACATTACAAAAAACTAATACATGATACACTTATATTATATTAGTAGACAGGTACTCATCCAACAGGACTAGCAAACCTCACAAATCCGGCATTTCGTATCAGGCTAACACTTGTACACATATTATAGGCAGGTAGTGCTAGTACATAGTCGTGATTGGCATTCCACTACTATCGCCAATTTCTTTTTCCATACATGTAAGGTGCCCGCTTTTAGTTCCATAATTGCTTTAAAATAACTTGGTTTTGCTAACATTAATCTTAGGATTAGAATATCAAAGTCTAATCCTAATTATCGAAAGTGCTAAGAAAGTATTTTTGATAAGTCAACACTAATCCCTAAATGTTTGAAATATGTGAGCCAAGTCGCGGTCCTGCTAAATTATTAAAAAATATTTGGAAATTGAGCCTGGCGAGGAATATAATTTCTGAGTTGACCTTCTTGTGCATTTGTATCCGGAAGCCGGCAGCGCGGGTGGTGTTCGGCAGGATGCGCACAGAACAATGCGGGCAGTGTGTGTTGCGACGGTTGGAGTATCTGTTGCGACATAATTGCCGTCGTCGGGGTCGCGTCGCTTCCGTCGTGTCGCCGCGATTAGCGCGCTAAGAGACTTGGAGCGCAGATCCGACACGGCTCATGGTTTAAACAAGCTTGTTAGAGCATATTATGTGACGACCAATTTTATGTACTCAGTTGGAATTTGCTAAACTACCAAATAATTTAAGAATAATAATTGGAATGATGTTCTGAAAAATGTTTTCATAATGGATCATGCGCATGCGTATACAGCATCCTTAAGGCTTTTGCTGACAGGCTTTATTGTCAGTTCTTGTACCTGACAAATCGGGGCTGTCTTATAAGGATTGCCAATATTCTATCTATCTTCTATTTGCCCAACTAGAGATATCTAACTAGCTCTATGCAAGTTATTTCAAATTTTTATCTCCAGTAAGGCAAACAATGGGCAGATAGAATATTGGGAACCGCCATAGAAACGGGTCGGCAATGGGATAGATCAGTGTTTTTGTATATAACAAAATATTTTGGTTAGAGCGTATGGTAATAATTTGACGTCATGATCCTTCAAATTTATTTAAATTGCCCATCATGTAAACCTATTCGGTAGAGAAAGAAATTTTCGATCACGAAAAATAAATATTCCTGCGGCTCGCAATATAAATCGCAGGCCATAATATCCAAATTGACGTTCTATAAATATCAATACATACATAAGATTAAAATGGAATTTCATGCCGGAAATAAATCGGGAAGCCTACATCTAGTTATGATTTTGTTTACATTATTCACCCACATATGAATTATTATATTACTAAATAATCTACATGCCTATATAAAGAAGGCGCGAAAGGAAGTGAATGTTTAATGTACAGTGGCCTCAAATATACTGACGTAGGAATTCAATTTAATATTGTATCATGTAACGTCAAACCGTCGAAATGAATTTCAAGTTTTTTTGGTAGATTTGATTGAATTTACCTTGAACTACATTCATTAAAAACTGGTTGTTTACATTTAAAAAGACTTGAATCGCCTTCGAAAATTACGAAGTTAAATGGTTATATTAAAAGCTAGTCCTTACGCAATGTATGGTTTTTGGATAATAATTACTTAATACTTGCAACTTTTTAAATATGCAAAACCAAGTATCTCATGGAATAAAGAATAAATACTGTAGCAAATAGAAATAATACTAATATTTACTTTTACTTAGATTTGAAGAAAATAATTAACTTGAGAAATATATTTCTTTGTGTGTTTATAAAAACTACACATGTTTTTAATCAAAGTAGCTTGCTTATAAATCATTAAGAAGATGCTTTCTTGCAGCAGTACTCATTTAACATGTATCATTAAATTTTTTAATCCATGATTTGTTCATCTTAGCAGTATTTGTACTTGTAGTTTATATCATAATATACTTCTTGTGAGAACTTAAAAACAAACACATAATATCCGATAAAATCAGAAACTCACAGATCATTTATTTCATGTAATTTTACCTAACAATAATAAGCAGTAAGCTACACAATATCAATATGTGAATTTAAACCTTCAAATGCATACAATAGGGTGTAAAATGGAAGAGATTGCATTGTGTGTGAGATGTTATATAGCAAAGGATTTTGTAGTAGATTCGTATGCAATGACTGCATTGTTACGATGCTCGGAAACTAGATCACGTTCGGAGTTACGATACTTGATACAAACCTACATATCTGTCATACAGATAAACATAATCTCTTTTTAGAGCTTATCTTATGTTTGCTATTGTTTTACTAGGGATGTGCTCGCGTATTATAATTTACAAGCTAGTAGGTATAGCAAGCAGTGTATAAATTGAACCATGTGCAGAACTCATTTTCGGGTGGCAACTGAGGTGCGCTATGATTTATGAAGGCACCGGGAGGGAAAGTGCGTAAGGTGGACCTGCACAGACGGCAGTCTTTTTGGGCCAACTTAATTGTCGAATGCTATACTTACCTGCAATCTAACGGGATGTTAAGTGATGCACTCTTAAAATTTTAAAGAATTTAATATTATGACGATACATAGTCAATATATTTATGAAAATATAATTTATGTACATAAGAATATTAATAAGTTTACTAAGAAATGTGACCTGAATACCATTAATCTCAGGAACAAGCATAAGCTCGTGTTAAACAGCACAAGATTATCTAAAATTAGCAAATCATTTGCATGCAACTGTATAAGATTTTATAATAAGTTACCACATCATGTATCTGAAATGTCACTTAATAAATTCAAAGGGTTTGTCAAGCCTAAACTCATTCAAAAGGCATATTACAATATTAAGGACTATATTAGCGACACAAACCCTTGGAATTGACTGATAAGTGGTAGATTGCTCTGTTGTCGTTGCTAGCCTATTTTTAGTATTTATACTTATTTTGTTAAATGGTGATAACATAAAAAAATACCCGGCTGAGTTTGTTGTGGGCTTCTTCTCAGCGGCAGGGCGCGTTTGGAACCCTCGTAAACTTAGTTTTAAGTCGACTTGTAGTTATCACCATTATTATGCAAGAAATGTCATGCCGACGTTCGCAAGTGCCTGTATGTTAGGCCTATGTGAAATAAAGACTTTGACTATTGACTATTGACTATTGAAAATAAAATCCGAATCAGTGTGGTTAGTACATGTTTTTATACGAATTTCGAGTCAGCTTGCATCGCACAAACGAATGGAATTCCTTAATACATTTACAGCCAACGCCATCTATTTACAGTCAATAGATGCGGCTGTCAATAGATGGCGCTCGCTGTAAATGTATGGAGGCATTCGATTCGTTTGTGCGATGCGAGTCGACTCGAAATTCGTACAAAAACATGTACTAACCCCTCAGTTGCTAAATAGCATCACACCGGATTCCGGAAATCGTTTGGTGCGTGAGGATTTCTGAGCGAAGTCAAAAACAGCCACGGCTGAAGCTTGCTACAACATTTTTCCTTGATGAATAACTTTAAAATCCTACATTAGCGTGTGCCAGGAATCAAACCCGGGACAAATAGACATACTAATAGCGCTTAGGTGGTACTCATAAAATAATGTTATTTAAGTATGTTACTCGTAGACCATCGTAGAGGCCCGTAGAGGCTTCCCGAAATATTCAATGTCTAATGTCTTTACGTTTAACTTACTTCACGAATAAGAATTCCTTATTTGCTCTGTAACTATTGTGGATGTTACATTATTATTCGTAACACTAACTTATTAATTTACTACAAAAAAATCTATGTAAATTTTCCCTGCTTGATGTTTTTGCTGTATTGTAGCTGGTGTAGGTACTATTGGCGGGCAGAATTTTCCTCGTTAAAGATACACCTTACAATTATGATTTCTTTAATAACAGTGACTACATATACAAAATTACTGCTTTGTTATTGCTGGAAAACAATAAATAGTTAATAACCTAACGATCTATCGGCTATTTTATTACTATTGCTAATTGTGAATAAAGCGTCGGTATGCATCTAAGTGCATGATACGAGAGCAGCCATTGTTGATGTTTTTTGCTTCAAAATCTTGAAGGTGCGTCTGTCGTTTAATATATAATTATTTATTGCAATAATATTTTTTTTAATAAAAAACATCGATTGTGTAATTTTTAATACGTGCCAACAACGGAAGACAAAGATCAATAATAATTGTAGACGACTTTTATTCATCCACTAATGAGGTGTTAAGATGTAGAGCGAAAAATATTTCACAAAAGCTTAACCTAAACTTATCAATTCAAATAAAAGTAATTGTTTCATGTTTATCATATTTCTTTTTCCATTATATCCAAGCTATTTTAGAGTTAAATTCCATCAAAATATTAATCTGCTACTATATATCCATAAAATTACGACTTTTATTATTTTTATTTAGCTGGAGGGCAAATATTATTAATGTTTATCACTGATTAGATCTGATTTTGGTTTATGAAGCGAAGTGTAAAATATTTATAACGGTAATTATTTTCTAACAGACTTAACTATCTTATCTGGATCTATATCGTGGTAATAGCGGTTTAAAGAGATGACTATTCTGTCAAGTACTTTAATACTCGTTTGTATTTTAAAAGCTCATTGATAATTAGTCAATATAAAGTTATTCCTTGGTCTGTGATAAAGACATATCGTAAATTCTTTCATACTGACGTATCTTATTCATTCCTTGAACTTGGAGACCTTTTGAGCCTTGGAGTCGTAATGCCAAAAAACTTCCGATACACTGCAGTGAATTGCCGCTCAGGCATTGTTTATAACAAGTCATCCTGTCTGTTCAGGGAGGAAATACAATCTGTATTTTTGCACCATTTCATACATATATAACTTGAATGGTAATTAGTATAAGTTAGCAACAATCTTTATTACAACATTTACAATAATTTTTGATACCTCGCTTATTTTTTGCAAAATTTTCAGAATCGTTGGAATCGTTGGTTGAAATGACTGAACTAATTACTGTAAAAATATTTAGTTAGTCGCATTCTAATTTACAACCTCTGTCAAAGGATGATGTCAGGGTGTTTAAAGTGAAACGCCATATCTGGGGACACGGTAGTGTCCCCGCCAAGACGAGCCAAGCGAAGCGCGAGGGCACTACCTATCTTTTCTCGAAGTGTTTCGCCGTATTTTTAAACCCTTATAACTTGGGCCTGAATTATTTCAGATAATCAAAATTCTCGGAAAATGATGTCGCCAGTGAACTTATTAAACCTATAAAGTTTCAATTTTATAGGTCTTATACTTTAGATTTTATTGACGTCTAAAAAACCCAAATTTCGTCACTGACTGACTGACTGACTGACTGACTGACTCACTGATGATCATCAAAATTCCTAGGTACTTCCTGAAGACCTAGAAAGCTGAAATTTGGTATATAAGCTAGTATTAGCACACAACCAACAAAAAAATTCCAAAAGTTGGAAATTTAACCCCCCAACCCCTTAAAATAGGGGATGGAAGTTTGTATGAAATTACCGCAAATATTGATGCTAGAGGTCTCAAAATTGATATAGGAACTCTTTGTAATAAACAATTAAATACGTCTTTGAGGATTTTTAGTTAATCACCCCACATCCATAAAATTAGGGGGTTGGAAGTTCGTATGGGGTTTCCCATAAGTATATAGGTATAATAAAAACTTAATTTCTGAAATTTGATATATAAGCTAGTATTAGCACACAACCAACAAAAAAATTCCAAAAGTTGGAAATTTAACCCCCCCAACCCCTTAAAATAGGGGATGGCAGTTTGTATGAAATTACCGCAAATATTGATGCTAGAGGTCTCAAAATTGATATAGGGACTCTTTGTAATAAACAATTAAATACGTGTTTCAGGATTTTTAGTTAATCACCCCACATCCATAAAATTAGGGGGTTGGAAATTCTTATGGGGTTTCCCATAAGTATATAGGTATAATAAAAACTTAATTTCTGAAATTTGAAATATAAGCTAGTATTAGCACACAACCAACAAAAAAAATTCCAAAAGTTGGAAATTTAACCCCCCAACCCCTTAAAATAGGGGATGAAAGTTTGTATGAAATTACCGCAAATATTGATGCTAGAGGTCTCAAAATTGATATAGGGACTCTTTGTAATAAACAATTAAATACGTGTTTCAGGATTTTTAGTTAATCACCCCACATCCATAAAATTAGGGGGTTGGAAGTTCGTATGGGGTTTCCCATAAGTATATAGGTATAATAAAAACTTAATTTCTGAAATTTGATATATAAGCTAGTATTAGCACACAACCAACAAAAAATTCCAAAAGTTGGAAATTTAACCCCCCAACCCCTTAAAATAGGGGATGGCAGTTTGTATGAAATTACCGCAAATATTGATGCTAGAGGTCTCCAAATTGATTTAGGGACTCTTTGTTATAAACAATTAAATGCGTGTTTCAGGATTTTTAGTTAATCACCCCACATCCATAAAATTAGGGGGTTGGAAGTTCGTATGGGGTTTCCCATAAGTATATAGGTATAATAAAAACCTTAATTTCTGAAATTTGGTATATAAGTTAGTATTAGCACACAACCAACAAAAAAATTCCAAAAGTTGGAAATTTAACCCCCCAACCCCTTAAAATAGGGGATGGAAGTTTGTATGAAATTACCGCAAATATTGATGCTAGAGTCTCAAAATTGATATAGGGACTCATTGTAATAAACTACAAATAAGGAAAAAAATAAACTAGGTGAACCAAGGAGGGTTCCCTCATTTAAATGATAAAGGGGGGGGGATACTTGATTCGAACAAATATCCACCTTGCAATGATATTCAAGAAATACACCAAAGAAAAGGAAATTAACCAAATAAAAAATATAGTCGTAAACAACTTACAAAAAGAAGTGAAATCCCAGCAAAAACATTTTCATGTAAAATGTTGCCAAGACGAGAACATGTGGCTCACACTATCAAAAAGTTATCAGATCTCATGTAGAGCAAGACTTCTAACTCTACACGCCCTAACTCTATAAATCCTAACTTTATAAACTCTACACTTTAGTCAAAATATATTATGTCTTGGCTGTTTCGTTACTGTCACATGGGTGTAAAGTAAAAATATTATTCACTGACTTTGTACTTTTCTGATATACAATACCTAGTTTCTGTAGTAACGATTATTTATTAGATAGGTATTGAGTCTCCTCAGAAACTGCACTTAGGTTTTACTAACTGCATTGGTTTCAAATACTCCATCACACTTTGCAAAAGTGTGTTCCTTTGCTTTAGAGGATATTTTTAATAAATGGAAGTTTTTTCCCATAACAATGGTGATACCATTTAATTTTAATGTGAAATTTCTTGAATTTTGCATGGTCCATTATGCCACTTGCAAAACTCTATTAGAAAAGTACTGAACAGTGAATAAATTCTTCACTTTACGCCCATGTGACGGTACCGAAACAGCCAAGACAATATATTTTGACTAAAGTGTAGAGTTTATAAAGTTAGGATTTATAGAGTTAGGGCGTGTAGAGTTAGAAGTCTTGCTCTACATGAGATCTGATAACTTTTTGATAGTGTGAGCCACATGTTCTCGTCTTGGCAACATTTTACATGAAAATGTTTTTGCTGGGATCCATATATCTGAGTGCCGTGCGGCGCGAGTTACAAGGCTCTGAGCTGCACATAAATAATGTTTTATTGGGCATTCATCTGTGCAGCTACACACTGCACTACACCTGCGCAGGCGTCTCAAACTGCACGATATGACGCAACTGATGAACGTGATACTATGTTGTGTTACACCTACCAACTCTTAATAATAAACAGTGATAACATCGTTGGCAAAATAGAGTAGATAATAATGGAGGCAGCATTATTCAAACTCAACTGAAATTTAAATAATTTGAACAATTGATGATTAGAATATTTACAATTTCAAAAAATTAACAACTCAATACTATGTAAGTTTAGTTTCAAGACGTTTTTGTCAAGCTGTAGCTGTGGCTGACGGTTGCTATGCACCATTTTCCCTACTGTCTAGTAGTAGTAGAAGTACATGGGATGAACTACATTCAAGTTATGTCAAACTTTCGTAGGGAAAATCTCAGATAAGTTATTTAAAACGGTAAATATAACACAGAACCGACCGTCGACTTCAAACCTGCTCTCTTGTCTTGATTAAATGTTGACCTTTATACAAACTTTAACGGAAAACTAATTAAGAACCAATGACAAGTTTGATTATTAATTTTTGAATATAATACATTCTATTATGTTGTAATCTGTTATAATTTCCGTGTATTAGAAACCTCACTGTACACAGATTTCTTTATTTTCAATTGCTTGTATTCAAATTATTGCACAACCCTACTTCATTAACAAGGTTATAAGAGACATGATCCCTGTTTTTACTACACAGCATCACATCGGAAGTCACCTGCTAGTCAAGGCCAGGGCTGCCAACCACCAGACCTGAACGAATGAAGAAATCATTAAAACCCAAATTGAGCCATACCGAACCATTAAGAATCGAACTAGCCACCAGGGAGGAAGTTTTAACCCCTTCGCACATGGCTCGTAAGCGTAATCCTCGCGTACGACGAGAGCGGTACGAGCACGAACAATTTCAAACATGTCCGCATACAAAGCGGTGATGCAACGAATCGTAGGAGGCGTAATTGTCATATTGTTTTGCGTAGAGTCATAGCGATACGCTTACGCTTACGAGCCGTGTGCGAAGGGGCTTATTTACTCGGTTAAGAATAAAGCAGTAAGCAGGTATTGTAGTAACAAAGTAAAGTGCGACAATAAAGTAATTCGCCGAACATTACACCGCGAAGGTTGTCAGCGTTACTTTCCATTTCGCTTAACGAGTTCAAAGTCAGATCAGAGGCGCCGCCGACCAATCAGCTGCGTGCATGCTGTGCGAAGTATAATGCACTTACGTCATAGTAAACCACATGTACCTATGTACCTATTTAACCGAGATAATGTTGTCTTACTTACTAATTTTACACAAAACCCAAAGTGTAACCCGAATCAGAGAAGAGCAAAATTTTAAGTAAAAAAATATTATAGTCATCATTATTCGTTACCATTCTTTGAAAAAAAAAACCTCATCTGAATTTGTGTCACAAGAAGATAAAATTATAGATCTACTAAGCATAAATTAACTCAGACAAACTGTAGAAAAAACCGAAGGATTAATACTCCTTTTTACATCCTACTGCTGGGCACGGGTTTCCTCTCAAAATAAGACTTTCTAAAAGTTATTAAGAACATTGTCATGAGCTCACAGGCACGTTGATGTTTCTTTACAATATTGTTCACCGCAAAACTAAATGTTTACCAAGTAATTATTACGACTCATGAACTTTTGTCTCTTTGTTACAGACAACCCGAACGACAACGCGAGTTCGAACCGTAGACCAACAGACGCAAAAGCACCAGCCATAGACACACACACGGTCATGAAGAGCGCCGTGTACCTCCTAGCCCTGCTCGCGGCAGCCTATGCAGCGCCCGCGGCCGAGCCCGAGCCAGCGGCGCAGCCCGAGCCGGCGGCGCAGCCTCAGCCAGACCCTGCCGACGACAACAGGCCCGAGATCATCGAGATCATTGCGCCCGCCGCCAGTGCGCAGGTCTGTTCACCTCTCATGATCTTATTTACCTTTGATGGGAAAAACCCATTGAACTCGCGACACTGTTATCGTAACCGACACGTACACACTGTTACCGTGACCTAAACTCCTCATGTAATTGTTAAAGTTTTTGCAACTGTGTCCTCCCATATTATTTTTTGTACACAGAAAATGCGTAACGCCTACCGCTCTGCCAGCGGCAAAGGTATGATATATTGTACCAACTAAAAGATGCTTGTTTCCACGACTGACGGGAGTACGGGATTCACCATGCTCCAGCCAGGTGCCTTATCTCACGAACAACTCCTACCTTACCTCGCGAATTTCTGTGATTATTCCTGAAATATTATGAAACCTAATAATTTCTGATAGGGTAAATCTGTAAAATAGAAGGGATATATTTCGGGCCTCAGTCTTATATTCAGAGGTTTAAAACTTTTTGGATCTATGTTCATTGCAAGATTTAAAATTGAATAAAAGATTTCTTAATTTCTTATTATAATTACAAAAATCGTATAAATAAAGCGCTTCTCACGTAAATCATAACGTTATTATTTTCAAAAACCGGTAATCTAGGTTCTTTCTTTTGGCACTAAAAAGTATGACCAAAAATGATAGCTTGCTTAACATTACAGCATTGTGAAAAACTTTGTTTTTGACTCTGTCTAGAAACGAGCCAAAAACATGGACTCGTTTTTGTTCGAATCAACGAAAAATAGAGCAAAAACCCAGAACTATTCGCAACCCGCATACCTATCGCTCTCTGCATTAGCAAACAGCACAAAGACTGTGGCTACACTTCCGAAAATCGACTCAAAAAATTACTCTGTCTGAAAAACATTAAACACTAAGTCAACAGGTATTATCCAATGGTATTATACCACTTCCAAACAGGAAGATGACAGTCATAAGCATCACATTAAAAAAACAAACAAGTGTTTACGTGTGTATCTTAGAAAATCATGAACATATAACATGTAAAATTACGTCTGTTGAAAGAATATTCTTACTCATAGACGGACATTCGAATATTTACATTAATTAATACATTTTTGTACTTAATAATTTTAAACTGGCATATCTGGCCATATTACCTGTCGTTTCCTTTTCTACGATCACTAACGCATAAAAAGTTTCCGATGGATATGTTTATTTCGTGACTTATCGATAAAGAATGAGGCAGGTTTCCTCGAAGTCTTTCACTGTCCAGCAAGTGGTACTGGGTGCGCACAGCGAGGTGTCCTCGAGCCGCCCTCGATGCGCAGGCGCCGCGACGGCAACAATAAGCGAGCGATTGCATGCGCATTTGCATGCAGTGAATTTGCATCTCACAACCACCAACTTGCTACTTCTCCTAACAGTTACACGCGACCACTTGTGGCAGGTGCGGATATAATTAGGGAGTGGGACCTATTGAGATGGAATCAACTCACTCGTTCTTACAAACTTTACGGAATACGAAACAGTAATAATGTTCCCCAGACCAAATTCGGTCTCGGAGGTTTATTGGTCTTACCTAGGAATAGAACTCGAATTATCATGAGCTAAACTAGAGCTTTCTTACCACAACAGTAACGATGCAGTTAGTTTTAGCAATACTAAATATATAGACATCATAACATCCACGTAATTTTCTTAACCTCCATGCTTTATTCATAGATTTCGTCAATTTTTTCGTAACGCGACGTTGCCTACCCACCTAACTAGCGTTTCATTTTGTATATCATAATGTCGTAATGACCCAAAACGGAGAACACAAATCCAACAAAGGCATAACTACCATACAGAGATGCTTCAAAACTATGAATTATTAGTATTTATTACTTTTTTAGAATATATTAGGCAATAGGCCTCCATGGACCTTATGAAGGTTCTGCGAAGGTCCACGCAATACAGTCGTTAGGCGCGGTGACCCTTGACATGGCTCTTACTAAATTGCCTTTATTCTTTTTTTAATAAACAATTATGTTAAAAAAATTGGCTACGTTGAATTTTTTTTTCACGTGATCTCACCACGTTGTCTCAACTCTCAACTGATGCACGTTCACTAGTGGTTTTCGGAAGAAATTCTCATCTTGCACTATTCCCCTTTTAGAATATATTATATGCAAAACGCTCAATTCAACTATGCATATGGAAGAGACGTATATAGCCAGCATAGAATAGAATCGCTAAAAATTTCCTTTAGTTACTTGTTATATTACAAGGAAAATCCATAAAAACAGTTCATGCTATTAGAGACGAGGTGTTTAAACTTCCATATTATTTCGATTGTTGATTCCCTATTTGTATTTCTTCCCAATTATAGCTAAATCTGGTATTTGCTTCGTGCATTAGACCAGCAGACTAGCTTTAAGCAACTGTGTTGGTATTCAAACTTCAAAATTTTTTTTCATTGTTGATTCCTTGACCCTATTTGTACTCCTCCCCAACCGTGGCCAGGGCAGGCCTGGTATTTACCCAGGCTTAGCAGCCCTGTAGACCAGCTGTAAGTGTGTGTATCGATGTTCCAGGAGACGCTGGCCACGCTGAACCTGGGCGCGCCGGGCTCCGAGCTGAGCGAGAGAAACAAGCGCACCATCGGCATCCTGCGACAGCTGTTCCCCACGCTCACGCAGGTAGGCACCACCGCACTCACCGCTCACCACCAACAGTGTGCTGGTTTCGAGTTTATTCACATAACTTGCTGACGTACTTGATGTACCAAAGACATTTAGGTAAGCGTTTTGATTCCTCGTTCCTGATACGCACTGCTGAGATGTAGAATACCCTCCCGACTGGTTACTGGTAGTGGACTCTCGCTAACCTGATTGCCTTCAAGAGTGAAGAGGTGTCTCCTAGGCAAAGGCTCACCACTCAAGGCTATATCAGTATCGCTTTCCGTCAGGTGTGATACAGCCGAGAACTAGCTTATATAGATAAAAAGTCAATGTGAATTTGTATAGGATAACTGCACTATCTATTTACAATATTGGTGAACTGATACATTCATTTACCAGCGTTAAAATACCAAAAATATGTCAATAAACTCGAAATCAGAGTGAAGTCACCGATTCCTATCAGTATTCGAAGTAGCTGATATGACTCGAACGGTTTTTGAAGCAGATTTGTTTTTCAATGATTATTATAATCGGATTTCTAAAGTTTCCATACAAATATCGTGTTTGTTTGTGGCATTGTAGCTCATAGCTCCCGAGCGGAAAAACTTGTTTAAAACTCGCAGAGCTAGGTGCTTACAATGCCTCATGTTTGTAGTTTTAAGTTTTAATGTATTGTTTGTTGTTTATATTAACATTCCTATGATTTAATGAATGTTAGTTAGACCAACTATAATTTAACAAATTATATTTACATTTAAATTAAATCTAAGTATATGCTTCCCCATTTTAACTGAGGTACTTACAAGGTTTGTGTATGTTTTGATTCGATCTATCAATTTTTGTGCAACAAACACCTTATAGTTTCAACAGTAAGTTAAATTTACACAACACTCAATTGTAGACATTTAGAAAAATTGGCTTTTACTTACGCTTAGCTTTTATTGATGCTCACACTTTAGCCACTATCAATAGGTATTCAAATAAAGTTCCAAAATTTAGTCGAAATTGAAAAGTTCAATATTTTCCACCTTCAAATGTAAACTCACAGTATAAAATAATAGTATCAAAATGTTTTTCGTACAAACATCAGACTATAATATGATTCTGCTCTATCATAGTTCTTTGAAGTCATATTAAGCTCGTGCGTAAGCTCGCAATTTTTATTTTCAAAATACTATGCAAGAGAGAGCACTTTATGTTTTTGCCGGCTGTACCCTTCAGATTCGCTCCTTAAATTTAATTACCATTAAACCTCTTTGTGCCAGATGTCAACGTAGGATTTTCATAAATGCACCATTTCAATCAATATTAAGAATTATTATAAATAGTTCCTAACATGTTCCTAATATTAGGCACTATTATAAGTAACTAGCTGTTGCCCGCGGCTCCGCCCGCGTGAATTACGATTTTTTACATAATATACCTTCCTACTGGAATTCCTTGATTTTTCGCGGGATTCTGGTGTGATGTTGTACAGAAACCTGTTCCTCCTTTGCACGGGTTATCTTGTGGTGATTTTGAAAACTCCTTTTTCTTAATAATAATATAAAGTTTCATTAATACGTAGTTGAAAGATAAAAAGGACGATTTTAACTGTCGATATTTCGACCCAGTGGCACAGGTCGTGGTCACTACGTGACCACGACTTGTACCAATGTATCGAAATATCGACAGTTAAAATCGTCCTTTTCATTGTGATCTTTATTCTGAAACCACGAAATATGTCAAAAATTATTAAACTATGTGAAAAGTTGTACTGGTGGTAGAACTCTTCTTTCAGAGTTCGGCCGGGTAGGTACCACTGGGATAAATTACTCTACTAACAATATTCCCCAGCCCAACATAATATAAGAGTCTTTTAAAAATCTTTGCTTCATCTCAATACAATCCAAAACATCAGAATGGACAATGGCTATATATTTCTTTACGTATAAAAAGACCTTAGATCAGTCAGTCGGTTAGGATCGATAAGACCTAAGAGTTAAAAATATTTGTGAACCATTATCTTACCCTTTCCATATTGCGGATGATAAAGTTTAAATCTGTTCATGTGTTAACAGTGCCATCTTAATATAAAGTCAGGAAACAGTAAATAACATGACAGTTAATTCTTATTTAAAAAAATTCGGTAGTACCTATCTCAGAGTTTTACATTCAAGTTCCACATAAATTGTAGAGATGGCGCTATACGGTATAACGTAGCGATGACGCCAGTTACATGATTTTTGTTCACCCTAAAAGTGAAAAATTTTAAACCATACAAAATCTCCTGCTAAGCCTATTTATTTACGGCTGTAAGGGTACTCCAGTCTTACTTGAGCCCTACGTCCTAGCCCTAGGTTCTTTGTGCATTCCGAGTTTCAAGTCACCTACCTACTTGAACTTAAAGGTTCTGATGTCTGTAATTTCTGAACTACAAAAGTGATGATGATAAGATTTGTATGGAATAATCTTTAAAGAACCTCCTTTCTAACAAAAAAAGAATGAATGGAATCGGACAACGCGTTAATGAATTATAACTAAAAAACGTTTGGACTTTGATGCCGTCTTCCAGGGAAACCATGATGAATTTCGGGACAAAAAGTATCCTATGTCCTACCTCGGGGTATGAACTATAATCATGTCAAGTTTCATTTAAATCCATCCAGCGGATTAGCCGTGATGCCCGGTCGTGAAACAGACAGACAGACAGACAGACAGACAGACAGACAGACAGACAGACAGACAGACAGACAGACAGACAGACAAAAATTAAACAAATTACAGTTTTGGCTTCAGTATCGACTAAATAGTGTCCTCCAACAAAAATTTTCAAAATATCTTCAATGTACAGAATTCGACCCTTTACAGTTTTATTATAAGTATAGATAGATAGATAATCAGTTGGCATGTCCGTTTGACACCGTTTGATTTAATGATCATAAAAACGAATGGCTATGAGGGCAGCCTTTAGTTTTTCGTCATGAACAGGCAGACCAAAGGCCTATAAGATAAGAACAATTACTCACTTAATGTAGAGCTTGACAAACAAACACGTATCAGCACACAGGGTGCAACACGCTTCGCACATAACACAGGCGCAGTAGAGCGGCAATAACGGTGTGCTAAGGGCGGCGTATGTTCTAGATAATCGAACAGAAGGTACAGGAGATCACCAGCCAGGTGCTCAAGGTGTTCGGGCCCATCTTCCTGCGCGCCTTCCTCGGCAACGGCAACCGCGGCGCCAGCAACAGCGGCACCGTCGACCTCGACGACGACGAGGACGAGGACGAGGACGACGATGTGGTGGCGATGACGTCCGCGCCGAGCGCGTCGTCGACCGAGGCCGCGACGCCGACGACGGCCGAGGCCGAGGCGGCGGACGAGCCCGAGCGGCGCCGCAAGCGCGCGCTGTTCTTCCTGCCGGTATGACGTCGCACATCTGAGCACCCGCCTGTGGACGGCGACCGGCGCGCGCAGACCGCTCGCCCCATCCATCGCTCATCGCCACCACCACCACTGATACACCGCCACCGCCATCCCACGCGCCGCCGCGCCCGCTGCGCGCAGCTCCTCGCAGACATCCCCCTGGCTGATGACTGAACCAATTTGAATACAAATTAGCTCTTACTAAACGCCTGTCCATGGAAAAGTTTGCTGCAATTATAAAACACGGTGTAAAATAAAGAGCAATGTCTAAAATACTTAAAGGACGTTTAAAATACTGAACGATTAGTACAGGTGTTTGTACAAATTTTGAATCGATTCGCTTCGAATAAACGGATCGTATTTCTCCATATATCTATTCTCAGCGCCCCAAGTGGACAACTGCTGAAAGCTCAGTTCTCTCTGTGTCTCCTTGAGGCTGTAGATGTATCGAGAAATCCAAACCGTTTATTCGGTTTGCTTTACAGTGTAAAGTTTACACCGATCGTGGTGCCAGTGCTTTGTATAATATATTTTGTGGGTAACATCGCTATGATTTAACTGCAGCAAGTTTTCAGGCGATAGTAGAGTTTTAGGACACATTTAGAGTAATTATAATCACGGGTAGAGTCATATCAGCCAGCGAGAGTTGCGACGAGGTCCGAGCAGCGCCGCGCGGTGTCGGGCGCAGTTCATTGTCGCTCGCGGCGCGCTCGTGTGTTCACCGCCCGTCACGTTGCAGAACGCGGCGGCCGACGAGAACCAGCTGCTGTCGGGGGCGGAGTCGCAGCAGGCGGAGGTGCGCGTGGCGTTCGGCGAGCAGCAGCAGCAGCAGCAGCAGCAGCAGCAGCAGCAGCAGCAGCAGGCGGCGGCGAGCGACGACCAGGAGACGGCCGCGCAGACCAACAACGCAGCCATCGACGAGATCACGCTCGACGACGCGGACGACAGCGAAGAAAACAGAAACAAGAGGTTTGGACTTGAACTGGTGTCGAGACACGATATTTCTATCAAGAGTAACGCCCGGTTTCCACCAAAGCGGAGCGAAGCGGAGGTGTGTTTGAATAACTAAATAGATTTTGTAATTTTGACATCTCAGAAACTGAGGGGAAAGGAGATGTCGAAATGACGAAATCTGATTGTTTTCTCAAACCAGCTCCGCTTTGGTAGAAACCGGGCCTTATAAAATTATCTGTTGTAGTTGTATCTTTGAGTTTTATGTGAGCGCGTCTCAGGTCAGGGGGTGTTAGAAAACTTGTAAATTTACTTTTAATTCGCTAAATAGTGATCACTATTTAAAACAAGGCCTAAAAATCATTTGTAACTTTGTCAGTTGTCACTTTCCAGTAACGACACTCTCGAAAGTTGTTTTAATATGTAACTAGCTGACCCGGCAAACGATGTTTTGCCCTTAGAGATATAAAAAAATTATAAATTGAGATTTAAGCTGTCCTATCGTACCGACACGTATACTGTCATATCCTATCGACGTACAGTTATGATAAGTACATTACTACCGGATTTAATTCGTGAAGTATAATAGACTGTTAATTCAATCGAACCGTATTACCGTATCGAACAGGCATTACTTACAAAATAGTGTAACAATGCGCATTACGTGTACATTCTCGAAGCAAACTGCCGAACGCCTCACAAGAAACTATCGTTTCGTGAGAATGGAAAAGAGGACAAAAACGCGCGAGGCAGTGCATTGTTCACCAATACCACTCGACTTGCCACTTGACTCTTGCCTCTGGCTGCTCGCCTGTCGATTGCACTGTCGCAAATGTAGTAAATGGGCGTGTATAAAACCAAAGATTAATAACTGTAAATTTTTTTTTATTCATTTACAACTTAGTACTTGACTGCAATCGCCTTTTTGGTGAGTGAAAATACAGCTGAATTTATTGTCATCATACTGACTAGCTACACAGTATCACACGTCTCATCATTAAAAAAAAAAAATTGGTTGCCTGTAAAGTCGGTATACGGGCGAAAGTTTTACGTGACAACGTATGTCTGTCTCTCTCGCTCTTAGGCGGGCTAACCATGCCCGAGTGGAAGGGACGCGTGCCTCTCACTCGCTCTCATTGTGAGCGCATAACGTGAGCGGAGCGTAACGCAGTTTCTTGAAGTGTCACCCGGCAAAACAATTTATAAGACGTTGTCACGTCAAAAGTATCATATTAAGATTGAATGGAAGCAGGCGTTATTTTGCGGAAATCCATAATTAGGAGGATAGATTCATTTGCGTTGCATCCGCTAGTGGAAAAGATACAGATTCTTTACAAGTAGCGGATTATAGCAAAACAAATTAATCTTTCCCGCCAATCATCATAATATTTTTTTTTAATGTTCAGATACCTCGGCGGTGAATCGGGCTCATCTGGCGGCGGCTCCGGCAACTTCCTCTTCGATGTAGTCAGAGTATGTAGCTGCTTCCGATATACTTACCCGAAGTCGATCACCTTCTATTTTATTTCTATTTTTCTCAAACTATCTTCTCTTTTAACTACAACGCTTCTATCCACATCATACTTGCCAACTTACTCTCTACTCATCCACTTGTATCGTTCACCCAGATTCATAGAGAACGCAACCGAGCAAAGTGAAGCTAGGCTCAAAGTAACTATCATTCAAAATTGAATGGAAGGTAGCACGATAAACTTGCGCGCTAATATATTACGCTCTGTTGTTATGACCGCGATACACGTCCCGATTTAATTATTTTATATGCCATCGATATTTTAAGTTATTCATTGTTTTGATCGGGGGAGGCTGAGCGTAATTTTAGCGTGCAATCTTTGACTCTTTCAAACATCCACACAAAGATAATAATAATTGCCATTATCACTCACTTCATTTCCACATTTATAATTCTCTTAGTAATGAAATCACTATCACTTGCCCATCAATTGTTTTAAAGACTAGGTGAAAACCAGGGGATAGACAATAGACATATTGTAGCTAACGGCATGGAGTCAATGGATCGAGAGTTGGTAAGAGCAGTGTTTAGGTGACATCGAATGTCGCAGTAGAGGCGGGAGCGTCAGGAGAATAGGAGCGTTGTGTCGAGCGTGAAGGGTTGTGTTGCAGCGTCCAGCGGAGATGGTAGCCCGAGCCGCAGGCAACGCTTTCCGCCTGTTCGCGGGCACCGACTCGCTGTCCGTGGGATTCCGCGCCGCGCACTCCGCCACGCTGGACCCGGCCGCGCTGCCACAAGTACCACCGACACCATCATGAGATCACAGCACTCGTAGATACACCGTCTAGCGCTGTGCTCATAACTAAGTCATGTTGTTTCATGTAACAGATAGTAAAAATTTTGGACATTCTTTTTAAGTTTGCCACGGTACCTGTACAACAGTACAAGTAATACAATTTTGGGTTTACGTTGAAACCTAACAGCTTATCGACCCCTCAATCACGTTTTAAAAATGTATCAATCATGAAGGAACTGCATAAATGTCAAATGGTTTTCAAGTATTTTGATTGGTCAAACCCCATAATAGATATAGATATTGGTATATTTCTTTAAAGTTTGATACATTTTGGCGCGATCGGACTGCAGGCTACGTGTACCTTCAATAAAAATGAGCACAACGCAGACTGTTAGCGCACTGTAGAATCATAGAATGTAGAGCATATTATCTGGGTCGACTTTTCAGTTGTCGTCGGGTTGTGTCGTGTCGTAGCTGTAGAGAGCCGCGCTAGTGTCGCAGAGGAATCAGCTTCATGCAGTACTTGTCACTTCTTTACCGAAATGCATCCGCACTAACATCATCCATATATCTTTCCTACGCCTTTTTCTTCTTACTTTACTTGCGCACTGTATATTATTATAATATTTCTGAGTTGCACATTCAGTGGATATAGTTTTACCTATTTATAAATCTACTAATTTTATTTTATGGAAGCTATAAATCATGAATTACTTCTGAATTGATTTTTGATTTTTTAGTTTAATTTATGGACAAAACTGTCACTAAAAATATATAATCATTCCAGATGTTCCAAATTTAATACAAATTGTTAAATATGTACTCCTATTTAAGCAACCGCATTAGGTGGGTATGCTGTATCCGCTTGTCATAAAGTTACATCTTTGCAAAATTAAACTAAAATCATTTTCAGTATGTATCAATTGTGAAAGCCTACAAACACAATTTGAGCCATCTATTCTCGCCTGCAATCCATTGAAATATCTGGTGTGGTGTCGCAGCTGGTAGCGGGTTCATCGTCCGGCGCGTCGGCGGGTGACGCGGCCGCCGCGGAGGGCGAGGACGCCGCCAAGGGCGACAACCTGACGGAGGGCGTGCCCGGCCCCATCACGCGCCTCTTCATCATCGCGAACCGAGGCATCGCCAACCTCATCCAGGACCTCATCCTCCGCATCGCGCAGACCTCCGAGAGGATAGTCAACTTCAAGGCGCGACTCATCACCTCCATCATCTAGAGAGTGTGCGCTTAGAATAATATCGAGAGGCTTCGGTCGCGCGAGCTCGGACCGCGACCCGGATCGGAGCGTGTGAAGCTAGCTTAATAGAGACTAGCTATTACAAAATCTACTTCATAAGAATGCTCATCGAAATATACTTCTCGTATCGCTTTCATTATTTTGTTGACTGACTAAAAACCACTTAACCGATTTTGAAAAATATAAAGCGAAAGCTATTCTATGGGTTTTTATGTCTAAAATATTCAACTTTTTTGGCATGCGGATTCATAACGGTATATTATGCTCTCTTTCGTTTGTAATTATAATTAATCGTCAACCACACCGCCCGATCCTCGTCCCGATCCGACCAGCGCCGACCGGTGAGTGTTACCGCGGCGAACACTCCCGAACTTGACTGAACACGAACACAAGCCCGCGTGCGGGTGCTTTCCTTCGGTATGAACGTACCGTTGGAAAGATAGCAGAAGTCGGACAGCCGCGTACAAGTTAGTTATAATGGTATCAAACACGTGTGAGACACAGATTCCACTACGATGCCGCCTCGGACTTTAATTTACAGCCCTTTACGCAACAGCCATTACTGGAATTAGGAAGCTTTGACAAGATACTTCTTCTGCACATCAGCTAGTGACATCTATGTCTCATGCCACAAAACTATATAAAATATCTATTTATTTATTACACTCAAATATTGTATAATCTATTTATTTTTATACTTTTACACATACGAGTATCTAATGAAGATCTATATTTTCTACGCTCTCAATTTTTAGATAATTTTTACATATCTGCTTTTTACTTTGTTGTTAATGAAACGCCTGCGCCCCAAAGGGTTATACCCAGTCACGAGAGAACCGAGCGCGTATTAGAATAATCGAGGTAGAGGGTAGGCTATGGATTAGTTAACTGATAATAATAATATAAAACTCGCGACCGCTAGATGGGTGCGCAGCAAACCGACCTGTATTTATTTATGAGGCTAAACTCCCATACTTGCGGAAATAAGCTTGTGCAAATATAGGAAAATGTAACTGTTAATTTACACGTGCCCTGTTTTGTCGAAACAATCATAGCAAAAATGATTTTCCTCACGTTCCTTTATCAGATAAGTATATCTTTTTTTGAAGCGACAAGTCGTAGCGTGTATGTCCTGCTTAAAATATAGAGTCGTCGCGATCGGTTCTCCGGTCGGCACTAGTGACGCGCGAAGTTGATAGGGCTGCGCAGCGCGCTAGTGCGGGCCGCTAGTGATGTACGCTGTGATTTTGTGTGCACTTAAGTGGAGAGTGCGCCGCGGGCCGCGTCTCGTAGCTATGATAGTGTTGTGTAGTGTACGTGTAGTGATAGAGACGGCAGCGCCGCCTTGCTCAAGCTTTTTTACAATGTGACAATCTCGATTCGTTTTTACGTTTGTAAATATGTATTATAGCGGAATTCATGTAAAATAAATGATTAGTAAATAGTTAATATTGTTTCGTTTGTAAAACTACTGTTAAATAAATACAAAAAACATAACCTTGTTATCCTTATTACATTTGATTGAACAGATTTTATTCGACAATATAAAAAATCAATATTATGGAACAAATAAATCTCTGAAAAATAATCTCCTATTAATTTACCTTGTTGTCGATAAAATATTTCTGTATTCATTACTAATCAATGAATACTATTGAGTTAATTCCACATCCAGATCCCCATAATTTACATTGCTGCTTTCTTGTGAGGAAATACAGAATACTTATCATTATAATTTGGCAAAAAGAGTAGAAAATGGTGGCGTCACTGTCTACGCGTTATCTTGGTCAATAGAAAATCATAATATTAATTTCAAATTATTTTTGCCAAGCTGTAACTGGTCGGCGTCATTTGACTGGGATCTGTCATTAGGAAACAGTAGTCCTATCCTGACTCCTGACTCAGTTTCCTGGAACAAGGGAGTCGTAATCAAATTGTACAAAAGGTGTTTCATACAAAGCCTTTATTGCTGCAAATATTTTACGAGTAGTTATTGAGGAAGGAGTCCACGAGCTTGGCCACGCAGCCCATGTAGCAGTGCCGCCTTGACAGCTTGCTCGCCGCTCTAGGGAACCTCTTGTCGGCTGTCACTTGCCGCCTGTATTGGACCATGTCGTTATCTCTGGTTACCGGATGTTTCCTCAGCTCTGAGAGGCGTGACGTGTCCGTCCTCAAGACACGCGATATCTGACCATAATTTTGTAAAACCCGCATTATATTATATTGCTTATTTAAAAATAACGGCTAGTGATAGGTAGACAATTCACTTTAAATGCTTTGAATTGTATTTGATTTACAACAATGTTCAGATTCTAATTAATTATGCGTAATATTCCATTAATATTCAGTCATAGTTCATAAAAAGGTAAATAAATGTGACGATAGCAAAACCATTTACCCTAAATTTTGTCAGTCAAATTGACGTGTTTTTGACACTTTTTCAAAATAATAATTTTATGCTAGTTTTTTTATGTCGCTCGCGCTCCGACCTTTATGATTTTATAAAAAAGGAATAGGGGAGGTGTTAGATATAAAATCATTGATCAATGATAAAATAGAAAACTGAAGAAAAGATTGAAAAAAAGAGTGAAATAATTTTTAATGTAGGTACACCAATTCGAAGTCGGGCGATTAATACGAAGGACTATGATTGTACGAATTGCCCGACTTCAAATTGGTGTACCTACATTAAAAATTATTTCAATTTGTGTTAATCTTAGATTATTATAATGGAGACAGTCTAGCACATAAAGTATAAAAAACATCTGTCTAAGTAGGTACACAGAGCCTGGAACCGTTGGTTTGATGAATGTTCCAAATGAACGCAACGTGAACGCAACCTAACTTCGAATGTCAAATCTTCAAATGACATTTATTAGACATTGACAGTTGACTTGCACCGTGCTCGTTGTACACAGTGGTGCCAGATTAGGCGAATTATCGCCATTTAGGCTACCTCGGGGGGTCAATCGGCGACCAAAAATCCCGATTGGCTACCGGTAGCCGTTTAGGCTACAGAAAATAGAAACGGGCGATTTTAGGCTACCTGACCGAAAATTTGTGTACATTATGTAATGTTCTTTGTCTTTTCATGCTCTTTGCTTTCTCATACGTATTGCAATTATCTACTATATGTAGGAATGAGATAGAAATACATAAGTGCGTTTGACACAATAATCTTTTAATATACTTTGTATTAGCCGGACAAATTAAGTGACACTTCGATAAGACGCAATTGCCCAGAGCGAATAAAATTTGAATTTTTGCGCCTGGATATTTACTATGGTATTCTGTATCTCAATGATCTACATCAAGCTTTTTAGGGTTCCATACTAAAATGGTAAAAATGGAACCCTTATGGTGAGACTTTCTCCGTCCATCCGTCCGTCCGTCTGTCACATTCGATTATTTCAGTAACTATTCAAGTTATCGACCTGAAATTTAGAATAGTTATAAATAATAGTGACGCGACGTCATAGCAATCGTAAAAATTTGAAAATTGTTTTTGTTTTTATTTAAAAAGTGGGAAAAACGGGGGTATTGAAATTTCATAATGAGATAACAATATTGAGTGGGGTATCATAAGAAAGGGCGTTACTTGTTTAGTCTAAAACAGATTTTTATTTATTTTTATGCTTCATAGTTTTTGATTTCTTGGGCAAAATGTCAAAACAAAAAATACCGTTCCACCCCCTCCCCCTCCCCCTTATCTCTGAAGTTTATCGGCTGAAAATCTAAAATAATTACGATCAATAGGCATTAACGTATATTTTACAGGAAAAATAAAATCAACTCTCTAACTAGTATACTTTTACTTAAAACATTATCAACTTTTATCCATTGAAAGATTTTCCACAAAATTTTATTTGAATGATAAATTAAAGTAGCAATGTATAACAAACTATAGAAAACAGTACTTACAATACCAAAAATACATAATAATAACCTACAATAAATAAATATAATATGACTTTTCACTTCGCGTTGTTTTTTACGTGTATTCTTTATTTGGGTCTTAAATATAGGTCTGTTAGATATAAAATCTGTGGTTAAATAGTTCAAAGTTTTAGGCGAATTTAGGCTACTTGTGCAAAAAAAAAATTGGGCGAATTTAGGCTACTCAGCAGGTAAAATTGGGCGAATTCAATTGGCAAACATCTGGCAACCCTGGTTGTACATCGTTGTAGGCAGTTGTAGGACTTGCTCAGAAACGTAGTGATTATATACTAATAGTGATTATATACTCTTTGTTGCTCAGAATAGGTACCTACTTGTAAGTTGTAATTTCACCTAAAACGTAGTGATTATATACTCTTTGATTTCACCGCAATATTTTGATTTTTGTAATATCTATCTTTCAAAAAAATCATGCTAAAGATTCAAGCTATTTAGTTTTAGCTTACCCTTATATACTGTAGAGAAGACGACAATATATAATAGCTTATTAATTAAAAAAGTAATGTAGATTGCAGTAAACAATAATGGCACTGTACGAAGGAATTGCTCTTATCCAAGAAAAGCAGGCTGTAGTATTGGATCTTGGCACGGATTATACAAAGTAAGTATTATCAACCCTATCTCATAAGAAGGCAGGAATCTAAACTATGCAGTAAAATGACTCATGATTTTGTCAACCCACATATAGTCATCGGTAAAACATTAGTGAGCACTGTAGCAGGTGAAAGTATTGGGCATATTGAGACTTACTTATCAACTGAGCAATGGGATTAAGAGATCAGTGGACTCGGTTGCAAGCTAAGCTAGGATGCACTGTTAAACATGAGCTGATGCGGAGCTGATAGTATAACTCTTCATTTGTTATGGAAGGATAAAAAAATCTCATAGGATACCTGCTGGTAATGCCTGGCTCGATTTAGAATGGTGCCCAATGACAAAAAAACAATCTACTGGGATTGGCTGCATTTCTTCTGATTTGTGAACTTTAATAAAGCAAATAAAACTCAAACAGCTAGCTTCAAATTTTATGTAGTCACCAAAGGATGTAGTGAATAGTGAGTGAGGTGTGTGGTGTGGCAGGTTTGGGTTCACGGGCGAGGCAGCCCCGCGCTGCATCATCCCCTCGCAGTACTGGTGTGCGGATGAGCGGCGCTTCAAGCGCGTGCACGACTACAAAGATGCTGAGGAACTGTACGACAACCTGGTGCATATGCTGCATGTCCTGTACTTCCGGTGAGGACTCAACACACCCTACAAGTACTTTACCGCACCTGAAAGTAAGTGGCAATGCAGCCAAAGATCTTATTGTATTTACTTGGCAGAGAAAGCCTCCAACACAGTATATTAACATAATACTATATCCCTTAAATAATAATAAAAAAAATAATAAAATGTTTTATTACTCCAAAAAACTTAAAATTATTAAACAACTTCATTTTACATAAATCTTATAGCTAATTCTTACTCAAAGGTTAATATATGTAATAATAATTTTATGTTCAATTCTCCCAGATATAAAGCTTCTGAAGCTGAACTAGGTATTTCCTGTGCTTCAGCTTCAGTGCCTTCTCCCCGCACGCTTTTATATTAACTAATATTAGCTTTAACCAAGTTTTTTTTTTTTTTTTTTTTTTTTTTCTTTTTATTATATAATACATAGATATCATGGCCTCTCTTTTATAAACTAAATAAATATTCATATAAATGCATGTCTGCTTAATGTATGTGTAGTGTTAGAGAAAGAGAGGGTGTGTTCAATCCTGTAAAGTGTGGATGATTGTAATGTTATACAACCACAAAATTAAAGAGGGCATCCATTACAATTGTTTATCGGTAGTAACAATAATAATAATAATTATAGTCACTTTAAAACGACTAGAAGGCTTTCGGTTTCCTCATATGATAACTTAAGTAAGTGTGAGATAGCTGCTTTTTTGCAACTTATTTTTGTAAGTGGGTAAATTTGTGCTAATGCATTTATTTTGTTGTAAATATAGGGTCCTAGAAAATAATAAAATTTTTGAATAAACGATGTATTTGATTGGGGTATTGGTACTACTCTGTATTTAACTCTTCTGTTCATTAGAGATGCATCATACACCAAATTAGTATGTTGCTTTAACAAAATACTTAAGAGAAATAATTTCCTGACAGATAGAACTTCACAGTTCTTATATACCAGTGATGTGGGGTACAAAAATGGACGAAACGTTGCTACTTTCAGAATTGCTCGTTGAGCGACTTCAAGTTTCATTAAATATGTTTTAGACGTACCTCCCCATGATGATATGCAGTAAGTGATAATAGACTGACACAATGCCAAATAAATCCGTTTTAATAAGTCAGGTTCTACTACATGCCTGAGATTTTTGAAAATATATATCATTTTATTTAATCTGATCTTTAAAATATCAATATGATTATAAAAATTTAATTGAGAATCTAATGTGACCCCCAGATATTTTATATTTTCAACCTCTTCTAATACTGGACAGGCACAAGAATTCAAAGCGGAGTAGAAACAGGAATGAGCTACTAGATAGAGGTTGTCAGGAAAAGTACTAAGTTTTCGCATCGAAAACTTGATGTATTTGGTTTTATTAATATTAAGCGACAAGGAATTATCATGCAGCCATTTGGTTACGGAATTTAATCCTGCCTGTGCAACTTCAAACACTTCACTCCATGAGTCTGCAGCAAAAACTAGTGCAGTATCATCTGCGTAAGAAATAATTTGACCCTTGATTAGTTCTAATCGAGTTAGAAAATCAATATATATCAGAAAAAGGGTAGGTCCCAAGATGCTACCCTGGGGTACCCCATGGGTGACCAATAGATGACTGCTTGTATGTGAATCCACTCTAACACATTGATATCTCTCTGTTAGATAATCCTTAAAAAGTTTTAGCTGAAGGCCCCTAACCCCAATGCATTCCAGTTTGCGAATTAAGATTGGGATGCTTACAGTGTCGAATGCTTTAGCCAAGTCCAAAAAGATGCATATACATTTTTTTCCTCGGTCAAGATTGGTTGCTATATAGTTTGTCAAGGTGTGTACTGCTGCATCAGTAGATTTACCACATCTAAAACCAAATTGATTAGATGATAAGAGATCACTATTCTCCAAATACTTTATTAGCCTTACATTAATTATTTTTTCCAAGATTTTAGACAGTGATGGCAGAATGGATATCGGTCTGTAATTCCCGAGGTAATCTTTGTCACCACTTTTATATATCGGCCGAATCTCCGATTTTTTTAGTGCTTTAGGAAAAATACCTTTTTGTAGGCAGCTATTAAAAATATGAGTTAAAGGCGAAATGAGTATAGTTTTACAATGTTTAAGAAGGTTATTTGAGATACCATCCCATCCTACCGCGCAGTCATTTTTTAAATTCATAATGATATTGTTGATTTCCTCCTCATCAGTATCCAACAATACGAAAGATTTAAATTGCTTTTGGGGAGGTTTATCAAATTTGGATTTACTATCTCCATGTTTTAATGATTCAGCCAAAATACTACCGACTTTGCCAAAATAGTTATTTATATAATCAACCGACAGCTGCGGTGTTTCCTGAAGACTCAACAATTCTTTGCTATACTCTATACGCTTGGAAGGATTTATAATATTTTTAAGGACGTTCCATAATTTTTTATTATTATTTTTGGCTAAATTAACCTGTTCTTTTTCATAGTTTGTTTTAATTTTTTTCAGCAATGAATTACAGAAGTTTCTGTAACGTTTATATATTAGGCAGGTTGTATCATCGTCTGGAGATCGCCTGGCTTTCTTATGCAATTTATCTCTATGTCTTATACACCTAAGTAGGCCAGGTGTGATCCATGGCTTAATGATTTTTTTACGTCTAGACAATGTGACTAACTGTGTGTTATTGTTTACAGCGGTTGTTATAATATTTATAAGGTCATTTATAGCAGAATTTGGGTCTGGATTGCTAAGCACAACATCAAAATCACTGCTTAGAATATCCGAGTATAGTTTTTCTGAATTAATTTTACTAATTTTAGAAGTTGTAAAATGAGCTCTACGTAGTTTCATTTGAAAATTCAGTATAACGGGCTTATGGTCAGTTAATTCAGTTTCAGGAACTATAGTCATTGATGGATTTTTAGTTTTCAATAAAACATGGTCAATGCAAGTTCCACTAGCATCTCGCGTAACTAGAGTATGGGCTGGTAATAATCCATGAAAAGCCATTAAATTTAAATATTTTTCCGAATTACAGTCCATGTTACTTGGGATTATATCTATGTTAATATCCCCAATCACTACAATATTCTTATATCTTGAGTATTTTTGAAGAGTATTATCTAAAACAGCCAAAAAGTTATCAATATTTTTAAATGATGGGGAACGGTAAATGGCAACTACTACTATATCATATAATTTTAAAACCAAACAATTTCCTTCTTGAAAAGGAATTTCTTCATGTTGGAACTCGTGTTGTTCTTTAATAAAAATAACTAGACCGTCATTCTGGTTTATAAGGTTTTTGGATGCTATTGAGTTGTATCCACAAATATTCGGCAGAGATGCTGTGTTCGCAAGCCAACACTCCGTTAAAATTATTAGATCCATATCTATATCGAGTCTAGACATTAACACCTCGAAGCCATTCATATTACAATTTATACTTCGTATATTCTGTGTTATTATTATAAAATTTGAGTCCTTTGTTAAATTAATAAGTCCTGAACATTGCTCAACATCACAAGTTACCTGTTTAGAAACCGTCACATTGTCTAAGTCATCGGAAATTTCGTTGATATTATTGAATTTTATTGCCAACTATGAAAATTGTTAGTACGGTGTCTCGTCCATTGACTTTATAATATGTATTATTGTGTTTGGGACAGTATGTATGTAAGTATTGATAATATGGTGATATATATTGCAATAGTTTGTGAAGTGTATGAATTGTATGTATATAATTTAAGATATTTAACTTATAAAATATAGTTTCGTGTAGCAATATAGTTAGACATAATATGTATACAGTAGAGTGTAGGTTATTGTATAATATAACGTATAAGAAATATATTCTAGTAACTTTTAGAACTAGTCATTCCGCTTTTCTCAGTTTCTCAAGGTCTTCTTCTGTATTAATTTTAATTTGGGCTGATTTTTCCTCTTTACGTAAATACACAATACCTCGTGAGGTCCAGCAGAATGCATATCCAAAGTTTTTCTGAAAATTCCTAGCCAAATAGAAGAGCTTTTGTGTATTTTGGGTTAAAGTTTCGGAAATGAATACAGGTTTGTTCGGTCCAGTGCAATTTAAATGAGACGTATTTAATTTTTCATTCTTGGGTTTTGATTTGTTGAAGCTTTTTACTTTGCTTATGATTTTCTCCTTTGTGATGGTACTAGATAACTCCGCAATGATCGGGTTTGACCCATCCTTTGAACTAATTCGGTACACGTCTCTAATGTCCGAGTCCCCCAAATCTATTTTAAGAACTTTGCCAAGACCTTTGACGGATTGCGATAGGCTCTCCTTTGTTTCTCCGCTTTTTTTAGGGATATTACGTATTTCTATTCCTGTAACTTTAGATTTTCGTTCCATACTTTCTATTTTCTGCTCAAGCTGAGAAATTTTTATCTTGTCCTGCTTTCTTTCCGATTCAAGAGCAGAAATGCGGGACAGGAATTCGTCGTACTTGCTCGACATTGTGTCGACGCTTTTTTGTAAGCAGTCATTTTGTTCTCTTAAACTTTGTATTGAGCTTTTTAAATCTTCAAAAAGCTTATTTTGTTGTTTTGAGAGGGTTTCAAACATGTCGCTTAAATATGACGGGAAGATATTTGGTTGAGATCCATCTTGTTGTCCCTGTCTACTCTCTGTATTTTGAATTAAAATCAAAGGAAATTCGGGTGCAGGATGGCAGAGATGTGGTTTCGTCCCTGAAGCCGTGCAGTCAGTTGCTTGTTGCGTTTGCGCCATTACAGCGTCCGCGGTGGATTGAGGCAGGGGTGAAGATTCAGGAGTTGCATAGTGCTCTAGGTTTCCAGTAAGGTCTACGGCTGGAGATGTTGATTGTATCACTGTTGTTTGTTTTTTACGCTGTGTTACGTTGCTATCTTTATTTTGATCCGAAGAGATAATATTCGGATGTGCCGGATTTGCAGGACGAATGGGCGTGTTTGAGTTATCGGTTTTTGGCTGTTTACTACGACAGCCGTGGCAAATCCAAGATTTCTTGTGCTCCTTTGTCATAAGACCAAACTTCTTTTCTGAGACGTTAGCGCAAAGAAGGTCATAGGTTTGCCTGCATGTAGAACATTTCAGGAAGTCTCGGCTTTTTGTAATATTATTTTTGCAGCCGGCGCATTCTATTTCGCTAGCTTTGGTTGACATTTCAATATTGTCAATAATAATTGAAATTATTGTATAAAAAGATATAAAATAAAAAAATATAAAAAACTTATTTTGAGATGTCACCAAGGTTCGAACTCTCGACTTCGGTATTTACGAGCCAGCTCTATGCAATCTGCGCCACTCAACCCTTTACGTTACTGACAAAAAAGTAAAAGTGGTTATTCCCGGTCGATGTTTTCTCATACGTGCAGGTAGTATAACAATTTGTTTTGTTTTTGAATGTCACTCGTCTAAGTATCAATCATTGTATCATTAGTAATCACTTTTCAAATGCACTTCTCATTAATATTGACTACAGTTTAAGTTTCACTTTACTGCTCACAAAGAGAATTTCTTCGATTTATATGCAAATGCATGTATTATTGTGGCAATCAACGAGTGTTGTGATTGTTTATGCACTTGTTTTACGTGTAAGTCAATGCCAGTAAGGTTTGTTTTTCCACACACCGAGAGCGGTCGACTCGAACAACAATAATTTACAAATTTTTTGTTCACTAAATATGGTTTTAGCACGGGATAAATATAACTATTCTGTTCAATACACTTCAGATTGCACTTCACGAGTCGTTTTTACTAAGTATCAGCTGGTATTAGTACACTTATCAATTTTTGTAGTAGCAGCGTATACGCTTGGTTGTTACTCGTCCGCGCGCGCGGGGGGAATGATGGTAAACTAGACTATTAAGAAATTTATTCTTATTTATCTATTAAGAAAGTAAGACATTTTAAAATTCCAAATGAAAATAGCAAAAATTGAACCCAAGATCTCAGAGGAGCTTGTCAAATATAACACTTATAGTTATACACTTGTGTAGTGTCAATATAGTAGGAATCCAAGCTCTAAGCTCTGGTTAATCTACTTGGAGGAACAATTATTCCTGAATACCTAGAGTTTAACAAAATTTCTGGCAACTTTATGATTATAAGTGATAATATTTTTAAAACCATGCACCATGAGCTTTCAAGAAATTGAACTGCCTGGTGTGGTGCCTGCCACATAAGCTAAAATCATAGAGAAAGAAAATGAATACCTACTCTCATTTTACACACATCAAAATAAAATTTTGAATTGGAACAAGAACCTGAAAATATAAAAAAAAACAAGCTCAAAGTTACCTTAACTTTATGGTCTTTGAGTTGTAAGAAGTCAGGCTCTGATGAACACAGTGTCTGGGCTGTCACAGACACGTGCTGGTGAACCCGAAGGAGCGTAAGGTGGTGGTGGTGGAGTCCCTGTTCACCCCCACACTGTTCCGGGAGACCCTGGCCAAGGTGCTGTTTCTACATTATGAGGTAAGATATGGATATGAAACATGGCAGTGCTTTACTCGCCATAACATGTACCCGCTTCTTTTCACAACTTCCTTCAAAAGGTTGGATATAGAAATGTTTAAAAATATGAATTATCACTCATAAATTCTAAATGGGGGATTGCAAATTTCTGGGATAAAAAGTAGCCTATATTCTTTATCCAGGGTAAGTTTTGTACATTCCAAATTCAGGCAGTTCCGCTGTAGTATTGGTATGATTGAGTAAAAGCCACACAACATAGAGTTTCACCTAGCAATTTAACATATGCAATAAGGAGGGGGAAACTCATGGCCCTGCTTTGATCCATGTGTAAGCGACTTGTAGGAGATGACCCAGAGGAGGCTAAATATGCCCTTGCTAAAGATGTGCTGCTATTCCTGGTGACAACTGGACCTGAAGGGGAGATCAAGGAAGTGGCGACCATAATAGATAGGAGAATTAAAGTCCTGCACAGCTGTGTCAGCAAGAAGATAGGGCTTATCATAGAATAGAATAGAAAAATTCTTTATTTCATATAGGGCTAGCATACAAAGGCTCTTATGACAAGTCGTTTTGTTTTACATGGTCACTTTAATGGTGATAAACGACATAACATTCACGACTTAAAACTAAGTTTACGAGGGTTCACAAACGCGCCCTGCCGCTGAGAAGAAGCCCACATCAAACTCAGCCAACTCATAAGCACTGATATTGGAAGTTTTGATTTGACGGATGGGGCAATAACTTTGGCAGGTGTCGGGCGTGATGTGGGCGGACAGCCCGCGGCTTAGCGCGCTGACGCTGGGCGCGCCCGTCGTGCTGGTGGTGTCCGTCGGAGCTGAGGAGGCGGAAGTGGTGGCCGGTGAGCACTACCACATTACCTACTACGTCTCTACTTTGTTTTTGCCACAACAGCCTAATTACTTTTGTTGGATGTTGGATCTGGAGAATATCATTGACACTTTCTTTTATTAACCGACTTCAAAAAAAAGAGGAGGTTCTCAATTCGTCGGAATCTTTTTTTTTGTTGACATGTTCAAGGAACTGATGATAAAACTGTAGAGCTCAGCCTTTGTTTTGAATTACAGAGAGAGAGACTGAACTTGATTTATGAGTCAATAGACTAGCCAGCATTATTCAGACTTCTATTGGTTATATTGAAACAAATGTTGAAGTGTCTGTTTGTGTGTGCGGTGTGCAGTGGTGCATGGCTGCCCCGTGCTGCACGCCATGCAGAGCGGTCCGCTGGGGGCGCGCGCGGTGCACGCCGAGCTGGCGCGCCGCCTCGACCTCGACAACGGCGCCGCGCTGGACCTGCCGCCGCACGTGCTCGAAGACATCGCCGGTGAGACGCCTTAGACATAGTATCTCGTTCTGTTTAATCGTCCCTACATTATATAAATCACTGATCACTGAAACCTAGAAAAGCTCTTATGAAAAAAGCCGCTCAATTGAGTGGCCTACTCCCAATTCCCACACTTCAATCATGCATCCAATCTACTAATAGTTCAAGGACTGATCGCAGTAAGATAAAAAAACCTATAAATGTTGAAGTGGTACTCTATTTGCTCAGAACTTTGCCACTCATCTGGGGTTCTAATACTTGGTATACACACCACTGGATTTCTCAATGTCAAGTTCATTTGTGGCGACTGTGAAAGAAAACATTGTGTGGAAACCTGCCTGAGAGTTCACAAAAATGCTGTCAAAGGTATGCATAACCTGCCAATTCATACTTGTCACGGTAGGCTGTGGGCAAACCTCCTGAGAGGAGACCGTTACCGTTGAGACGATGATTTGAATTGGCCTTGGAAATGTTTGCAGTGCGCGCGTGTTTCGTGCCGAGCCGCGCGCGCGCTCGCGCTTGAGGAAGGCGGCGCGACGGACGCGCGCGTCACGCTGTACACGCGCGCCGAGCGCACCGTCGCCGTGAGCGGCGCGGCGCGGGAGCTGAGCGCCGAGCCGCTGTTCGCGCGCGACAACGAGGAGAGCTCGCTGCCCGACCTCGTGCTCAAGTGCATCATGCAGGTACCGCCTAGAACGACCTAGTTCGACCTAGAACAATGTAACAGATGCACAGACTTGTATACTAAAGACAGGGCGAACAGCGCGAAAAAATGTCGCCAGTTTATGGGTGTCATTAGTACCAACAGTATAAGGCCACGCGGTAGTTCAAGCAGCGGCGGCGGCGGGTATTTCGACAGATGACGCTACTGTTTGCTTGCATGAAGAAGGTATACATAAAATGTTCGGATCGGCCTATCTTTACTATTTTTATCTATTAACACATGCAAAAACACGTTCTGTAATGTTTTCTCACTACCATATTGTTGCGAATGCTTGCAATGTTAACGCGTTGGCCACATACGCCGTCAGTGTAAATTCTTAAAAGTGTCAGGCAATAATAATAATAATAATGTGATAAGAAAAATGTGATGTATTATTTCGTCTGTCAGTGTCCGATCGACGCGCGGCGCGCTCTGGCGGAGAACATCCTGGTGTGCGGCGGCGGCGCGGCGCTGCCGGGCCTGCGCGCGCGCCTCGCGCACGAGCTGCGACACCTCGCCACCCAGCACCCCTACAGGTCGGTGGACTCGTCACGGCACGGTCGAACCTTTCACTCTTCATTCTTAATACAAAAGAATTGACGAGCAAGACGTTCACCCCAGGCTGAGAGCATATATAGATACTAATATCTGGATGACCGAGCTTTGCTCGGTAGTATTACAGCTACTCACTAATAGATGGCAGCAGGCTTTACTGTAATAGTTTTACTTTTTGCTAATAGATGGCAGAGTTATATTTTTTTTTGGTAAAAACGACATTTTGTAAAAGTGAATCCTAGCTAGATCGATTTATCGCCTCCAAAACCCCCTGCATACTAAATTTCATGAAAATCGTTCGAGCCGTTTCCGAGATTCAGATTATATAGAAATATATATATACAAGAATTGCTCGTTTAAAGGTATAGGATTAGGGCGCGTGCTGTCTTCCCGCCTATAAAAAATCGCCTTCATCTCTAATCTACATTCGACACATTTTCTATGAAAAAATAAAATCCGCCATATTGGATTTTTTTCTATTCATCACATAGACCTTCGGGTCCTGATCACTTCTTGTCAAGAAACCACTGTTTCATCTTTTATGCTTTCCGAGATATCGACGAAATTCGTTTGGCGGCCATTTTGAATCCGCCATTTTGAATTTTTTTTCAGCTCACATTTTGTCCCCTGACAACTTTTTTGTTGCAGACGGTGACTGTATCTAACAGATGTGCTCGTGTTCGCAGCGAGCGGCTGCGCGCGCCGGAGTTCAAGTTCCACTCGCCGCCCGCGCCGCTCAACGCCGTGGCGTGGGTGGGCGGCGCGCTGGCGGGCGCGGCGGACGGCGGCGCGCGCGCGCTGCCCCGCGACGCGTACCTGCGCGCGCCGCGCCTGCGCGACTGGCCCTCGCTGCTGCACACCACGCCGCCCGCGCACCACCACTGGAGGGACGCGAGGGACGCTTAACTCGCGTCGTGCACGCTCGCATCTAGAAAATTTAATAGGAGGACTTATGTAACTGTACAGTACAGGGCCGTCATCTCCGCGAGCCGTCGCGGTCCGTACTCCGTAGTCCCGTCACTCCAAGCCGCATCGCCTCTTGGGTCACGCGTGCCCGCAGTCTCTTCGTTTACCGAAATCGACCGTCAAACCTAAAAGAAGCTTTGCTAAATGATCTTGCTGTTATATACGCCCTATTGACATATTTTCTACGTGTAAATATTTTTTTTATATGTACCTAAATGAACAGATGAAATAAATATTCATGATGTAATATTTATATTGGAAAACCACTCATTAAACTTAATAAAATTAAAAATAGTTTTTTTTTACCTATACGAAAATATAAAAATGTTTTATGTAAGTTTTCCATGCACTCTGGGTATTTCTCTAATAACGATTCTTCTAATTCTAAAATTTTTTTAGAAGAACTGTGTAATCTCAATGCAACAACTTTGAAGACGATAATATTGAATACTATAAATCAAGAATAATCATTTACTATGAAATTTAAATAAAAAATAAAATTTCAACTCCCATAATTAATTATTCAAGCAATTACTATTAAAATTATAATATCACCAATTCGATTAGATAAAACAGTTAATATTCCAGCGTTATAAGATTTAATATTTTGATAATAAATCACTAAACAATAAGAAACTAACCCTAACCCTACCTAATTGATTTCAGTTCGTCCTAGCGAACTAATGTCGAAATACGCTACAATAAGAGGACGGGAAAGATGTGACGTAGGTATGTTGAAACCAAAACTCTCAAATATGGCGTCGTTCATTGTACATTTCGGTCCCGCTGACAGTACCTACATACCACTGTCGGTCGCATACATTAGCGCCATTTTACAGTTTTGACAAATTAAAAATCTGGCTTCAGGGCGGTCTTTTAAAATGTATGCGTGACGTCAGTAAGTATCAATGGTCCCTGACGGCTAGGTTAGCTTCAGGAGTATATTATGTATTCTGTGGGTAGCTTCCTCGAGTTTTGTTATCTCTGTGGAGGGAATGGTGGAGGGAGAATTTGTGGTCTGTGAAGGAGCACACCACGGGTGTGCCCGCGAAATTCAAATTTTTCGTGGTTTTTCGCGATTTTTAAGCTATTAAGACATAATAGGCTTATGGCCGTCAAATTGCGATAATCCCAATATCTTCTTCACGTGTTTATATAAAAATCTCTGCTCGAAAGTGTCGAGTTAAAGAAATTAGTCCAAGATTTGCGAGTTACTCACATAAAACTCGATAATCGGATTAATTTCCTAGGATACACATTTTTATGCAAAGATTTTGATATAATCATGTAAAGATGATACTGCCATTCTCGCAAATTGATTGCCATAAGCCTATCATGTCTAATTAGCGTACAAATTGCAAAAAACCACGAAAATTTTGAATTTCGCGGGCAGAGCCGTTGATTTCACGTGAATGTCATGCTGACTTGCATTGACTTATGTCAATTCCAATTGTCATTATTGTCAATGTCAAATTGTCAAATAATTTCGAAGCCGCTGTTTATTGTGATTCTAAATAAAATTTTCCTTTTCTAACAAAAGCACGTAGACCACTAAAATGTCAGACATAAAGATAGTGGCGGCGAGCATAGTGAACTTTCTGAAACAGCAGCTCGAGGGCGAGGCGCTGGGCGCGGACTCGAAGGAGAGCGTGGAGGTCGGCGTGCAGTGCATCGAGACGGCGTTCGAGCTGACGCCGGAGGAGCTGGCGCGCGGCGTGGACCTGCTGCAGCTGGTGCGCGCGCGCGGCGGGCCCGCGCCGGCCGAGCGCGAGCAGGCTGAGCGGCTCAAGAACGAGGGCAACGAGCTGATGAAGGCGGACCGGCACCGCGAGGCGCTCGCCAAGTACTCGCGCGCCATCGAGCTGGACCCGCGCAACGCCGTCTACTTCTGCAACCGCGCCGCCGCGCACTTCAAGGTAAAACCTCACAGCTGTCAATTACTATTGGTTGCGCCTTTTCGCTGTTTTCGCCTGTCGACTAACCTAACAGACCAGCTAGTTAGGCCACCGGACATCTGGGAAAAAAAGGCCAAACATCCTATATTACTGAGGATTTTGTATATTATTTGTATCAATAGGTATGACAAAAAAATTGTGTGTAAAGTCGAGCTTCTTTGATTATTAGTTTATTACCTTAGAAATCTAGTTCAACTATGCTCAGCGCTCACTCATTTTGAAATGAAAAAAGCCAGACAAACTGGATACTGTTTGTTTTGGCTGGAGATGCAATTAAAAAGCCTATGTCCAACCTAATCAAATGCCTGGCAATGCAACTTTCACGGATGGTGCGCTTATCTACAACATGTAGATTACTTTCCCTAATTAGCCGAAAGCCTGAAGTAGGGAATGATGTATAGATGCATGAAAAAATATTACAAAAAAGTGTAGCTCATATCCTGAGGAAACTATAGGGAGTTCAAAAATGTACATAAGAGGGCTCATACCGACACGTTCTTCAAACAAACAGAAGTGTGATTACTAAGTACATTATTTGATGTGGTAGGTTCAAAATAAAGTATAATATTGATTTATTTCATCATTATCTAAATTAAAATATATTTAAAAATTAAAAAATATATCAAATTTAAAGTAAAGAGCCTCGAAAGATTCACATTTTGACACTAAATTTATGGCAACTTTGAGCATAAATACATAAGATTAGGAGTACAAAAACTATTGAAAATTATCATTGAACATAGTTTATATTATATTCATTACTTGAAATAAATTTACTTTGCAACCATATATTGAATAGTTTTTCTGAAAATCACTTTAGCCAAATGTTCAATGCTTTTGCAAGCTTGATTTTGGTGCAAATTACTGCCCTCTCACTCAAAACAGTGGGAGCGGGACAGTATCACGGAATTATGCGTGCATAATGAAAAATTATATGAGTTTGCCAATATCATAGTTAAGTTACCGAAAAAAATAATAGTAATTGGGACTTCTCATATTTAATGAATTTCTAGGATCAAATTAAAACTTTAGCTGTGAGCACACTATACAAATTAACCCACATCTTGTATAATTAAAAAAACTGAAGTTTTAAGTATTCCCAATCAATTTACAGGTAAACTCTTAAAATTGTAATTTTACTAATATATTCAAACCTCTACTTAACTTTCACAACTTAACTTAACTTTTCACAATAATTAATATGATAATCATGATATTGAGGATATTTCACTGAGTGACATTCTATGCACAAATCCTGACAGATAAGTGTCCAGCTGTGAACAACTGGATGTATATTCCAGTTTGTTCAAATGCTGTGATGCTAGAAGCTAAGTTTGTAAAGAGTGAACTGGATTTTTATTATTGCAGAATCATTAAATTATTATTATCATTGTTTAGTAATTTTGTAACTAGTCAACCAAAACCTTTGGTTTATCAGTTACCATTTAACTTTCTTACTGTTTCCTTAGTTGAGGTGTAAATTTTTAATTTGTTCAGATGGGTGCTCACGAGTCAGCAGTGGCAGACTGCACTGCAGCGCTGGCTCTGCAACCTAACTACGGCAAAGCGCACGGCCGCCTCGGCATCGCGCTCACAGCGTTGGACCGGCACGCGGAGGCACGCGCTGCGTTCGCGCGCGCCGCGCAGCTCGAGCCGGACAACGAGTCCTACAAGCAGAATCTGCGCCTCGCCGAGGAGCGCCTGGCCTCGCCGGGCGCGCAGCAACGTCTGGACCTGGGCGGCTTGCTGCAGAACCCCGCGCTGCTCAGCATGGCCACGGAGATGCTCTCCGACCCCAACATGCAGAACCTGATCTCGGGGCTGATGACGTCGGCGGCGCCGCCGGCGGGGAGCGGCGCGGCGCCGGCGGCGGGCGCGGGCGGCATGAACGCGCTGCTGGAGGCGGGGCAGGCGCTCGCGCAGCACATGCAGAGCGCCAACCCCGACCTGGTGGAGCAGCTGCGGCGCCAGATGCGCCCGCCCGGCGGCCCCGCCCCGGGCAACCCGCCGCCGCAGTGAACACCACACACGGCGCCAATAATCCTTCACACCAATGAGATGATTGTCATGGAACCATTTACATTAAGGTGTTGCGGCGCTACCAGCCTGCGAAATTCAAATTTTATTTACTTTTTTGCAAATATTAGACTAACTTACACATTGTAGTATTTATGGCAATGCATTTTGCAGGCCTTCACAATATGTTTTTAATAGAAACTTTGCTCGAAAGTTCCCACTCATCTCATATTGGTTCCCGAAAGATCATTTTTTGTAGTTTCCCGGATTTCCAGCTATCGGGAACCAACATGAAGTAAATGAGTATTGTTGAGCAGAGTTTTTATTAAAAACATGTAGATGCATAAATGTTGTGCCCGCAAAACTCATTGTCATTAGCCTTCGATGTATAATTAGCCCATTATGAACGAAAAACTAAATGAAATTTGAATTTTCGCGCCCGGATGGTACCCATCGCCCTTAACATATTATATTTTGTTCGAGGATCCTCTACTCTATTATTCTGGAGATCTTCAAAATGGATGATTTTTTTACAGTCAGCATCATAAAAATGACAGTCGATGACATTTGTGGTTATGACCAATGACACTTTAGTTAATTTGTGAACTTTTAACAAAACCACTACAGAACACTGAATATGAGGCTCCTCCACAGTTTTGCAGGTACAAATTGTACATTGTGCTATTGCAGAATATTATGTACCTCAGATCGAAAGTTATGAAATATACAAAAGAATTTGAAGAGTATAGCGAGCACAAGTCTTCAAGATTATTTATGATTACAAAATTTAAAAATTTAGTTTTTTTTTTCACATCTCAGAACTTACCTAGGTACTTGCTATAATGGTGACATGACAGTGTGCTGTAACCAACACTATGGACTTGAATTTTCAAGGAAATCCAAATATGAACAATAATATTGACCTATTTTATTTATCCCAAGATTTGTGTTTCTGTCTGTGGATTATTTATTTTGTTTTTTTCCAGAACTCGTTAGTTAGTATGAATTTTATAAATTAGGTAGCAGGGACACAGGGACTATATGCAATGCAATAGTATAAAATATTGCTATTAAATACTAATGAAATATTATTTGTGAATTTCAAATTGAAGGGTAAAGGAGTTGCTCTGTATAACTGAGATATTTCTAGCTAAGATATAAATATTGGATTTATTAATAAATATCATTAAAAAGATTTTATTTCTTATGCTTTCTTTATTCAAGTCCTGGTTCAACCAAGGAATTATTTAAAATCTGTGAATGCAGTTTATAAGGATTTGAAATTGAAATATTTTAGATACATCCCTACATATTGTGTTTCACTAAAAATGGTTACCTATTTGCTTTGCAAACTCAAGTCAAACTTAACCATTTAAATTTAATTTAACTACAGTATTTTTCAATTGACTCTGACATTCTCCCTGACGCAGGGGACGCGCGCTCGGATTCGAGTGGGAGGTCGCGAGTTCTATTCCCGTCACGGGCCACTTTGGAATTTTATAATTTCTAAATTGGCTCAGGTCTAGTCTGGTGGGAGGCTTCGGCCGTGGCTAGTTACCACCCTACCAGCAAAGACGTGCCGCCAAGCGATCTAGCGTTCCGGTGCGATGCGGCGTAGAAACCGTTGGGGTGACTCATGGGTGACTTTACTTACCCCTTCCAAGTTAGTACGTTAACATCTTCGGCTGCATCATCACTTACATCAGGTAAGACCGCAGTCAAGTTCTAACTTGTATAGTGTAAAAGAAGACATCTTATTGATGATCATAATATGGACACTAGAAACAAAATTAAAGGATATATTGCAATAAAACTCAAACAGCTATTTTCTTAACTATTTATTACACTCTGTGTATAATTTGATAAATACATTTACATATTATTATTTATTTATGTACACACAGTAGCAAATGTAAAAACATAGAGCGTCGTGTTCAGAGGCGACCAGAAGGTTACCTTCTAGAGGTCGCCACTGAGCGCGCCGCCGCAAAAATACATTCCAAAAACATCGACGTCACATTCGACTCCCCATATTTACAAATAGACCAGCGAGTGCCAGCAATCCTGTCTCTAACCACGCCTATACAAGAATAGACCATATTTCATTAACATAAGAATTGTACTGCTAACTGCAACTTGTGGCGTCAAATATGACAGTTCATAATTGACGTCACAAAATGAATTTTCCTTCTAGAATTCCATAGAATCAAAGCAGCGGTGTTGCATGCATGAAACTAATCACAAGTTTACAAGGCACAGTGATTAATTTGATAATAATAAAAGCTAGTATAGCTTGGCAAAAACTGAAATTAATAAAACTTGTGTCTTTGCTCAGCATTGGCTCATTTTTTAATAAATTGTCTGTGGATTTTAGGCTATGACAGATTATGGCGTATAGACAGTGGCGCCCCCACATTTATATTATTTTTTGCCAAACTATAAATGCTCAAGCTGACTTGAAGAGGTACGAGCCTTCTCAAACTACAGATATGTTATCAATTAATAAAATATTAATAAAGTTGGATAAATTGTCAAAATATCAGAATGTGTTTTTGTACGAACTGTGACTGAAACATATCATAATCGTCTTATTTGTTCTACATTTTAACTGAAAACTACCAATCCATCCAATCTACAACTTGAAAGGGCTCAATAGACAAGTAAGGACTAAGTACACAGCGATTATAAAAAATAATTACTATAAAATAATTTTATAAATCTGGAATAAACGCTACTCTTTGTGAACTATATATGATAAATGATAATCATAATTTAATTCTGGAAAAATCACTAATAGGAACAATATACGATATTAATTTGTTGAAAATGAAAAATGTCAAATGAAAAATGTCAATGAACTAGCATGCATAACATAAATTACCTAGAATAAAGATTTAATTGAAAAGATGAAAATAATAATTAAAATTAAATTTAGAACGAAATGTACTTATAAAGTCTATTAAATGACGAGTATAGAACTATAGAGTAACATACAAACATTCTTCTGAAGCACCAACGAGTCTCGCCTTCGCAATAAATTAACTTTAATTCACAGACTACAGAGAAAAGATAGACATTAATACGGGGGAATCGCTGCAGCGATAAATAGTTCAGACACGTCACGCGACACGAAAAAGTATGGAATAATAACAACACCACATCTTGGCATGGTTAGAAATATTTAATTATTTACTAAAATAACTAAAATAAAATAAATTTATCCTTATTGTAAACTAAAGTAATTATTTAAACAAATATACACATTAACGTCTACAGCAACTGTATTCCCGAGAATTATAATGATTGTATATATTTAACTAAAATATTTGCAAAAAAAATAGATTTTCCTGAGCTGCTGACAAAATAGTCGCTTTTTGGGCTTGAAAGGTAACCAGCCCGTGTTTATAAAGTGACGCCAGAACAGCGCAAACCAAAGTTCCTTACAAAATATTCCATGAAGCCCATGATTCGAGTGACTTACTAATTATACAATGATACATCCAGCTTGGTTTTTTTTAATTAATGAATTGGAGAATTCGCAGTCTATCTTTTTCCTATACTCTGTGCTCTTATAGTAAAGCTAAACATTAGAAACGCAATAACAATTAAAGATTTAAATAATAATCACTAAAATATTGAACAATTTCATAAGAACAATAGCTTCAAACGATTCTAATACTCTCAATTCGCTTTTCCAAATATTACATCCATTGACTGCGAAAAATTGCAATAAATATTATTATTGATATTGCACAATTAAGTTGTTCTAACGTATAAACGGCTTGCATCTTATCCTTTTTAACAAAACTGTTAAAAAATTAGGTTAAATCCACACAAATTCGGCTTTAGTCCCTTAAAACTAAATGTCTTTTTTATAGTAGGCCAATTAAATTTAAATATTAGACGGGTATTTTGTGCGTGTCTCGCAATTGGAATTTTTTATTTCATATGGAGCCGAATTCGTGTGGTTTGAGCCTAATTATTTTCGACATGACTTGTCTCCATTTGGTAATATTGGATAAATGACATGGCCGGATTCTGCCCTCAAAAAAAAATATTCATGGCCATTGACAAACAGTACGTCATATTAAAGCTTATAATTATGTCTTTACAATCGTTTAGTTTTTATGATCAGAAAACTAGCGAGAGACATAATATCAGCATAACAACTTGCAACAAAATGCGCCTATATATTTTTAATAGCAATGATTTTTTATTAAAAAAATGTTTTTCAAAATGTTCACTCGCATTTTCTAAGCTTTGTAATATGAAAAATTAATAAGTTCATAACCAATACGCATCATTTTTTAATAAAAAATCATTGCTTTTAAAAATATATAGGCGCATTTTGTTGCAAGTTGTTATGCTGATATTATGTCTCTCGCTAGTTTTCTGATCATAAAAACTAAACGATTGTAAAGACATAATTATAAGCTTTAATATGACGTACTGTTTGTCGATGGCCATGAATGTTTTTTTCCAGGGCACAGCTCCATACAAGTTTCGGCCATGTCCTTTGTATTAAAAATTGTAAAAAGCTTACAAATATAATTTGTCGAGTCACCGCATTTGATGATGCTTCGGTGTTAATATTTGCGTAGTTTTCATAGATATTTATCCAATTTTGCGAATAACGAAAGTTGAAGTGTTCTGTCGGGTTGCCAATGTCTTTCTCACACACAAACGTAACGCGTTGGCGAGGATATTATCTGTACGACCGATAGGTGTGTGAACGCTGCTCTCCGCCACACAGGCACAGGTTGCAAAAGCTAAGGGTAACAAAACAAAGCCCAAACAAAACGAATGCACAAAGTAATACTCTAAATATATTATGCATTTTACAAACCACAGTAAAAAAAGTTAGTGATGTTTTGTAATGAAAAAAATGTACATTCAAACTTAAACAATCATCCGATGTGCGGATAATGAACTGTCTTGCCGAGTTCATAGTGGGCTTCTTCTCAGCCGTTGGGTCCCTCGTAAAGCCTTGAAATAGACCATTTTACATCAAATATTTTACTATATTATGCGTTTGCTAGTTTCGTGTATGTAAAATGAAGAATTCTGAAACTCTTAGCGCATACGCAATATTTTCTTAATGTTTTTTATACAATTTTGAGGTTATTTATATGTGAAAGTAAGTGATGATTTCACAGAACTAACATTGTAAGTGGTACATCAGGAAGTCCGCAACTTTCAAAGCAATGCTACACTGTACAAAGTTTTTATTGTTATCGATAGGCATTTGTATAACGACAATAGTGCCCGATGATAAGCAGTGATGAGGTCTTGTCTAGAGAGTATCAATTCACTCTTTTATTGTTTTATTTTTATTTTTCTCTTATAGGCACCTAAGTAGATACTTGGCTGGGAACACGGAGACTGAAAGAGCGCTCCACACCTTAGCGGCTCGTAACAGAAACGCAGAAGAAAATCGTTTCGCGGTAGATGCTTTTAGACTAAATCAGGATTTGTTTTAACTCAGTGTCTTTTAAAACAGGAAGCCACCAAGTTCATCCAAGGTTTAGCTCCAAAAAGTTATTGTTTCACATATTAAGGCAAACTGCACGGGTTTGTCCGCAATTATTTTTCTCAATTTGTAAGCTAATGAGACATTATAGGGCCTTTAGGCTTATAATGTCTTTGTGTGCCGTTTGAAAAATCAATACCCTGAATAATTATCCTATACCTTTAAACGAGCAATTCTTGTATATATATTTCTATATAATCTGGATCTCGGCAACGGCTCCAACGATTTTCATGAAATTTAGTATACAAGGGGTTTTGGGGGCGATAAATCGATCTAGCTAGGATTCATTTTTATAAAATGTCGAATTTACCAAAAAAAATAATAAAATACGATTTTTGCTGCCATCTATTAGCCAGTAGTTAAACTACCGAGCGAAGCACTCCTGCAGCTGCCATCTATTAGCCAGTAGTTAAGGGCGATGGGTACCATCTGGGCGCGAAAATTAAAATTTTATTTAGTTTTTCGCTCATAGTGGGCTAATTATACATTCAAGGCTAATGGCAATGTGTTTTGCGGGCACAACGTTTATGCATCTACATGTTTTTAACAAAAACTCTGCTCAACAATACTCATTTACTTCATATTGGTTCCCGATAGCTCGAAATCTTTGAAACTGCAAAAAATTATCTTTCGGGAACCAATATGAGATGAGTGGGAACTTTCGAGCAAAGTTTCTATTAAAAACATGTAGATGCATTAAAAGTAGACCCGCAAAATGCATAGTCATAAATCTTCAATGTGTAGTTTGTCTAAGATTTGCGAAAAACTAAATAAAATTTGAATTTCGCGGGCTGGTAGGGCCGCAACACCTTAAACTACCGAGCGAAGCTCGGTCACCCAGATATTATTATTTAACCGCAGGACACTGAACCAAAGTTTTTTTGTGTGCAGTCTGCAGATGTTACTGCCAATCCCGCAATGTTACCGCCACAGACTTACAATGTAATGTATTAGCTTACAAATTACGAAAAATGGAATAAAAATGGAATTTGGTGTACAGACTTCTTGCATTCAAGTTTAAAGGGGTTATTACACCTTCCTAAATTTAGACGACTATATGATTTTGTGACTAACTTCAGAGCATAGTAATACTTAATTTACATTGCTCTGAAGTAAATAACAAAACCTAAGTTTAGAAAGGTGAAATATCCCAATAAAGCCTCGGTCTTGCTGTCAAAACGCAGAACGCTGCGGTACCAAACACACGAACACAAACGTATTAGTAGGGGATCCCAAGTAAGGTCGACCTTCACCAAGCTGTTTATTGGATGAAAACTATTTTATATTCAATTAAATATGTCAATAAATATATCGCAAGTGGGTTGCCTAAAAAATTTCAGTCCAGGATATGATTAATTAAGAATTAAAAAAAAAATCCATTGTAACATGAACTGAAGTGAAGGTCGTTGTATAGCGGGATCCTAGACAATATGAAAAATGCCGAGAATGATCTCGTTGTGTCGCAGTTTGCGTGACTTTCATACGATTTGTGTGCGATGCTGCACGCCGCGTACGCAGTATAGGTACGCGTAGCATTGTGCGTTACGACCGCGAGACCAGACGCCGTATGCCGCGTACCTCAGCGTTGTGCGTTACGACCGCGAGACCAGCAATGTACAATTTACAAAGAAGCATAGACAAAGAGCTGAGTGTCTTTCGCATGGTGTACCACTGAGTCGCTAGTTCCTCTTGGAGGGCGGCACGAGGTGCGGCGGCAGCTCGGAGGGCAGGTCGTGGCCGTCGATCTTGACGCGGATGAGGTGCATGGCGAGCGCGAACTCCTCCTCGTCCAGGAACCCGTCCTTGTCGATGTCCGACAGCTTCCAGATCTTGCCCAGCACCGAGTTGGGCAGCTTCGACTTCACCATCTCCGTCTTGGCGGCTGTTGACAAGCGCGGGCATCACATCACTGGCTGACTGACCGTCCTACCCTAACCTAACCTTCTCTACATCCACAGAGAACTCTTTAATGATTCCAACGAGTTGTGATGGTTTATGAGCCAAACGGTTTATAAACCAAATAATTAATGAATCAAAACCGTTTAAAAACTAAATGGTTTATGAACCCAGTTTTATGAACCAAAGGGTTTCTGAGCCAAACGGTTTATTAACCAAATGTTTCATTATTCAAAACGGTTTAAAAACTAAATGATTTTTAAGAACCCAATGATTTATGAACCAAAGGGTTTCTGAGACAAATGGTTTATGAGCCAAACGGTTTATAAACTATTTATAAACCAGGCAGCTTATAAACCATTTGCTTTACGAACGAAATGGTTTATGAGCCAAATGGTTTATGAGCTAGCCGGCTTAAGGTTTTTTTAGGGCTAAGTATCATGACTGTAAGTTGGATAAGTGGAGATATAACAATAACACTAACGTGGATGAACTAAATAACGGCTCATAAACCATTACCACTCGTTCTTTAGCAACCAATTTGAGATATTGCTTAGTATAAATAGCTAATAATTGAAAAATAACTAACCACCTACCTAAGGTGATAAAATACTAGTGGTATTTTAAATTTTTAGATCAAGCATTAATAGACTCACCACCTTACAAACAAACCTGAAATAGAGGTGGAATAGTTATATGTACTTTGTTTTTTTCCTGTAGTCCTTTACGTCAAATTATAGATGACAACGAAGGTCGAAATAGAGTATAACCATTCCACCGCTATTCTTCGTTAATTTGTTAGGCGGTTGAGTAAGCAAAACGATTAAAACAAGTTAGTAGTAATACTTAGAAATACAATTATAAAATTAAATTACCTATAACACCTATGTTATGAAAATATCTCCAGCCTACAGCTAAGTTTATCTACCGTCCACCCGGAATCGTTAGTCACGAGCCCTCGGTAGTATCACGGGTATTATGATACTACATACGTGTTCATATAACTCTTATACAATGTCTATTTACCTCGTATTTATTACACAATCATCTAGGAAAATAGATAAGGAAAACCATAATATGTAATACCCGCTAGACATCAATATTATAAGTCGGTAAAAAACGATGAAATATAACAACAGTAACCTCATTAAATGGAGATTAGGCACTTTTGATTGTAATAATTTTACCAAAATGTTAAACATTGTATTGCTGTGGCCTAGCAAAGGGCATAATTAATTTTCAAAAAGTAGAGATAAATATTTTTGGAATATCCCATGGTTGATTATATACCTTTCCTTTTTGAGAATCGCTAGTAATGTGGTATGCCAGAAAGTGAGAGACAGCATTACAGTACGTCAGACAAACAAATAAATGACAATTTTAAGAACAGCAAATGTTAATTTTGAAGTACTGTATGATATTTAACTAAAAGGGGGGTTAAATGCTTGGTAAAATCTGAGCTTAGTTTTACAAATCACCGATTTCTAGCTTTGAGATTATATACTTGAGTATATTAATGATATTGTAATGGTGGAACAGCTGAAACACAGAAGTGATTCTGACCACCTCCTTGTCAAGACCGTAAGTCCATGCTCTAGCCTTGTCCAACCAAGTGTCAGGAGAAATCGGGACCGTGAACTCTATGTATTTTTCACCAGTGAAGACATACGCCAAACTTACGAACAACACTTGAGAAACTATCGCTATACTTATCAAATTCAGCAATAAAAGGAAAATGAATTTTACTGAAAATACTATAGGAGCGAAAACGGTAAAAATACTCGGTGTCTGTAATGGAATATTCTCATTGAGATTATAATTGTTAAAGTCGTCAGGACTGATATCATCGTCACTAGCATCATCTTGGTTAAGAGATGCTTTAGTGGAACCGGAGAAGACTCCGCTGTCTTCGTTAGAACCTTCCAGAGGCAAGTCGTGAAGGCTATGAATGGAAATTGACCCCGAAACGTTACTACCGAAATTGGTATGTACATTAGACTCGTTTACAAGAAACTGTGAGATGTTAGTGCAGTTCTGCGCAGCAATGGATAGAACATCCGCGATTTTATCGAAGCTGTCGTCGTTTTCATCGTCTCTATTTGTTTTTAGTTGCATGCAGAGAGACGTTAGTTGGGAGCAGTTCTGTGTGGCGGAGAGCAGGGTCTGCAGCACGCAGTCTAGGGCGGTGGTGTCGCGTGCGTGTGCGGGGAGTATCGCGAGAGCGCGCAAGTGTCGTGTGGGTGTCGTACCGGCGCCGGTGACCTTGCCGTCGATGGGGTTGAGCGAGTTGAAGATCTGGTCGTACTGCGGCTTCTCCTTGCTGCAGATCCACTCGGGGTCGCCGTGGCCCGCGTCCACGCCCTCGCCGCGCCCGTACCCGAATGGCGACACTTGGTCCTCGACGCCTTCGAACGCGCCTCCTGGAATGAGAAAACCAAATGTTATTAATCTTGCTATAACATGACCAACTTTGGCTATGGCCAAACCTCTCTCATTCTCAGAGGAGCCTCGAGAGGAGGATACGAGGGGTTGAGACAATACTGATCTGCAGACTGAAATAACAGCAGAGCTACGGAAACAGGTATTACGTGTTATTATAATGTCGGAAACGGACGGACACATCAGCTCGCTAAACTGATTAGCGGGGAACCACGAGAACGTCACTAGGTACCTACTCTTAATATTGGTCTTGTAGAACTATAATAAGAACATGTCACTAAGAAGACGAACAGTAATAATAAAATAACTATAGGGTTACGTATGTTAGAGATTAAATACCTCATAAATAAGCGAGAACCGCAATAATACCGGAATCGTTAACTTATTGCTATATCTACAAGAATCTATAGTAGGTGTAACTACGTAAATAAAATTAAACTTCTGAAAATCTTGACTCATCACTCAGTCAAATTCCTAGGACACAGCAAGATGTGCACAAAGTTTCTTCATGAGTAGTCAAGGGATGTGGAAGGTGTTCGCGACGCTCCGACCTGATGTGTATCTAGTACGTGTGAAAGGGACATGAGATGCATCACCATCCAATCCCTATTCGACTTTCGTGTTGCGTGTGAACCCCGGACAGAATGATAATATGGCGAATGACTGCAGCGCATGTAACGCGCTTTCACGTCTCTTTGTAATTTATCATGTGATCTATGCAATACAATTTTCAACCAACCATGTGTTTGCTGTGAGCTACCTATCCGCGCAAACAGAAGGATTTATCCACGATATCATCTAGTTCTCCATAAAAAATTTTTAGGAGACGATAAATCGGTAGCATGTACGTACATAATAGATATATCAATATTGAGTTAATAACCCACATGCAAAAATGCCTAAAATATTGACTGGAATTATAAAATGTATGTAAAAGGAATAACATTTTAGGTTTCTGAGCAATCAGAGTGTCGTCGCACACGTCAAGAACTTTTAGGCAATGAATAATAGCTGAACTCACAAGTATAAAATGACTAATGTACTATTATCTAATTATTTTAGTATCAACACATTTCCGTCGCGCGCTCCAAACGTGCCAATTTCGCAAACTATCACATACTTATTATTAATTTTTAATCGACACGGAATCAGCTTCGACCCCGTTCAGAGTGTAGCGGTCTTCGATAGCGGACTTCGATAGCTGACGATAGATGGCGTCACCTGCGCAATAGCACACGCTGACAGAGCATTCGACGAGCGTTCTATAAATACAACTTCTGACGTCACACGCATGGATCACAAGCGGTCCCCAGGCACAACACCTGCCTGGAGGGAAATTTCCCTATTGCCCTCTGCACCGCTACAGTGGTGACCCCGACGTGATCTCACCATTCACCACCAGAGGGCACACATCAACTGAAGAACACGCAACAAAAACAACGAAACCGCAACTGCAACAACCGCAACCGCAAGAACCACATCAACCGCTACAACATCGAAGAAGCAACCGCAAACCTCATTCCTCGCATCAGATTCCCAGTCTTCGCCGACCGACTCACTGGTCGCCGCGACACGTCTCACCGCCGATCGACTCACTGATCGCGCGCCGCCGCATCTCAACGGACTCCCGGTTCGAAGGTCACTCACACCTCGCCGGCACGCAGTCCACCCAAGTCAACCCGGTATCGCTGACGCACTTCCACGATGCTGCACGCTGTTGACACGCACCAGATGCACCACGACGACACACGACTTAACAGTCTCAGAGGGGAGTGATTGTAGCGGTCTTCGATAGCGGACTTCGATAGCTGACGATAGATGGCGTCACCTGCGCAATAGCACACGCTGACAGAGCATTCGACGAGCGTTCTATAAATACAACTTCTGACGTCACACGCATGGATCACAAGCGGTCCCCAGGCACAACACCTGCCTGGAGGGAAATTTCCCTATTGCCCTCTGCACCGCTAAAAGAGAAAAGGCCGTTTAGCTGCTCTAAAGAATGTTATTAGCGACTTGCTGTGACTCACATGGTAGGACTACACTACCTATTGAGAATTTCATAAGAACGCGCACAGGCGGTATGCTGAAAGTATTCGTAAATGTACGATTTTTTGGAGATTTTGTACCACTATAAACAAAGTATCTAAATAAAATTTCATGTCCCAAGTGGCAAGTACCAAGCCATAATTAATAGAGCCTATGGATGCGATTACATGGATGTTACACTGGTTTCAACAATGTATGGTGGAGCCAGATATGGTGCCTATATCAAAATTGAGGTCTACAGTTCAAGATTTGTGTTTCAACATTCTCACGTATACCCAATAATAGTTTTAGTATCTATAGTTTGTAATAATGACCTACGACTCAAGATAACGAATTTCGTTCCTTCACTGAGTTTATGGATATTGTGACCTTTGTGACATCACCTGAGTATCATGTCATGGATATTTGTGGTTTCATACTTGTGATTTGGTCTCCAGTCCAGTATTTATACTATTATATAGAGCCACAAACATTTCTGGTTCGGCGGCCAAAACTCGAACAACCGTCGCGGCGGTACTTAGATGGTACCAATGAAACAGAATTCGACGCAGACAGCGTCATCCTTATCGGACCATATAAGTAAGTCCGTGGCACTATAAACTGGACCATAACTTAGCAGTGAAATGATCTAAAGAATAAAGCTAATGACAGAGATTCCCTCGTGCAACGTCTCACAGGCATTCGACTGATATAACACTGCGTGTATGACTGAATCTAGGCAATCCGCCGGAGGCTGGATGACAACTATAAAGGCACCTGAACGACAATAAAAGTGCCTTTTATCTGGATCACACCAAGGTCGTCTATTCACGCCGAGCGCTGCCCGCTGGCCGCTCCGCTGCGCATATTGTTTTTATTTACGAGTAAGTATTGTGCATTTATTCCACTCAGTGACCAGTGACAGCTAGATTTATTCAATCAAATACCAACAAAACCTCTTTACTTTATTATTAGAAGTACAACACACAAAAAAATATTACCTTACGAGTATTTTAGGAGTTTCAATTGTTGTCTACCACCATGGCATTGGTGCAGTTAGTACAATGCTTTGCTTAATTACAGCGGGAGGTCCCGGGTTCAATTTCCGACACTGGAATGTTATCAATTCTAAAATGGTTCCGGTCTGTTCTGGTAGGAGGCAAAAATAGGCTCTGTCCGCGTAGAATTCGGCTTTCCACTATAACTGATTTCGAATTGCAGCTAAATCTCTTCAAAATTCTCTCTTCAAGTGTTAACAAACATTGATATTAGTAATTGCCAATTGGTGTGAGAGAGTAACATACAGATATACATATTATCATGTGGCCCGCGAGTCGTGACGCGCATGACGTGCGCAAGCGCATGATGCTTCGGATGCAAATTCATCAACATTTAATATAGAAGTGGGTCAGTGGGCTGCTGCCTGCTGCTCACTGGCCACTGCAGTGCTCGGTGCAAGTTGCACAACACTGCAGTTCTGTCCGCGTCAGCATTACGAGCGGCGGTCACGGTTTAAAGAGAATTAACTACTTGTATTAGCAGCTTTTAATTGAACAATATAATTATTATTGAATCATGAATCCCTGGTGCAATGGAGCAGCTAAGATTCGAGGGTGAGGTTGCCTAAATTGGCTCGGGTCTGGTCTGGTGGCTTGGGTAATTACCAGAGAATCAGTTTTAGCGTTCCGACGCGATGCTGTGTAGAAACCATTAGAGGTGTGTTGACTTACACCCTCAAAGCTAGTATACTATTTAATTTCAGAGATATTTATATATCAACTAGATATTTGCTATTTAGTACGTATTGGTCATACATAGCTGGTTATCACAGGAATCTTATTAATGCTAATGATGGTGATTCAATAGGAAGTAATTACTTGTCGGCTATTAATTATAATTATATTATGCTATAGCTTTTCAACGCGACATCGCTCGAGTCCGGCGGATATGATTTTTTTTACCCGAGACATAGAGATAAGGACTCTCCTTGAGAAATTATGCATTTCAGTTTATTTATTCGCGTCTAGATTATAATATTACAGCCAACGTGCTAAGATGACGGGTAAACAGGTGTCTAAAGAGCTCATGCGACTGACATAAGTAACTGCTGAGCAGACGTGACAGCTGTCAACATGATCTCATACCCGGAGGAGCATCGCGTCAGTCACTTGGACATTAAATCATAATATAATAATGATCCATAAGAAATGAGGCATCGATAGCGCATTGGTTAGAACCTCTCATCAGGGGTCAGTGAGATCGAATGCTGAAACGATGTGGGTATGATTTGGTGAAGGAAAACATGGCGAAGAAAACTGCATATACCTGAGAGTTGAATACAATGTTCTCAAACGCTCCATAAAACTCACTTGGCCGGTGTGGTGGGCAAGGGCCAGCCCATTCTTATAGGATAAGAATGCCCAGCAGTGGGACATAATGGTATACGACAGTGGGCTGTGAAAGCCTGAGAGTTGACGCTTGAAACGCTTTTTAATTACCTCTAAAACCTACCGCCTATAATTGTGTAGTGTATAATTTTTTAGAATCCTTCTAAACTAAAGCAAGTATGTAGGTATTAAATGTCAAGCGACATACATATTACACATCCAACTGGCGCCTATATCGATAAAATATTTCAGATAACATAGTTATATCACACTACAAGTTACAACTAGCTCTGAAGTGATGGATAACTTGGAATTTTAATCCTATCAAATCCCTCAAATCAACATCAATTATATTTGGAGGAATGTTTTTGACCTACTTCTAGTCAACTACTACAAATATTCCAAAACCTTAGTTAATTAAACCTAATCTTTTGCAATCTTTGAATCAAGAGTTACTAGGAAAATATCTAGGACTACGAACATTTTGCAATGCAATAGGCACTCGTATGAATTTCAAATAATATAAATTCCAGTAATACCTTCGACGACCTCCGTGGCGCACCGCGCAGGGGACGCACGCTCGGATTCGAGTGGCAGGTCGCGGGTTCGATTCCCGCCACGGGCCACTTTGGAATTTTAGTCTAGTGGGAGGCTTTGGCCGTGGCTAGTTACCACCCTACCAGCAAAGACGTACCGCCAAGCGATTTAGCCTTCGGTATGATGCTGTGTAGAAACCGTTGGGGTGACTTGACTTACCCCTTCCAAGTTAGTACGCTAACATCTTCGCCTGCATCATCACTTACCATCAGGTGAGATCGCAGTCAAGTACTTACTTGTATAGCATAAAAATATATATATGTATATAAAATCCAGTAATACAGCCAAAATTACCATGCAGGAATCCAAGATTTTAAAACATACTGTTTAATTCAGAACATATTATTATTATTTACAGTTTTTATTCAAGAACCTTTGCCAGACCTGCACCAAAAATGTGATGGAAGGATAAAATTTAGTACACAAACACGTCGTAGTAAATTGAACAGCACAAGTGGCTCGTGTAAACAATTGCAAAGTAATATGAGTAATATCAACAGACGACATCGCCTACCGCATTCCGAGCAGACTCCAGACCAGACCCACCTACTCACAATGAAGCTAGACATATCACAAATACTCCTTCAAACAACTCCACTAGTCACCAACATTGACGATCGACGTACAAAGTACAAACTAAACAAATGACACGAACTTTTTTTGATGGAAAGAAAAAAGATTTGCTATAAATTATCCTCCTTGACGGGCAGAAAGAAATGCCATTCAAACAAAAGGGAGTAAGCTTTTGCTGATAGCAATAAATACTAACGTAAATAATCAGCCCCCCTCAAATTGCGACCCCGCCTCCCATAATGTGTAAGCCCTCATATTGTGGTCTCTGTTATACATACAGACAATTGAACAACACGTGCCCACATTTTAACTCGCGTAGATTTAGTTTTCTAGTGTCCAAGATGCAAGCGCTGAACTCTCTCTATGAGTCAAACTGCATCAAGATTGTACATAACCACACCGTGGGGAACAAACATATTTTTACATTTAGATATACAAGTATCAACAGCTGACTGTACTTTAAAATGACGTCATGAGTACCGAGTCATGAGCATGACTCATGACACCAATCAAGAACCAAAACAAAACATGATGCGAAATTTCATTGCCCAGTGCACGCTTCAAATATTAAAGAGACTATTACTTAAAGGAAATGCAACTTTCTTTTGCAGTTTAGGGAAATTGGGACACCGCAGTGGAACGCGAACTCAATACGCGCTGAAAAATGAAATAAGTAGGTACGCGTGATGTTTTATTTGATAGTGTTAATTGGTGACTTGCTCTTTCACTAAATATTGGAAGCATGAGAGATTGAAATGGGAAAAATGTATTCGTTATTAATGATTTCGATTGCATTTGCAACCCGCATCATAACAGTAATGTGGCAAAATTAATTGTAGAGCGACTTGATTACGATTATAAACTTTGCAACGAAGACCTTTTAATAATTTCTCCAATCTGGAATCGCAACTGATTTCAATCGTAATCGTTAATAATGTTGAAGATTTATGAATTTTGATTATATCATGTATCTATAATCATCATTATGTAACGTGTATTTTGCAATAAAGATATTTCTATTTCTATAAATTTTGCCGAAATTCGCATGAAAATAGCTTCCCAAGTTTATACATCAATAATGTTACGAGAAATGATAATGTTTAAACAATGAATAAAAGCGTAGACTCATTATTATGTAAGTAGGTTCACTAAGTACAGTATCAAGTATCCCGGCATCACTGAGAAAGCGCGGTGAAGGATTAGAGTGAAAGTGCGTCAGACAAATTACACGTTGACGAGAAACTCGCCGCACTCGCCTCAAGGACGAATTACCGGCGAGATTCGACGAAACCGACCAGAGACCACTGCCACTTGAGCAACAAGTGTAAATGGCAGTGCAGAGCGCACGCTAGTAAACAAACAGTTCGGCTTCTTTAGTGACTCAGCCCTCAATGGAATCTTTATTCTGAGATATTTTTATGATAAAACTCATGTATCTCTTAGGACATTCACTCATCTGCGAAATAGTTACAAACCAAAACTTCAACTCGAATTTAAACTGTTGCTGATGATAACTAGGTGTCTGCAGTTTCTCTTGATATAAAGTAGAGAAAAGAAGAGAATCAAATCTTAAATTGTTTGCATCGATCGCAAATCTTCATCACCGATGTTATGGTTATCTGCGATGTTTTGGCCGATGCAATTGGTTAATATTGTGTGTATAGGGTCTGCGTGAACTCTCTTAAATCGTACCTTTTGTTTCTGGAAGTACACTTCCTCGCTTAAGATCCATTACCCGCACACGACACCTAATCACCTGCCACCGAACTGCAAACTGCTCACACCGGCAGCTCGCTAACGAGTCTCTAACGAAGTAATGGAAGATGACACGACAAATTCGCGGATCCTGACGACCGGATGACCGCCAAGCCACCGACAGACTTGTCGGAAGAGCGTCGTAAGGTGAATAGGCAATTCTGACAGCGAGGTACCGACAGTCGGAAAGGCAATAATATTATCCTCCCGACCGCTCTAGTAACGGCGATCAATATCTGGATAGGTATTAAAATACACAAGTGCGTACAAATCACAGGTGTGTTCTCTACTCCCTCAATCTCATGATCTGATGAGACGACACCCGCGACACAAGTCAAAACCTGAGAGACATCACGAGGGCAGTATTTACCTTTAAGGACTTCGAGACACGGGGTCACTGCCAATATCTAAATTCCCGGCTGGTATTAAGGATTTTTTTATAGTCAACGCGAGCAAACGAGCAGGCGGGTCACCTGATGGTAAGCGATCACATGGACATTTGTAGCACCAGAGGAACTGCAAATACGTTGCCGGCTCTTATAGGAAATTTGTTTATCCGCCCCTTGAATAACCCCATGTTATAGTTTAAAAGGAATACTGTCCCTGATAGAAACGCCCAATGATATTAATTTTATCTGCTCGGAAATCGAACTCAAGACTTCGTGATCTGCAGCCGAAAATACTGACTACTAACTAATAAGCAGTTAAAGGTCGTGACTGAGAGATGAGCTGTGGTCACCCCAGCGCTCGGCAGGTACAACAGGAATCGAGCGGTCAGCTACCAGGATGCAGGTAGCGGCTGTAAGGAGGATGCGCTTCCGGCGACTGCCGCCCACCACTAATGACTCCAGTTATCTTGCGCGATAACGGGACCTCACTGACTTGTGAGTATGATTTATGAATGACGCTCCAACGGCCTTCACGGCGGACCGAGGACGTATGCTAAATTATTTATTATCTATTCAAGTTCAAATCATTATAAAAATAAGTAGCATTTATGGCTATAACAACATTGTGTCGTGAATTTATACTTTTTTTGTTTGTAGGAGGTAATATCTATAAAACTGTAGGTTTACGACCGAAATTAATACCATCAGTATTTTCTCTACTGATAGAGGTAAGATTTAGGTAAGACAAATCTGGATACGAAAGAATTATACGGGAACTAGGTGCAACAGATTTTCATCAGCACCCCGTCAGACCCATTCTTGACTAAACACGACTGAGCAAACTTCTCTCGGGATCTGAATTTAGATAGATTAAAATTTGATAAAAGAACTGCAAGTAAACTCAAAGTTATTTGAAAATAGGTATCTACGACAATATTAGTATTTTCGTAAGTGGACAAATTCACAGACAGAGGTCAAAATACACATAAGTATGTTAATATACTTACTCGTATTAAGCGATTATAATGGTTCAAGTTCAATGCTGGTATTACATATTTAGTAGTAACTTAATCGATACTCTTTGTGGATTCGCCGTGAAACACAAATTAACATTTAAAATCTGCTATGGATTAAAGTTATTAATAAAAAATAATCTGTTTTACAATTCTTGAAAGACAGTTCGCGAATATGGTTCGTGGTACTCTAAAGAGTTATCATCGAAGATAACTGATAAGCCCAGTAAAAGCCGCCTTCTTTCATGTAACTGATGGCTACACGACATTGACACACAAACATACAAGCGCAAACAAATTGTGTTGTAGATAACGATGTCTGTTAGCAACAGGCGAATATGTTGATTCATCGATATTGCAGTTTGCGATATACCGACGTGATTAACGTGACTATTGTAAGTCATTACAGACATGTAGGTACTTTTTTACCCACGACGGAACGGAGTACGGGTATATGCGTTTAGGGTGAGAGACCGTTTGTACATTAGTTGGTTGATGAAATTTTTTGATTGTTTGTGTGTTAAATTGTTCACAGAAAACGAATATCCAATAAAAAAAATGTTTGTTTGTTTGTTTGTGCACATCCAATGTTCCCATTTATTTCCACAACGGCTGAACCGATTTAAATTTAGTTTTTTGTATAATGTTTGGTATTCATTGGCGATGGTTCGTAGATAGTTGTTACGAACATCGATCACCAGGGGGCGCCATAAAAAACATTTATAGTGCAAACGAATGTTCCCATTTATTTCAAAAACGGCTGAACTGATTTCGATACAGTTTTTAATAAAATATTAGTGACTTATTGGCGATGGTTCGTAGATAGTAGTTACGAACATAGCTCACCAGGGGGCGCCATTAATACATTCGGAATGTAAACGAATGTTCCCAATTTAAGCTTTTGGAATAAAAACGACCGAATCGATTTGGATACATTAATAGATAGTTGTTACGGAAATCACTCACCAGGGGGCGCCACAATAAACGTTTCTTTATCATTTGGTAGCGAAATTTTCTAATGTGTCTTATAATGTTTCTAGTAAACTCCTAGTGTTTGAGATTGTTTGATATGTTCTCTCGAGGCTCACACATTATATTTGGTGACGAGGACATTATATCTGATGATGCAACTTGGGATTGAGTGTTACTCAACAATCGTAACTATTAAAATACTTGGAGCTTGGTACCCATTAGGTTTCGTTTAACTATTCATTATAACACATTTGATCTGATGACGAGGGTCAATGATGCCTTCCGACGCTGCATAGAGGAGATAGTGGCTAGTTTAAAAATTAATTTTTATTTTGTAATAATATAATAGGTACTTATACTAATTGAAAAAGTATAAAACAAGTGGAAAATTAAAAAAATTTTAAACACCCACGACTCTTATAGACTTGAAATTGAAAAAGGATTAAATAATATTTTTAAAACTCCCCGACTAAAGGAAAGTAAGAACTAAGAACCTATCAGTATAATTTCAAATCCAAGAAAATCCGTCGGAGCTGCCATTGACATTTCTGTTTCCAATATCAATTCATGCAGTTAGTACCTATAGGTAAGCTTAGCGGTAGCTTATTATAAGAAGTATCAAGAAATTGAATTAGTTACCAAATGAATAAAGTAAACACACACACTGGTAAACAGCAACATCTTGCACCATCAACACCGGCACAGGCAGAAAATAGCAGCTCCGGCGGATTTTCTTGGATTTGTAATTATACTGATAGGTTCTTAGTTCTTACTTTCCTTTAGTCGGGGAGTTTTAAAAATATTATTTAATCCTTTTTCAATTTCAAGTCTATAAGAGTCGTGGGTGTTTAAATTTTTTTTAATTTTCCACTTGTAATTGTATTACGTTTAATTTTAAATGTAGGTTAGAAATGATGTAACAGAAGCTACTTAGTAGTCTTAAGCAATGTCTTCGTCGAAAGTTTTTGGATGGCCCTTTATCTATTGAAATTTAGAGAGATTTGGATACCTTTGGCTCTAATTACTGTATCAAAGTTACGTTTCTCTGCCCTTTACAATAAATTTTATACTAAAATGACAGGTGACATTAGGCCCGATTTAACCCAAAGCAGAGACGAGTGGAAATGTGTTTTGAATAACCAATTAGTTTTTTTATTCCCACATCTCCTCTCTGCTAAGCTTCGGTGGAAAATGAGACATCTGCTTCGTTTGATCCAGTCAAACGAAGCACATGTCTCATTTTTCTATAGAATTTTTTGCCACGAGAGAGCAAGTTGCGTCGCAGAGCGGAGATAACATCTCCTCTCCTCTCGTCTTTTATCCGCATTAGTGAAAATCGGGCCTTTGTTGTCCACCGCAACCGTTTTCGGAATGTAACCTAGAACAAGGGGACGGCCCCAAAGTATAGCGGTATAGAGTTTTGACTTTTCATAGGAATGTGAAAAAAAATCATTTTTATCACTGCAAGTGTCAAAGTTACAGGATCCTGACCAAATTGCCAACTAAAATGATTCAAAATTGTGGGAGTGCCAACTGCTGTTACAGCTGTCCTTATCCTCGCGCAATGTTAACGTGTAATCTTATCGCGACATATCTTCACAATTTCGAGTGTCGATAGATTACGCATTGTGGCGATAAACGGAATTATTGTCCTATCAATGGCTAACTAAACAGATTCTAGTACAGACTAGAGAGCCATAAAACTATTTATAAAAATCATATGCAATTCTTCAATATTTCTCACTATCAGACCAGAATATTTATGGTGAAATCCCTAAATCGAATAAGCTGCCCCAATACAAACTGCGTTAAATTACTTTTCATAGTAAGTATATGAATATTAATTATCTCCATTCCAAACAACCAAATTAGTTTAAAACAATCTCATTCTCATATAAACATGGAGAACGTGGGAGTTGGGACGGATAGTCCCAACTCCCACTGTTTGATTCATAGCGCAGAAACTAAAAGTGTCAGCCGTATACCGTGACTCGTAACTAATTGTTAAAACAGTAAGCGGGTACTACACTGCTCTGTACAGTAGTAACTCAGTAGTTATAACAATCTAAGCACGCTTCGAGTGAAATGTAGTACCTACGCGGAAGTGTAGTGCAGTCGGATTCATTTTCTTCATCCAGTTCGGAATTAAAATGAAAACTTTGGAAAGTGTCTGCACACGTATTACGTATCTCTAAGAATTTGCTCTTTCGATCTACAGCTCGTTTTGCTCGATCGTGGATACGTAATAGCGTAATTTTAAGATTAGTTTTCAAATGTCAAAATAAGAAATCACATAAAATCTGATGTAATCTGAATCCTACCGATACTATTGTGTCTAGATAAATTTATGATCTCGTATCTATTACTATTGACGGTTGTAATAATTATGCATCATGTTGTGATTATATAGCAGACAGCAGTGCAGTTATTCAAATTAACTCGTAATAAACTACTTTCTACGCTAATTAATGATTCCTTGCAAAATGCAAGCAGCACATAAAATCATTACGTTACCAGCAGATTGTATGCAGCTTTTCTAGTTTGATAGATTACATGAATGATTACGCAAAATTTAAAGAATATGTAGGATCTTGAAGATTAGTAAAACGTTAGTAACGGTGACTCTACACCTAGTATATATGCCGCCATAAGATGATCAACTCATCGGCAACCAGAAACTCCAAATCTTAAGACATTGGTGCTAATTCTGATGTACAAAATCTCTAAACTAAACTAATTTAAAATAGTGCTATCCATTTCAAACTGCTCCCCTGGAAAAGGATAGCACTATTTTAAATTAGTTTAGTTTAAAGATTTTGCACAAAAGAATCGACCACATTGTCGTAAAAGTCTGTTAGTATTTTTTAGAATATATTTCGGAGAATGTGCTCAGGAACAATTACATTTGATTCCTCCGTCACTTTTTTACCATAGAGCAGCAAGACATCATTTAGGCGTCCTACATCGTTGTCATACTCGTAGCATCTCCAAGGCTAGCGTGCTCCACCTTAATCTGTATCACCACTCTCTAGCTAATAAATATAGTTAAAAATAATCACGAAAAAATGCAATTGCATCAAGAGGTTATAGAAGCAACGCACAGACGGTCAGATGTGAGTTGTAACACCTGTACATAGTGTTCTATAGCTTTAAAAATGTAAATATTGTACGCCTCGGAACTCGGTATAGCGTGAGGTGTGATTTGTGAATGTAATGCTTCCTAGTCAGGTGCCAGGCTCTGGAGTAAGGACCAACACGGCGAGCGTCGACTATCAAATGGAAAACAACACAGACACCGCTGGACGCGTCATATCGCCCATCGCCAATATTTGGGGTCAGACGCGGCGGGAATGTTGTACGACAGATTCCAACGTACTTACGTTAAAAGAACGTTTTCAACGATATATGTATAAGTATTTTGTCTTCTTTAGATACATACCTAAAAGTTTCAGAAAAAAAAAAAAAAATTGTTTAGAAAAAAGTTTTACCCGACTACCAAGGAATGGTTGTTGGTTCATGTCATTCACAAATTGTCAATTAATTTAAGTTATCTTGTTTTAGCATTTGTTTATTGTTGTGAGCCCGCAAGTCGCTACGGCAATGACCTTAAACATAATGTGACCCCGCCACCAGTCAATGACGCTCTCATGCGGGTCGACAACTTGCAATCAATATGTTTCATGCTAATTTATTTTAACGTTTACTTTGAACATATCGAACATTTTAGGCATGTACTGAGAAATGGTACAGTAAGGATAAAAATAACAATGGTCGATGTTCTAGCATGGACCGCAGACAATTTCTCTATCGGGGAAAGGACAAAAATGTTTATCTCCTCCTACACCTTTTATGCCACTGTGCATGGGCGTAATAGAACAAACAATATACTCGTGGTCGTGGATAAAATAGCTTTTAAATAGCTTTAGCCAGGAGAGAAAAAAAATCTAACCTATATAGGGGATATAAGGATATAATCGGACCCATGGACTTTTTAAGGCCAGCCCTGGTGAAAACATTAAGAAAATTAATACTTATTGGCTGGAAAAAATGAGATAGGTAATGTAAAACTATCACAACATACAAAATCAAGCTGGTGTAAACTTCGAAGAGTTAATACTTAAGTCTTGAGACAAACGCAAGCCTCTTCAGCTTCAGAGTACTAACACTGCAAGTTGCAACAGTATTTGCGTGCGAGTGGTTAATCGTAACAGTAGTTTTACGCCAGTGCTCGGTGGAGCGCCACTCAACCGGCCTAGAACCGAAAGAGGAAGATCGTTTGTCCACAGCCGTCAACGAAAGTCACAGAGAACGAGCACACGGCGCCAAAGTAGTGGTCGTAACTCGTAATAGGTACATTTAGTATGTCCATGTATGGAGGGCTTGTGCCCACCACGCACCCGTCTCTACATACCGATCTCATCCGGAAATAATCTCGTACCCGTATTCGATGAGATGGACGGCCAAAGCCTACAAATCCACAGCCACACAGAGCGTGGTAGTTGTTGTGTAGGAAGTGCAACGTTGATGCGCGCGCGCCGCATGCAGCGATCCCCGCCCGCGATAACTAGTGAGGCCTACTAGATACATCGATAATTTTGTTTATATGCCAAAGAACGAGCCAAACGTCCATCTGATGTCTGCGTCTGCCCGCCAGAATGAGTGTATCCTAAGTCTTTCATACAATGCATGTATATACATCAAACTGAATTGACACAATAACAAGAAAAAGTAGAGCTACGTAAAGCGTATATCTTTTCTTCACTTTAATATGATTGAAAGTCTTTGATGTTACCTACGATGAATGTAGAATCTAGTTCCCAGACTCGTTCTCTACATTGTACAAAATGCTTTGAAAGTCTCAAATATTAGCGAGTACTGTAATAATAACACATAACAAACAATGAATTACATTGTAAAAGTGAAATTTAGGGCGGCCAAATTTACTTTCTGTTGTAAGCCCTTTTACTTTTCCATTGACTGTCTCTTTCGTAGATCCTTTCTTTGATTGCTCTACGCTGCACACTTTTGCTTCGTTGAGTCTAAATTCGAGTCTTGTTTGTTAGTGCCTGATTTGTCTATCATCGACTTTCGATATATCGATAACGCTGATGATTCTTAAACGTATAAGGCCAACGTGACCACTCGACTCGGGAACAATGGCTTCGAGTGCCGGATAACCATTTACAGTAGCGATTATCATCCTCAAAGCTACTTGAGATGCGGTACAAGCTGCTCTAGTGGTACTCGTCGTCTAGAGGTACCATTTTGTTTCCAATCGGTCTGCCATTAACTATTCTGCGCTATTCAAATGTAGAACGCGAGATCGTTGATTCTTCAACAAGGTCTGATACGCCATTGTTTGTACAATTTTATGCACTTATAATTTGTTTTTGGTGTTGATTTATTAAAAACATTGCTTGACAGATTGTTATCGTAAATGGCGCTACAATAAATTTTCATGATTCTAACATAATTAATTCAGCTTATGTAAAAGCGCTAAGCTATAACGAAGAATGTATGATTACTCAATTAAATTCAAGTTATTTAAGTAATTTAGCAGAAGAAGGTACTTATGTAGTCCTAGTCTGGTCGTCAACAATCAGGAAGGTCTCCAGTTCTTTATGAATGGGAGTACAAATGGATATAAATAGAGAAGCCGGTCACCGTGTCAATACCAACACGACAATGGAGGCTGGCGGGCGGCGGCCACCGAGCCGGGGTTGCGAATTACGAGTCTATACATCTGATGCAATCATCGCAATCGCGACTGAACTCTTGTAACATTGTCCAATAGGCAGCATGAGGTCCTAGCATAAAAATAAATTACAAATCTGTTTTATGTAAGCTAAAACTACATGGTACCGAATCTACCGCCGCGATAGGAAAACCGATTCGTACAGACAACCCGCAAGCAACTCAGAAAAATCATGATGCTACTAAAAATGTTACGAGTAAAAGGAAAACTCCTAAGCTAATATTGATTAAAAAAAAAAACTAACGAATCAATACAAGTAGACAGAATTTGTAACATTGCAGGTTTTAAAACTTCAGTGCATGCGGGGATCATGTGTAGTAAACTACACGTAGAAATATTATACCTTAGAATTCTTTAGATCAAAGAAATCAAAACCAAAAGGTTCATTCTTTCACGTAGGCTTGACTTACAGGCGCTTCTCTACGGCCACGGCAAAGCAGAAGGCAAGAAACTCAGTATATAAAAATTTTATTAAAAAAAAAGCTCTCGCAGATAGCTGAATGGATTCACACGTTACGGGGAAGCCTGAATACAAGATCAGTAGAATGGACCGATCACCGGATATGAGTCAGGGAGACAATGATTTCGGGCGCACCACACTACACCGCTCCCATTATGGCCGAGAGCGAGCTGGTGGGATGGTACCAGACAATGGTGATGTGCGCCACAAAAGTGGACAGTCACGCCGGTGACGTCACAGCGGACGCGAGCACAATGCCCCTGCAATTAACTGTACCGACTATTATACTAGTGAATAGGCGCGTGCGCCGCGTAAACAAGCGCCATTCAGATCGTGCGACAATACATGATGCAGCCACAGAAGCGGTGCCGGCTCAGTGTTTTACGCTCCGGCCTCTTATTCCCTAGAGCCCATAACTTTCTGATTTTTCAGTTAAATACTTTGCATATCCCTGTTAACGCGCGTTTCCGCGTCTAATTACAATAGCAGTTGGACTCAAGATTCGCGATCGCATCTTTATAAGCCCGTTACGTCTGGTAATCTGACGTGAAACATAAAACTTAGAGCCGTGTTCAAGCAATGCAACGATGACCTACTTCAATTTACCGTTGCAATTTTTTTATAGGGAGGAATGGCGAGACGAGCAAAACATTCACTTGATGTTAAATGATACGCATGCCCAGGTTAAATACAGTGACCAAAGACTTTGCATTGCAATCTATAATACGAATCTAATCGCTGTACTGCGCTCATCATCCTGAGACATCAGTCCTGCATCGTACCCAGTAATTTCTCCGGCTACAGTACACTTCAAACCAATAATACTTCGCGGTAGAAAAACTGACACTGCGATGGTACCTAAACGAACTCCTCAAGAAGAGTCCTAAGTCCTAACACCTGGTAAAAACTCATCTGCATCTCGCTCAGTCCTAACGCTCAGTCCTAACACCTGGTAAAAATACACCAGCATCTGGCTCAAAGTTCAATGGAGAAATCGAGATAGCTTCTGTAGTATATCGTCTGTTGGCATTTGCGAAACCTCTTCTCTAGTTCCACAGTAATTCGCAACGTTCAGTGTTCACACGCGACCGTTTACGCAACCGAGTCCAGCGCGCAAGTGTTGCGTTCCTTCCTGTCATTATTTCTAGTGCCGGCGATAAATGAGACTAGGCGTGCGCGGAAAGAGTATAGCACCAATTTAACGCAGATTCAATTAAGTTTGCAGATTACGAGTTTTTAACTATACTGTTATTTGCATAAGATGTTAGCTAATAGCTTTATACGTTTTCTTGGTTTAGTATATTGGAGTTGTTATCATTTTCATCTTTACATACATACATTGTATGAATGGATCGCTCGCATTAACAACCGCTTTTGAATCTCAACATTTTAATTATTAATCTTTTGTTTTCGTCAATCTTCCCTTACTTCTTGAAATATTTTTAACAGTTCATCAAAGATCGTGATCTCATCAACTTTTGCTATTCAATTAACTGGCCCTTGCATTGCTCTACTCATTACATTCAATTCGGTAACTGTACAAAGATACCGTTCCCATTTCGTTTCATTTTTTTATAGTTATTAACTCACACTTTTCATAAGCTTCGTTAATAGGAACATAAACCAACTAGAATTAAGTATAATATCTGAGTATTGTCGTCGTCGCTAGCACATGTCACTGTAAGCGACGAGGTTGCGCGCGCGCACTCGACCTCCGGCGAAAGTATCGGTCGCGCTCCCATTGTCAGGGTGTACTATAACTACCAGCTAATGTTCTACAGTTAGCTACAGTGCGAGTGACACAGATACACCATATCGATGTTTTGTTGTCTGGCTTTTGTTACTCCCATCACTTATCCTATCATTCATTTGAAACATGGTTATTTTCTCTTGACTTTTTATTCGAGTATGGCTTGTTTCCTCCTAAGTTTTACTCGCATACCCATTATTGTTTGACTACAGCTGTTAATTGTTGCGTATTAGTATGAACATCATAATTTTAGGCACATAACTAAGCACTATAAGATTTTTCGATCTATTCATGTACTTTTGAATTTATGTAACGTTTCCTTTTTCCAATTTGTAACTTATAGGCAGACATATTTTTTCTTATGGAGAAATTCAAAGTTCCTTCCCCTTAAATTCAGCCCTACAATGAATTCTCCAAATGCAGTTGAATCGCCATTATGCTTACAATATAATGTATTTCACAATTCGCAAGCGCCTCTAGCACAGTATTTGTACATTCAAGTGCTATTCACACGTTACCTCGTATCTCTAAACATTGAGTACAAAACTAAAAACAATACTCCCAAGTGGCCATTGTTTTAGCTCTGTTACAAATATAACTACTAGCATTAGTAGATCCACCTCGCCAGTGCGAGTTGTGGAGTAAATGCGGAAATGTAATTAGGGACAAGCGTTTCACGTCGGCTTGATCTATGAACTTAGCGGTTATCTACTTATGCCCACCCAATTCTGTATTCAAAATGCTCTTCACAAAGTCATTTTCATTCACCAAACTAAGATCATTCCGCCGAAAAATAACTGCTTGCTAATATATATGACTAAGCCAACATCCTTATTTCTGTTGTCTCTGCAAACATCTGTATAATAATTATGTATCTAGCTCTAGATACAATATGAAATTCTTTCCTTGTTTATGTAGTGCTTGCCGGACATTTCTTATCGGTTATATGGTTTAAACTACCAAGTTTTAATTCTGCCGCTACTACTTGTAGGTATTTCATTCATCTAAAAAAGTTTTAAAGAAAGATCAAAAAATATGTAATTTACTGGTAGTTAAATCAACATATCGCTTGATTGAGAATTAAGACATCTACAAAAACAACTTCATTATAGTGATTTCAAACAACTTCTTATGCTAGGCACACATACCGACGACGTGTGGATAAAAAGCGATCGAAGTGGTGTAGTGAATAATAAAAGGCATCGGCATTCTTCTGCGAACTCATCACATCGCGTCAGCCGCACCTAATATCAAGTGTTGTAATATTGCCGCAATCTTATCATTTATCGGTTCCTAGAGCTTGGTGCACTGGTCATTTTACGTGGAAAATAAATTCTTTCTCGTTGATTTTATCGTAGCAGTATCGGAAAATTTGAAACCCAGCCATCCATATAACATCTTATACAATAAAATATCGATGACAATAAATGCCGAGCCCAAACCCTTGGACCAGGAAAACTGAAATGTCACATTGAGCTTCATTTTACAATGAAGTATTGAATGAGTCTTCTTGTCTTAAGATATGATGATGTGAAATTCCCACTAGCACATCTGGACAAGACAGGAGCGGTCAGCTAGTCAAACATAATGTCAATAGTCGATACTGTTATATCAAAGTGGGGAACATAATTCATTGCTAAACATTATGAAAGAAACGAATACGATAAAACTGAGACAAAACGTCATGGATTTTGCTAGGCCTTCTAATAAATGTAAGTTCATAAAGCATCACTCGCGTGTGTCATGGCGAGACAATCGCAACGAATGTCAAGGAGCCGGTAGTAAGTGGTTACTCACTTAACAGCTGAGTATTTATGTATAGGAGTGGTGCTACTTGAGGATATTACTGAGCTTTATTAGTCATGGACATTATGACAACAACTATAACAGCGATTTAAAAGATGTTTTGCACCATGTTTTGTATGATCCAATAACACTTGTCAAAATTCAGCATCATCGGAAAAGCTGCTGCACGAAGCTTATATTATGCTCTATACGCTGTCTGTAATATTATATAATGTAATCAGTGGATTATATGGATAGTCATCTGAATGATTTGTCCAAAACCATGTTCGTATTAGATATTGCTAATTGCTATCAATCATCCGACCTCTCTAACACTTTTTATTTGTTGAATCACTTTTTAGTGGTTTTTTGATTGACATTGTTACTGAGTAGAGTGTAAACTTATCGTAAAGAATGCTTCAAACATCTTCATCCTTCACAAAATTAAAAATGTCTCTAGGCTTCTTTAGATAGACTATACAGTATTCCAAGGGACAAAAAAATAGCACAACAAACTTCAAAGTGTTACCTACGCAATAATGAAAAGTAGGACAAACCATTTGAAGATGTTACACAATAATTTAAAAAGTAGGTATTCATTATTACCTAATTTTTTAAAAGCAATAACAAATTGAAGATCAGTGTCTCGATTAACGACATAGTTGCGTAGATGATAGTGGTCGCAGATAAACTGACAGACCGGCTGATTATTGTGATTGTATAAGTATACCAATGCACCGACGTCGATGCAAAAACAGCCTGGCGTGAAACGGGCGCGAGCGGTCAAAGGAATTAGTTATTACTACTAGTTATTACATACGACGTGTTTCAAACAGGTAAATTACATTATAGTACAAGTTTTACTAGTAGATCCCAAGAAGAGACTTAAGGAAATGAGTAGACAGTTGCCCTATTGCCATAATAAGTGTCGTTAACAGTCCAGCGTTAGGTTGGCGGTAGTAAGAGGTACACTTCGTTCCTCATCCTTCACAATTTTTTTTAATTGGGAAGCGATAAAGTTAAATAAGAAACTTATACCTGGAAAGTAGCAGTATACAATGACCAAAAAGTTTATAAATTGACTCATTGAGTATAGCTAATTATGAACATACATACATTTTACATACATCAATGTTCAGTGATAACCAATTTAGATTTTAAGAATACAAGTAATGGCTAAGAACTAGTGCAAAGTTGACAATTAAGCAGAGATAGGACGCTCTTCTCTTCAAAATTCAGGACTAACAAAACGCATGCACTAGGATAGAAAACAACATGGCTGTGCAATGACAATATAATAATTAGTAGCAAAAGGACATACAGGTGGTGAAAGACAACACTAGAGCAACAAGCACACAATGATAGGCAGTGGTTTGGTTGGTGACATGCACATAGGTGATTATGACACAACTTTTATCTGTTTTGGGAGTTACTAATCTTTATAAAGTTATATTTGAAATATTGGAAAAAAGTTTTATTATTTCGTTCGTCGTTATTATCTTTCTACAATGAAAAATATTGGCTTACAATAATTTTTCTGAATTAAATCGGTCAATTTTCTAGTCAATCAAGCATTTAGAGCATTCAAGGTCTTTCCATAAGATCAAATCTCTTATGTCTTATTTGTATTCAGAGAAACCTCTGTGAAATAATATTCCGAAGGTCGCCAGAAACCGCTAGGACTCATTCTATACGACGTTCACATCGCAATTTCGACTAAAAAAAACATTTCCTACGTCACATTTTATGAATGGTGACTCATGGGCTGCATCATCAGTATCACAATCTTTGTTTTTAAATAAGTCATTTCTAAAGTGTGTCCTCAAAAAATTTAGCACTCGTAACAACCGTTGGTTGTCCAAGTTGAGTTCTATGTATACTCATTGTCCAGCCATAGAAATATCACTTCGTCTGAAACTTTTTTCATAGTCAATTGGATGCAAGTTTAAAGTGATGCAAAAAGGTACGAGTAGTTCATATAATAACGATGTACGCGTCACAGAGAATGCTCACGTCATGGCCCACAGCCTCCACCCAGCCCACACAGAGCTTACCTTGCAGGTAGCCGCGCTTGGCGTGCAGGCCCTCCAACGAGTCCAGCGGCTCCGAGCCTTCGACAAAACGCCAACTTTAGCATCTCATCTCATGCACAAGCTACACACTAACACTACATGCTACTGTTATTGAATACATGTCGGGATTATAAACAAACAAAGATATTAGTTAAAAGATGCACACGCAGGAAGTTTGACAGTGAGAGGATCTTGCAGCAGTGCGTCCCAAGAACAGTCTTTATCTTTGTTGCGGAGAGTATAATAATTGTAATGTAGAATGATTTTAGTCTGGCTGTTAATGCAAAAACGATGTTTCACTACACAGTAAACACCTCCCTCACGTCTTTTGCGGCAAGTCGTCAGCCTGAGTTGATGAATAAATTAGTAGATTTATTTCGTGGGACGTACAAGTTATCAAGGATAATTTTAATAGGTTAACCAAGTGCACATCAAGATCGAAAAGTAAGTTAACAATCAGTAAAATTTAAAACAAACTCTTTAATATTATTGATTTAGGTAGAGCAGTAACGGTTAGACAGCGTGGCGTTCGACCTCTGTAGATTTTCCCTTCTACGCGGGAGATACTATAGTGCACAATTGTGCCACAGGTGCCATCTCAACCTCATTCTCATATCTCGATATACAGAAAAACGATATGACAGTTTGGTATCATGCTTTAAAAGGCACAGGGATAAAACAAGACCAATTGCCAAACTCCGGGCTGGTACCGGATTTTAGAAAAACCCATTTAATTTCTGGCCTGGCTGGGGAAGCAAATACAGGACCTCGTGATATGCAGGTGAACTTGCTCACTTCACCTGAGGCTTCATGAGCTTAGATGAAATACAAAGGCACGCCTAAATTTAAGATCTATTATGGCACGAGGAAATTGTAAAAAGTCGTTTACAATACCATCAAATGGTATGGGGCCATAAAAACCAACGCAACTCCATTGAGAAGCTCCGGTGCGTTACGGCCGGGCGATGTGGTTCAAGCATGAGCTCAAGGTCACAGGTTCGTCGTTCCGGTCTAATCAGCGTCAGTTTTTGTCGTTACTGTACAGTTTTTAGTCGGCATTGTTTAATGCTCTGATTGGCGTCAGATTCGCGCGGCGGATAGATAAGGACTTGTGTATTTTTGGGGAGACGCAGATGCGGCAACGCCCCTTAAAATTTTCTACGATAACTGACGTTATATGGATCTTTGAGTAAAACCCAATAATAATGAAACTCCAACGGTTCTTTTCTTTGAAGAACGATTTCGATATAAGTACTGACCGGATTTTCGATGTAAGTACCAAGTAAGTCTACGGTTGCGAGTGTCGCATGTGTGTTATTTTCCGTGACACATAAAACTCATGACATAAAACCCATATGATGTACTATTTACTACCGCGTCAAGGTCCGATGCAGTATCGTCCGAACACCGCGCATTTATGTTCATTTAAATATTAATTCAAACTGACATAGCAAGTGGTGCAGATTACTGACAGGCAAATGACTCTAAACAAAAAGGTAACAACTTCCAATGAAATATCTTTGCAAAAATATTACACAGGTTCAGAGTTAAAAGCTTTTTATTAATGCCTTATTAATTTCTTTTCTTAGAATGTTTTCATAACATCAAAAACAGGAAAACATGAAACATCCTAAAGAAACCTAGACGCCTAAAAGATTGCCATAATTTTCTCAAAGGTGTGTTAAACCTGCCAACTTGCATATAGCTACTATGACGGAGAACGCCCTTCTGATTCTGAGAGCAAATGCCGTTTCTTATTTGTTCTTTTCAGTGCTTTCCGAACGTGGCGATAATCTCTGACTATTCATAAGTGTCTATGAGTTAGATAATTTATAAACATTTTGATATTTATTTTATAAGAGGCTCAATAGTAAATTATGTGACGTCACAGTTAATAAGAATGTGCTCCACATATTAGTACTCAAAGAAGCTGAAGTGAAAGCGCTAATAAGTAATTAGTGTAGCGAGAACAATGCCAACTAAGAGGGCGTTGCGGCCCGCGGCCCCGCCGGCCTCCAAGCAGGTCAAACACTATTTTATTAAACAAACTTAGCCGCACAACCAAAGTAACTGACGTAGATCAAGGGAATTCAACATTAATTTTGGTGACCTAACACAGCTTAGTTTGTTGTAAGCCATTCTCACTACAACATGTGTTAGGAATTAGAATTAGAACTGGGAACAAAGACAACATCCAATAAAAAAAACAAAGAAATATATCCATCATCAATTACAGCAAGAGATAGTATATGTATAAACCATTTTTTATAGGGAAAAATGACCAGACGTTTATTATGAGATCTAGAATATGTGACATATTATACCTATATACACTCAGCTGAGCGTCACTAAATGTCATTTCGCATACTTTCGTTCCATTTCTATACATCTCGAAGTAATGCTACAGGTATTAAAGCTCTTGTACCCAGTAACTTCACTACCTAAAGTGTTATTCAAACCGAATCACAGTAATGCTTAGCAATTATTATCATCCAGGCAGACTGTAAAAAATGGTTTTTAGAGGGAATTGAGCAGTGAGTTATTTGCACTGCAAGCAACAGATGAGCTCACCCGCTATCATTATCAGCTGATAACGGCGCGTATTCAGGTCAGTATCAACTGATAACACGACGGAGCGTCTTATGCAGTCTCATACATTAAACACTTACAAATATTCAGAATCCTATTAATATTTTTAATGTAAAAGTTTGTATGTTTATTATCTGCCACATTGTAACTGAATAAATTTGACTGATGACAAATTTGGACTTTTGTGCCCAAAACTCCTTGGTAGTCTGCTAAATTCTAGTTTAGAAGATGATACAAAAATCATTATAAGAATTTAGAACGACACTAAGCTACAGTTGCCTAACACACTGAGAATACAAGATTGTGTGTGTATATTGTAGAAGAAGATAGATGTATGAAGTGTTAGATGGTAAATGATATAATAAGTACAGCCTTGAGCGAGTGTGATAATTTACACACATTTATATAAGGAATGCATGTTAAAAATGTAATCAGTTTTGTTTCCTGGCTATGTAATGTGTGTTTCAGGTTTAAAATTACATAATTCAATAAATATAACTACGAACTAAATAGACAATAATACACTTTCAAATATTTTTTTTCTCATAGCCTCAAACAGCATATATAGAACCCCAAACTTAAAATAAATATTTTATAATTTCTCACTAGTTGTAAAAGTTCATTAAGTTTTATGTATGGTGCATTAATAATAAAAATAAATAAATAAATAAAATAAAAAGTTGAACATAGAACATGTGACTTATGGAATTCCCATGATTGAATAGTATCAACCATTTGCTTGCATGATGCAACATAAGAATCATCAAGAAAATCAAACTTTGTTTTCTGACACCACTTGTAGAATGAATAAAAAAATTAAATCAGCAAATATTTTTTACAATATCACATACAAAGTGGCAGTACTCACCCTTGATGAGTGGCTCTGTGACAATGTTGACGTCCTCCTGGGGGATCATGTCCATGAGGCGGGCGATGTCAGTGGCCAGCATGTGGTCCACCACCTCCAGGAGCTTGGGCTTGAGCGGGTGGAACTTGGTGAAGTCATGGTTCGCCAGAGTCTCTTGCATCTTTTTGATATCTGGGAAATCTCCCGGTGAAATCTGCTGCTCGCGTTGAATCCTGTCGTACACTTGCCCTAGGTTTTTAATAAGCTCCTTCTTCTTTCCGTCCTTGCCGAACATGGATGGCATTTCTTTCCTAAGCTCGCTCACTATGTATGCGTGGACTTTGGCAAGCCGAGCTCGCTTTATTAAGTCGTTTAATTTACGTAAGGCAGCATTTCGAGGTAGAGACTGCATGTCTCGGAACAAGTCTTGCTCCTCGTCCTCGAACAGGCGCCGGTTGACGTCATAGCGGAGCGGCTGGTCCCAGAAGGAGCCGATGTAGACGCGCGCCACCTCGGGCGTCTGCAGCACCTTGCCGAGCGACCACATCAGCGCTCCGTACACTCGCATGAGCTGCTGGTGGTCGATCATATCCGCCTTGTTCAGCACGATGCGGATTTTGTCGTCGTGGCCGCGCAAAGCTTCGATACTTCGCCGGAACTCGTCGGAAATGTCGAGTTTGTGGGCGTCGAAGAGCAAGATAATGCGATCTACGCGCTCCGCGAACCATTCCAAGACCCCCGTGAAGTCGTACCCGCGGTCCACGCGCTGCTTCTCGCCGGACAGGATGCCGGGCGTGTCGACGATGGAGATGCCGCGCAGCACCGGTGAGTTCACGGTGGAGCATTGGAAGCGGTTCAGGAAGGCGTTGCCGAACTTGCTGAGCGGCCGGAACTGCTTCTTGGGGTCGACGACGAGCGCATTCCCGGGGATCATGCCCTCCTTCTCGTCGAACATGACCGCGATGAAGCGGTCCGTGGTGGGCTCGGGCCCGATGCGGATGCCCGGGAAGTCTCTCTCGAGCAGGTACTTGATGAAGGTCGTCTTGCCGGTCGAGTACTGCCCTACGAGCAGGATCATGGGCTTCGCGTCGAAGTCGGGCTCCTCCAGCTGCGGCGAGTGGAAGTCGTGGAACTGATAGTGCAGCTCCAGCGGCAGGAGCTTCGTTTTGTAGATCCTTTTGAGTCCCTCCACGACATTCTCGATACTTTCAGTTTTTTCACCCTCTTTCTTAAGCCAACTGAACATGGTTGTGTTTAATTTAAACTATCCACGGTATTATTAGCACTAGTTCACTCACTGCACCACTTAGATTACAAAAATTACAACAATTCCAACAAGACCACCGCGATCATTCTTCCTTGTAAAAATGAAATGATAGGAAATTGGAAAATGACGTGTTTGACTTTGACGTATGTTTGTCGTCATATGATGGTCATATGTCAAAATTTGCAGCTGTCAAATGATATATGAGTTTGACATATATAAAACCTTAGATTATGTACCTACCTAGGTATTATAAAACCTTGTGCTTGTGACTAACTTCATTCTGATAAAGTTAGAGTGCCACACACGACACTGACACGGTTTTGGGCGATTTTTATTTTAGGCAAAGATATTTCCTGCTTTGATCAGGGCCGTACATGTTACAACTAAATTTAAAAATGTTCGAATTGTGCGCTATTTAATCAAGCTTAAATTATAAATACTAGTCTTATATTATAATACTCTTTGGCAATTGCCATTGGGGTTAGTGGTTAGTGGAATCTCCATGGTTAGTGGTCTATCTATGGCATTTGGTTCTAATCGTAGACAGAGACAAGCTATAGACGCTGGTAAAGCGTGTCGCAAAAAGAGACAAAAACTAACCTTTAACTTTACACCGCACCATGATTTTTTGTTTTGAATCGTTGTAATAATATGTGTAAGTTTATAAAAGTGTTCAAAACCTAATTTAACTTAATTCGGACATAACATAATCGTAAAAACTGATTTATAAAGTAATACGATAGCTAACTGTTGGTCCGCTGTCAAACTTTGTTTAGCAAAGTAGTGTGACTAAAACATAAAAAACGTGACACGCTACGTGAAACAAAAGATCTTATCGTTCTATTTCTTTTCTTTACACGACATCGGCGTAAGTTGCTCTTTGTCTTGTGTGAATGAAACATAAGATAACAATTTGTCTATAGCTTTTCTCTGTCTACGGTTCTAATAATGTTCTGTGAAATGGTTTAATGGTTTGTGGTTACCTACTTGTGTCATGACGTAGTGATTATATATTCTTTGGTGTCATGAAAAAAAAGAAAAACGTAAATAAACTATTATTAGACTCAGTTTTCAAAATTTAGTAGGTACCTATCTAAGCAAAAATGACGATATTCCATGACGAAATAGAAATCGAAGATTTTGATTATGACCCTGAAGAGGAAATGTATTTTTACCCGTGCCCCTGTGGAGACATGTTTCAGATAAGTAAGGTTAGGAACTTGGCCTAACGAAAAACGAACTCACTAATTACTATCCACTTTTATCAGAGTAAATACTATTTTAATTCGCTTCCAGGAGGAGTTGATAGCAGGTGAAGAAGTCGCTACATGTCCAAGTTGTTCTCTCGTTGTTAAAGTTATATATGATGCTGTAAGTAACCTAAATTATATTATGTTTACAAATATCTTGCCATTATTTCTATACTTCACAGTAGATGGAAAGCCTTTTCAGTAGACGCCTTTCTATTGAAATTAGCCACTGGGTTTAGGTACTAGACTATTCAGTAATTTTCCAATAAGAACCTGTTTCATTTTTAGGGTTCCGTACCTGAAGGGTAAAAAAGGAACCCTACTACTGAGACTGCTGTCCGTCCGTCCGTCTGTCACCAGTATGTCAGTCTGTATCTCTGGGACCATGATAGCAACAGACTTTAGGCAAAATCAATGGCTCTGCCTGCAAGATTCAAAATTTTTGAGTTTTTTTGCAATTTGTACGCTAGTTACACATTATAGGCTTATGGCAGTCAAATTGTGCAGAAAATTGGCAGAAAATAACCTTAAACCCCCCACTCCAAAAAATGCTATGTAATAGCTTTACCGTGGCAGTCTCCGAGTGCCACACATCTTTTTTTTACTCACTTTTTGAATTTGATTTGCACATGTTTAGTTCACTTTAACACTATTGATTGAGAATGGATCTTCATAGTACGGAACCCTCAGAGGGCGAGCTTAACTCGCACTTGACCAATTTTTATACAACTTTCAGGAAAAATTCAAAGCAGAAGCTGAAGAAAAGCAAACTGAATCAAAAGAGAAGGAAGCTGTTCTGAGTGTCTAAAAGTCTCTTGCTGCTCTACAAATTGAGCTGGACTTTTAATATTGAGCTTGGCTGAGACTGGAAGTCAAAACATGATCAGATCATAAAGCTGGCTGTACCTATTAAAGACTTGCAATGTGATATTATGAATAAAAATATCAGTAATCTCTGATGTATACTTTATTTTTACACTTTATAAATATTATTTTACAACACACATTTATTAACCTTACAAATATTAAATTAAGCAGATTTTTGTTATGCCTTAAAATAATTTAAACAATATTAAAATGTAGGTAGTTGCAATTAATTAAAACAATATTAAAATGTAGTTGCAAGTATTGCTGAATTTGCATAGCACCAATACCCATTCATATAATTAATCAATAAATATTTCTTATGTTTTTGATATACATATTATTCACAATAAGAAGTTCAATTAATACTGGATAGTACATAAACCAAATGCATTTTGACTAGCTACTGTATTATTTGTATTTAAGCTGGACTTAAAAATAGATGAATATTGTCAATTCTTAACCTATAGGAGTAACAAAATATTGGATGTCGATTTTGAGCACAAGTGAACATTTATGTGCGAATCTAGAATTTGGTTTGACTTTAATATATTGTATTGTAGTATGGTTTTTTAAATGATAAAACTGAAACTTCAATATTTGCAAACTATAAAAATTTCAACTTTTATAAAAATAATGTTAAGTTATAATCTAAGTTTAAATGTGTAAAGCATTAAAATATTGGAATGAAATCACTCACTATGTTTACCATAATAATTTATAATACTATTCGGTCTTAAAATAATCAATTTATAAACATAATATATAATTTGTACCACCATGGTACATTCTAAATTTTAACCATAATCATAAAATTGCTACACTATAATTGTAATATTAGTCTAAATACTGTAGATATCATACAATGACTAGAATGGACAATTTATTAATTGTAAGCTCCAGGGGCAATAATGCCTAAGAATTAATTCCAATAGTAAACTAATATATTTATAATTTTTGAAATTATGATGTTTTACTTAAAAGTGCATTAAAATGTTACATTTTATATATTACAGCATGAAATTATGTTCAGACAGTTTATGTATGACATTCTTATTTCTAAATTGTTATGAAGTGTTTTATTTTATTAAGTATTTATAAAAAATAATCATGTCTACACATTATATTTGAGTTCTTTACATATAATATTATTATTATTATTATATTATTATTTAATAAAATAAAATAAAATTATACGAGATTGTATAGTTGTAACTTGAAATATATGAAGTTTTGTAGTAATGTTTTGTATCCAAAACATTTGTTCTTCGTCTCATTCTACAAGTCCATAATTTGATTTTTCTTATACATTACTGACTTGATGCTTGGCTGCATAGGTTTTTATTTTTACTATGTTAAAATAAAAACGTTACGTCTGACCCAAGCCGTCTGCCACCACTGCAAGACCATTAAAAATGTCTTTACCTAATATTAGCTGTGCGAGCGTAGAGAGCGAAAATCATTTTCTTATGCCCATAAAATTAATATCAATAAGGAATCGCATTCGTCAATTCTGCTTGTGATTACGAATTTAGCATGCACTATACACATAAGACATTAATAAATAATTGTATAACGAAGTTCTATTGCAGAGTATAAAGTCCTGATAAATACTAGTAAAATTCGCAAAAATATCTATGAATAGCCACAAGAGTCAATCAAGAGGGGCGAGATCTTTACATACTTGTTTCTTAACGACAACCATGCCCGGTGAAAAGCAATGATGAGATCTAGTATGTTCCACAAGTGTGTAGCTATTTTTTTAACTCTTATAAAAGCTGATCAAATAATATGGCCTGCTATTCGACCAATAACGGTAGTGAAAAAATAGCTCACATAGTGAAATCGATCATCGCCATGTCACAGCAAACTTTTTGAGTTGTACGTAAACAAGAGGCTAGTAACCTATAACCCGGTTAAATAATATCTGTGGACCTCGCTGGAATGCGTACCCCCTTCCCGTTCTCCTTTCACCTCCCCGCGCTCGCCTCGGCGCTTTTTTTTTTGTATTGTTTTGCGCACCATATCAGAGCGCTGACACGACGTGACGTCATCGACGCCAGGTCCACAGATATATTGTAACCGGGTTATAACTCATTTATATATTTATTATAACTCAGCAGCGTGCGGCGGGTCCTACGCGCTGCGCGGCGGCGGCGCGGCGGGCGCGTGCGGGGGTGGGGGCGGCAGGGAGGTGTGCGCGTGCGGGGGCGGGGGCGGCAGGGACGTGTGCGCGTGCGGCGCGCAGGGCACGCTGAAGTGGCGCACGGCGGCGTCGAGCGCGGCACCGTTGCCGCTAAAGTACGCCGACACCGCGTTGTGGAACAGCAGCAGCTGTTTGTTCATCACCTTCACCTGTGAACCAGCTTGAGTTGTTCAATACAATCATTTCAAAAAAGTTGTTGATAATTCGTTCAATCATCAGCAACTTAGGTCCTATAATTAAAAAAAATATATACATCAGTTCAGCATTAGGGCAACTTGTACTCTTTCACCCTGTGTGTAAAAGAAACGAGAAAAAAGTGTTTAGCAGACATCAGTGTCAGCCGAGTATATTTAGATATTGTAGGCGCCAGTGATAGCCCTCATAAATACTGAGCCTCATCTCCTGGCTCATTTGAGCCAGGCTCATCAAAATTGGTCAGGTTAGGCATCGGACTAATCTTGTAATCACCATAATTATTTTATTTATTTATTTATTTATTTTATTTATTTATTTATTTATTAAGGCACAATAACGTCACATACACGAAACATTGAAAATAAAGAATACAAAAGGCACCGGACAGCGTGGGAAGACATTAAGAACAGCGTTTACAAATAATTGTGCTTGAATTAAATTAAAAACTACTTCAATCGAAAAAAAAATGATAATAATATAAGAACGGTAAGAACTAATAACATAATGAAGACAAAAATGATTTCCTAACATAAAAAAATAATAAACTTAATGATAATAATAAAATAAACAAAATAGGCTACTACAAATACAAACTAGCTACTAATAATATAATTATCCTCAACTAGAGTGATCTGTAAGTGACTACATCAGTTTGTGGCAGCATTTCTGCCATTTGGACAGATTTGGCTAATAAATTTCTCTGGCACAATAAGCTAATGATCTAAGAAAGTGACAGAACGTGGTACAGTACTACTTGCACAGCTAATACAGTTCAGGAATCGAGTTTACAGATATTTTTGCCAGTGTTGGACAGATTCGTAAATTTTGCAACGGTGACACTGGATGCTTGTCCAGTCAAAGCGGAGTACTGACCCGGTTCTCATGCAACAGCTGCAACTTGACAGCGGAGTCGTCGCGCAGTCGCTCATAGTGGCGCCGGTGTCGCTCGATGTTGCCCAAAAGAAGCTCCGGGGGGTTCCCGCCGCTGGCCTCCAGCTCGCTGCGATACGCGTCGTACTCCACCCTGTGCGGGTTAACACAACTTTCAAATATGGCTCTGAGATTGGTATGTCTAAGTTCATACAGAAAGGGGCCGCTGCGTATAAAATATATAAATATAAGAATATAAATATATAAATAGTGGACAACATCGCATTGCTCCGATCCCTTAGTAAGTAGCTTATGCACTTGTGTTAAGGCAATCAGAAACAACGAAGGTACCACAACACCCAGACCCGAGACAATGTAGAAAACTTATCTTTTCTACATTGCCCCGACCGGGGATCGAACCCGGAACCTCAGAGATGGTGGCGCCTTGAAAACCGGCACGCTAACCACTCAACCACGGAGGTCGTCGTCGTATAGGGGACAATCTTCGCAACAAGCAATGTCCGTCACCTGGCAGCCTCGTACTGTCGGATGGTCAGCAGCGTGTCCTCCATGGTGCGGTTGGTGAGCGTGTCGCAGTTGCGCGTGAGCGAGCGCTGCGTGCAGGGAACAATCTTCGCAACAAGCAATGTCCGTCACCTGGCAGCCTCGTACTGGCGGATGGTCAGCAGCGTGTCCTCCATGGTGCGGTTGGTGAGCGTGTTGAGCGCGTTGTTGAAGAAGTGCAGCGCCGCCAGCAGCGTGTCGCAGTTGCGCGTGAGCGAGCGCTGCGTGCAGGGAACAATGTTCACAACGAGCAATGTCCGTCACCTGGCAGCCTCGTACTGTCGGATGGTCAGCAGCGTGTCCTCCATGGTGCGGTTGGTGAGCGTGTCGCAGTTGCGCGTGAGCGAGCGCTGCGTGCAGGGAACAATCTTCGCAACAAGCAATGTCCGTCACCTGGCAGCCTCGTACTGGCGGATGGTCAGCAGCGTGTCCTCCATGGTGCGGTTGCTGAGCGTGTTGAGCGCGTTGTTGAAGAAGTGCAGCGCCGCCAGCAGCGTGTCGCAGTTGCGCGTGAGCGAGCGCTGCGTGCAGGGAACAATCTTCGCAACAAGCAATGTCCGTCACCTGGCAGCCTCGTACTGGCGGATGGTCAGCAGCGTGTCCTCCATGGTGCGGTTGCTGAGCGTGTTGAGCGCGTTGTTGAAGAAGTGCAGCGCCGCCAGCAGCGTGTCGCAGTTGCGCGTGAGCGAGCGCTGCGTGCAGGGAACAATGTTCACAACGAGCAATGTCCGTCACCTGGCAGCCTCGTACTGTCGGATGGTCAGCAGCGTGTCCTCCATGGTGCGGTTGGTGAGCGTGTTGAGCGCGTTGTTGAAGAAGTGCAGCGCCGCCAGCAGCGTGTCGCAGTTGCGCGTGAGCGAGCGCTGCGTGCAGGGAACAATGTTCACAACGAGCAATGTCCGTCACCTGGCAGCCTCGTACTGTCGGATGGTCAGCAGCGTGTCCTCCATGGTGCGGTTGGTGAGCGTGTCGCAGTTGCGCGTGAGCGAGCGCTGCGTGCAGGGAACAATCTTCGCAACAAGCAATGTCCGTCACCTGGCAGCCTCGTACTGGCGGATGGTCAGCAGCGTGTCCTCCATGGTGCGGTTGCTGAGCGTGTTGAGCGCGTTGTTGAAGAAGTGCAGCGCCGCCAGCAGCGTGTCGCAGTTGCGCGTGAGCGAGCGCTGCGTGCAGGGAACAATCTTCGCAACAAGCAATGTCCGTCACCTGGCAGCCTCGTACTGGCGGATGGTCAGCAGCGTGTCCTCCATGGTGCGGTTGCTGAGCGTGTTGAGCGCGTTGTTGAAGAAGTGCAGCGCCGCCAGCAGCGTGTCGCAGTTGCGCGTGAGCGAGCGCTGCGTGCAGGGAACAATGTTCACAACGAGCAATGTCCGTCACCAGGCAGCCTCGTACTGTCGGATGGTCAGCAGCGTGTCCTCCATGGTGCGGTTGGTGAGCGTGTTGAGCGCGTTGTTGAAGAAGTGCAGCGCCGCCAGCAGCGTGTCGCAGTTGCGCGTGAGCGAGCGCTGCGTGCAGGGAACAATGTTCACAACGAGCAATGTCCGTCACCTGGCAGCCTCGTACTGGCGGATGGTCAGCAGCGTGTCCTCCATGGTGCGGTTGGTGAGCGTGTCGCAGTTGCGCGTGAGCGAGCGCTGCGTGCAGGGAACAATCTTCGCAACAAGCAATGTCCGTCACCTGGCAGCCTCGTACTGGCGGATGGTCAGCAGCGTGTCCTCCATGGTGCGGTTGCTGAGCGTGTTGAGCGCGTTGTTGAAGAAGTGCAGCGCCGCCAGCAGCGTGTCGCAGTTGCGCGTGAGCGAGCGCTGCGTGCAGGGAACAATCTTCGCAACAAGCAATGTCCGTCACCTGGCAGCCTCGTACTGGCGGATGGTCAGCAGCGTGTCCTCCATGGTGCGGTTGGTGAGCGTGTTGAGCGCGTTGTTGAAGAAGTGCAGCGCCGCCAGCAGCGTGTCGCAGTTGCGCGTGAGCGAGCGCTGCGTGTAGGGAACAATCTCCACAACGAGCAATGTCCGTCACCTGGCAGCCTCGTACTGGCGGATGGTCAGCAGCGTGTCCTCCATGGTGCGGTTGCTGAGCGTGTTGAGCGCGTTGTTGAAGAAGTGCAGCGCCGCCAGCAGCGTGTCGCAGTTGCGCGTGAGCGAGCGCTGCGTGCAGGGAACAATGTTCACAACGAGCAATGTCCGTCACCAGGCAGCCTCGTACTGTCGGATGGTCAGCAGCGTGTCCTCCATGGTGCGGTTGGTGAGCGTGTTGAGCGCGTTGTTGAAGAAGTGCAGCGCCGCCAGCAGCGTGTCGCAGTTGCGCGTGAGCGAGCGCTGCGTGCAGGGAACAATGTTCACAACGAGCAATGTCCGTCACCTGGCAGCCTCGTACTGTCGGATGGTCAGCAGCGTGTCCTCCATGGTGCGGTTGGTGAGCGTGTCGCAGTTGCGCGTGAGCGAGCGCTGCGTGCAGGGAACAATCTTCGCAACAAGCAATGTCCGTCACCTGGCAGCCTCGTACTGGCGGATGGTCAGCAGCGTGTCCTCCATGGTGCGGTTGCTGAGCGTGTTGAGCGCGTTGTTGAAGAAGTGCAGCGCCGCCAGCAGCGTGTCGCAGTTGCGCGTGAGCGAGCGCTGCGTGCAGGGAACAATCTTCGCAACAAGCAATGTCCGTCACCTGGCAGCCTCGTACTGGCGGATGGTCAGCAGCGTGTCCTCCATGGTGCGGTTGCTGAGCGTGTTGAGCGCGTTGTTGAAGAAGTGCAGCGCCGCCAGCAGCGTGTCGCAGTTGCGCGTGAGCGAGCGCTGCGTGCAGGGAACAATGTTCACAACGAGCAATGTCCGTCACCAGGCAGCCTCGTACTGTCGGATGGTCAGCAGCGTGTCCTCCATGGTGCGGTTGGTGAGCGTGTTGAGCGCGTTGTTGAAGAAGTGCAGCGCCGCCAGCAGCGTGTCGCAGTTGCGCGTGAGCGAGCGCTGCGTGCAGGGAACAATGTTCACAACGAGCAATGTCCGTCACCTGGCAGCCTCGTACTGGCGGATGGTCAGCAGCGTGTCCTCCATGGTGCGGTTGGTGAGCGTGTCGCAGTTGCGCGTGAGCGAGCGCTGCGTGCAGGGAACAATCTTCGCAACAAGCAATGTCCGTCACCTGGCAGCCTCGTACTGGCGGATGGTCAGCAGCGTGTCCTCCATGGTGCGGTTGCTGAGCGTGTTGAGCGCGTTGTTGAAGAAGTGCAGCGCCGCCAGCAGCGTGTCGCAGTTGCGCGTGAGCGAGCGCTGCGTGCAGGGAACAATCTTCGCAACAAGCAATGTCCGTCACCTGGCAGCCTCGTACTGGCGGATGGTCAGCAGCGTGTCCTCCATGGTGCGGTTGGTGAGCGTGTTGAGCGCGTTGTTGAAGAAGTGCAGCGCCGCCAGCAGCGTGTCGCAGTTGCGCGTGAGCGAGCGCTGCGTGTAGGGAACAATCTCCACAACGAGCAATGTCCGTCACCTGGCAGCCTCGTACTGGCGGATGGTCAGCAGCGTGTCCTCCATGGTGCGGTTGGTGAGCGTGTTGAGCGCGTTGTTGAAGAAGTGCAGCGCCGCCAGCAGCGTGTCGCAGTTGCGCGTGAGCGAGCGCTGCGTGTAGGGAACAATCTCCACAACGAGCAATGTCCGTCACCTGGCAGCCTCGTACTGTCGGATGGTCAGCAGCGTGTCCTCCATGGTGCGGTTGGTGAGCGTGTTGAGCGCGTTGTTGAAGAAGTGCAGCGCCGCCAGCAGCGTGTCGCAGTTGCGCGTGAGCGAGCGCTGCGTGTAGGGAACAATCTCCACAACGAGCAATGTCCGTCAACTGGCAGCCTCGTACTGGCGGATGGTCAGCAGCGTGTCCTCCATGGTGCGGTTGGTGAGCGTGTCGAGCGCGTTGTTGAAGAAGTGCAGCGCCGCCAGCAGCGTGTCGCAGTTGCGCGTGAGCGAGCGCTGCGTGTAGGGAACAATCTCCACAACGAGCAATGTCCGTCACCTGGCAGCCTCGTACTGTCGGATGGTCAGCAGCGTGTCCTCCATGGTGCGGTTGGTGAGCGTGTTGAGCGCGTTGTTGAAGAAGTGCAGCGCCGCCAGCAGCGTGTCGCAGTTGCGCGTGAGCGAGCGCTGCGTGCAGGGAACAATCTCCACAACGAGCAATGTCCGTCACCTGGCAGCCTCGTACTGTCGGATGGTCAGCAGCGTGTCCTCCATGGTGCGGTTGGTGAGCGTGTTGAGCGCGTTGTTGAAGAAGTGCAGCGCCGCCAGCAGCGTGTCGCAGTTGCGCGTGAGCGAGCGCTGCGTGCAGGGAACAATCTCCACAACGAGCAATGTCCGTCACCTGGCAGCCTAGTACTGGCGGATGGTCAGCAGCGTGTCCTCCATGGTGCGGTTGGTGAGCGTGTTGAGCGCGTTGTTGAAGAAGTGCAGCGCCGCCAGCAGCGTGTCGCAGTTGAGCGTGAGCGAGCGCTGCGTGCAGGGAACAATCTCCACAACGAGCAATGTCCGTCACCTGGCAGCCTCGTACTGGCGGATGGTCAGCAGCGTGTCCTCCATGGTGCGGTTGGTGAGCGTGTTGAGCGCGTTGTTGAAGAAGTGCAGCGCCGCCAGCAGCGTGTCGCAGTTGCGCGTGAGCGAGCGCTGCGTGCAGGGAACAATCTCCACAACGAGCAATGTCCGTCACCTGGCAGCCTCGTACTGGCGGATGGTCAGCAGCGTGTCCTCCATGGTGCGGTTGGTGAGCGTGTTGAGCGCGTTGTTGAAGAAGTGCAGCGCCGCCAGCAGCGTGTCGCAGTTGCGCGTGAGCGAGCGCTGCGTGCAGGGAACAATCTCCACAACGAGCAATGTCCGTCACCTGGCAGCCTCGTACTGTCGGATGGTCAGCAGCGTGTCCTCCATGGTGCGGTTGGTGAGCGTGTTGAGCGCGTTGTTGAAGAAGTGCAGCGCCGCCAGCAGCGTGTCGCAGTTGCGCGTGAGCGAGCGCTGCGTGCAGGGAACAATCTCCACAACGAGCAATGTCCGTCACCTGGCAGCCTAGTACTGGCGGATGGTCAGCAGCGTGTCCTCCATGGTGCGGTTGGTGAGCGTGTTGAGCGCGTTGTTGAAGAAGTGCAGCGCCGCCAGCAGCGTGTCGCAGTTGAGCGTGAGCGAGCGCTGCGTGCAGGGAACAATCTCCACAACGAGCAATGTCCGTCACCTGGCAGCCTCGTACTGGCGGATGGTCAGCAGCGTGTCCTCCATGGTGCGGTTGGTGAGCGTGTTGAGCGCGTTGTTGAAGAAGTGCAGCGCCGCCAGCAGCGTGTCGCAGTTGCGCGTGAGCGAGCGCTGCGTGCAGGGAACAATCTCCACAACGAGCAATGTCCGTCACCTGGCAGCCTCGTACTGGCGGATGGTCAGCAGCGTGTCCTCCATGGTGCGGTTGGTGAGCGTGTTGAGCGCGTTGTTGAAGAAGTGCAGCGCCGCCAGCAGCGTGTCGCAATTGCGCGTGAGCGAGCGCTGCGTGTCTGCGTTGTACAAGAACCTGTGCAAAGAAATAAGATAAGGGCTGATTTCAATTATAAGGGGGTAACCTTATTGGTTCACTCAGCAATAAAAAAGATAAGGGCTGATTTCAATTATAAGGGGGTAATTTCACTGGTTCACTCAACAATAAAGAAGAAGATAAGGGCTGATTTCAATTATAAGGGGGTAATTTCAGTGGTTCACTCAACAATAAAGAAGATAAGGGCTGATTTCAATTATAAGGGGGTAATTTCAGTGGTTCACTCAACAATAAAGAAGAAGATAAGGGCTGATTTCAATTATAAGGGGGTAATTTCAGTGGTTCACTCAACAATAAAGAAGATAAGGGCTGATTTCAATTATAAGGGGGTAATTTCAGTGGTTCACTCAACAATAAAGAAGAAGATAAGGGCTGATTTCAATTATAAGGGGGTAATTTCAGTGGTTCACTCAACAATAAAGAAGAAGATAAGGGCTGATTTCAATTATAAGGGGGGTAATCTCACTGGTTCTGCAGCTCGGGCGACTTCTGCGCAAGCTCCGCAAAGGCCTCTCCAAGCGCGCGCTGCGTGCTGGAGGCGGCGGTGAGCTGCGCGGTCAGCGCCGTGCTGAGCCGCAGCACGCCATTGTACTTGCGCTGCGTCTCGCGCAGCATCTCGATTTGCGCTTCCAGCTCTGAATATCCAATAAGGAGCAAGTGTTTATGGCCAATGCTAGTTCCTCTTAAAAGAATACTAAAACCCAGCAGGCGGGCCAAGTGTGTATTTGCTTTGGTTACACTATCTAGCACTTTCGGTAATTCCTTCAATGTTTTTCTTTACACTATTTTCTGTTAAAGCACATTTTTTTAATGATTCACGTGCTATGAAGTGAATTGCATGCCCAAGTCTGATTGAGTGCCACAATTATGCATTGCAATATCATAAGACACGCTGACTGCTCTCATTATCCTGAGACATCAGCTATTAGGTATCATTTTGCCTAGTATTCACATGGATGTATTATACTCTTCAAATTGAAACACAGTAATACATTACTCCTTTACAGAATAAATGACACTGTAGTTGTAGTTTTTTTGTGGTGTGGAAGAACTCCACAAAAGGAGTCCTATCACCAGTAAAAATGTAATGTCATATTTAAATGCCTTAATTCCTACTCAACCATTCTTTCAAATAAAAGTAAATTTTGTTATTAATTATTTCTGACCTGTGTCTACTGTGCGGGAACTCTTTCCCAGTTTCTCATACAGCAGCTGCTTGGTGCATTTGTAGGTGGACACGCTCCAATTCTTGATGGACTCCAGTTTGGTGGAGCCGGCGCGAAGCAGAGTGGACGTGCCCTGCGCACCATTCTGTGACACATCTGGAGGTGCTAACAAAATAACTCTATGTTACTAGATTTATTTTCAGTGAAATGGCTTCTAGAATTTTCTACTTTCCTACTTATTGCAGTGGTTCTTATCTTAAATTAGATAATTTCAAATGGACAGTTAGGTATTTATGTTATGTATATTAAATTTAAATCCAATGATTTATTTCATATAGGCCTAATTTACAGTATCTATAAATAGTCAGAAAAAACTTATAGAATGACAAATAGTTATTCTGCAACACTAGAAATTGGAAAATATTCGAAGAAAAAATAGGGCTTTTCTGATCATATCTTAAATACAAATTGACTGAGATATCTTTGTTAAATTTATTGACTCCTGTTGATCATCTATAATTCTATACTCTAAGATTTAGAGATTGAAATGCCCACTGTCTAAGTGAATATAATATATAAGTGAATATAATATATACTTGCATTCTTATTTTTATTGTACTTAATTTATGCATACTTTTTCTTTTAGTTTTGTTTTTTATTGCCTACTCTGTATATCATGTTTATATTGCTCCCACATCTAGGGCATCTGGAAGAGATCCTCATTTGTAGCGATAAGATGTCCTTGTACATGTCCTCTCTATGTCTGTGTGTTTTATGTTTTAATTCATTGTGCAAAATAAATAAATAAATAAATGAATTAGAGAGACTTAAATCAGTATTATTTTACCTAAAATGTTCAATGAAAAGATGAAAATGACTGCTACCTTTTTGTGGTTCATTTATTTCTGCACTAGTCTAAATGTCTTTTTGTTTTATGATAGCTGTTTATATAAATAGTATTTATAGTTAGTTAATTTATTAGTTCATCTAACCATATGGGCTAAAAACAACAACAATTATTAGGTGTTTACCATACGCCGGTGGAAATGGCATGGAGCGTGAAGTTGGAAACTTAGCTTCCGTCCCCGAGGTGATGGAATCGCTCGACTCGCGCAGCGGCGGAGTGTCTTTTAACATCTCGTGAATGCTTCTCTCCGATTGCCTATCAAACAGTCACATATAAGCGAATTGTGCAAATAAAACTTGATAAATGTCCGCTGTAAATACGGTAAACTACTGCATCGAACTAAGTGATTAAAACACAACTTACCACTTAGACATCTTGTCGGAAACGTTCGAACCACTATATAATGGCAAGAATTTAAATTAGGATAAATATAACAAATAAATCACAGTTTTTCTAGTTATTTATTTCTTATTCTTTAGCGAAAAAAAGGTACAAAAAATTCAATTATTTGAACGATTGAATATAGACATAAAACACTGATTGAACCATGATTGAACCACAGACTTTTGAACGAAACCTGTCAAGTGTCAAAATTCGGTTTGACACTGACAATTGGCACATGCTTGACAAATGACAGTGTACCATAGACGATAAATTAGTTTTTTTTAAAGCTCATTTAGGCCAAACATAGTGATTATATTATACTCTTTGGCCATTTAGGCTATTGGACTATGGGGATCGAAGATTCACTAAAATAATTTGCCGTTACACACTGATGGAATAATTATTATTCTAGAATTTAATTAGATATTGTGTTTTAAATAATTGTAAATGTTTGAATAAAATATGGTAATTTATTTTTATTGACAAAGTTTAACTTGCTACAAAAGTCAAAGCCAAAGTTGATTTTAAAGACGCGTTAGCTCCACGTTAGCTCGCTTTGAACACGCTACGCAATGACGAAAGGCGCAACGCTAAGAGGACGGAAAAGATATGACGTATGTTGAAGCCAAAAATCATACATTTCGGTAGGTACGGTACCGCTGTCGGTCGCATACAATAGCGCCATTTTATAGTTTTGACAATTTAAAAAATGTATGCGTGTCGTCAGTAACTGCTGATCATATTTTAATACTTATATTGAATCAATCTCAGCTACGGCAATAGGCTATTTGACTAAATTTTGAAAATGATTTTAAAGAATTTATTACTACCTATTAAGCACATTATATTGATATTTCGCGGAAATTTAATGTAATTCCCTTTAAAAACCACTTTTAAAATTTCAATTTTCAAAACCACGCCAAAAACGCCAATTTTGTAATGGCGCTTGTCATCTGACTCGTGACGTCACACATTGTCAAACGCATATAAACAGACTACAGTACTGTACAGTTTAGTTGAATTTCTTCGCTTTTCTTTAAATTTAATAAAAATTAACATATTTTAACAGAAAGAATGGTGTACAAATGCTGTGTAGTACCATTATGTACAAATACCTCCATAAATTGCCCTCAAAAAGTGTTTGTGTCTGTACCATGATAAACCGAACTCCCATGAACTTCCTGAGTATTTGTCAACATACTTAAACTAAAATGAGATAATGATTAATGATTATAATAAATAAAGGAAGGACTAATATGTTCGACGCGGTAGGTACATACATTGCTGTTTTTCCGCTTTTTTAGTTCCGCGCCATCATAATCAGCATTATTCTTAAAGTAAAGTGCAACCATAAAAGCATCTACCGTAGGTTGCTATTATCAGCTCGCACAAAATTTGATTCCATTCTGCGATTTGAAATACTTAATTATTTATTTCCTTAGTATGTTTAGTTATAAAGTTAACCAGAAAATTACTGTTTAAATAGCTAAAAGATAAAATAAAACGCCCGCCAAACAAAACACTCAGAAAAATCAGTACAAAAAGCTGTTGTTTTCCCGCAAATTTTCGAGTGTGACGTCACCAGAGTTGCAACCAATCACAGGGCGTTCCTGTCACAGGTAAAATTTCAAAAATTATAACATTATTAAACTCTTATTTTGCTGAAAAATATGTAATGAAATGAGTGACATTTCATTCATTTGAATTTGCCGCGCTTCGCGTATCAGCTGTCTGGCGCGTATCTATGATATTGATCTGTGTCGATGATTTAAAAATGGCGTGGGACGCGCAGATTGTTTTGTGCATTTTATTGTTATAAAAACTAATAGAAAGAATGTGATTGAGGACTCGAGATATAGTGAACTTTAAATGTCGTTTCTTTGTTATTTCAAGGAAACATTTTGTGTTTTATTTTAGAGATCCTCAATGTCTTATAAAACGACATTTTTGTGAACTAAAAGAAGATGGACCGGCTTCAATTTGAGTTTACAATAATAGCCTCAAATGATGGCAAATCAAATGTATTAGCTATAACCTCAATATCTACTGAAGAAGGAAAATGTTATGTTTTACCCGAGGAACTGAAGCCGGTGAGTCATCATACATATATTGTTAAAACGAACACTTTCACAAAAGTAAAAAATAGCATAAAAAAAAGACACCAGAGTAGAAAAGTATGGATAAAGTTGGATGAAAATCTAAAGAAGACATATGTAGATGAGGAAGGTAATATGCAATTTTTAGATCAATATTTAGATGAAGTGAGCACAACACAAGCAAAGGACAAAAATGACACTTTGCAACAAATCTTGGAACAATTAATAGAAACTACAACTAAGAAAGAAAGTCAACATAACTTAAAACATATCTCAGAAAAATTTATTATTGAAAAATTCACAAGCAAAAATCCTAATGCGATGCAATGGATAGAAATTTTTGAAAAAGAGTGTGCGCGCTTTAATATAACAAAAGATGAGACAAAAATAGATATTTTGAGGTTATTTTTAGATAAACCTTGTTTGGATTGGTATAGCTCGATGATCATAAAACTAACAATAAATTCTGAATGGAGTGAATGGAAAGACACCAGAGTAGAAAAGTATGGATAAAGTTGGATGAAAATCTAAAGAAGACATATGTAGATGAGGAAGGTAATATGCAATTTTTAGATCAATATTTAGATGAAGTGAGCACAACACAAGCAAAGGACAAAAATGACACTTTGCAACAAATCTTGGAACAATTAATAGAAACTACAACTAAGAAAGAAAGTCAACATAACTTAAAACATATCTCAGAAAAATTTATTATTGAAAAATTCACAAGCAAAAATCCTAATGCGATGCAATGGATAGAAATTTTTGAAAAAGAGTGTGCGCGCTTTAATATAACAAAAGATGAGACAAAAATAGATATTTTGAGGTTATTTTTAGATAAACCTTGTTTGGATTGGTATAGCTCGATGATCATAAAACTAACAATAAATTCTGAATGGAGTGAATGGAAAGACAAGTTTTTAGAAACTTTTAAAAACCAAGGATGGGACATAGTCACATATGCTCTCGCATTTAGGTATAAAGAAGGACAGTTAATTGATTATGCCATAAAAAAAGAACGGCTTTTATTAGATATAAACAAATCTATAGATTCCAAAACAATGATAGATCTTATTGCAACTGGTTTACCTGGATTTATCTTAAATAAGTTAAACAGGGATGAACTCAACAACACTACTGACTTGTTCAACGAGATAAGAAAATATGAAGGCACGATGTATAAGAAAAACTCAACTAACATAAAGAGCAGTACATTTTATAATAAAAATAAAACTTATGAGAAGAAGTCATGTAAGACTTGTGAGTCTTTGGACAAAGGGATTAGATATCATCCGGAGGAGTCATGTTGGTTCAAGAAAAATAAAAATGAACCTGAAAAAGATCTTAAAACTAAAAATGTAAACAATAACTCCATAATTGAAGTAGACATAAATACTGAGAAAAAAACTAGTAAGCACACCATTAATCAAAATCAAGCTTTTATTAGAAAATAAACTAGAAGTGAGTGGTATTTATGATTCAGGCTCACAGATTTCTATAATAAATTCAAGATTAATAAAAGTAAAAGAAAAAAAAGATGATGTAAACATAGCATACATGAAAACGGTTAATGGTGTGAAGAAGATGGATGGCTTGATAACAATAAAAATTAAAATATTTGATTTAGAAGAAGAGGTGGATGTATACATAGTAGAAAATGAAGATTTTGATGATTTCATAATCGGATTAGATATGATAAAGAAATTCAGATTAACCCAAAATGAGAACTTGCAGATAGAACAAAAGAAAATAACAAATAAAATAGACAGGATGTCTAAAGATAACAGAAATGAAGATAATAATATAAAAAAATATACAGTAAATTTCAATGAACACATAGAAACAGAGGAATTTATAAGTATGACAGACCATTTAGATAATGAAAAGAAAATTGAGATAGAGAAAATTATAAAGGAATATAAAACAATATTTGCTAAGGACAAGTATGATATAGGTTCAGTTAAAGATTATGAAGCTCGCATAGATTTACAAGTAAATAAATATTGTAGTAAAAGACCATACAGATGTACAATACAAGATAGATTAGAAATTGAAGAGCAAATATCGATGTTACTAAAGAACAATTTAATAGAAGAATCATACAGTCCTTTCGCTGCTCCAGTGACATTGGCGTTTAAAAAAGGTGAAAATAGAAAATCCCGTTTATGTGTAGATTTCAGAGAGTTAAACAAAATAGTTATACCACAAGCTCAACCATTTCCTTTGATAGATGATCTAATTATTAAAACTAGAAATTGCAAGTATTTTACTACACTAGATATAAACTCAGCATTTTGGGCAATACCATTACGGGTGGAAGACAGAAGTAAAACAGGATTTGTCACACAAGATGGCCACTTCCAGTGGACCTGCCTCCCTTTTGGCTTGAAAACATCACCAGCAATTTTCCAGAGAATCTTAAGCAATATTCTAAGAAAACACAATCTCACAGGATACTCTGTTAACTATATCGATGATATTTTGATATACTCGTCTACCTTTGAAGAACATATAAGGCACATTAGAAATGTATTAGAGGCAATAATTAAAGAAGGCTTTAGACTGAAGTTTAAGAAATGTACCTTTGCTTCAGACTCGATAAAATACCTCGGCCATATAATTCAGAACAATTCAGTAAGACCACTAGAAGACAATTTGATTTCAATAAGGAACTTTCCAACTCCTAAGACGCAAAAGAACATCAGACAATTTTTGGGAAAAATAAACTTCTACCATGACTATATACCAAGAAGTGCAATTATCTTAGATCCATTACACAATTTATTACGAAAAAACGAGAAATTTGTATGGTCAGAGAAATGTGAAGAAGCATTCAATCTGATAAAAAGATGTTTATGTTCGCAACCGGTCTTGGAAATATTCGACAAAGACTTACCAATCAAAATCTTTACCGATGCATCTTTGGAGGGCATTGGAGCAATATTAAAACAGACACAACTAGATGGTAAAGACAAACCGGTGGCATATTTCTCAAAAAAATTGAATGAACATCAAAAACGGAAAAAGGCTATATATTTAGAATGTCTTGCTATGAAAGAAGCTGTTAAATATTGGCAGCACTGGCTCATCGGAAAACAATTCACCATTTACTCAGATCACAAACCTCTAGAGAACATGAACATTAAATGCAGGACAGATGAAGAATTGGGTGATCTCACATACTACCTATCTCAGTATGACTTTACCGTAAAATATATACCTGGTAAAGAAAATGTAGAAGCAGACTGTTTGAGCCGAAACCCTGTATTAGAACCAGAAGATAACAGAGAGGAAACATTGAGAATAGTTAATTTAATACAAATAAAAGATATAGTTGGAGACCAAGAGAAAAATGAAACAATAAGAGAAAAGAAACAAAATTTAATACTAAAAAATAATATCTATTATAAAAAAATAAAGAAACAGGAAAAGATTATCCTCTCAGAAGAATTTAGTAAAAAACTTATAAAAAAGGTGCATGAAGATTTATGCCATATTGGGATCAGACAACTGCAGAAAAAAATAAGTTCAATATATACGGCTATAAACCTAACAAAAAATATCATAAATATTTGTAAAACATGTGATATATGCATAAAAAATAAATCAAGATGTCAAAAAAAAATTGGATTAATGTCACAACTGGGACCAGCTACCAAACCATTTGAAATAATGTCAATGGATACTATTGGTGGATTTGGAGGATCTAGGTCTACAAAGAAATATCTACACCTTTTAGTAGATCACTACACAAGATATGCATTTATTGCGACTTCGAAAACCCAGAATGCATGTGACTTTATAAATTTAACAAAGAAAGTACTAGAGACAGATGAGATTGGAATTATCCTGACAGATCAATATCCGGGCATAAATTCAAGAGAATTTAAACAATTTTTGCAGGAAAATAATATTAAACTAATTTTTACAGCCGTGAATACACCATTCTCGAACGGCTTGAATGAAAGATTAAACCAAACAATAGTAAATAAAATAAGGTGTAAAATGAATGAGAAAAATAATAAGAGAACATGGACAACACTGGCAAGAGAATGTATACAAAAATATAATGAAACAGAACACTCCGTTACAGGTTTTGCACCAAAATATTTACTGGATGGTACAAATGTCAGTATTCTACCAAATGAATTCAAAACGATGGAAAAGGAAGACAAGTGGATTGCTGATAGAAGATTGGCATTAGAGAATACAATAAAATCTCATGAGTATAACAAGAAAATATTTGATAGAAATAGAAAAATGCAAGAATTTAATGTAGGAGACAGTGTATATGTAGAAAATGGAAATAGACTGAATAGAAAGAAATTAGACGAATTAAAAATAGGCCCTTTCAAAATAATAGAGAAAATATCGAATTCCATTTATAGGATTGATACAGGCAACAGAAAAACAGAATCAACATTATTTCATATAACAAAATTGCAACCTGTCATAACAGAGGCTGAAGAAGATGAAGGAGATGATAATGAATATGAAGATGACTTATAAGTACATTTTACAGATATATTGCTTAGAATTTTCGCTCTTAGGGGGGGAGATGTAATGAAATGAGTGACATTTCATTCATTTGAATTTGCCGCGCTTCGCGTATCAGCTGTCTGGCGCGTATCTATGATATTGATCTGTGTCGATGATTTAAAAATGGCGTGGGACGCGCAGATTGTTTTGTGCATTTTATTGTTATAAAAACTAATAGAAAGAATGTGATTGAGGACTCGAGATATACTTAGTGAACTTTAAATGTCGTTTCTTTGTTATTTCAGGGAAACAATTTGTGTTTTATTTTGGAGATCCTCAATGTCTTATAAATATACATTTATTTGATTAAAATAAAGTGAAATATGCTTATTTACGTTGTTATTAGTGAGATTTACCACAATTTCAGGTATATTTTCATTGTTGTCAAATAGCCTATTATTCTTACCTTAGGTCCATGTTCTTACCTAATTCTTACAGGATTGTTTGTCATTTTGATGTGAGTTTCCAAGTGCTGGATTGAGTTTGGTCCATGATGTCCATGGTCTGGTCCTATAACGTGGTCGTACAATTTCTTCTACAGATTATATTCTATATTCTCCAACTACTGGGCAATGCTACTGGGGGCCTTAGGTATTACATATTAGGTCCATTGGGTGCCTAGACAAAGTGACAATCTATTAGCGAAGTTGCGAATAGAATCAAATAGAATGTCAAAAAATGATTGACGTTCGCTAACGCCATGCTAATGCCATGTTAATGCCATGCTATACAAAGTGCTATACCCATGGACAATATGTAAGTATATATATTAGGGTATACCATGGCTATCTAAAATCTGTGGCTATACCGTAAGCTAGTGTCAATTCCATAGTACCTACATTTGAAATTTTCTATAATAGATTGTCACTTTGTCTAAAGTCTTTTCAACGAAACGCGAGACCAGACGTAAACAAAAGCCGATCATTTAGTAGTAGCGACGACGGAACAAACAAAATATGACTATCTCTTTCTATCTTGTTTGTTTGCTATCTGCCGCACCGCTCACGACTTTCGCTTTCAAGGTCAAAGCATGTCATGGGGGTTATCGTAAACATTTGGATAATATTTTATATTTTATTTTGTTCCCCTAATCATAAACCTAGTATAAATATTTTAATTGACGCGTGATATTGACGTGTCACTTGTCTCAACATTCGAAGCGATTGTATAGAATAGCGTCCATTCGCGTGGATGGCGTGGCGCTGCATGACCTGACGTGCCACTCAGCGTGCTTCTAGTGAGGCACTGAAGTGGCGCGTAACACGAAACTTTCACTTATGTTAAATCTAGTTTCAAGATATCATTAAAAAAATTCAAACAATACGATATTATTGTCAAAACATAAATTTATTTTAAATTTGAAAAATTAGTATACGTTAAAAAGGTTGCGCAACCCTGCTTAAGCGAATGACCTGGCAGTCGGTTTGTTTACGTCTGGTATCGCTCGAGATTGAATAGACTTTACTTTAGTCTTTGGTGGATTGGAACATCCGGGTGCGAAATGCATATTATAAAAGGGATTGTTACCAATTACCATCCGGCCGCGAAAATTCAAGTTTTATTTAGATAGTTTTTCGCTAATAGTAGGCTCATTATAAATCGTAGGCTTATGGCAATGACTTTTGCAGATACAAGATGTACCTAGTATTATGTAGGATTTATGCATCTGCATGTTTTTTTAAATAAAAACTCTGCTCAACAATACTAATTTAGGTACCTACTTCATATTGGTTCCCGATAGCTCGAAAACTGCAAAAAATATCTTTCTAGGTTTATGGAAATGAATTTTAATTTTTATAATATTAATGCACAGATTTTATATTAATGCATTTACGTGTTTTTAATAGAGACTCATCGAAATTTCCCACTTACCTCATACTGGTTCCCGAAAGATAATTTTTAGACTAGTTACATTATAAAAATGGGAAATGCTTTCCAAAAAACCAACTTCAAATGCCACTACAAAGAGTGAAATAATTTTTATTTAAATTTTAGGTACCTACACCAATTCGAAGTCGGGCAATGTTTCATACAATCCCTAATAGTCCTTCTTACTTAATTGATGTGCGAAGAAATGACAAAGTCATAGACAATCGCCCGACTTCGAATTGGTGTAGGTACCTAAAATTTAAATAAAAATTATTTCACTCTTTGTAGTGGCATTTGAAGTTGGTTTTTTGGAAAGCATTTCCCATTTTTATTTTATACTTTTTAGTGGAAAACAATAAAATGCACAAGGCGTTGTAAAATATCCAAATTGCTTGAGGTGTGTTCATAAAATCTGAAGAGATACCTCAAATTCACCAAGATCCCATCATCAGACCCTGACTTGATGACTTTAGTCATCAAATCAATATCTGCTAGCAAATGCACCAGTAACTATAAAAAATACCCAACTCGTTTCAAGTATACTAGCAAAATTTGAAGAGTTCCCTCGATTTCACCAAGATCCCATCATCAGACCCTGACTTCATGACTTTAGTCATCAAATCAGTATCTGCTAGCATATGCACCAGTAACTATAAAAAATTCCCAACTCGCTTTAAGTATATTAGCAAAATTTGAAGAGTTCTCTCGATTTCACCAAGATCCCATGATCAGATCCTGACCTGATGAACATAGAACAACTTGGAAAATATTACTCTTTCTAATAATACTCAAATAGTTTCATGTGTCCATATAAAATTTGAAGAGTTCCCTCGATTTCTCCAGGATCCCATCATCAGATCCTGACCTGATTAAAATGGGACCATCTGGAAACAAAACCCTCTTAAACAAAAAAAGAATTTTTCAAATCGGTCCACGCGTCTCCGAGTAATCGGTGAACATACATAGATAAAAAAAATAAAAAAAATAAATAAAAAAAAAAAAGATTCCGACGAATTGAGAACCTCCTCCTTTTTTTGAAGTCGGTTAAAAATATGTAGAATCGTCCTAGTCGGCTACTCTGAACTTTTAAGGGGGTAAACATAGTAGAAAATGAACCAATTCTTTTCGAAATAAAAAATAATGGTATGGCACCAACAATTTGCACATCGTTTTATTCACGTTTAATTCGTAACAAGAGTACACGTAAACTATTGAATAAAAACAGTAGGTACTAAAAGTAGATAAGATAATGTAGATATACGTTACAATTTTTAAAATAATATTTTTATACATATATATACAAAATAAGGAAATCAATCTAACTTAGGTACTTAGGCATATATTATGCTTGAAATATTCATGATGTATGCATTTAAGTACAAGAAACAAGATCTAAGAGCAAGAAGATTGATGATATTAATTGAAGGCTTTTAAACACTTAGATATACTTTATAGTTTATACATATTAGGTACACAGGTAGGTACCCTACCTGTGTAGGTACATGCAACTTAATATAAAAATTACAAATATTAATAATCCATACTAATTACCTACTAGTAATCTCAGATCACCCTTGTTTATGTGATCAGGAGCTAGTAATAGTTACTTATAGTAATAATATGGAAGTATGATCAGATAATATTGATTATTATTATAGTTAACTAGGTACTTGTCGATATCAATTAAAGCTAATATTGCAGTGCATAATAAAAATATATATTATATAAAACTTTAAATAACGAATATGCTTTACAAGCGTATACAGGTATACTGTACAAGAGTATACCTGATTGTTACCTATTTAGGATAAGCTCCCTGTCACGATAAAAGCGTAATATTCCTCGCACAGATAAAACAAGTGCGAGTCAAACTCGAGCTTCGAGGGTTCAGTAGGAGATTTGCTTATTGTTAACGAACTGCAATGGTAATTGGTAACATTGTTTGTAGCAACAAATGGTTTTATTTTCCTGTAACATACTATACTTACACTCCTATTAATCCTAATTGTTTCAGGTTCATCAAATGATAATCGCAAATAACGCGGGCTTTCAAATCTGTGGCGGGGTTATGGTATTTTGTGGACAAATATTTATCATAATAAAAAAATTAAATAAAAAAACTGTTTTAGAATATACAGGTTAAAAGAAGCCCTTGGTCCGCACGGTATAGTTATCTCACTTTCTTTCAACTCTCTCATTTGCAGCATAGTTTCAAAATAAAGTTGTTACTACTTTATAGTTTATTTACTTCTAATATTAGTACGGAACCCTCAGTACTAGAGGTAGAAATTTACTATATTCATTGCTACAAAAATATTATATATTAGGCCCAAACGTTGCATAATATTATGTAATATTTCCTTAATTGTATGTATGTGATGTCGTCCACAATTTAATTAAGAAGACACGGAAGCTAAATAGACTAGATTTTTCCACAAAATCGTACAATATGTCTTATAGGTAGGTAGTTATGTTGTTATGTTAATTTTGTACAAAATATTATAATATGCAGATACTTCTTATTAAACTAATCTTTGTCCCTATACATAACTAAAGCTTTTTAACTTTGTGACTAATAAAATAGTTTTACTAAGCTAACCGTCCTTAAAAAATAAGTATAATTTGTTATTTCTGAGAATCATGATGACTTAGCTAATATACAAAAGTAAACAAGGTGACAGACGGACGGACGGACAGACGGACAGCGAAGTCTCGTTAATATAGGGTTCCTTTTTTTACCCTTCTGGTACGGAACCCTAAAAACGACAAACAACTTTTTTTTTATTTTCTTTAAACAAGCTTTTATACGTTTCATCCGTAGCACCAAAGTACCTACTCTTCAAGACGGATCAAACAAGCCCCAACTCCATGGTGTTGTATCGTTTAACTACCGAAGTCCTATGGCCACCTTCAGGTTCCATCATCAGATCAGCCCCATGTCATACTAATTGTGCACTGTCATACGGTTTACACATGCATGTAAAATTTCAGCTCAATCGCTAACCGAGAAGTGGGTCAAATTTAATTCGCAAGATTTGATTTGAAGACAAACAAACATCGGGACAGGTGACACTAAATAAAAGCTGGTAATAATAATTAATTGAAATCCTTCTCATATAATTCATAATCCATTCGCAAAAGCTTTGCCGATAACTTCCCCTTCCACTTCATACGACCGCGACTTGCGCCCATCTTTTACCAGAAGAGAACGGGCCGCGGTCATGTTAAGTGAAGTCTTCAGTGAACGTGTAGGAGGTAAATTATCTAAATCTACCTAAAATATACTATAATATCTTATTTATCCATGTCCCGTTTATTTTCCCCCTGAACTGAGGTAACTGTTTTTTTATGTGAATAAAATTACGGAAATTCCGGAAATTCTGTAAAGTGGGTCAAGATATAAAAATTATATAAGTAGACATACTTATCTTTTACCTTTCCCGATCACCGTATCCGTTTGTGGACGAGTTTTAATGATACGCAGTCTCAATACGCCAATCAGATACGTCGTGGAGTTTTAATGATACGCGGTCTCGATACGCCGATCAGATACGTTCCGCGATACGTATACGATATCGAGTTTATGTACGATCATCAAGAGACACATGGTAGCAATGTTACATCAAGTACCTACACTTATGTTTAAGTAACCTTCTTCTTTTAGTATAAAAAAGCGTCAGAAGTAGTCGTCAATAACAGTAACCTTACAGTTACCCCTATATAAGTGTCTATATCTATCAGATTCAGATCGCTTCGGTGGAGGTCTACTCGCGACAGTGTTGTCGCCGGTCGCGTCGCTTGTCGCGGCGCCAGTCGGTCAGTCGTCAAACTTGATGGCGCAGACGGGCGGCCGCAGCGGACGCATCTCTGCGCCAGAGCTGTCGCTCACCACCACCGTCTCTTGCGGGCAGCAGGACGTCGACTCCATTGACGTTTTGTGGTTCTGCAGAAAAAAAATAAAATGGTAAAGGTACTTTGCGTAGCCCCCTACGGCGTGGATGCATGGACACTAACAGATTCTATATGTCCAAAAAGTTACATGCTGAAGTTCGAACAGATCGCGCTCGGAACAGCGCCGTGCTCCAGAGAAAAGGGAAAAGTCTGGTACTGCTTCATACCATAAAGAAGAGAAAATTACAAAATTTCGTGCATGTGATGCGTAAGTAGCACCTAAAAGTATGCACTATTTCAAATAATAATCCAAAGGAAGGTAGAAGGAGGTCTGACTGCAGAAGGATATCTTGGCTTAGAAACTTACGCCAATTGTTTTGGGCACCCGTGGATTATTCAGAGCGGCGGTGTCCAAAATACAAATCGCTATGATTGTCAATCTTCAAAAGGAGACGGCACTCTAAGAAGAAAATAACGATTTTAATGCCATAAGTTGCAGTGTCAAAAGATTTCTTTATATCAACTAGCGGTAGGCGGGCAATAGCAAATGATTACGTTAATCAGAACTTATACCGTATTGTCAACAGAGGACTAATGGTCACAGATCACAGAATGCAGGAAAGGATATCTATTATAAAAAATCCCAATGAATCGCAGTTGCATACATAACATGCCTAATCAAATCCTAAAACAATCACTCTCTTGAAGGCACTCAAGTTAAACCTGGTTGAGAACGCGGGAAACTCATGTTTCAAATTAAAGTAACTCTCTAATCAGAATTTTATTACCTAGCCTTACTTCTAACCTATTTATGAAGCTGCTTAGCTTCTGGAATTGGAGTCACGAAGAAACTCTTTGACAGCTATCAAAGCTTACGCACTCTAGGGCTTGGTCGTAATCGTAAAGTAGAGATTTAAATTGCAAATGTGGCTATTGTCCATCGACTCAGTGAGGCGGCGATTAATGCCTCGCCAAACGACGCACAATGTGTCATTGTTCGAACAGCTCGCTAATTCAGTCCGATCGATTTATTGCTTCCATTCCTGATTCCTGACTTGGAAGCGCTTTAGCATAGTGATGCTATAAAGAAGACTAAAAGATGGCGCCAGGAAACCTTTTATGTTGGTAACTAGGAGGGAAATTTACCGTTGAGGTAACAGGCCAAATACTTTGGCGAGTTCTTGATCTCGAGCGACCTTTTCCTAGACAATCTGTGAAAAGAAACTGCGGTCTTTTTCAGGTCATATAAAAATGGATACGTGAACAATTTATGTTCCAATGCTCCGAGTTTATCTGCCAGCAGATCCGAAGCTAATTAACGTAGAAGCTAAGAATACTGAGATCAGAATTATCCGTTAGGTTATGAACAGTCAACTTAACGTTAGGTTAGGACTTTGGCATGCATAGTTGCTGCATCTACAATATTTTTGTAGGCTTTATTTACAGTGTAAAACTGTTTTCAGAGTTCTCAAACCCTCAACTACTACAGCCGTTGCAGTCGGTCGGAATACTAGCTGTGAAGTATTTTTGGGCAGATGGTTAAGAAGAGAACAGTGAAGCATACTCGTTTGAAGCAGTCCGCGAGGGAGTGGCACAGCGTGGCCACCGACGCCTGCCGCCGTTGCCGCATCAGCACGTACAGCACGGGGTCCAGCACGTAGTTCAGCAGCATCAGCGCGTCCGCCAGGTTGCTCAGCATCGCCATCCAGCGCGTCTCCTTCATCGACAAGTACAGCCCCGACGTCACCTGCGGACATCACTTCACATTGGTGGATAGACAATGATGATGATGATGAGGCGTTTCTTGATGTAGCATCTAAAAGGATGCTCAAGTGAAGAGGTTTTTTGACTATATTATATTAATACCCGTATTTATAAACAGTAGTTACTTATGAGGTACAAGATAACTGAAAGTAGAACTAAAACTCTCTGTAACCCTTTCAATGGATGCATTCAGATGCTCTGAGAGATCTCATAGTATTGTTTGGGTAGGTATACTGGTGTAGCAATTTTCAGAATTCTTTTTCAGCTATAATAATGTGTGTGCAAGTGTTTTAGTATTCGAAATAGCTAAAAGATTAGGTCGATTAATAATATTTGATAACAAACTAATTTTTATTGATAGATTAGGATCACCGACGAGGGTTGTTCGAGGAATCGATCAATTAAGTGAGCTGTGTGGGCGTTCAGCTGTTCCGCTGTTCAGGCAGCGATGTCGCATGAGACATGCGGCGTCCTGCGGAGATGTCAGCCGCAATTAATTGCGCTGTATCATTGAACTGATAATGAATAGATATCGCTCACCAATTACTGTCACTCTTGTCTACAGCAAACCCATTATAAGCATTTTCATCTGCTCAGCAATCAAGAGAACCGTTAGTCGAAGATAATTATCACGTTTGGCCGCAAATCTAGTACATCTAATCCATCCGCAAATCAAGACACGCGGCAGCGTGTCAAGCCAAGTTCAAGCAAAGGAACTGGCTAGCTAGCGCCAAGAGTAAGTTTACACGAACCACTTGGTGCCACTTTTGACCCTTCTATAACTCAAAACCTATTTAACGTAAACACATAAAACTACGTGTGTTTAATTATATCCATAAGATCATATAGAAGCCCAATTTTCATGAAGCTAGCTCAAACGGTTATAAAGATATGAAGGTCAAAAAGTCGTAAAAATTCATACTGACTGACATATAGTACAAAAACCTAACCTACTTCCAGATAACCTAGAAGGATGAAATTTGGAATCCAGCTCGGTAACTGTGTGTAAGCGTAGGAAAAAATCAAAAAATAAAGAAAAGTCAAAAAATAAGGGGTGTTCCCATACAAACTGACATATAGTACCTAAATCTAACCTATACTTCCAGATGACCTAGAAAGATGAAATTTGAAATCCAGCTTGGTAATTGTGTGTAAGCGTAGGAAAAAATTAGAAAATAAAAAAAAGTCAAAAAATAAGGGGTGTCCCCATACAAACTAACATATAGTACAAAAACCTAACCTACTTCCAGATGACCTGGAAGGATGAAATTTGGAATCCAGCTCGGTAACTGTGTGTAAGCGTAGGAAAAAATCAAAAAATAAAGAAAAGTCAAAAAATAAGGGGTGTTCCCATACAAACTGAAATATAGTACCTAAATCTAACCTATACTTCCAGATGACCTAGAAAGATGAAATTTGAAATCCAGCTTGGTAATTGTGTGTAAGCGTAGGAAAAAATCAGAAAATAAAAAAAAGTCAAAAAATAAGGGGTTTCCCCATACAAACTAACATAAAGTACAAAAACCTAACCTACTTCCAGATGACCTAGAAGGATGAAATTTGGAATCCAACTCGGAAATTGTGTGTAAGCCTAGGAAAAAATCAAAAAATAAAGAAAAGTAAAAAAATAAGAGGTATCCCCATACAAACTGACATACAGTGCCTAAACCTAACCTACTTCCAGATGACCTAGAAAGATGAAATTTGAAATCCAGCACGGTAACTGTGTGTAAGCGTAGGAAAAAATCAAAAAATAAAGAAAAGTCAAAAAATAAGGGGTGTTCCCATACAAACTGAAATATAGTACCTAAATCTAACCTACTTCCAGATGACCTAGAAGGATGAAATTTGGAATCCAGCTCGGTAACTGTGTGTAAGCGTAGGAAAAAAATAAAAAAATAACGAAAAGTCAAAAAATAAGGGGTGTCCCCATACAAACTGACATATAGTACCTAAACCTAACATACTTGCAGATGACCTAGAAAGATGAAATTTGAAATCCAGCTTGGTAATTGTGTGTAAACGTAGGAAAAAAATCAGAAGATAAAAAAAAGTCAAAAAATAAGGGGTGTCCCCATACAAACTGACATATAGTACCTAAATCTAACCTACTTCCAGATGACCTAGAAAGATGAAATTTGAAATCTAGCTTGGTAAGGGTGTGTCAGCGTAGGAAAAAATTATAAAATAAAAAAAAAGTCAAAAAATAAGGGGTGTCCCCATACAAACTGACATATAGTACATAAACCTTACCTACTTCCAGATGACCTAGAAAGATTAAATTTGAAATCCAGTTTGGTTATTGTCTGTAAGAGTAGGAAAAAATCAGAAAATAAAAAAAAGTAAAAAAATAAGGGTTGTCCCCATACAAACTGACATATAGTACCTAAACCTAACCTACTTCCAGATGACCTAGAAAGATGAAATTTGAAATCCAGCACGTTAATTGTGTGTAAATGTAGGAAAAATCAGAAAATAAAAAAAAAGTCAAAAAATAAGGGGTGTTCCCATACAAACTGACATATAGTACCTAAACCTAACCTACTTCCACATGACCTAGAAAAATGAAATTTGAAATCCAGCTTCGTAATTGTGTGTAAGCGTAGGAAAAAAACAGGAAATAAAAAAAAAGTCGAAAAATAAGGGGTGTCCCCATAAAAACTGACATATAGTACCTAAACCTAACCTACTTCCAGATGACCTAGAAAGATGAAATTTGAAATCCAGCACGGTAATTGTGTGTAAGCGTAGCAATAAATCAGAAAATAAAAAAAAGTCAAAAAATAAGGGGTGTCCCCATACAAACTGACATATAGTACCTAAACTTAACCTACTTCCAGATGACCTAGAAGGATGAAATTTGGAATCCAGCTCGTTAATTGTGTGTAAACGTAGGAAAAATTCAAAAAATAAAAAAGTCAAAAAAAAATAAAAAATAAGCGGTATCCTCATACAAAAAACTTGTAATACGCGCTAAAAAACCAGGTTCTTCGTGCCTTAACCAATAATAGTATAAAAGTGAAGTACATATATATGAGATTTCAATGAATAAATAAATACTTTATACAACTCGTTCGCTATAAGTTTGCCGCTGTCAACTGTCACGCGTTTAGCGTTGTCTCAGCCACTCATTTCTAGTTCCAGTAAGAAAACGCTATACTGACATCATTTGACAGCAGCAAACTTATGTTGTACTAGCTGACCCGGCGAACTTCGTTCCGTCTAACAGTTGATTCTTTAATTTGGACATTGCAACATTAGGTACTTTATTTTTCTATTTTATTTATTATCACTATTATCTCTAACATTCAAGACAGTGTAGAAAATAGTATAAAAAAGAAAACCACGTAGCGGAAACGCAAGAAAAAGCTTTAAACTCAATACCTGCCTAGTTTTCTTTACAAAAAGTAATGATATCCCACCAAAAACATAAATGTAAAAAAGGAGAGCCAAGTTCGAGAGCCGCAAAAAGAATGGAGATCAAAATGAGTGCCAAGTTCTATGTAAAATCGAAATTTGTATTTATAGGAACAAAAAAACAATATGAAAAATTATTAAACTCTATTTCTTTGCTTTATTGGATACCTATAACAATTGCTGTTTTTCAAAAATGTGAGATCTTAAAATAGGTTAGATTTGACTTGGCGAGTTTTTATCTGAATTAAAGTGTTGTACAAATTTATAAAATGACTGATGTAATGAAAACTGGCCAAGTCAAATCTTACCTATTTTAAGATCTCACATTTTTGAATTACAGCAATTGTTATAGGTATCCAATAAAGCAAAGAAATAGAGTTTAATAATTGTTCATATTGTTTTTTTGTTCCTATAAATACAAATTTCGATTTTACATAGAACTTGGCACTCATTTTGATCTCCATTCTTTTTGCGGCTCTCGAACTTGGCTCTCCTTTTTTACATTTATGTTTTTGGTGGGATCTATACATAGGTATACACCTAACACATTAGCTGTTGAAGCCTTTAATAAATAATAGATTATTAAAGGCTCCGCTGGCACATCATCTCGACCTTCAGACTGGCTCAACGGTTCATCATTATAATTTTCGGCCTACTTCTGAATTAATTACTTTGAATATGAAGAGTTAGCTCCCAACCCAACACCCTGACAGCTGCCTGGGTTGACAGGCGAATTCTCAGGCATGTAGATATTTTCGTTATGTTTTAGATTTAACTTTTAGAGCTATTACAACAAAGTACTCAGTAATTCTTTCTAATCGAATGTTTATTGAATCGAATTATCGCATATACCTATAGGAACAGGGGAAAACAACGTATCTAGGTCGGGCCATATTATAACTGCGAGTATAAAAGTGTGCAGCCAATCATTCAAATCAATAACCCTTGAGCTAATCACCGCTTCCCGCTGAGCAAACTCGGTAAGTGATGGAAATGGTGGCGCGAGAAAATGTTATGACAACCGGAAAATAGGCCGGAATGTTTTTCCGTACTCTATTAGTTGCAGTTCTGTATCTTCTACGTACAACTAGCTTCCAAAGCCTTCTGTAAGTTAAACCTCTTGTTTGTTAACATGTATGCATTTTAATTGGTAGACAATAGACACTAACTTCAAATCCCCAGGATGCAGGTTGCCTAGTTTAGAAGTTTATGCCCTAATTGATGTTTCCTTAAGTTAATCCTAGTACCTACATAGTAGGTATCTCAATGATGTCAATCAATATGCTTATTTTAGAACCAATGTCTTCATAGTTGCTACGGATTAATTTACGATTTATAATAAAAAATTAATAGTTCGCTTCGATACGGTAGGCAGATAAACCACGAGAATAATAATAAATAATAATAGCCTGCGGAATTAATTCGCCTGCCATTTATCGAAACAATGAAATATTTTCGCCGGCCATCCAGACATCCCTCGCATACTAATTGGTTCGACTATAAAATTATTGTGATCGTTCGTTTTACTGTTCACCGAACATACGGAATCATATTGCGTTCACGCACGGTCAAACTGCGTATGCATTTTGCATATTGTGTTATTTTGAGACTGATTAAGAGTTCATCCTTCCTTCATTCGGCTGGCAGTAATGTTCTAGTTTCTAGTAGGCTAGTAGACATGAGACTTTGGGCGCTAATTCAGAGTATCTTCAGTATAAAATATTTGTAGCAACTTTGACTTTTCTGAATTACATGTACCTACCTTGTGTTTCAGGCAAAGAATTACTAATAACTTTACAATGTTCTCAAAGGTTAATGCGAAACTTGTTCAAAATCGTGGTTTTTGAACTGATTAAATCATGACCAAAGAAATAGAAATTGCTACAGTATGTATCTACAAAAATGTTCTGAACTCTATTCTACAAAAGGAAAAAGTTTTCTAGATTTATAATAACTATAATATGGTAGTATTAAATTCAAATTTTCACGAAGTGCGTAGTAAAGCAAAAAATGTTATTGTTTACTGATTATATTTTATAATTTTGAAAATTTTATAATTCCTGCGACGTTCACGACTTTAAATTTTTAAAACTTTGACGTCCGTGTACTCGTACTTGCTAATTGGAATACAAAACAAAAATAGCTCGTGCTTGTGGTAGGTACGAGAGCCTGTGTGACTTGAATATTGATGCTGATGATAGATTCCCACTTCCTATGTAATACTAGTGATTGATCAATGGATTTATTAATTGCTATGCTCATAGATAACAATATGTCTGTTTTTATGATACAAAAGAGAATGACCAAAGGTGGTATCAAGTTTTCTCATGAACCAAAACCAAAATAGTCTAGGAAAATAAAAAAGGGTTTTTTAAGAAACATTGGCACTAAGAATTTGCTTTTCATATTCGGAATTTATTTTCTATACAAAAAGTTACTTTCTTTTCGATGCACATTTCGTGTCATACTAATAAAGAAGTACAACTTGTTTGTTTGCCAATAACTTTAGAATATTAATTAAAAAAGTAATAACTGTAGGAGTTAATGTGGAGACCGTAGTCTATAAATATAAAGTTTGGGTTTGATTCAACTTGATACCGGAATCCATACATTCATGGTCATTGTCCTTTAATCCTGTGTGCACGCTCTACTACCTACTTAAGTAATTGCTCGGTACTAGTGATGGTATGAATTCTAAGATAGCGTGTAATCATGTTGTCTTACTAACATAGTGATAATTACCCAGTGTTCGCGTACTAATTGTTTAGTATTTTTGTAATTTGATTTTTTGATTTTAAACATTTTAGGCCCATAATATAATCTATGTTTAACTACTTGAATTATTTTAATTACAAGATCTCAAGGTTGTCAAACACGTGACCACTCAATGAGGAACTTAGTTAAGCATCCGACACCGGCCGATATGATACATCGATACGTCTTTGGAATACTAATTAACTTGTAGGTATCTATTGACTAGCGACCAGTGTCACACGATACTGTGCAGTGCGTGGCTTGCACGACAATTGTTGAAAAATTGCGGCAAATACCTGCGATCACCCACACTAAGGCGATGAACCATGGATGTCAGGTTAGGAAGAAGAAAAACATTATTGTATTCCTATAAAATTTCTGCCCTTTGTTTTGTTCAAACTGTTTATAGCGGTTTCGGCCAATATGAGGACAGATTTACGGCATTAATAACGATGAATATCTACAAGTTTCTTATACACTTACTTACCTATATTACGAGTATATCTACCCCCCCTAGTTGATACCTGATCCGTATGCATCGGGATTCGAGATTGCGTTTCATTACTACATAATTATTATGCGATCATGAAACGCATCAGAGATACAAGTATAGTAGGATAGTAAACGTCTATTTAGTAATTTTGTATCATCTGATACGCACATCAAAATGCTGTAATGCACTCAAATCAACTCTAATTGAAAGGTCTGTGAAGTGTGAACTGTCTATAAGAGAAAAATACGCATCGATGATACAAGTACGGTAGCATGATGCATTTGCAAACGTGAATTTAACAATTTAATATCTACCTACTGATATGCGCACCTGTAATACACAACTCCAATGTCTGATCTTAATTCACTGAAAGTTCTGTGAACTGTCTATAAAAAATATTGGTGTTTTTCTCTGACGACATCTGCTCTATTCAGAACTCACCATCTGTGGCAGCCAGCAGAACATGAAGAGAACGGAGAGCGTGGCCATGAGGCGGCTGAAGGCGACCTCCTCGGCGGTGGCGGCGTTGTGGTGCGCGTGCGCCGTGTTCTTGCGCTGGCGGCAGCTGCTCTTGGACACGCGCCGCACGACGGGCGGGCCGGCGCCGGCGCGCGGCGCTGTGATCGCGTACAGCGCGCGGATCACGGCCAGGTTGCAGTACACCAGCACGCCGCATAGCAGGGTTCCTGGACCACAATTCAAAGGGTCAAGAATTGCGTAAATGATAGGTACTAAATCTATATTTTTTTTCAACTTGTAGTTCAAAAACCCGCTGCAAATATGCTATAAGTAATCTAATTTACATAACCAGGACAAAAACAAGTTCTGCAGCTTAGTTTTGTGTAGAGGATGACAGGACAGCGAAATTACAACCCAAGTACTTTTATGAAGCAAGACTATGCTTTTAAACATAATATTCAAAGTAATTTTTTTGTTTGAATAGGTAGGTAGCTCAGACTACATTAAATAAAGGGTAGGTAGGTACCTATGTGTAACGAGCTTCCGTTAAATTTTAAAGACGGATTAAGCAAATAATTTCAGTAAGAGCTCCCACGTTCGTACACAACAATGCATTTCTCTGAGTGCCGTCGCCCCTCTGCTCGCTACGAGTAGTTGGACCTCACATCCGCGCAAACCGCAGTTGCAGCTTCCGCCGAAGCTCACGAGTCGCGATCTGCACGACTGCAGTGCAAAAGTATGCAGTGACGTCACATCCGCCAGTTTGTTTAATTCAACTATTACAGATCGCTACAAGCGAGCTACAATGTAATGACATCGTGGAGTTCGGTCATTAAAATGTTGTTAGCGAACCAAACTATTTAGTTTTGCTGCTTTGATATGTGAAATTATATTATTCGACTGTTAGGGTTTGTCCGCGAGAAGACAAACGACTTACTTGCCAACCACTTGAAGTGATTGATAAGAAATTCAATCAATCAATCAATCAATCAATGTCTTTATTTGCGAAATTGGGTTAGTTACAAAAGGTCTTATTCAATAGTGTTAGTGTTTCCAAATTCAGCCTAATAGCATGCAAAATAGTCTAGAGTCACATTTACAAAAATTAATTAATTAGGTAGGGGAGACCGGGTACAAAAGTAACGGCGGGTCGAAAGTAACAAATGCTCTGTAGGTTTATCAAATACTTGAAACATCGCTTCACTGTCGTCAGGCGATAGCCCGCAGCGTCTCCCCCTATGGATTCAGTCACCGCACCTACCGCGCGCTATTAGGTCGTGTGAGAGGACTGTTTGTCATTTCGCAACTCAAAAGTAAGTTTTTTGACTTTTACTTATTTAATGTTTATGTAGTATTAATGAGATTTCATTAATCTGAACATTTGCATACTAATTCTAGAGAAGGTTGATTATACAGTGTTTAACTTCGTTTTTGTCCAGCACTCTCAATTTTAAAGTTATCTTTCATGTTTTAACAAAAATGTGGTAGGGTACAAAAGTAACAAAGACACAAGGGTACACAAGTAACATGTTACTTTTGTCCCCGTATTGATTTGATTACGTAATAAAATAAATAATAATGTGTATTTATTTGTGTTTCTTTCAACAGAATGCCGCGACAACGCATAAGAACCGCTTCACGAGGAACTACTGACATGTAAGTGTACCGAAAAGCTGCTGTTTTACAACCCGATACTGGAAACGGCAAAAGAAAGTTGACATCCACGAAAGGCAAGGGAAAATGAAAAAAGACGAAGAAATTACCTAAGGACAAAGAAAATAAATCTGACGAAGAAGATTGTTTCCGTCTTGTTTGTTTAGAACCTTTTACCAATAGTCGACCAAATGAGCAATGGATACAATGTATCGAATGCAAAATGTGGTCAGATATTGAATGCGTTAGTGATGATGTAAATTACGAGTATGTGTGCCACAATTGCGCATTTGATACTGAATATTGATTATAAAAGTATTATTATAAAAATATTGATCTCATTTATTAAAATAAGCATACCTAATAAATTAGTTCAAACGCAGTTAAAGTAATGCTGATTTATTCTAATAAAACATTTAATTTTTGAGCGATCACAATGCAAATGTTTATGTTTATAATAAAACTGGTTCCTAATAAATAATTTGTTGATTTAAAATGATATTTTAATTTCATTCCTAGTCCCTTTGTCATGTTACTTTCGACCCACAGGGTGTTACTATCGACCCGCCAACGTGGTCGAAAGTAACAAATGACGAATTTTTTTTAAGGTTATGTAATTCATCTAACCTACACAATAATAAGATAAATTAAGATGTTAATATAAAGAGCTTGAACTAAATTTATATATGGCTATAATAATTTCATTAAAATAATAACACCTAACGAGAAACCAAGGCAAAAGTACAAAATGTTACTTTTGTCCCCGGTCTCCCCTACAATCAATCTGTTACAATATTTCCATTTTTACTATTTGAGTAATATTACATTATCTTCCTAAACCTTCTAGTAAATTCCGGGCAGTGATGCCCTACGACCGGAATATAGTACAGTTTGCTAATAATTAATTACACTGACGAACAACACCTTGAAAAGAGCCCATTACTAATGTCACTCCTCGGACAAGTGCTCACCAAACATGACATAGAAGACGGCGTAGCCGAAGTCGACCCCGTGTGTGGCCTCCCGGTAGCGGTGGCAGCGCTGCTGCTCGCGGTCGTAGTAGAGGCCCACGCCCAGCATGGGCGCGCACGTGAGCACCGCCGCCCACAGCCACGACACCAGCAGCGTCGTGCGGATCATGTAATACGTCACTTGCTGAGGGGCAAGACAACAAATATTACAATCGTTTTGTATCTAAAGTCAAGGATAAGTGTCTAATGCTCGTTTTCACCAACATTTTAAGAGTCACCTAAGCCCTAAGGTGACAGTAATTGTTGTATGGGTGAAAACTGTCACCTCTCGGCTTAAGCATTCGATTTAGGCGTTTCCTGGGTTTAGTGAAAACGGCTGCAAGAAGAATTCATCCTAACAGTGGACATTTTATAACTGGTCGCAGAAATGTCAAAGGCAACCAACACATTACCATTGCGAAAGTGTCCTTTATAAGAACGAATGAAAAAAAATGTGCTGTTACTGCATAGTGTAGATACAGTTTTAACACTTGTAGATTGTAGAGCTGACTCTCCCTGACGCCGGAAGTGTATACTTTGTAGTTCATACATTGGCAATGAACTCGAGCTAGGTCAATACAACACAATACAAGAAACACGAGTAGTTGGGCCTTCCGGTCATTTCTTAGTTGTATTCCATCACGTTCGCTTATATTGATATAGTTGATTCGCAAATTCCACGATAATAATATTAAATCCTTCACTAAATATTTTAGTACTAAGACAGCATGCATATTCGATTGGGCAATTCGATTGTCATCCAATTTAAAATCAGTTATGCATGAGTCAATATTAAGTCGTAGCTGCCTATGTTTCGAGGTTTCGAGCCTTAATTTCAAAGTGCCGAATGAATTTGTTTAAATTTGCTTTTTGCTCCTTTCTTCCAACCATCGGTCAACTTTAACTCATTATCGATGGCGCTGCAGCCTCTTGTGCTCAAACTGTCTATAATATTATGTCCATTGCGTTTGTTTCTTAATTTTTTATCCCTACAGCCTTTGCACGGCATACAATATTTCTGCAATGCTGCTACGTCTGGGTGTGTGTCATTAGTAAAAAAATTGTAAAGTCAATGAGGTCATCGTTCATTACCAAGTTTCGTATCCCAATGTGAATGCCTTTCATTCACCCCACATTCAAAATAATTAATTATATTTCATACATTTTATTCTTCAATAATAATAAACACAATCAGGTACACTTTCATTGTACTGGCAATTTCGCACTTTTATTTATTTTGTTTTTTAAAACTGACCACCCTGATGGACACGCTCTCCCAGCCTACGTCCGCGCCATGCTTCATTCTTTTATTGTGCGCGGCAATGAGCACTCGACTACAAAAACACGTCTCGTTTTTGTTAAAAAAAAAAAAAAAAAAAAAAAAAAAAAAAAAAAAAAAAATTAAGTGTTCAGTGTTAAAACTTGCTTAATTTTCTATACTGATAATGCTTAGACGCTAGTAAAATTTATTATTATAACAAAAATAAAATCAAATCAAATCATATAATTGTGCATTCATCTTCGTCAGACTCCGAGGAAAGAGGGTAAGTGAAAATTAACCTTTTTTCCCAGATATCACATCAACTCAAATATCAATGCTGACGAAAGTGTGTCCAAAAATTGAAATCCTAAGGCATCTCTAAGCTAACTTGGAGGGTATCACATTGAGGTTATCACGAAAGTATAGCATGATGCGCGAAATAGTCCAGGCATCTCTAAGCTAGCTTGGAGGGTATCACGTTGAGGATACCACGAAAGCATAGCATGATGCGTCAATGCTCCTGGAGGTTGACTGCGGGTCAACACGAAGGATTTTAAAAAACCTCAAAGGACTTTGCGGATACCAACGGGGGACGATGTCAGTGTGGCGCTGTTCTCGGCTTCACTACAAGTGGCTCCGCATGACCTCCCGGACTTTGATCCCGAATTGCTATCGGCGCTCAGTCACAAGAACTATATTAATGGTTAGTCCCGACAGTTGTAAAATTCTAGCCGACCTTCATTGCAAAGAATCAAATAGTTTATTTGATATACTTGCCTGGCTTATGAATAGCCAGTTAAACGTTATAGCCTTTTATCAGTGATAACTATTTCACGACTTAAAAACTAATTCCACGAGGGTACCAACGCGTCGAACTTTTCTAACTATGTACCTACAACAATAATGTTTAGATTTTGTGGTGGAAAATAATTTTACTTACTTTCGAAAATTAATGTTCAGATTGTGTAATGGGATGATAATTTAACTATTAGCTCAAAACTCAATAAGTTAACAATATTATGTATAATGTACCATTAGTCTGAAATTTTCATTGAAGTGAATTGTTAAATTCTTTCTGAAACTAATAAAAATCTTAAACCACAACGCGTCCTGAACTGAGAAGAAGCTTAAGTATTGACAAATGACATTTTGTTTCGACAAATGACAAGTAATTAAAGTTCACGAACGGGACCAGATGTTTTTTCGGAGAAATAGTTTCGGGCATTATACTAGTTTCAATGGTTACTGATCGTCAGGTGTTGTAAATAAAGAAACCAGCAGGGCGCGGCGGGCGACTTTGCTATCGACACCCACCGCTGGGACAGCGCAATCTCGTTTCTCGAGAAACTAGCTGGCCCCCTCTCGTTACGGCTCGGCCAGCAGGGGGGGCGTGACACACTTGAGTATTGGCGATCAGCCGCGAGGAAGATGCGACGTGGCAGCGAGTCTTCAACATCAGCCACAACAAGGAACAGGTTCATCGACGACGCTAGACATTAAGGTACCTATATGCCAGTTGTCTTCAACATTTTGAAGTTTATTGGTTACATATCACTGACAAGGAATCCGTCACGATCTATAACATGATCTAGAATTTCGGGAGTTATAATAAGTGAAGACTATTTTTTGACTTTCACTAGGTGTACAAATGTACGTACATTCAATAAAATATTTTAATGAATTGAACAAATTAAGGAACTAGCTCCAAAAAATTATTATTACATAATACCATTTTAAAAATCGTACACTAACACAGTGTACCGCCTTACACGTTCACAACAAAGAAAAAGCGACAAATGTCTTTGACAATCGACATTTCTTTTTTGGGTGAGATAATGTGGGAGTGAGTCACTGCATGTTCGATTATAGTTAAGATGTGTCTAACCTCAAAATCTTACGTGGTAAAAGATACATTCTAAATTTAAAAGGCGTTGAATGAATTTGTAGTTCAAAATCCTTTGAAATTGATAGTTCATAGAACAGCTTACAAGCGAATACTTAAAAAGGGTTTTATGCCTATGAACTGAAGAATCTTATTTTAAAGTACCGATTCATCCTTGGTAAAATACATAAAGAAGTTGTGACTCATCTCAGATACTTACCGCGGTTTTTTCATGAAGATTTGTTAGGTGTTAGAGTGTTAAAGTTATTTACTACCCTCAAAACATGCTCAGTTTCCTGGTTTTATTTTAATTTCTGACGATATGGCAGTATCGTTACCCAACCGCAAACTATGACGTGAATTATGTAACAATTCAAATTCTGTAAAAAAATTTATACGCTTAACTCGTTGTATCACCTAAGAGTTAAGCTTAATTCCGATTAAAAGTCCTAAAGTCCACTTCTCCAGCTATTAGGTATGGATGGGGTTACACAGAACGTCTGTAGAAACAAAAAATGTAGCCCGTAAGAAAAATTAGACTTTAGACGCAGCTGTTCGTCCATCATCGGTTATCCTATCAGATGGCCAGTGGTTACAAAACATTTTTTAAGTCATCTAACTCCCTTAAACCTAAAAGGTTGAACTAGTGATTCACACGATTTCCCGGTCTAGATGAAGACTAATTCTTTTCATTAGAGGGATTTTTGTTTTTGTAATAATTAACGTTAAGATGAATCGAAATACCTCTTTACAGAGTTGATGGCCATATTTTTCGATACATCTATTTTGATACACATGATTTACATCAGTTGCATAGAGGATATCAAATATCCTCATTTAAACGATTGGGTTAATTGTTTCTTATATGGAAATTAAAGATAATCAAAAGCTGACCAAGAGTTACATCCAGTTAATGGGATTAAGCTATCGCTGTAAAATTATATACTTCAAAGTTATTCAAAGAGTTCAATCCAGTTATTGAATTTATCGCTTCTTGCAATAATGCGAAATGTAATCAATATGAACCCAGACGTCTTAGAAACAGACGCATTCTGAACATTTTGGAACACCAAGTTTACCTTTGCTCTTCTATACATTCTTCTAGAGGTAGAATGCTTAAAAATACTATTATAGACAATGCTTTAGACATACATCGTCTAAGGACCTCTACAACTTTGGATTTCCTTCTTTTACATAAGGTGTCAAAAGACTTACTTCTTATAGTACATTTATTGATGATAAATAAATAAATATGGTCTTTCCCTAGAGAACCACAATTCATAGGAATTACTGGAGGAAGTTCTCTGAAGGCATTAAAAAAAAAAAAAAAAAAAAAAAGACATTTTGTTGGAATTTTTAATAATCTATATGTTTCAAAAATTTTGTGTTATTTACAAAGTTTTGTGGCAATACTGCTTTAATAACGACTGAGATCCGTACAATCCGTACATTATAAGTCAACCTCGTAATTTCCAACAGAACAACTTGTTAACGACGTAGCATATGGTACGATTACTAATGGTTATCATTCGGCATTGAGTTTAATTTCTGCTGATGATTTTGGGTCAAATAAAAAAAAAAAAAAAAAAAAATATATATATATATATATATATTATATTGCGAAAATGAATAGATAAATTAACATTAAACACCACATAGTAGCACACAATATAGTATGCTAACACATTGCTCAATGGGCCTTAATAAGAGTTTATTCATTCCGTAACTTTGCTTTGCTGATCTTGTAACTTTTTTAGCTTTAGGCAGTAGACACAGCACAGAATGAAAACATTAGCATTAGTTAAAGTTAGTATTATTGTTTTTATATAATTCAAGGGAATTATTGAGTTTATACAAACCGAACCAGTTTTAATTATACCATAATCAAAACTGAAGAGAAAGTATAAAAATTTGCCACAGCTTTGAAAAACAAATCGATATGTCGTTTACAAAATCTTAGACCAAGATATATAATAGACAACCTCCTGATAATGTTGAAGCGACCTCATAAGGTCGCCTGCAGGCAGACCACCGTGAGAACGTGTCTGCCGAGGAATATAATCTCTCACGAGAGAGGTCTGCGTTTCAGCGTACTCAGCACCAAGTACGCAACACTTCCTCGGCGAGCACGTAGTTTGTTGCTTGACCTCATCAGAAAAGCAGTCTGCTGGTAACAACCATTACGGACGTTACCTAAGTTTTATAACCTCTTATTGAGCGATGATGCTTCTGTCGCAATAGCTCTTTTGCTCTCTAATCATTAATCATTATAATCTATCTAAATATAAATTAAACCTATTTGTAATGTGACTGGTTTATTGATCCAGGAATTGAACGAAAAGATTGTGTTAATTAAATACTTCTGTGGTATAAAGAGGACCTATTTCCTATTATAATAGGAAACAATTTACTATCTGTTAATGTCCATAATTTAACAAAAATTTTCATCTCTAAACATCTACCTGATTGTGTTTATTATTATTGAAGAATAAAATGTATGAAATATAATTGATGATTAAACGAACTTACCTGTAAGTGAAGTTCTATCACAATTATGTGAATACATTTTATTCGAAAATAATAATATAAGGTCCCTCCCATACCCAAAACCCATGAGTATAATACGAAAATTTTGTTAAATATTCTCTAAAGAATGAAGCATGGCGCGGACGTAGGCTGGGAGAGCGTGTCCATCAGGGTGGTCAGTTTTAAAAAACAAAATAAATAAAAGTGCGAAATTGCCAGTACAATGAAAGTGTACCTGATTGTGTTTATTATTATTTTCGAATAAAATGTATTCACATAATTGTGATAGAACTTCACTTACAGGTAAGTTCGTTTAATCATCAATTATTACCACCTTTCAATATCTTATAAAAATCCATTTTGACATGGCACGTACCGAGATTGCGTATTAAGACTGCGTATCATCACGTGCACGTATCGTTATGACTGTGATCATGATACGCATCAGCGTTACAGATATGGTGATCAGATACCGGGAAAATCTTAAAATCAAAAACTTTTATCTGGAACTGGATTTTCCTGGCTTGGGTTTTTAACTTTTGAGTAGGTACGGTACGAAACCCTAAAAAGCATAAGCTCATACCCTATAAAGTCCAGTTTGCCTTTAACAGGTATGTAAAATGTAAATAAGGGATAATTGAAGAGTTACGTAGCAGGCAACCAGTTTAATCTGTAATCTTCTTATAAATGATCGATTTCATAATACTATGCAATCATGCACGGATAAACAAACACGATAATTTAATTTTATTACTATCTATGATCTGAGATTATGAAGTGCATAGCCGCAGGCATGAGCTGGGCCTGCATCAATGAGTACTCAGCTAACAGAAGGGGATTCGCAACTTATTTCTATTTGAAATAGAAACTTTACGATAGGTACTACATGCGATAGATAAAGGTGCGATTAAGTAACGACTAGGATTGTGGGTCCCATTGTAAAAGGGTAGGCTCGTCGTCTACTCTTCTTGGCAAGTGGTACTTAATGCTCTGCATTTATTGAAGAAAGACGTATTTAAATTAACAGTGAATATGCTGAAGATGCTTCACATATGACATAACACTGAGACTGCTCGCGATTAGTATGGCTCTGGTCTCTCGCATATTGTCTGTACTTTTGAGGTTTCTTATTTTCCAACAATATAACTTGCGTTCTTGAAATACTTACTTAAGAGTCCGCTTACCCACGATGTCTCCCATGCATTCGTAATACCAAAATCATTTGTAATTCGTCTCAACGCAACTCGACCAAAGTTATAAAAATTTTGATCAAAATTGGTTATTATTTCGTTTTAAATAAGTATTTCCGAACCAAATATGGCCAGGAGCATAGATTATTACTATATGATTCCGAATAACACCACAACATGATCGAAATATGCACGAATTACAAATGATTAGGTATTTAGAATGTATGGAGACATCGTAGTTCACAGGACTCTTAATACTTAATTGTGACAATTCCTGATAACCAGATTTTCTTGAAGAAAGCTGCATGTACCAACTACCACAAGTTAACACAATAAAACGACCCAAGGAAGCCCTACTTGTTCAACCACAAGAGGGGCTAAGAAAGTAAGAACAGAAGCCCTAGGTAAAGGGTGGTGACTAAATATGAAACTTTGTTTATCTACCACAACAATAGCGTCCACTTTTTTTGGTTTTTTTATTAAAATGTTACAATAAAACTTATTATTAGCTTATTCTAATTACTATACAAATCTTGCCCGCGTGGAATGGTGCCAAGAATACTGGCTGCATTTCCGCGTTGAACAGCTAGGCTGATTCGTTGCGCAAAAAATGAGCCATGCCTATTTTGGTTATAGTCAAATTGTAGATAAAACCAATTCTCAGAGATAATAAATAATACATATTATTGTAAACCAGGCCGCGATACGAATTCCAGCAGTTCTGCACAGTCAAAACAACGTCATAAAAATGTTGTGCGCAAATCTTTTTAGTGCTTTAGCTCATCGAATTCTTTCAGCAGACACTAAAGTAGTCTGAAGTGTCGGCAGTCCTCGTTATAGGTACGTGTACTTTGGACACCCACTATGGTTTTAGGGTTCCATACCAAAATGATAAAAATATGTGGAATAGTTGTAGGTAATTATGGCGCGCCATCATTGCAATCATAAAATATTTAAAATCATTATTATTTTTATTTAAAAAGGGGGGAAAACTGGGTCTCCGAAATTTCAAAATGAGGTCACAATTCTTATCTCCGAAGTTTACCAATCGAAAAATCTGAAATAATTATGATCAATAGAAGTTAACGTATATTTTACTAGAATAATAAAATCAACTCTCTAACTAATATTTTTTTTTTGATAATAACAATAATTCGCCAAAAACAAAGTTACGTTTGCGGTTCGCCAACAAAAGTACCTATATGTAAATTATATTCGTAAATTCGTGAACAAAAGATGTTTTACTTCTTTGATAGTAATATGGAACCCTCGGTGCGCGAGTCTGACTCGCACTTGGCCGTTGCTTTTTAGTTATACATCCAAATTTAACTATAAATAAACACTGACACTTTTATTAAACTACGAGTATATAGGCTAGCGCTTCTGCGATCACACCTGATAGAAAGTGATGATACAGTCTTAGGTGGAACGCGCTTGCCTATAGGATATGGCACCCAAGTTGCCTTTATACCTGCTCATATACAATAGGATTTAAAAAATTTAATAGCACAGTTTAAAGTTAAAAGTGTGCTTGTAGGTAGATTGTACTTATTAATTTGTAACATATTTCATGAATCTTATTTCTGAACGAACGTCGTAGACAATAAATGTCAATTATGACAGACGTCAAAAAGAATGGGATTTTCAAAAAAAGATCTTTGACCTCAACGGCTAAGAGGTGAAGAAAAATTTAAATCTCGTTATAAAAAGTTTCTAGTGCCTTAACATATCCTCAATTTATCATATCCATTACTATTATGGTTCTTTAAACTCACTACATAAACTTGAAAGATTAATTATTATAATTTACGTGATTGTGATATACTAATACCATCCCATACTGGGTAAGTTATGCAAATTGTTGAAATATTCTTATGTATTTAGTTAGAAATTAAGTTGTTTCTAGTCTTAGAGCTTATTACTGTTAATTGTAATTAATTATAACTGTAGTAGCAGTAATAATCATTTTCATGTCAGTTGTTCCACTTAATAAATATCAAGTCAATCATGTTCATGTCATCAGCTGATTCATTTGATTATGTATTTTCTCATTTATTATCTTGTCCTTTTGCATGTGATTGTAACTTGTTAGTAGACTGTCTTGACTGCCATACCAGTAGTATGTAGATTGTAGGCAATAGGTGCCCCTCTTACTTTTGCTCATTGAAACTTGAAGATGGCAGTCAAGGGCACAGCAGGCTATGGAAACCAATATAAAACACTCTACTTATCACGTTCCAGGAACTCCCTTGGGAGTCATAAAGAGAGTCTTCAGCTCCGAGATAAGTTCCCCTCTGCGCTGTGTGCCGGGACGCTGTCCAATACCGGAGAGTGTGGAGAGCCTAAGGAGAGTGTGGTACCTTTTTTTACTTGCCTGCGAGCCTAAAGCCTTGGACCAACCTCGACCCTGAGTCCTTTTTCTAAATTTAGCTTACTAATTTTGATGTTATAGGTTTTAATTAATAAATCACTTTTTGACACTTATCTTTGTTTGTTTTATTATAAATACAAAAAAAGATAACGTGACAATGGCGCCCATGGGTAAATATCCCTCGTGGTCTAAGGCTTGTGGTAATTCTCATGCTTCTGGTGTTGGTGCTCAGGTCTAGAAGTGTAATTTACACCATATAGTTGTACATTACTGAATTTGATTCAACTTTTTGCTTAATTTAACAAGTATATACATACACTCATTGCTAGAAACAGTAGTAAAACTGTACTAAAAATACAAGGACGAAGTAAGACTCATATAATAGCCAGTAGCCCAGTAAACATAGTGAGTATATACTTGTTAAAATATAATCAATGCTCATTGTATCATATCCATAACACTTATCACCATTTGTCATAATATCATTTGTTAGATGATTGTGCTGCCTTATTATTAAATTATAGGTTAAGATAATAATTAAGTATAAGTTATAAGTTTGCATAACATACCCATTACTAAAATGTCTTACCCTATCAAGTTTCTCTTACTTCAAAAATCTGAATTAATCTATGAAGTCATTATAAGAGGTGAGTCACCCGCTGATAATGTATCAGAGCTTCGCCGCCAGGTTACAAAGTTGACACAAAAATACCCTTCAGAGGAAATTTTAGAATCTTGCTTAGATTTTGCCGATGACCACACAGGTATCATTGAGGTTTTGGCAAAAATTAAATGTAACATTGAAACTTTGAAAACTGACCCACAAAAGTCACTCATTGATCGCACTGCAAACTTGTTCAATCACTTACATCACAGACTACAGAGGGTTGTTACACCCAAGAAGTCGGAGAGTGTTGTGGCCCTCAATAACTCCAGAGAATCTTTTGATTCATTATACTTGCAGTTTCAGAAACTTACCAAGACGGATTCCCGTTCCCGTGCTGAATCCTTGACAAACGACAACGAACAAGTCTGTTCTTTAGACCAGCTAACTAAACTCTCTATTTCATGCGAACGCAGCTTATCTACAGAGCTGGCAAAGATAAAATTTGATGGAAAAACATGTGTTCGCTCATTCATTGAGCGTATTGAAGAGTTTCGAATATCTAAGGATGTGACTGACAAAAAAATGTTTTCTTATGCTTCGGATTTATTTACCGGAGATGCTCTTCATTGGTATAGAAGTGTTAAATCTCAATTCGAAACTTGGAAGGATCTGCTATGTTCTCTTAAGGAAGACTTCGACTTGGTAGATTATGATTATAGGATGCTCGCAGAAATTCGAGGTCGAACTCAAGGCGCTACAGAAAACATTATTACTTACTTTGCTATAATGAAGGGTATGTTTTCACGTCTTAATAAACAACTAACTGAAGAGGAAAAATTAGAAATTTTAATTCATAATATCAGACCCTGCTATGCAAACGCCTTGTTCACATGCCCTGAAATAAAAAGCATGGATGAACTGCGGGCAATTTGTCGCAATTATGAACGTATTAAAATTCGTTGCGATAACTTTAAAGAACCTCCAAGCTCGAGTCCAAGTTCTGTAGCTCCTGAATTTGCCTATCGCCCTGTAAAAGAGCCTATTAAGACTAATTATTCACAAAAATACTTCAATTCCTCAAACCCAAAACAAAATACTTACAACAACCATAATATTACAAATAAAATAGCAAATACTACTGATAAAACTTATGCTATAAATTGTGCTTCTCCTAGAACAAGTACAAAATATTGTTATCGCTGCAAGGTTGATACCCACTCTATGGCTGAATGCGACGCTGAACGCACGATATTTTGTTTCAAATGTGGGCTTAAAGACTATCGCACACCCGACTGTCCAAAGTGCAACTCAAAGGTCACCGAAACAAAAAACTAAATATTGAAAATTGTGGCAAAACCAAGTCTAGCCCAAACTTTGACCGCTCGGATTGGACTAGCTGGTTAATAACCTTAAACAATTTTTTTACTTCATATAATATTGCTTCAATTTTCAATAAAATACCGAGTGGTGACCCCAGACCTTACTTGAAGGTTACCATTGATAAAGTAGATGGTCTAAGTATTTACGGGCTCTTAGATTCTGGATCGGTTGTTAGTATTCTAGGAAATAACGCGCATAATCTATTACTTTTAAAACACAACCTTACATTGATTACTGATCAAAAAATCACTGTCACCGCTGCAGGAGGTCAGAAAATATGCTCTCAAGGTTATATTCTATTACCTTTACTATTTGAAGGCCAACTTAAGGTTATTAAAACCCACGTTATTCCTGAGATCGATACCACCTTAATCCTTGGCATAGATTTCTGGAAAGAATTCCAAATTCTTCCGAAATACTTGACTTCTATACATTATTTATCAGCACACGAAGTTTTATCAAATGAAATTAATAGCATTACTAAACCTCAGGCTTTTATTAACAGCTACGACAATCTCACTGATAAAGAAAAAAACATTTCAGACACCATAATTAAAAAATTTACTGAAATCTCATTCGAAACTAAAGGCCTGGGTAGAACATCTGTAATTACACACAAAATAGACACCGGAGATGTGGAACCCATTAGGCAGCGTAGCTACCGTTTATCCCCAGAAAAACGTCGTATAATTACTGAGTTGGTGGACGAAATGCTCTCCCTTGATGTCATTGAACCAACAGAAAGTCCTTGGTCATCGCCTGTATTAATAGTGGGTAAAAAAGATGGCAAACCTCGATTTTGCTTAGACAGTCGCAAACTGAACTCCATCACTAGAAAGGATGCTTATAGCCTACCATATGTGTCAGAAATATTGGATAACTTAAGGGATGCAAAATATCTTTCTAGTGTAGACCTTTCTAAAGCCTTTTGGCAAATACCTTTACATGAGCCAGATAGAGATAAAACAGCCTTCTACATTCCGGGTCGTGGCACTTTTAGATTTAAAGTAACACCTTTCGGATTAACCAACGCTCCCGCAACACAACAAAGGCTAGTGGACAAGTTATTCGGTCCAGAATTTGAACTTAAAGTATTTGCTTACCTGGATGATATTATAATAGTCAGCAAAACGTTTGATGAGCATGTCACTCTTCTTCAACGTGTCTTAGATAAATTAAAAAATGCAAACTTAAGTATAAACCTGGAAAAATGTCAGTTTTTTAGAAAACAGTTATGCTACTTAGGTTACATTGTAGACTCCGACGGCCTTCGAACAGATCCGGCAAAAGTTGAAGCTATACTTGCCTTTCCAACACCTAAGACTAAGAAAGAGGTTAAACGTTTTCTAGGTACTGCCTCCTGGTATAGACGCTTCATACCAAACTTTAGTACAATTGCTGGTCCACTTAATAAACTTACATCTACAAAAAAAAATTCACCACCGTTTCTATGGTCTAACGAAGCTGATAAATCCTTCTCAACTTTAAAATCAATGTTAGTGCAAGCTCCTGTTTTAGCCTGCCCAAATTTTGACTACGCTTTTGACATTCATACCGATGCAAGTAGTTATGGAATTGGTGGAATGCTTTCCCAGACAATAAATGGTGTAGAACACCCAATTGCTTACATGAGTAGATCATTTACGGGCCCTGAACGTAACTATAGTGTCACAGAAAAAGAGACCCTTGCTGTCTTAGCTGCTTTGGAACACTGGCGTTGCTATGTTGAAAATGGCTTGACATGCAACGTTTTTACAGATCATGCTGCTTTAAAATGGTTCCTTTCACTTTCCAACCCTACAGGCCGCCTAGCTAGGTGGGGAGTCCGTCTTTCATCTTTTAACTTCATAATTAAACATCGTCGTGGGAAAGACCACATCATTCCTGATGCCTTGTCTAGAACAGTTCCAGTAGCTGAAATTACTTTAACAGACTCTAGTAATACTGAAGATGAGTGGTATCTTAAAATGTATAAAGGTTGTCTCGAATCGCCATCAAAATTTCCCAATTACAATATTAAAAATAGTAAATTGTACAGATTCATGAAGTCAAATAATCCTTTACATTCAGAATTTGAATGGAAACTTGTTATACCAAAAGAATCGCGTCTGTCTGTTATAGCTCAAAATCACTGTGAACCAGTCTCAGGACATTTTGGTATTTTTAAAACTTATAGACGTCTTTGTCTCAATTATTATTGGCCTGGTATGCATAAGGACGTTGTCCAATTCATTTCAACTTGTGATACATGCCTGGCTTATAAATTACCTACCCACACTACTTTAGGTAAAATGGGCAGACCAAAAGAATGCTTTCGACCATTCCAGGTACTTTCCATTGATCTAGTAGGCCCTTTACCTAAGTCTAGAAAGCAAAATTGCTACATTTTGGTGGTAACATGTTGTTTCTCAAAGTACTGTTTAATTTTCCCACTACGGAGAGCTACTGCGGATCTGGTTGTCCACCATCTAGAGAGTGGAGTATTCCTGGTACATGGGGTGCCACAGACCCTTATCTTGGATAATGGTTGCCAATTTATTAGCCGGGAGCTTAATAAGTTGCTGTCAACATATAAAGTACCCAATGTTCATTTCACACCCAAATACACCCCTCAAATAAACACAGTAGAACGATATAACAAGACCATTGTTACGGCTCTATCAACCTTTGTAGACGAAGATCACAGGGCTTGGGATGTTAATATAGCTAAAATACAATTCGCCATAAACAACTCAGTAAACGAGACCACTGGCTACACTCCGTCCTTTCTCGTTCACGGTAGAGAACTTGTTATATGCGGGTCTCATTATGTAGAAAATGACACCTCAAACGATTTAATTCTCCTACCGCGAGATCTGTATGCTGAAAATCTAGGACATCTTGCGAACATTTTCGATAAAGTGCAAACTGAGCTTTGGCGAAGTCACTTAAAAAATACCCGTAGATATAACCTTCGTCGCAAAGAGATTGATTTTAGTGTCGGAGATATTGTCTGGAAGAAATGTTATTTTTTAAGTGACAAGGATAATTACTTTAGCAAAAAACTTGCACCCAAATATCAAAAATGTAGAGTACTAGAAAAACGATCCCCCTTAGTCTATATACTAGAAGATTTAACTGGCCGTAACCTTGGTGCATGGCATATCAAGGACTTGAAGCTTATAAAAAAATTATAACGGATAGCCTTGAGTAAAGTTTTAAGAATTTTACTTATAGGCAAAATTCTACTTAGGAAGGGCGGTACTGTAACATATTTCATGAATCTTATTTCTGAACGAACGTCGTAGACAATAAATGTCAATTATGACAGACGTCAAAAAGAATGGGATTTTCAAAAAAAGATCTTTGACCTCAACGGCTAAGAGGTGAAGAAAAATTTAAATCTCGTTATAAAAAGTTTCTAGTGCCTTAACATATCCTCAATTTATCATATCCATTACTATTATGGTTCTTTAAACTCACTACATAAACTTGAAAGATTAATTATTATAATTTACGTGATTGTGATATACTAATACCATCCCATACTGGGTAAGTTATGCAAATTGTTGAAATATTCTTATGTATTTAGTTAGAAATTAAGTTGTTTCTAGTCTTAGAGCTTATTACTGTTAATTGTAATTAATTATAACTGTAGTAGCAGTAATAATCATTTTCATGTCAGTTGTTCCACTTAATAAATATCAAGTCAATCATGTTCATGTCATCAGCTGATTCATTTGATTATGTATTTTCTCATTTATTATCTTGTCCTTTTGCATGTGATTGTAACTTGTTAGTAGACTGTCTTGACTGCCATACCAGTAGTATGTAGATTGTAGGCAATAGGTGCCCCTCTTACTTTTGCTCATTGAAACTTGAAGATGGCAGTCAAGGGCACAGCAGGCTATGGAAACCAATATAAAACACTCTACTTATCACGTTCCAGGAACTCCCTTGGGAGTCATAAAGAGAGTCTTCAGCTCCGAGATAAGTTCCCCTCTGCGCTGTGTGCCGGGACGCTGTCCAATACCGGAGAGTGTGGAGAGCCTAAGGAGAGTGTGGTACCTTTTTTTACTTGCCTGCGAGCCTAAAGCCTTGGACCAACCTCGACCCTGAGTCCTTTTTCTAAATTTAGCTTACTAATTTTGATGTTATAGGTTTTAATTAATAAATCACTTTTTGACACTTATCTTTGTTTGTTTTATTATAAATACAAAAAAAGATAACGTGACAAATTCAGACGGAAATATGGAAATAAGAATAAAGTCGTAGACAACAACTGTAGACTGTAGAGTGTAGAGCTTGTTGCCTTTTTAGGGTTCCATACCAAAATTGTAAAAATAAACCCCTTATCAGGACTTCATCCGTCTTTCCGTCCATCAAAATTTCAGAATATTTTAATAAAATATTTGTTGTACCTAATTTATTTTTCTCTCGACCGCAAACTACAACAAGATATTCGGTAGCATACAACATTGAGCATAGGTTGATGGATTTCTTACGGCGGTCGGCATGTATTATGTAGTATTCAAAGCCAGGATCTATAAATACAAGCGCATTATGAAGCGTTCATTCAGGAATTGTAATCGCAAATATTGACCCACAAGGTACCTACATACTTACATCATACGTGCTATTCGACTTGTATTTTCCTCAATCGTTATTATACCTACAGCTTAGTGAAAAGTAATGTTTTTGTAGTGACATGGACCATAATTACAAGATGGCAGGGATGTTTGCAGAGTTCGCCCGGGATGGGTGCCACCGCAAATCAGAATTTCTGTCGTGAAGCGGTCATTGCGAAGAATCACTGTGTTTGGCCTTCAAGTGCATTATAGCAGGAGATTTAAGTTTTAACAACTGAGGTTACCGGCTAAAAATGTATCTATTGTTCAAAAGCTTTATCGATGTCAATACTTGGGTTTTGACCAAACACAACACTTGAAAATCACATTTTGAAATTGATGCAGTTCCTTCGTCTTTCTAGAATCAGGACGTCAAACGCTGATGTAGAGTGCGAATGTAACAAAAATCATCGGCGGTTTAGCCTTTAGGCCATTCGACATATTGTACACAGGTACAGTGTACAATACGAGGAGTTGTCGTAGAGTTAGTTGTACACGGCCATAATTTAGATGCTTGATTTTAGGATAAGAGCGCGCTTTTTCAGAACTTTGAAAATAGACAATACTAAATAGACATCCCCGCGTGTAATATAGAATCATTGTAGAAGACAGGATTTTTACCTAATGTTTTGAATGCTTGTCTTGTAGCATGTTCTATGTACGGCATAATAGTGCTTCTGCTTGATATGGTGGTGAGCCTTTAGTGTCCATTGTCTCAAGTGAAACCCGGTTAGGAAGTGTTAGGTACGTGACGTGCGATAACTTGTGCTGTGACTATTTTAGTTCCGGTTAGTTCTAGAAAGATTTTATCTCGTAAGAATTCGTTGAAAATTTCCATAGCGTTTTAAATTTTTAGGTATAGTCGAAATCCGCTCTTTAGCTTTTTAAGGATCAGCTGTGCGATTCTGCGAAAACAACTTATACTTAACTTTAGCGTTGACGAAGTTACATCTTGGGTAATGATTGGTTAGTACTTGCATGTTTGCATCGTTTATACAGCGAAAGCGCCGATTGGCTGCTGATGATTGCGGCTATATTATGGTTACCGGCGATGTTTGGGCGATGTACAATTTTATTCGCAAGAATCACACCCGCAGTAAAAGTAACATTTTCAAACCTTTTCGTTGAAATTAGGGAAATCATGTTAGCATCTGTGAAGCGGTACCTTCTGGTAGAGGAAGGGCCTGGTGAGCGCGAGGTAGCGCTCCAGCGCCATGGTGACGGCGATGCACACGCTGCCCACGCCGAACACGCGCAGCACGACGCGCGCGCAGCAGTACCAGTGCGGCACCGCGCCGCCCGCCGGGAACCGCTCCGACGCGAACATGGCCGCCATCATGTTAGCATCTGTGAAGCGGTACCTTCTGGTAGAGGAAGGGCCTGGTGAGCGCGAGGTAGCGCTCCAGCGGCATGGTGACGGCGATGCACACGCTGCCCACGCCGAACACGCGCAGCACGACGCGCGCGCAGCAATACCAGTGCGGCACCGCGCCGCCCGCCGGGAACCGCTCCGACGCGAACATGGCCGCCATCATGTTAGCATCTGTGAAGCGGTACCTTCTGGTAGAGGAAGGGCCTGGTGAGCGCGAGGTAGCGCTCCAGCGCCATGGTGACGGCGATGCACACGCTGCCCACGCCGAACACGCGCAGCACGACGCGCGCGCAGCAGTACCAGTGCGGCACCGCGCCGCCCGCCGGGAACCGCTCCGACGCGAACATGGCCGCCATCATGTTAGCATCTGTGAAGCGGTACCTTCTGGTAGAGGAAGGGCCTGGTGAGCGCGAGGTAGCGCTCCAGCGCCATGGTGACGGCGATGCACACGCTGCCCACGCCGAACACGCGCAGCACGACGCGCGCGCAGCAGTACCAGTGCGGCACCGCGCCGCCCGCCGGGAACCGCTCCGACGCGAACATGGCCGCCATCATGTTAGCATCTGTGAAGCGGTACCTTCTGGTAGAGGAAGGGCCTGGTGAGCGCGAGGTAGCGCTCCAGCGCCATGGTGACGGCGATGCACACGCTGCCCACGCCGAACACGCGCAGCACGACGCGCGCGCAGCAGTACCAGTGCGGCACCGCGCCGCCCGCCGGGAACCGCTCCGACGCGAACATGGCCGCCATCATGTTAGCATCTGTGAAGCGGTACCTTCTGGTAGAGGAAGGGCCTGGTGAGCGCGAGGTAGCGCTCCAGCGCCATGGTGACGGCGATGCACACGCTGCCCACGCCGAACACGCGCAGCACGACGCGCGCGCAGCAGTACCAGTGCGGCACCGCGCCGCCCGCCGGGAACCGCTCCGACGCGAACATGGCCGCCATCATGCCCACCTGCACCAATCACAGCGCGTTAACAGCTTGCAACTGCGGGCGCGGGCCTCCTCGCGCAGTGGAAATTGGCCATAGTCTGCCACGCTGGCAACAGATTGATAGTAGCCAAAATCCATTATCCTACGAGGTATTTTAAGGAGTGAAGTACCAGGTCGAGTCAAGGTCTAGATTTTATTAAATTAAATGAACGAAAGGAAATTTTCTTCTAAGGTTTGAAAACATAACATCCCCGCACGTGCAATTAATTTGGTGGAAATTGTTGTGTTAGTTTTTGTACCTAATCAGTTTTTTTAGGTTTCTTCGCAAATGAGATAAAATACCGTACAAGTACGAGCAAAAGGTCTCTCTTTTAGGTATATTTCGAAGACGAGTTTTACTCAAAGCATCAGGGGCCGAACCACCCATACATATTATGTAGTATGAAAATATGCTGCAGCATAACTGCTACGGTTCGTAGCGCCCCAGGTACAAGTCTTTTTTTTTGCACTTTAAAACTTCACTCAAACTCTTAGTATCCTATATCAGATGGTATTTATAATTGCAGATGTGGCGTCATTGTTATCTCGCCACATTCTATCTAGTGCAACGCTATGACACTTATCTGTAATTTCTCCGCATCGTCGTCGCGTTGGAAAACCTGATTCAAATGATCTATTAAAATTTTATAAGCTCTTGAAGTACTTAACCACATAGATAAGCGCAGTATAATTAAATGCAACAAAGTTCATGAACATTTAAAATAAGTATCTTTTATCTCGTGCTTGTATCGACGGTTAGGTATAAAAGCCTCGTGTTTGAAAAGTTCTATGTTCTATGTTGTATTAAAGAATGATAATATAGTGATAGGCCAGGAGTAGACGTCATAACATTGCTTCAAGGCATTTTTTTATTGAAGGCTTGTACTAACTAGTACTTACTTACTTGGAATAGATTTCAAATACACTCTAGACAGTGGATCTAACTCGACTCTCTCTGGATAGTATAGACTCAATCTAGATAGTAGATCTAACTCGACTGCACTGCTGATTGCGACTACATTCAGTTCTTTTGCAATGATGAACTTGTTGACAACCTCTTTTGCGCAGTCAGTACCGAATTCGATTCCTTGTACGGTTATAATTCCTGTATATCATTTCTAATATGGCTCAGGTATGTTCCTATCTACGAGCGAAAACGCACTACCAAGTAAAAATTTCAGATGCGTTGCGATGTGTGATGTGAACTTAGAAAGTTAACATCGTCGGCTGCATCGTAACTTACTGAAACAGCAGTTAAGTATATAGAGCCACAAACCAGTCCAGTGTAGCTGTTGACGACTGGTGATGTTTCGCACATCTCTTGCATTATTTATGCAGATAAAACTATAAAGCGAAAATAATATCAACTCCCTGTAAACAACAACAGAGCAAATCAAATTCGCGGGTCTTGGCCATCCAATGACGATATACGCTTCGCTAAGCGGACGGGAAAGATGTGACGAATTCAACATTCGTCGAATATTTCTCAAATATGTTTAATAAATATGGCCACCGGATAAGAAAATTTGTGGCACTATAATTGACATCTACTCCAGACGGGGCGAACCGCGCGAAAAAATGTCGCCAGTTTATCTATATAGTATAGTTCGCTCAGCGGCGGCGGCGGTGTTTTGACAGTTGGCGCTACTGTTTGCTTTATGTTTATGTTACTGGTTGCTTGTATGAAAAAGGTTTACGTAAATCGTTCGAATGCCCATATCTTGAGGTTAGTAATCAGTGGGCAATATACTCACTTGTAGCTTTTAATTTGGACTTACCAAAGCGACGAGATCGTTCGCCGCCAATGACGTGAGCAGCAGCAGATGTTTCCGGTTCCTCACGCGTCGCTCGCCGCGCCTCAACGCGATGATGGCTGCAGCGTTGCCGATGATGCCCAACATGTACGCCACCTTCAGGGTGACCCTCATCACCGGACCCATCCCTCCTTTGACAGGACCTCCGGGAAGAGTCCCGTTGGAGTGCGTGTCATTTAACCCGAGAAGCGTTGTGTTCAGGACATCAGCTACAGTTGAGCTGAAGTCGAAACTCTCCGTCGTTTCGGGAAATGAAAACGTGTTATACATTTTGAGATTCTGTTTTGCGTAATATCTTTATATACTCTTTTGTATGTTCTACTTATCTTTCTTCTGATATCTTTCTACTCCAATTTTTTTATAGTTCAAAGTTTCTTTTTCTTTCTTTGGTTTTTGAGTGAACGTTTTGCTCTTTTGCGTGTCCTTTTAATTTTAAAAGGTTTGTTTATTTTCCAAATATATAGTTGTTATTTTGCTTATGTTTAGAGTTGCTGGTAGCTCCGTTTTATTTGGTAGAGTCATGAAGCGTGCAGTCTAGTTTGCGATCATTCTGCAAAACAAAATTTATTATTTTATTTGTACCGTCGAAATCAGGGCACAATTTCTCTAGTGATATTGCGAATATACCGAATTTGAAACTAACTTTTCAGTACTTACTACTACTGCGAATATACCGAATTTGAAACTAACTTTTTAGTACCTTATAAGAGAAAATAGAGTAGCTGTACTTTTAGAAAAGGAAATTGCACAGTATTACTAGGACTCTTTAAAAATATCCCTAGAACAATATTAGTACAGTGGCATAGTTCACCAACAATCAAACATAGCTAGGATTCAAGTGAGACTGTTAGCCATTACCGTGTTGACAATCTGCTAATGTGCAAACACCATCAATAATGACACAGCTATTTACAAACGTCGCCACAAATGAAGGCTTAATGAGTGTGGAAGTAACGACCGGAAGAGGGCCAGTACTCGGAATTAATTCATGATTAAATAAAAAAATAGATTGAATTTTTTCCTACCCCTGCAAAATTGAAAAAAAAACAAATTTTATTCGTTTACATATAATTTACATCTAACTGGCACTTATGAAATATCAGACTATACCGAAACGTTTAGGAAGCTGTTTTACACTGAGAAGAAAAGATAAGAAACTCGGCACAGTGCGTGGTGTGATATAGTAGAGCAAAATCCTGAAACGCACTAGGGTTTTATGTTGTTATAGCGGTACAGAATAATAGAATGAAACTTTCAACTGTCTATACTCTATGTACCATGATATTATGGGTTAAGAGATCTAGAACACCAGAAGTACCTTATAAGGTGCTTTTGGCATCCTCTAGGTGAGGAGCCTATAAACTAATTAGGCGGGATACCAGTACTTAAGTGGAAAATGAGTCATATTTCATCATAGCCGTTATCATATATCATGACGCTGTAGTAATTCATTATTTACTGCTGTATCAAATTATAACGATGCGAATCGAGTGCGTTATTTTTACACATGCTAAATACATGAACATAATGAGTACAACATACAAGGAAAATCGTGAGATATAGGTACTGATTTATGAGTCAAACCGTTTAGGTTTACCTTTCTTCACATCTTCTAGATGGGCAAAATCTCAGGCCTGTTGAACCTATCAGCATGCTATGTTGAACCTATTCTTTATTAACACGGGTGGGCACAAGTCTCTTTTCAGACTAAGAGGGTTTTAGACACAGGCCAGCGTGGTGCTTGCCAAGCGGGTTGGTAGGTTTCGAACACCTTTGAAAACATTAAAAAAAACTCAGAAATACAAATTCCGTCACGATGTTTTCCTTGTACGCTAAGCCAGTGATATTTTACTAACACATAACTACGAAAAGTCGTAATCGTAAGCGCGTAAGTGTGTAATTGGGATACAAATCCCCGAACCCTTGGCGAGATGCAGAGGTCTGAACCAATGAGTTTAAGAATGCTTTTATTTGTAGGTGTTGACCTTGTTATCAAAATAGAGATAATATCTATTATTGAGTGTAATTTTGATCACTTCCTGTTAATTTTCATTTTCCTCAAATTGTCTATTTTACCGCAGTAGATATTCATTGTGTAAGCATAAATGAAACCATTACTTATGTAATAAATTACTAGTATTAAAGTGAAATGTTAGAAAACGCCCCAACTATTGGAAAGACGAGCCTTGGAGACATATTGATAAATTGATGGTATATTCTAGTTTGTAGAGCGTAGACCCTGTCTACACGATGCGTCTTGCCCGCGACGGTGCCAGTACACTAGAAATCTGCTGCCTTACTTGATATCATGCTTCGTTTTGTATCAAATGCAACCAATAGAAACGTTCGATTATGCTATGAAATCAAATGGAAATTACACTGGCTGCGTTTGACATAAAACGTAGCAAGGCGTCGTAGCACACTTTACGTAGACCAATATTAAATTCAATAAAATCGAATGTTGTTTTTATTTGATGAATTAAAAAATAAATTTTATTAAAAACAGAAAGATTTTTTTGATAAGTAAAAATCAAAAGAAAATTGATGAATTTTGATTTGGTTACGCTATATACAAACTATCCACCAGCCCGTTGGACCGATGATATACTTAAAGCGGGTTGCGAAAAGCGACTGGATGAGGAAGGCCGACAGGGTGTGGTGTCGCGCGATTGGGAAGACCTATGTCCAACAGCGGACGTGCGTAGGCAGAGATGATGATATACCTACAATCTATATTCGGGCACCAGTTCAGCATTACTTTTATTAGGGCTAGTACAAAGCCCTGATGAAGTGGTGGGTAGAAAACCCTAGATTAGGAAAAATCACCATTCCGTCGTTAAAAAACCAAGCCATGCTTTTGAGCTTGCGTGAGCTTGTAATTTATGCGCGCGGCGCGCCGGCAGAACGCAACGTGTGAACGAATCATTAGTTAGACTGGATAGTTGTAAATCATCACTATAATAGATGCAGAGTGTCCGTCCATGGATCTCGAGGGAGTCTCAACTTTAGCCCTTGAGGCTAAATTACACGGGCAAAGAAGAGCTTTAGATCACCAGTTTATTTGATTCATTTTCACAGAGATATGAACGTTGTGTGAATTTTTTGGGTGTGTGTGTGTGTTTTTGGTAAATTCTGTTTTTTTTGGGATTTGCTAATATAACGACAACAGAAATACACCTATATTAGAATTAAGACTTCCGTGAGTGGACATTATAAGAAGGAAAAATTAACGGCAATAACTCACGTACTATTTAGAAATACACCTTAAATTTTTTTAGAGTTAACTATCACTATTCACGGTTCAACCTGGTAACAGACCGAGAGCGGACTCTTAGCATAATATACGTATTACCGATATATTAGCGAAGAATATATAATATTACTTATTATATATTCTTCGGTAATATGTTCCCGCTTTTAACCCCTTGGGTACGGAACATTTAAAACATTTTAAAAACTACGTAGAATTAGGTACATACTTAGATATTTCCATTTCCACTTTGAATTTTTACCTACTTCAGTTCAGATCTGAACAGATTCATGATGGATTCGATTGTTATTCAATTATTCAATCTTCCTATCTCCCAATCTACTTATAAAACGTTGAAAATTCTATCACCCTCCACACTCCAAACCAAATAAAACTAGGTAAGACCTATAAATACCTTTACAAATAAAAAAATCATATTCTTAACTCTCTTACCTTCAAGTTAGTTAATCTTAGTTAATATTGAATGGATTCAGGCGTTATTTTGCGGAATTCCATAATTAGCAGGACAGATTAATTTGTTTTGCTTTTATACGCTACTTGAAAATCGTAGAGCACTACGATTTCGCATTGTGAAGTCAACATCTCCTGAGGATGTCCCGGTGTCAGGACGAAACGTGCGTGATAGAAAATTGTGTGTGGTGTTTCATGTGGATAGTATTCCTGCATATTGCACCATACAGAATCTTTTCAAGTAGCGGATAAAAGCAAAACAAATTAATTTGTCCTGCTAATCTTAGTTAAGTCTTAAAGTCAATTAACTTAAAGTTTACAGGCACGTAATATGAAAAATCGCTAAGATATTTAAATAGATAATGTGATAAGTCGTAATTTTAGTAGTGCGAAGTAGAAGTCCACAAAAAACTCGGAAGTGATTTGTTGTTGTTTAGCTATCGTTATCACCATTCACAAATATGTCAAACTGGGTCAAAACATTAACCCGGATAGTGTGTGACCAACATGTGTATTATCAAGAGCAAAGCCATCAAAAATTTAGGCCTATGTAAAAAAATATACATTTTCATTTTTTCAGAACCCATTCCTGAATATTTTTCTTTTTAGATACCTATCTGTGTTTATAATAATAATAATAATCGTTTATTTGCATAAAACACGTACAGGGTTATTACATTCGGTAGGTACTTCATGTCTCAGTGCTTCGCCGATTTATACGCATGCAAATATTAAAATCTAAGCTAATAAGGTAGGTATTCTTTCGCATTTATTAATATTAGTTATTATAACCTTTTTTTTGGTTCGTACCAGTAAATACCAGTTGTAGGCGAGTCCGTATGGTACCTAGTATATAAACTCAAAACTCAAAATATCTTTATTTCACAAAGGCCTAATATACAGGCTCTTGTAATAGGTCAACATGATATTTGTCACATTTGTATGGCGATAACTCCAAGTCGACTTAAAACTAAGTTTACGAGGGTTCCACAAACCTATGGTAAATAGTATATAACATTATTTTATTAAAATTTAAGATAGGTAGGTACCTACGAGCTTTTTTAAATTGGGTAATTCCCGCTACATTTGTGTTATTTATGATCGTATATTTTGCTATGAAAATACTCACAGAAGATATTGCTAATCTGCGATATTTTTCATTCCGATCTCAAAACATTCACAAACACCAAGAGTTCAAATTCAGTTAAAAAAACTTGACGAAATCAAATTAATTTTCCAAAAAAATTCGCCGGTTACCAAACAGTAACCTTATGAAGTAATTCGCAAATATGCGAATTATTTATACTATTTAAGAAATATATTATTTCCAAACAAATGTAGTTAAATAGTTCGCGAAGCCGGCTACGACGCGGAGCGGCAAGCAGACGTCACACACAAGCGCGCCCCTGTCGAACTCCGATTCAACTGTTTACTACAGTAGGCCCACTCTACACAGGGCGCAGCGTACACAGTTGTAGACCGAGAGCTGGTGACCAAACTAGGCAAGAGTTTTGTACTAAATGCTTTTCAATACCACGCAGTTTTTTACAACCTGTGTGACTCAACAAATAAATAATCAAATAAAGTGAATTTTTATAAGTAAGACTGTAATTAAATTTCGTCCTTAGGTGGCATTTAGAAAAAATTATTGCTTGAATTGGGTAGTTCACTGAAATCAAAATATATTTTTTTTGTTTTTTTTTTTTTGGGAGTTATCAATAAATAAAATGGCGAAAAAACTGATGAAATTAATCAAATGATAATATTAATATTTCTGATTTGATAAAGACAACAGCTGTAAACATAATATACAGCTGTATTAAACTTTGACGTTAATGTATGATCATAACATAGTAGCTCTATCTATAAAATATTCTGTTTTGCAATAAAGGGACAGGAGGCCCTACTTTAAGTTTCAAAAATAAATTTTTAAGTAACATCAATATTTTATGATTTTGGTGTTGCGTTTACCTACTCTTTTGGATAAGTCATCCTTCACAACTTTTTCTTATAAGAAAATGAGTAAAATAAGAATTTAAAACGCTTTCAAGGCTATAACTTAATAGTAGGTACTTTATAAGTCTAGTGTTCAACAAAGTATGTCCTCACACTTGAAAATTTTATCATATTCAATGTGCTGCAAAACCGTTGTTTTTATTGCCACCGGCTCTGCGACTAGCAGGTTGTGTTATATTGCAATTACGAAGGTCATCAAGTAGTTGATGTCTATTGCTTATTGATATTGATGCTCTTATGATATACTTGCTTATTCTATACTAGATATTGCCAGCGACTTTTCTTCTTCGCTAACACCTCACAGTCAAGATGACGAAATATAATGTACCTTCACGTATGTTCATGAAAATCAAAGCTACAAATTCTGTTTTTAATTTGTGTGTGCTCTCAAACGGATGGACCGATTTTGATGCGATTTCTTTTTATCTTAAAACCAGTTTTCTTGCGGTGGTTCTTAGCTAAGTAAGTATGTTTGGTTATCTAATATCAGTCCAACATTGTAAGAGTATCAGCTCTTTTCCAAAATGATGTAAAGCAGTTTTGGCGTATGATTATTGATAAATTCTTCACGCGTGGCAGTCCGCAGTATAGTTATTATTGTTAAATGACATAGGGTTTTTTTAATTGTTTAATTTATAGTTATGATCCATGTTCAGAGATCATTCGCGAAAAGTTTAAAGATAGGCAGACAAACTTGACAAAATACTGGTCTCAGACTACATTAATTACTGGTACTATATTTCTCCATATTTCTCGTAACTAGAACGATCGTTTAAAATTTATACTTAGGTATCGTTCGTAACAATGGGTACCATCCTGGCGAGAAAATTCTTTATTTAGTTTTTCACAAATATTGGAAGTTTTACACGTCGTAGGTCTATGGAAATGAGTTTTATTATATTGCTTCCCGATCGCTCCAAATCTGGGAAACTGCAGTAACCTATAACTCCTACTCTATACTATATGCGAAAAACTAAATAAAATTTGAATTTCTTTGTTATGAGTTTCGAAGACCTCCCTAGGCGCAGTTGGCGCGTGCGATTTGCGTTGGGTTCGATTCCCGGCACGAGGTAGCTTAGAATTTTATAAGAGGCTTCGGCCTCAGCTGGTTACCACTCGGCAGACATGCCCGCCAAGCGATGCTAGATTCGAAATATGTATGAACAGGCCACGCTCACTTGGCACGTGATCAAGATCGCTACAGGTAGCCGTCACGACGGCCGGTTTCAGACGGCTGCCGCGCGCCGGCTAGATTGCACGCGTTAGTTCTTGTACGGTCTATTTCACGCGCTGCGTGCGACCGATTACGAGGCAGCCTTAGTATGTCGAAAGAGATAAAGTTACGCGATAGAAAAGAGCACAACTTTAGGTGCATAGCTGAGGCGGAGCCAGGAGTTGTTGCGAACTGAATTGCACTTTTTTGTGTCAGCGCTTCAGTCGCTTTTTTAACCGACTTTCTTTAATTCCGATTCCCAATATTCTATCTATCTCCTGTTTGCCCTAATAGAGATATCAATGTGACAAAAGCTCCATACAAGTTATGTCAAATTTCTATCTCTAGTTAGGCAAATCATGGATAGATAGAAAATTGGGAGCCGCCATAAATCATCTTGCGGAGTGAACCTTTCATACCTAATCGTATTCCGTGGTATGAGTAGAGCAGTACAGTGCACAACCGCCGTGTTCTGCGCGGCTGTGCACTGTATGGTTGTTTAGACCTAGCCAAGTGCTCCAGTCAGTTTACAACAGTATATTATGCAGTGTTCACGGTTCAACGGACGCGTTATGTTGACTCAATCGTTGCAGATCTTATCGAGTGACCACCTCCATACTGATGTATCGTGAATGCGCAAGAGTGTCCGCTTGTGTGTTTGTTTATTGAAATCAATGAACCCCGAAATTAGCACAAAATCGATTTTGCTCTAGATAAGTTTATTATACGAGTAGGTATATGTAATTCTTTAGTTTCGACAAGTGTACAAAAGATTTCCGAAAATCAGAATAGCGACGAATAAATTAATTTGGCATAAACAAAACGTTTAAGAGAGTCCATCCGGGCGCGAAAATTTAAATTTTATTTAGTTTTTCGCTCATAGACCATAGTGGGCTCATTATACAACGAAGGCTAATTGCAATGAGTTTTGCGGGCAAAACATTTATGCATCTACATGTTTTTAATACACTCTGCTCAACAATACTCATTTACTTCATATTGGTTCCCGATAGCTCGAAATCTGTGAAACTGCAATAGATATATCTCTTTATCTTTCGGGAATATATCTTTCGGGAACCAATATGAGATGAGTGGGAACTTTCGAGCAAAGTTTCTATTAAAAACATGTAGATGCATAAATATTAGGCCCGCAAAATGTATTGCCATAAACCTACAATGTGTAGTTAGTCTAATAAGTATTTGCGAAAAATTAAATAAAATTTGAATTTCGCGGGCTTGTCAGACACAATGAGATGTGAGTTCCAATTCCTAAGACATACTGGTACGAGTTATGACGCACTACACTGCGCTCCTGAGACATAATGCTCAGTAATTACACCAGCCACAGTGTTCTTCAAATCGAAACACTGTGATGCTCAGCAGGACAGATTAATGCTCGTTTTCACCAACGCTTTAGGAAACGCCTAAGCTGATAAGTGACAGTTTTCACTTACAACAACTGTCACTTTAGAATGTTGGTGAAAACGGGTATATTTGTTTTGCTATAATCACTTGAAAAAATCTCTATGGTCCAATTTGCAGGAACACCGCCCACACACAATTCTTCCAACAGTTTTTTCGACGCACGTTTCGTCCCGACACCGGGACATACTCAGAAGATGTTGATTTCACATTGCAAAATCGTAGAGTGACATTCATGAGCGAAAACTTGGAAGATTTGTGTGTGGTGTTTCTGCATATTGGACCATACAGATTCTTTTCAAGTAGCGGATTATAGCAAAACAAATTATAATCTGTCCTGCTAAGTAATTATGGATTTCCGCAAAATAACGCCTGCTTTCGTTCAATATGATGCTTTAAAGGTTACCCTGAAGGTAGCCTAGCCCTAATGCATAGAAATTAAAAATCTTTTTAACCGACTTCAAAAAAAGGAGGAGGTTCTCAATTCGTCGGAATCTTTTTTTTTTTTTTTCTATGTATGTTCACCGTTTACTCGAAGACGCGTAAACCGATTTGGAAAATTCTTTTTTTGTTTGAAAGGGTATACTTTCCAGATGGTCCCATTTTTTTTTTGGTCAGGATCTGATGATGGGATCCTGGAGAAGTCGAGGGAAATCTTCAAATTTTATATGGATACTTGAAACGATTTGGGTACTGTTTGAAAGAGTAATATTTTCTGGGTTTTCCTATGGTCATCAGGTCAGGATCTGATCATGGGATCTTGGTGAAATCGAGGGAACTCTTCAAATTTTGCTAATATACTTGAAACGATTTGGGTATTTTTAATAGTTACTGGTGCATTTCCTTGCAGATGCTGACTTAATGACTACAGTCATCAAGTCAGGTTCTGACTTCTGATGATAGGATCTCGGAAAAATTGAGGGAACTCTTCAGATTTTTGCATACTTCAAGCGATTTGGGCATTATTTTCAATGCCCTGTGCATTTGCTGTTTTCCACTAAAAAGAAAAAAAATAAAATGGAAAATTATTTTCAAAAAAAACCGACTTCAAATGCCACTACAAAGATTGAAATAATTTTTCAATGTAGGTACACCAATTAGAAGTCGGGTAATTCGTACAATCATAGTCCTTCGTATTAATCGCCCGACTTCGAATTGGTGTACCTACATTGAAAAATTATTTCAATCTTTGTAGTGGCATTTGAAGTCGGTTTTTTTGAAAATAATTTTCCATTTTATTAAGGAAGAGTAGTTTAAGGTATTGCTGAATATGTACCTACCTTAGCTAAATCCAAAATGGTTGAAACTGCGGGTTAAAAGCTAGTCGCAGAACAAAAAACAGCTATGTCTGTTAAGTAGGCAAAGAGCATTGCCTACCTCGTTTATGAATATAGCTTGGATAAACTGTCCAGTGGAATATACATAACGATTATTATAATATGGTCATTGGAAAACGCTAAGTGTACCTATATATAATTTTGTATGTTGTAATAGTTCATTAGGTATAGGTTACACTTACAAATGGGGTTTTTTTCTGTCATCAATTTTTTATTAGGCAATACAGAATACGGAAAACCACCAATATTAATATGAGCGTATGCCAAATAACATAACATTTTTGTTTTTTTTTTAATTCCCGATTTTCCTTTAATATGTCCACAATACACATATTATAAGCAGACTTTTATGACGAAAAACTAATTTAAGGAAATTTCCCGCATTTCCGAAAGTTATACCTACATTATTTTTTTAAATTGGCTGCAGCTGGACTATTATTATCACACTTTATGGAAAGTGATGATACAGTCTAAAATGGAGAGCGCTTGCCTTGAGTGGTGGGAGAGACAGTGCCTGGGAGGGTATTCCAGAGCTTTGTAGTGCGTATCAGGAACGAGGATTTAGACCGCTTCGTATGTGCCTTTGGTACCTACATCTACTATGTAGGAGTGTTATAAGTTTGACGTTGATGTCTGTTTGTCTGTCTGTGGCATCGTAGCTCTCAAACGAATGGACCGGTTTTGATGCGTGCATTTGAAAGCCAGTTTCCTTGCGGTGGTTTCTTAGCTATGTTGAATTAATCGATCCAGCAGTGCAAGAGTATCAGCTCTTTTCCAAAATGATGTGAGGCGTGTCGTAGGGTTTTTTTTAATTTGGATTTAATTACTTATTGATTTTGTAAATCTTGTACCCGGACGTCGGCCATCAGTTATTGACCAACAGGGTTGGCACAATAACAAAATTTCCAATTTTATAGGGATGTCGCGTCGTCATATCGATAACGCTGTTTTGTGTGAGTCGTATCTTGTATCCTAAAAGTGTGAAGGACCTCCGCCATGCGTGATGCACCACTAGTCCACTACTTACCTACCTAGCGGCCTCTGACTGCGACAACGATAGACAGACCGTCCGAAAGAGTCTAATGAAGCCGATTTTGGTAACGGTCATAGAGTATATTGAATAGAAGGTTACGGTAATGGAAAGGCAAAGGAATACCGAGAAGAATTCGCTATAACTCAGAATTTGAAACATTGGATCAAGTAAGATGGTCTTTGTTAAAAAAAAAAAAACGAAAAACTAAGTTATTGGAAGGGTTTGAACTCTATTTTGTTTCAATCGGACAAGATGTCAACATCTAATTACCCCATTGAAACAAAATAGAGTGTGAACTCTTTAATTTAGAATTTTAACACCAAAGTTATACATTCGTTAGAAAAGAATGACCAGCAAGTATTTTGAGGACCATTGGCACGACCGTAGTCTATAAAATATAAAGTTTGGATTTGAATCAGTTTTTTTACTTGATTCCCTACATACATGTCCCATGGTCATTAATCATTATCCTTTCTTATGGTTTTCTGTACTCCATCTACGCATCATCATAGGTAGGTACTCCATCTCCATCTACACCATACGCATGCATCGACATGAGAGCGGCAGTCACTATCACGCGATATCGCGTAGTCAAATGCAATTAGAGTAGACCGCTGATAACGACGCTCGGCGCTTCCCAATTATAAATGGAATAGATACGAGTAGCTAGGTGAATTACACAAGGTTATTTTTGTACGAGCTTTTTGATTACAAACTAGCTGGCCCAGGCAACGTTGTTTTGGCATATGTGGACAGAATGGCGTAGCCATGCGTAGCGCGGTAGACAAAAATAATATCGGTACTTTTTATACCATCAAACTCTGTATGCGATTTGACGTTCAGTCTCGCTCAGCTGGGCGTAACACTAACCACTAACCAAGTATCAAAATATCGATACTTCAATAGACATCGACCCTAGACAGTGCGGGCGGGCCTAAATGTCGCCAGTTTATTGGTGCCAAAAATGTTTGTTTTGTCACCAACAGGAAAGCCAGCCACCTATAGAATTTTGACAGATGGCGCTACTGTAGGCTTCTACGAAAAATGTTTACGTACCTTTCGAATGACCATATCGCGAGGTTTCTTATTGGTGGATAATTCGCAATTCGCATACATTTTTTGAATTTTGTGATTTGTTCCATTTCCATAAGTCGCGTTGCGTTACCAAAACCTAGGCAGGTTAATTTTGTCCACCATTAAACAAGCAAACGCTTACATTAAATCATTCACCATATTATAATAGTACTGGTACGTCGTATAAGGGTCGTCGTCCATTAGGGAAGCGGGCGCTGCGCCGCGTTTGGACCAACATGGTTTGGACGTCCATTGTGCGCTGACAGTTGACAAGCGTGCCAAGCGTGTCACGCGCCTTGTACAGCGAATAGTGGCCTGCGAATTTATTAGCAGCACTATTAAGAACTGAGATTAGCATCACTGTTTAAAACTTCTCGTAATCATATTAAACACAATATTATACTCGGTCATAGATTTATAAACGTCGTCGCTAACGTACGTATGTCTTTTCGGTGATATTAGTACCTAAGCCCGCTTTTGACTTAATTTTAGTCAGATGAGGTCTAATTTTTGACGACCTCCCTGGCGCAGAGGTATGCGCTCGGATTCGAGTGGGAGATCGCGGGTACGAATACCGCCGCGGGCCTCTTTGGAATTTTTCAATTTCTGAATTGGCTCAGGTCTGGTCTGGTGGTAGGATTTGGCCGTGGCTAGTTACAACAAAGATGCACCGCCAAGCGATTTAGCGTTCCGGTGCAATATTGTGTAGAAACCGATGGACTATGGCCCTTATCTGGAATCGTATTGGGACTGACTGCATTGCTAATAATTTTGATTTAAGATTAAAGTAGTTAAATAAGATGAATAAGATCCACAGAACAATTTTGAGTCTCATTATTGCATTTATTTACGTAGAGTCTACATTACACAGACAATTTAGAATGAATACTTATGATTCCTTGTCACATGGTTTCATGTAATATACGTATACAATATGTACATATAGTAGGTAGTAATTCTTTCATGCGTCAGTCAATGAAAACCGCAAAACTTCGGTTTTCATTCATTAAAATTATGACGTCGTCATTACTTAGTCCTACAGTACCTACTCATTTATTACTATACTACTCGTATTTTATTAACCCCGACGCAAAATAGGGGTTTATACCTAAGTCTGACGTCGATGTCTGTCTGTCTGCAGCATTGTAGCTCTTAAACGTATGAAAAGCTGCTATGCATGCGAATTTTCCATTTGAAAGACAGTTTGCTTGCGGTAGTTCTTACTTCTTAGCTACGAGTATAAGCAGTGTAAAAGTTTCAGCTCGTTTCCAAAATGATGTAAGACATTTTGGATTCGTTTGCTTGACTTGACTTTAACATCTTAATATATATAAATCTCGTGTCACAATGTTTGTCCTCAATGGACTCCTAAACTACTGAACCGATTTAGTTCAAACTTCGTGAATATCTGTCATTTGGTCCAACTTAAAAGATAGAATAGTTTTTATCCCACGTGGACGAAGTCGAGGGCATCAGCTAGTATTATTATATATTCGTTGCTTTAACCGAAAAGTTATAGTTATTAATATGTAATGAAATGAGTGACATTTCATTCATTTGAATTTGCCGCGCTTCGCGTATCAGCTGTCTGTCGCGTAGCTATTATATTGATCTGTGTCTATGATTTAAAATGGCGTGTGACGCTCAGAATGTTTTGTGCATTTTATCGTTATAAAAACTTATAGAAAGAATGTGATTGAGGACTCGATAAATAGTGAACTTTAAATGTCGTTTCTTTGTTATTTCAGGTGAGATAGAAGTGTAATTGTCGTAACTTGATAATAACTGATAATTGTAAATACTTGTTAAATAAAACAAATCTTTGTTATTTCAGAGAAACAATTTGTTGTTTGTTTTTGGAGATCCTCAATGTCTTATAAAACGACATTTTTGTGAACTAAGAGAATATGGACCGGCTTCAGTTTGAGTTTACGATGATAGCCTCAAATGATGGCAAATCAAATGTATTAGCTATAACCTCAATATCTACTGAAGAAGGAAAATGTTATGTTTTACCCGAGGAACTGAAGCCGGTGAGTCATCATACATATATTGTTAAAACGAACACTTTCACAAAAATAAAAAATAGCATTAAAAAAAGACACCAGAGTAGAAAAGTATGGATAAAGTTGGATGAAAATCTAAAGAAGACATATGTAGATGAGGAAGGTAATATGCAATTTTTAGATCAATATTTAGATGAAGTGAGCACAACACAAGCAAAGGACAAAAATGACACTTTGCAACAAATCTTGGAACAATTAATAGAAACTACAACTAAGAAAGAAAGTCAACATAACTTAAAACATATCTCAGAAAAATTTATTATTGAAAAATTCACAAGCAAAAATCCTAATGCGATGCAATGGATAGAAATTTTTGAAAAAGAGTGTGCGCGCTTTAATATAACAAAAGATGAGACAAAAATAGATATTTTGAGGTTATTTTTAGATAAACCTTGTTTGGATTGGTATAGCTCGATGATCATAAAACTAACAATAAATTCTGAATGGAGTGAATGGAAAGACAAGTTTTTAGAAACTTTTAAAAACCAAGGATGGGACATAGTCACATATGCTCTCGCATTTAGGTATAAAGAAGGACAGTTAATTGATTATGCCATAAAAAAAGAACGGCTTTTATTAGATATAAACAAATCTATAGATTCCAAAACAATGATAGATCTTATTGCAACTGGTTTACCTGGATTTATCTTAAATAAGTTAAACAGGGATGAACTCAACAACACTACTGACTTGTTCAACGAGATAAGAAAATATGAAGGCACGATGTATAAGAAAAACTCAACTAACATAAAGAGCAGTACATTTTATAATAAAAATAAAACTTATGAGAAGAAGTCATGTAAGACTTGTGAGTCTTTGGACAAAGGAATTAGATATCATCCGGAGGAGTCATGTTGGTTCAAGAAAAATAAAAATGAACCTGAAAAAGTTCTTAAAACTAAAAATGTAAACAATAACTCCATAATTGAAGTAGACATAAATACTGAGAAAAAAACTAGTAAGCACACCATTAATCAAAATCAAGCTTTTTTTAGAAAATAAACTAGAAGTGAGTGGTATTTATGATTCAGGCTCACAGATTTCTATAATAAATTCAAGATTAATAAAAGTAAAAGAAAAAAAAGATGATGTGAACATAGCATACATGAAAACGGTTAATGGTGTGAAGAAGATGGATGGCTTGATAACAATAAAAATTAAAATATTTGATTTAGAAGAAGAGGTGGATGTATACATAGTAGAAAATGAAGATTTTGATGATTTCATAATCGGATTAGATATGATAAAGAAATTCAGATTAACCCAAAATGAGAACTTCGCAGATAGAACAAAAGAAAATAACAAATAAAATAGACAGGATGTCTAAAGATAACAGAAATGAAGATAATAATATAAAAAAATATACAGTAAATTTCAATGAACACATAGAAACAGAGGAATTTATAAGTATGACGGACCATTTAGATAATCAAAAGAAAATTGAGATAGAGAAAATTATAAAGGAATATAAAACAATATTTGCTAAGGACAAGTATGATATAGGTTCAGTTAAAGATTATGAAGCTCGCATAGATTTACAAGTAAATAAATATTGTAGTAAAAGACCATACAGATGTACAATACAAGATAGATTAGAAATTGAAGAGCAAATATCGATGTTACTAAAGAACAATTTAATAGAAGAATCATACAGTCCTTTCGCTGCTCCAGTGACATTGGCGTTTAAAAAAGGTGAAAATAGAAAATCCCGTTTATGTGTAGATTTCAGAGAGTTAAACAAAATAGTTATACCACAAGCTCAACCATTTCCTTTGATAGATGATCTAATTATTAAAACTAGAAATTGCAAGTATTTTACTACACTAGATATAAACTCAGCATTTTGGGCAATACCATTACGGGTGGAAGACAGAAGTAAAACAGGATTTGTCACACAAGATGGCCACTTCCAGTGGACCTGCCTCCCTTTTGGCTTGAAAACATCACCAGCAATTTTCCAGAGAATCTTAAGCAATATTCTAAGAAAACACAATCTCACAGGATACTCTGTTAACTATATTGATGATATTTTGATATATTCGTCTACCTTTGAAGAACATATAAGGCACATTAGAAATGTATTAGAGGCAATAATTAAAGAAGGCTTTAGACTGAAGTTTAAGAAATGTACCTTTGCTTCAGACTCGGTAAAATACCTCGGCCATATAATTCAGAACAATTCAGTAAGACCACATAAGACAATTTGATTTCAATAAGGAACTTTCCAACTCCTAAGACGCAAAAGAACATCAGACAATTTTTGGGAAAAATAAACTTCTACCATGACTATATACCAAGAAGTGCAATTATCTTAGATCCATTACACAATTTATTACGAAAAAACGAGAAATTTGTATGGTCAGAGAAATGTGAAGAAGCATTCAATCTGATAAAAAGATATTTATGTTCGCAACCGGTCTTGGAAATATTCGACAAAGACTTACCAATCAAAATCTTTACCGATGCATCTTTGGAGGGCATTGGAGCAATATTAAAACAGACACAACTAGATGGTAAAGACAAACCGGTGGCATATTTCTCAAAAAAATTTGAATGAACATCAAAAACGGAAAAAGGCTATATATTTAGAATGTCTTGCTATGAAAGAAGCTGTTAAATATTGGCAGCACTGGCTCATCGGAAAACAATTCACCATTTACTCAGATCACAAACCTCTAGAGAACATGAACATTAAATGCAGGACAGATGAAGAATTGGGTGATCTCACATACTACCTATCTCAGTATGACTTTACCGTAAAATATATACCTGGTAAAGAAAATGTAGAAGCAGACTGTTTGAGCCGAAACCCTGTATTAGAACCAGAAGATAACAGAGAGGAAACATTGAGAATAGTTAATTTAATACAAATAAAAGATATAGTTGGAGACCAAGAGAAAAATGAAACAATAAGAGAAAAGAAACAAAATTTAATACTAAAAAATAATATCTATTATAAAAAAATAAAGAAACAGGAAAAGATTATCCTCTCAGAAGAATTTAGTAAAAAACTTATAAAAAAGGTGCATGAAGATTTATGCCATATTGGGATCAGACAACTGCAGAAAAAAATAAGTTCAATATATACGGCTATAAACCTAACAAAAAATATCATAAATATTTGTAAAACATGTGAAATATGCATAAAAAATAAATCAAGATGTCAAAAAAAAATTGGATTAATGTCACAACTGGGACCAGCTACCAAACCATTTGAAATAATGTCAATGGATACTATTGGTGGATTTGGAGGATCTAGGTCTACAAAGAAATATCTACACCTTTTAGTAGATCACTACACAAGATATGCATTTATTGCGACTTCGAAAACCCAGAATGCATGTGACTTTATAAATTTAACAAAGAAAGTACTAGAGACAGATGAGATTGGAATTATCCTGACAGATCAATATCCGGGCATAAATTCAAGAGAATTTAAACAATTTTTGCAGGAAAATAATATTAAACTAATTTTTACAGCCGTGAATACACCATTCTCGAACGGCTTGAATGAAAGATTAAACCAAACAATAGTAAATAAAATAAGGTGTAAAATGAATGAGAAAAATAATAAGAGAACATGGACAACACTGGCAAGAGAATGTATACAAAAATATAATGAAACAGAACACTCCGTTACAGGTTTTGCACCAAAATATTTACTGGATGGTACAAATGTCAGTATTCTACCAAATGAATTCAAAACGATGGAAAAGGAAGACAAGTGGATTGCTGATAGAAGATTGGCATTAGAGAATACAATAAAATCTCATGAGTATAACAAGAAAATATTTGATAGAAATTGAAAAATGCAAGAATTTAATGTAGGAGACAGTGTGTATGTAGAAAATGGAAATAGACTGAATAGAAAGAAATTAGACGAATTAAAAATAGGCCCTTTCAAAATAATAGAGAAAATATCGAATTCCATTTATAGGATTGATACAGGCAACAGAAAAACAGAATCAACATTATTTCATATAACAAAATTGCAACCTGTCATAACAGAGGCTGAAGAAGATGAAGGAGATGATAATGAATATGAAGATGACTTATAAGTACATTTTACAGATATATTGCTTAGAATTTTCGCTCTTAGGGGGGGAGATGTAATGAAATGAGTGACATTTCATTCATTTGAATTTGCCGCGCTTCGCGTATCAGCTGTCTGTCGCGTAGCTATTATATTGATCTGTGTCTATGATTTAAAATGGCGTGTGACGCTCAGAATCTTTTGTGCATTTTATCGTTATAAAAACTTATAGAAAGAATGTGATTGAGGACTCGATAAATAGTGAACTTTAAATGTCGTTTCTTTGTTATTTCAGGTGAGATAGAAGTGTAATTGTCGTAACTTGATAATAACTGATAATTGTAAATACTTGTTAAATAAAACAAATCTTTGTTATTTCAGAGAAACAATTTGTTGTTTGTTTTTGGAGATCCTCAATGTCTTATAAATATATATAGCGGCCTAGCTCTAATGTCTTTCGAAATAAGGGTCAGACCGCCATGTTTGACTATACATAAGTAGTATCTCTATGTGTTTAACTATTAAACGTTTCGGTTATTATTCAAGCAACCCGGCCAAATAAGTAAATGACAAGCGTAGAGGGTTTTTCAAATTTTTAGTTCTTACTCTTGAGTAAGTAGAGTTTATTAGCTCAATAACCTATTTACATGGTTACATTGTGGGAAGTACCTTAACAATACAAAGGTAAATAAGGGCACATAGGGGCTGTAATTTTCAGCTCTGCATACCTACCTACTCTACGCTGAGGGAACCATTATAATATCAACAAAGGATAAGTTTCGGTTAGCTAAGTAAATTATATACTTACTTTCGGAATACATAAGTAAGTGTACCAAACTACTTAACGAAATCAGGAAACGAGAACCTTTTCAGAGATTCAGACGGCTTGTCTGGATAGTTTTATCTTATTTGCTATGAATATTTTAGTCTACATCGGTAGCTACCACATGGTAGGACTTTTCGATTGATCCTCTTATATTCATGTTTTGAAGATGGAAGTTTATATGTAACGTGCCATTGGCGTACAGGCAGATCCAAAGCTATCGAGATGAAAAACGTCAACTGCGTGGTTTAGTAGATACTTAAGGCCCCTGTACTAGCCAACGACCTTGAAGTTCCGGGCGGAGCTAGAAATTTTCCCCGCGCCGACCGCCTTACCCCCGCTACAATATTTCGCAACTGCGGTGTGCATGCGGGATAGTGTTGCCGAACTATCGATATTTTGGACATCGGCAGTTGGCAATGAAATTCGTCTATTACATCGATATTTCATTGAATATTGAAGTTCAACGATTATTATAGATGTTAGGTATTATTTGTGTATCAAAAATATTGAAATCCACTTTCGCCTCAACTATCAATTGAGGATTATCGGTCGGAAATCATAAATTCGAGCCATGGGTTTCATTTTCAACCCCTAGGGCCTAGGCAAAAACAGAGGTGTAGGAGTATATGTGTGTATGTCTGTCTGTGACATCGTAGCTTTCAGTTGGATTGACCGATTTTGATGCGATTTTTTTATTTGAATGCTATAGTTTCCGTGCAGTTGTTCTTAGCTACGTTTGGTTAATATCGGTCCAGCAATGTAAAAGTATCAGCTCTTTTCCGAAATGATGTAAAGCATTTTTTTTACCACTCCTTCAATATAAGTATCAAATGAAAGAGCTTGACTGTTAGAATACTATACTATGACAAAGGAGACAATTTTTTAGGCCCTGTAGAAATTGCACGTTTGTACTTTGTTCTAAGAAAATTAAACCACAAGTATGTATGTTGGAAAATGATTCTAGACTTTTATTTCACACCATTTTGATTTTTGCACACCGATCAAAAGACATGAGTAACGACGGACATTGGACATTATTACAACCATAGATTACACAGATGTCAGAACCTAAGTTTTTTTTTTTTGATACATGATGTTTGGATTCCTGCATTTTTATAATTCATAAACAGGCCCACTGGGAATGAGAGCGTTTATTAATCAAATCATACTTAAAATAAGTAACAGATTTATCATAGTAAACGGTGTTGATTTCATATAAAAATCTAACCGGATTAATTAAGTCATAAAAAAGAGGTAATGTTTTGATATTCAATATTCCTGTTCATCAGTTCTTGGTTCTTGTTATTTCCAGTTACTTGATATTACCTATACAAAAAAAGCGTAGGTATATCGAAACGTTTTATTATTTTTCGTTGTCAAAGATAACTGCATTCATCTCTGGGACTTCCGGTAGACACATAAAAAGTCTTCTCAATATTTCTTCGAAAAGAGTTCGAGTTCCCTGTCCCACAGCTCCTGATTTTTATTCAAGATTTAATCATGAAACGAAATTTAGAAGTTTATTGACTTATTGACCTAATACCTAGCTACACTTTTATGTTATTCCCGATTTAAGTATTTCTTTGGAAAATGGATCACCCAACTTCACAACGCAGTTTTGTCAATTGTACTACTAGATTTCAACACAATGTGCGAAAACAATTACTGTCCGAACTGCGAGACAGCAGCAGTAAGTAGGAATAAGCTGAGGTTCACATTGGACTCTCGATATCCGAATATTCCCGTAAATAAGGCTTAGTTGCTTTTTACCATTCTATTCACAAGATCATAAGAATTAAATCAACATACGTTTTACTGATATACGTGACAATTTTTGGTGGTAATCCCCATACAAAAAGTAATTGACTTCTTTCAATCTCAAGGTTGCCGTCGACATCACAAAATAGCGAATAGTGATAAAACAAGAATTTTTCATTCATTACATAATAAATAGGTATATAATAACTTATTATAAAGAAGTGTCACGTAAAACGTGTAAAGCGAGATGCAAATCCCAGCACTATTAAATTTACTTCGGAATAATCGATATGAATTAATAAACGGCTCCAGAGTAACAAGAAGCGTGACCTTCCCGTCCAACAGTCCAAATCACACTGCCGCCCGTCGCCCGCGCACCGATTCGTCCGTTGATATTTACGTAGGAAACTAAGAAAATTATTTTTAGCCTCATTTTTCATTATTTTGACAAGCCAAACGTACCAATTCTGGAAAAAGTCTCGTTAAATATTTGTGCGAAAGCCAAATACTAAAATTCATTGCCGTTTAGAAGTAGTTACAAGAATTCTAACAAAAAGGAATTCACTTTGAACATTTTTTTCATTCACTAATAATGTATTTAGAATAATTTCAAACGTTCCAATTAAAGATAAAGGTTCAATATATATCATATATTTTTTCTGTAATTTTACATTCACTCAGTAAGGAAGAGTTACACGGAGAAAACCGGAGAAAACCTCTTGTTTGCTAGTAGACAAGCCTTAACATCTGTGCTTATCATATACTTACTAAAGTTAGCACTAAGCACAATGCTTAGTACCTAGTTAGTACCTGTCTACAGTACCTAGATCATAAGTGCGCGGACAATGGATGTCTGGCGCCTAGGCACTGCGCAGCCGCGGTATTATAGGTAGGAAGCTTATGCGCATGCTTGGCGCATGCATATTATATTAATATCCCGATAATGAGCGTCACTACATAGATTTAACGTCACAGGTGATCTCATCGTGTTTTGCACACGCTTTAAATATTATGTAAATTTCCTGTGTTCAAATTTTTATCATCTTTAAAATAACATATTATTTATTTATCATCTACCTGCCTCACAAGTATATCTACCTATTATTCTACTTACTTGAAACTTAGGTATTTACTTATTTTGTCATTTTGCTCTTCCCTTGAGCATTCTTCTCGTACGAGTATCTCTATACATCTCGATTCTCGAACGAATGTGACGGTAGAATTTGTTGACCACTGCCAGGAAACTAAGATAAATAAGTAGTTTCATCATCTGAAAAGCCCGACCATTAGCACAACACTAAATAAAAAGGCGTGTGGCACTCGGAGACTGCCGCGGTAAAGCTATTGCATAGAATTTAAAGTTATTTTTAGTTTTGCCATCAATAGAAAAGTAGAACTTTTGGTACCAGGCTAACTTCACACTTTTTAGTTTTTAGTTTGCCATCTATCGAAAAATAGCAGAACTTTTTAATGACTTTATACAGGAACAGTATACAGTTAACAGTAACAGTATACAGTATACAGACTTTATACAGTTTGTCGGGAACAGGCCTAGAATCACGGGATTCTAGGCCTGTTCCCGACAGTGTTAAATTAAAGTTGACACTTGAGTGACAGTGTTTCAAGGATATTTGAGTTTTACTTTTCCTCATAATATTACATGAAACAATGTTTTGTATTTCAAATCGGTCTTTACTCAGTTTATTTTTTGGTGAATATAACATTTTCTGAAAATAATCCCAGCTAGATCGATTTATCGTCCCCGAAACCTCCTGTATACCGTTCATGAAAATGTTTCCGAGATTCAAATATATACACGAATTGCTCGTTTGAAGACATAAGATTAAACAAAGTTTTGCATGTAGCAACTTATGATAAAAAGTTTTCTCAAATTAGGTAATAGTAAATTCTTTTCCTTCAACAGTTCTCGGATTGGCCCATTATGTCATTTTATGTGATTTATTATGAATCAGGAGAAATAAATTAAATTTGATTTTTTCATATATATTTTTTCAACTTTATCGATAATTTTACGAGTCACGGTTAAGATGCATCTCTGATACTTTGACAGTTATCAAAAATTTAAGTTTATTCTTTGCCATTGAAATTTTAACCTTAATTACATAAAAACAGAGTTCCTAAAAAAATTTTTAAAATACGAATCAACTAGCGCTGGTGCGGGCAAAAGCGGAACTATAGGTATATTTTAAGTCAATTTTTGCAATATAAATTATATGCCTGTGACAATAAGGTTGACTTTAATGTTGGCTTGTTGGTTGGTGGAATTTTTTCGTTACGGTTTTTCTGGATTCGGTTCACCCGTCAAGGCCCGCGATAGAAGCTATGCAATAGCTTAATAAAATATGAATTTTCGCGCCCGGTGGTAGGTAGGTACTCATCCCCATGAGCTTTATAGAAATACTTAGTAGGTATTTACTAGTAATAAAAAAAATCGGCGCTATCTATTCTGTAAAGGCGTTTTTGTTTATACTTATTTTTATTTTCGTTGGTTTCGAAGTTAGGTACCAAGAGTTATGTCGTGACTCGTAAATGATTGAGAGTAGAGACCGATTCGAAATAGGTAAAATGTAAATTGTCGATCCACAAAAATAATTGCTGGAATAGCTAAACTGTAAATTGTCATGTATATCTATAATATCATTGAATCTATAACGCGGTTTTCCTTATTATAGGAACTTGTATTGAAAGGTATCATGCAACATTCGGTAGGAACCTATAGGTGTGTACACATAAAGCGATAGAACATGCTCGTAAGTTCAAGTTCAAGGAAGTTCAAGGTTCTAAGTTCATTACCTAACTCCAATAAAGGTAAATTGAATTGCAGCTAACACGCACTGGCCACTGGCGTAGGTAGTTACAAATAATACGTGTGAACTTTATTCAATTTATCACTGGCCCATAAACCTATATTGCCTATAGGTACCTAACTACCTACCTAATCGGGAAGATGACATAAAATAACAACAATAGACCATTTCCCCAGAAACAGATGATTCGAACAGAATGAACAGATTCTCCGGTTTCATTCATCTAATCAAAGGCTCAAAATCGTTGTTTCAATAGATTTGAAGCTGGGTTTCTCCTTATCCCACCAACCACCATACAACCTACCCATAGATTTATAAACGTCGGCGCTGGCGATCCGACACCATTGCTTTCTATTCACTAGCTTTTACTCCTTGCTTTTACCTTTTCCTGAATAAAATAAACGATGTATGTACGAGGTTGCATTAATTTTTAAAACCCTTTTTAAATAATGCTAATGTCAGTATAACATTTTGAAGATACTTCAATGTCACTTCGATTTTCACTTCAAACCTGAGCTTCAAACCTTCAAACATCATTTCCCGAAATAAAATCTAATATCATTAAATTATAAATACCAAAAAAAAAACATTTCTTACGGGTCAAGAACCCAGTTCTTCCGCAGCAGCATTGTACATTCTACAATGAAGACGTTGCTGCATGCGGCTGTAATTGCCATCACTGTGCTGCTGTTGTTCATACGGCCGCGTTCCTCACTTGCTGCCGTCTGCTACGTACGTACCTTTTGTGCTTTTATATGACTTTAAAGTTGAACAGTCGAATATGTGTATTGCGGCAGCAGCAGCAACATTGCACGATGAGAACGTTGCTGCACGCTACTGTCATTGCCATTAATTGCTGCCGCTATTGATGTTCCTCGCTGCTGTCTGCTACGTATGTACCCCTTACATAACTCTTCGGCAGCAACAGCGCAGCATTGCATACTGCACAGTGAGGGTGTTGCTGCACGCTATTGCATTTGCTCTTACAGCCACGCTGCGAGTCAAGTTACCTTTCCATTCGTAACCAACAGCTGCAACGCTTCATTTTGTACACCTTCTTCTTCTTAGCTTTTATCCCGGCATATGCCAGGGTCGGCCCTTGTTCTTTCGATAAAATTTAATGAGTGGTGAATTTTAAGCCTTTGTTCCCAGGAACTACCGTTTGACCTGAGAAACCGCCAATGGCGGAAAGCTTGTTCGCCATTGCCTCGTTTGTTGTAAAGCAGGGTGCGCCGCGGGCAGGCGAGGTTGTCTTGGATCCCGAAGATGTTGGTGGGCCCCCTTGCACCCTGGGCCCCCTTGTACGCCTCCATTTTCTACACCGCCAATGCTATTTTTGTATCAGAGTCCAGAATTTCTATGTATCTGTCTCAACCCGCTTTGTTATGTCCCCTTAGCAAGGCCCGCCTCTCAGAATGAAGGTTTTTTCCACTTACCTACGCTAGTCAAGTATTCGCGGACTTCTCACACTTTTGTTCCACACAATGGTTTTCTTCCGGGATTCGAATCCCCAACCCCATGATGACAGGAAACGTCTGAACTGAACTAATAATCTGAATAATATCACTGCTATAATAAGCGAGTTTGTTTTAATATCATTATTTTGGTTCACAGAAGAAGCTCAACGTAGGCCACCACTTGTTCCAATCTGAAGACAAAAACATGAAACCATATTTCATGAACAGCAGCGGCAGCGCGGACGTGATGCCCAGATACAAGAAAGACCCTGAAATTGACGATGAGTTCATTGGACTGGAACCCATGGATTAAATTCATAAGAACCTAACCTAAATATGACTCGATTTCCGATTCCGATTTCCGATTGGTTGCCGCTGATAAAACACCACCGCAAATTGCAAGCTCGTAAATGCGACTAGCAATTTTATAGCAAGAATACTCTCTGAATAACGGATTGAGATATTTTCTGGCTTTAGGTACTAATGGTTATTTTAGGTAATTAGGTTCATGACATGTGTGTTATTTTAATGCCGTAGGTATTTTCCGTAAGAAATTGAATAAAAATGATTGTACTGATTAACTGAAACTTCTAAGTTTTTATTTAGTTGTTACTTACCTACTGCTTCCTTCTTACCTTATTCGAACGTGTTTTGTACCTAGGCTATTGTTTACAGAATAGAGTATTTCAACTAGACTAGCTCGAAACAGAATTTGATATTCCACATCTAGGAGCGTAATGCAGCATAGCTAGGAGCATAAAATTATAACTTACCTGCATAACTAATGTAAAGGCATCAAAAAAGGTGACGAAAGCGTACCTACCTCAAGCTTTAGTATGATAACTATTAACATGAGAGTGCCTACAAGCACCATCGATATTTTTATTTTTTAGGTGTACGTAAGTTTTCAAGTTTTATTTAAGAGTTGTATAATGCAAGTGCTCATAAGACCTACTTAGTTCACAAGCTACCTAAATAAAGATCCTTTTCCGAGGGTATCGTGCAGGAAAGAAAATCTTACTAGTTCTACTATACATTTTACTAGTTAATATACTACTCAACGGAATGGTGATTGCATACATGCATGCAATCACGGAAACAGATTTGGTATTGAACTCGTGAGGGACAGGTAACTGAAGGCAGCGCCATCTATCAAGCCATGGGTGAGCAACTTTGTCTCTACCGAGTATTCACTATTCTGTGATCAGCATAGATTCCGCGAAATTCAAATTTTATTTAGTTTTTCGCAAATATTTGACTAATAATTACACATTGGAGATTTATGGCAATGCATTTTGCGGGCCTATTATTTATGCATCTACATGTTTTTAACAGAAACTTTGCTCGAAAGTTCCTAATCATCTCATATTGATTCCCGAAAGATAATTTTTGCAGTTTCCCAGATTCCGAGCTATCGGAAACCAATATGAAGTAAATGAGTATTGTTGAGCAGAGTTTTTATAAAAACATGTACTTAAATAGATGCATAAATGTTGTACCCGCAAAACTCATTGCCATTAGCCTTCGATGCATAATTAGCCCACTATGAGCGAAAAACTAAATAAAATTTGAATTTTCGCGCCCGGATTATACCCATCCCCCTTAAATAAGAAATGTGAAAGAAAAAAGGTACACAATGTTTATTAATTAATAAGCAACGTCACAAAAACCTATAAAGTAGTATGGCCAACGCGCCGGCCAAAGAGTATAATAATGGCGCCGGCGCCGCACGCTAGCGGTGCGCGGGCGCAGGCGAGTTGAACGTGCGCCGGCGCCGCGCGGGCACCAGCAGGTAGCGCGCATTCTTCCTGTAGTAGGGGCACAAGGGCTCGTCGCAGCCCAGCACTTCCGCCGAGCCGACCACGCCATTGCCTGCGGTGAAGAAGAGTCGTGAATACAAGTGCGACAAGGCTATTTTGGCGCGTGGCCAAAGTCTGAACTAACGCCGCTATCTTTAATTTAAACTAAAATTGAAGTAAAATTGAGAAGATTTTATTTTATGGCTGCCTTTGTTGCATCAGCTCCTTGAAGAGAGAATAAAACATCACAAGTTAGGATGCTCAGTGATAGAGCAGTGTCGATCGCTAAATGGAACGAAATTAAAAAAAAATGTATAACAATGACTCATATTCGATCGAACAATTGATCACGTGACTTATCGACGCCGTTCTTTTCCATTTTTTGAAAATCATAGATAAGTCATATATTGCTAAAAGACTTTATTGGATGAATAAGGTAAGTACTACAGACGCCAATGAGTTTCCCCTCAAATTTCAGATGACCGCGTCCCGCGCTCGTCAGTTCAGTGCGACGAGCGGTGAGCCTAAGGAGGCTTAAGTACTGAAGTGTGACGGGTATATACCATTGATTAAACATACGAAGATTGGTCCTGTAGGCTGTTGAGATAGCCGTCAAGCTCTATGAATCTATATTGTACAGAGACCAATTTAGATCGTGACCTTGTTTCTGTAGAAGCTCGTCTCCTAAAATAAGCCTTCGAGCACAAGCAAGCAAGCAGGGGCCGCACACAGCAACAGCACAAATAGCTGCCAAGAACTCTAGCAGAAACATTACAGTTTCATTCCAAAACATTGTGGCTAATATTGGGTACAGATGTTTTCATGTCTGTTGTACAGTATATTAAAATCTAGATTTTCTTAAAAACACGTGAAAAAATTCAGAGAAAAACTGTTATAATAAAAATTCAAAATCATTAGAAACCACAGATTAAAGATGCTGGCAGAAACCATAGTTTATACGAGTAAAAACAAAGGTAAAAACTGTAAAATTAGCGATGTACCGACCTGCGAAATAAAAAATGCTAAAGAAATTTTCTTGGGCACTTACTTAAGTCACTGGCAGAAATCTCTCAGAGATAATGGAGATAAGTGCATAAGAATCGGGAGATCTTGATTCTTGGGCGATCCTGACATGATCCTGAGCCAATAGACGTGAGTTTATAGCCGTTACTTTTTCCTTCTTATAATGTCCACTCACGGAAGTCTTTATTCTAATATAGTAACAACGAATATATAATATTACTAAATAGTAAGATGACTGGTACAAAATAAATAAATAAATGAAAAGTATTGTAGTCTCTACTCTCTAAGCATGATGGACTATTAAAAGACCCAGAGTCTAGGCTGTCAAAAAAAAAACTTTAGCGGTTAGATACTGTCAAATTGACATTGACATTGACATTTAAACATGTGACGCTGACTGCCGAATGATTGCTGATGCCGATGTTTTTAATTTTTTTCCAATAAAATGGATTTATTTTAGTTAATAATTTATATAAATAATAAATCTAATAATCCAAAACTCATGCGTATCATATCAGATTACTGGATGCCTTGCGAAGTGTATTGTATTTTTATATTAGGATGCATAAGTCATATTAATAAAGAGTTATATTCGGTTTAGTGATTTTATTATATCAATCAAATATCAGTCGGTGTTATTGAGATTTATTTAAAAAATATGAATACAATGCGGTCAAAGATAATAATTGGGTAAGCATACTTATATAATTCATGTATGCTAATAATCATAACTGCTTACATTGATAAAATATCCATATATTTTGCTTATTATACTTTTTAAAATTATCTGAGTAGTGTTTATCAGGCATTCAATATAGTTCAATGTTCGTAATATTGTATTACATATGATTTTATTTAATGTATGTGTCAGAGAAATAAACTGCTCTTTACATTTAAACTCCTATAAACCGCTTATTTGTATAATATTGTAATCGATGTGAAAGTTTGTATATATTTTTGACTCAGCCACACAGCACAGCAACTACTGAAAATTATTATTTTTTAAGATTTCAGTCCAGGAGAGATTTGATTTGGCAATACTTATTAACATTAAATGAGAGAAAGTGATTTTGTTTAAAATAGTTAAATGCCCAATGATAATTCAGAATAGTTAACCAATCACATGTGGCTTGTAAAAATAGTAAAAGAGTTACAATCTTTGTTTGTAAAACTCAGACCTCACAGAGTTAATTGAATTGTGACGTCTAAACAAAGCCAGGCAGTATCTTACGGGCCAGTGTGCCCTCATGATGGTGTTACAGTTTGGTGCTAGCTCTGTGCGTGCTGGGGACCATAGTCCTGGGGCAGTTCTACCACGAGCTGCTCTCTGCGTACGAGCAGGCGGGCGCACTGACTGACTCTGAGTACTCGTGGTAAGCCAAACAAGTCAACTTGTTCATCAGGGCTACTGTACCATTGAAGAACTTTTTAATGACAAGGATTCATGGAATGATTGGGATATGCTTCCATCTCCTCATGAGATGTCTTAAAATATGCAATAATTTTTCATACTTTATAAGAAAACTTGTATACACTGACAATTGACATTTTTGAAAGGAGCAAGTGATTAAATTCATGCCAGTTCTTCTCGGTGCGAACCTACTTTCCAAACCTGGCAGTAGAGTTTTGACTTTTCATAAGAGCCTATTATTTAGGTCTATGTAAAAAATAACTTTGATTTTTTCATTTTCAATAACTTTGGTTTCAATAAATTACAAATTTTGGACCTGCCTGCCTCAATTCCATATTTGCCAGCCAGTTTTTATTAATACCTGCTTCTTTTTAATACTTTTGGGCCTTTTCCTTTTCCAAAAAGAAAGGCGCTTTTTGTCTTTCAGGAGCCCATAAAATAACCTCTTAGCCTAGAGCGTATGTTTTGAGTTTTCAGAAATGTGCATAAATAGTCACAATTTTTGATTTAATTTACTTAGAGAGAAATCTTTTTACCTGTAATGGACCATATTTTTTACCTGATAACTCTTTACTAGATCCTATTTATTATTTTAATATAATTTTTGTTATTTCAGGGTTTTTAGATTGTTGTTAAATCTGTGTGGATACTCCACAGTGTTGTTGCCGTGCTATGTTTTGTATAAATACTTGGAAAGGACTAATTACTTTGACAAAATAAGTGAGTATCATTCAACAAAAGTCTGTAATTGTATGTATGTCTAATGTATTAATAATTAAAAAAAAAAAAATTGATATTATTCAATTGATTATTTTATATATACCCTTAAATATTTTACCTCATTGAATTAGGTATTTTTTTTACCCTTAGGTGGACAAACAGAATGACTGACCATTATATGAAATGTTACTCTATAATCTACAAAAGTAATTTCATTGGGTAATTGATGATTTCTTTTATATGACATTACTTTTTAAAATATTCGTTCTATAATTTAAAAATATAAAGGAATATTTAAAGTATTGCTAAAACAGCTGGATCTAACACTAAATAAATAAACACACCAACCCATATCTAAAAATCTCACAAAACTATACTATGGTTAATCTTATAAGGTCACTTGATAACGAAGTACCCAGTGAACTCAACAGTAGATATTGTAACAAGAAAATATAAAACAAGCACTGATAAAAGATACCTCTGTAAAACAGTAGTGAGTTACTCTTATCTACTACAAAATCCATCTCCATCAATCAATATATAATATGCATTATAAAGGACACAGTTTTAAGACTTCCTATACATGAGAAATGATTATCATTATGAATGGAGATTTAAATAAAATAGTTTAGTTTTATATAGTTACTGAACCAAAATCGTTTTTCACAAATCACACAGTAACCATGTGTTTTAGCGGGATTAAAAATTGGCCTATGTGTTAATGCAAAGTATAATCTATCGTCATTCCACAGCCAAATCGGTTTTTTGAGTTTTAGTGTGAAGGAGTAATAAACATTATACAATCTTTCACCTTTATAATCTACTGCCACAAAACATACAATCAAACTTTGTTCTTTGATAAAAAAAATAAACAGGTTCAAATTTCAGACTGCCATATTCCAGGATATTTCTCTAGGGAGGGAGCATAAGGGGCAAAAGTGACCAAATTTTAGACTGGCCGCATATTATATAGGCATAGAGCCATATTAGGTGTTGAACTAGGCCTTAATCACTGATCTCTAGAATAGCTTAATCCTGTGCAATGATGGGTTCCAGCGAATCAGACGTGGGTGTCGCGTGCTCTGTTCGCGTGCTTCTCTGAGCACGAGCGCATCCCGGAGGCGGTGAAGCCGGCGAAAGTGGACGAGCACCCCACGCGCGAGGGGCTGGAGCTCGCCTTCTGCTTCACGGGGCTCATGGGCGCCTACCTGGTGTGGGGACTGCTTCAGGAGAAGATTATGACGCAGGTACGTTAGCTACAGCTCACCAAAATTGTTCATACAAGAACTTTGTCACATGAATCACATGAATGTATGCAATGTCCAATTAACATTGTAATTTCGTTTTTTTTTCCAAATAAATGTTTATTTGTTAGGTTGGCTGGACAAAAAATGATCAATCAGAGAGCCGAATACTAGTTTGTGATGGTAAAATTTACCAAATATAGTAGTTCTTTTTTGGAAATTCTATTGTGACGTTCAACATACAGCTCAAGTCAATGGAGAGAGCCAAAAATTGGCAAAAAACAAAATTATGACAAAAAGATTTTTGAAAATAGGTTGTCGTCACTCACTAAACAAGCGCACGCGTCCACAGAACTATGTAATGCCGGACGGGTCGTTGCTCCGATTCAACGACTCCCAGTTCCTGGTGTTCATCAACCGTCTGCTCAGCTTCATCATCGCCCTCAGCAGGCTGCTGTGCACCGGCCGGCAGGTGATCGCGGCGCCGCTCTACAAGTTCTCCTACTGCTCGCTCACCAACATCATCAGCGCCTGGTGCCAGTACGAGGCGCTCAAGTACGTCAGCTTCCCCACACAGGTAATTCCAGCACACGGATTTCACCATAGCGTTTCATAGTGTTAATCGTAAATAATTGATGGCGACAAAAGTATTTTTCCTTGGTTTTAATGGATTTATCTTGTCCTGGCTCTAATTGTATCTTATCTCCAGACGTTTATTAAAGCTATTAAGGCCCGTTCCTTGCAATTATTCAATGTGAATTTAGGTGTTCTCCAGGGAGGATTCTTGGGACCACTTGTATTCAACACCTTCATAAATGACACACCGCGTGCAAATTAACTATCAAACAAACTATCTCTCTCTAAACATTTGTTTGTAATTACAACTGATGGTAGGTGAGTCTTCAGTTGAACATTAAATCGCATTGATAATAGAAGGGGTTTGGGAGTAGGAGGTCTCAATGTGTGGTGGTGTCTGACAGGTGCTGTCAAAGTCGTGCAAAGTGATCCCGGTGATGCTGATGGGCAAGCTGGTGTCGCGCAACAAGTACGAGCCCTACGAGTACGGCACGGCGCTGCTCATCTCTGTCGGCATGATGATGTTCATGTTCGGCAGCCAGGACCAGCCTGAGAGTACGTATGAAGTCTCACTTATCTATGTAGCAATACTTTATTACTATTATTAATATTTATTACTTATTCTTACCACGACTATAAAACATTCCTTTCACAACAGTCTCTACAGACTACAGAGACCTAAGAACTGATGTCTCAGGATAATGAGCGCAGTGCGGTGTGTCGTATGATATTGCAATGCGAAATTATGGAACGCATTGCGTCTGGCATGAGCACTTAACATTCAAAAAAGCCTCGCTGCAGATGCTGTGCGCCGTCAACCTGTGCTGAGATGTTGTCTATAGTGTAACGGTGTGTCGTGTCCAGCGTGGGGCGCCACCAGCGCGTCGGGCGTGTGCCTGCTGGCGCTGTACATGTGGTGCGACAGCTTCACGTCGTCGTGGCAGGGCGCGCTGTTCCGGCGGCACGCGCTCGAGCCGCTGCAGATGCTGTGCGCCGTCAACCTGTGCTGAGATGTTGTCTATAGTGTAACGGTGTGTCGTGTCCAGCGTGGGGCGCCACCAGCGCGTCGGGCGTGTGCCTGCTGGCGCTGTACATGTGGTGCGACAGCTTCACGTCGTCGTGGCAGGGCGCGCTGTTCCGGCGGCACGCGCTCGAGCCGCTGCAGATGCTGTGCGCCGTCAACCTGTGCTGAGATGTTGTCTATAGTGTAACGGTGTGTCGTGTCCAGCGTGGGGCGCCACCAGCGCGTCGGGCGTGTGCCTGCTGGCGCTGTACATGTGGTGCGACAGCTTCACGTCGTCGTGGCAGGGCGCGCTGTTCCGGCGGCACGCGCTCGAGCCGCTGCAGATGCTGTGCGCCGTCAACCTGTGCTGAGATGTTGTCTATAGTGTAACGGTGTGTCGTGTCCAGCGTGGGGCGCCACCAGCGCGTCGGGCGTGTGCCTGCTGGCGCTGTACATGTGGTGCGACAGCTTCACGTCGTCGTGGCAGGGCGCGCTGTTCCGGCGGCACGCGCTCGAGCCGCTGCAGATGCTGTGCGCCGTCAACCTGTGCTGAGATGTTGTCTATAGTGTAACGGTGTGTCGTGTCCAGCGTGGGGCGCCACCAGCGCGTCGGGCGTGTGCCTGCTGGCGCTGTACATGTGGTGCGACAGCTTCACGTCGTCGTGGCAGGGCGCGCTGTTCCGGCGGCACGCGCTCGAGCCGCTGCAGATGCTGTGCGCCGTCAACCTGTGCTGAGATGTTGTCTATAGTGTAACGGTGTGTCGTGTCCAGCGTGGGGCGCCACCAGCGCGTCGGGCGTGTGCCTGCTGGCGCTGTACATGTGGTGCGACAGCTTCACGTCGTCGTGGCAGGGCGCGCTGTTCCGGCGGCACGCGCTCGAGCCGCTGCAGATGCTGTGCGCCGTCAACCTGTGCTCGTGCGCGCTCACCGCCGCCGCCTTGCTGCGCGCGCGCCCCACCGCCACGCCACGCCTGCTGCAGGTACCAGCTATTCCTCCAAGAATATCTATTTATTAACTATTAAACGCGGGTAACTTTTAAGCACTACCCGCGAATACATTTGGGCCTATAGCATGTCTTAACGGCAAACAGAAAAATTTTGAATACACCAATAATAGTACAAAAATTAACCTGTATGTTAGTGAAGGAAATGATGAAATATTCTTTAACCCTTGCCTAAACGCCGTCATGTAATGTTGTGATTGTGACGGGTGGTCTGTTGTCCAGCACCCGATGTTCGTGTGGGACTGCGCGCTGCTGTCGGTCAGCTCGGCGGTGGGCCAGCTGCTCATCTACCGCACCATCGCCAGGTTCGGGCCCGTGGTGTTCACCATCATCATGACGCTGAGACAGGTAACAGCACCCGATGTTCGTGTGGGACTGCGCGCTGCTGTCGGTCAGCTCGGCGGTGGGCCAGCTGCTCATCTACCGCACCATCGCCAGGTTCGGGCCCGTGGTGTTCACCATCATCATGACGCTGAGACAGGTAACAGCACCCGATGTTCGTGTGGGACTGCGCGCTGCTGTCGGTCAGCTCGGCGGTGGGCCAGCTGCTCATCTACCGCACCATCGCCAGGTTCGGGCCCGTGGTGTTCACCATCATCATGACGCTGAGACAGGTAACAGCACCCGATGTTCGTGTGGGACTGCGCGCTGCTGTCGGTCAGCTGCTCATCTACCGCACCATCGCCAGGTTCGGGCCCGTGGTGTTCACCATCATCATGACGCTGAGACAGGTAACAGCACCCGATGTTCGTGTGGGACTGCGCGCTGCTGTCGGTCAGCTGCTCATCTACCGCACCATCGCCAGGTTCGGGCCCGTGGTGTTCACCATCATCATGACGCTGAGACAGGTAACAGCACCCGATGTTCGTGTGGGACTGCGCGCTGCTGTCGGTCAGCTCGGCGGCGGGCCAGCTGCTCATCTACCGCACCATCGCCAGGTTCGGGCCCGTGGTGTTCACCATCATCATGACGCTGAGACAGGTAACAGCACCCGATGTTCGTGTGGGACTGCGCGCTGCTGTCGGTCAGCTGCTCATCTACCGCACCATCGCCAGGTTCGGGCCCGTGGTGTTCACCATCATCATGACGCTGAGACAGGTAACAGCACCCGATGTTCGTGTGGGACTGCGCGCTGCTGTCGGTCAGCTCGGCGGTGGGCCAGCTGCTCATCTACCGCACCATCGCCAGGTTCGGGCCCGTGGTGTTCACCATCATCATGACGCTGAGACAGGTAACAGCACCCGATGTTCGTGTGGGACTGCGCGCTGCTGTCGGTCAGCTGCTCATCTACCGCACCATCGCCAGGTTCGGGCCCGTGGTGTTCACCATCATCATGACGCTGAGACAGGTAACAGCACCCGATGTTCGTGTGGGACTGCGCGCTGCTGTCGGTCAGCTCGGCGGCGGGCCAGCTGCTCATCTACCGCACCATCGCCAGGTTCGGGCCCGTGGTGTTCACCATCATCATGACGCTGAGACAGGTAACAGCACCCGATGTTCGTGTGGGACTGCGCGCTGCTGTCGGTCAGCTCGGCGGTGGGCCAGCTGCTCATCTACCGCACCATCGCCAGGTTCGGGCCCGTGGTGTTCACCATCATCATGACGCTGAGACAGGTAACAGCACCCGATGTTCGTGTGGGACTGCGCGCTGCTGTCGGTCAGCTCGGCGGTGGGCCAGCTGCTCATCTACCGCACCATCGCCAGGTTCGGGCCCGTGGTGTTCACCATCATCATGACGCTGAGACAGGTAACAGCACCCGATGTTCGGTGGGACCATCATCATGACGCTGAGACAGGTAACAGCACCCGATGTTCGTGTGGGACTGCGCGCTGCTGTCGGTCAGCTCGGCGGTGGGCCAGCTGCTCATCTACCGCACCATCGCCAGGTTCGGGCCCGTGGTGTTCACCATCATCATGACGCTGAGACAGGTAACAGCACCCGATGTTCGTGTGGGACTGCGCGCTGCTGTCGGTCAGCTCGGCGGTGGGCCAGCTGCTCATCTACCGCACCATCGCCAGGTTCGGGCCCGTGGTGTTCACCATCATCATGACGCTGAGACAGGTAACAGCACCCGATGTTCGTGTGGGACTGCGCGCTGCTGTCGGTCAGCTCGGCGGTGGGCCAGCTGCTCATCTACCGCACCATCGCCAGGTTCGGGCCCGTGGTGTTCACCATCATCATGACGCTGAGACAGGTAACAGCACCCGATGTTCGTGTGGGACTGCGCGCTGCTGTCGGTCAGCTCGGCGGTGGGCCAGCTGCTCATCTACCGCACCATCGCCAGGTTCGGGCCCGTGGTGTTCACCATCATCATGACGCTGAGACAGGTAACAGCACCCGATGTTCGTGTGGGACTGCGCGCTGCTGTCGGTCAGCTCGGCGGTGGGCCAGCTGCTCATCTACCGCACCATCGCCAGGTTCGGGCCCGTGGTGTTCACCATCATCATGACGCTGAGACAGGTAGGTAACTTTCTACCGCCACTTGACACTAATAACATTAAAATAAAAATAATACAATACAATAGACATATACATTGGCGGACGTCGCAAAATGTCAAAAGGTGGTGCCCAAAATACTTGTATTATCACCAGCAGTAAGGCCACGTTGTTGTTCGCTCAGCAGTCACTTGGGGAATTTTGACAAATGGCGCTACTGTTTGCTTGTACGAAAAAGGATTACGCAAATCTTTCTAATGCCCATATCCCTGAGGTTTCTTCTCGGTGGTGATGAGCATAAATGTAGTCTGAGTGTTTTTCAATATGTTGTATAATTATCTGTAACAATTTGTGTGTTGCGCAGGCGGTGTCGATCCTGGTGTCGTGCGTGGTGTACGGGCACGCGATCTCTGCGTGGGGCGCGCTCGGCATCGCGCTGGTGTTCGGAGCGGTGTTGCTGCGCGTGCGCCTGCGCAGCAGGAAGACGAGCGCGCCCGCGCAGCACGCCTAGCATGCCTAGCACGCCTAGCACGCCTAGCACGCCTAGCACGCCTAGCACGCCGCGTGGCCGTGCGCTGACTAGCAGAACGACTTGTGGGTGTATGCTGACAGTAAACAATATGATATGGTAGGCTCGCGACTTTTTTTTACACGAAGGAATACGCGAGCAAATGGATAATGGAGCTGGGACCGTACCAACAACTCTTAAAGCAGTAATGCTGCAGTACAAAGGTCCTACCCATCTCTAAAGGCGGGTCCAGATATGTATCACTGGCCCGATCCGATCGCCGTATCCGTATCGCTGATACGTATCAAGTTGTGGACGCCTCGTTTTGCCTATCACAATAGTCATGAACGCGTAACTGTATCACCTTTGATGATCGGACAAAAACCGACACGACACACCTTTGATGATCGCACAAAAACCGACACGACATGGGACGGGCCGTATCATAACGGCGTATCGAATCGCGTATCATCACCCGTCCACATATGCGATCATGATACGCGTCGGCGATACGGATACGGAGATCAGGGGCCATACCACCATCTCTTATAGCAGTATTATTGTAATATTGTTTTGACATTTTCATACAATGCCAGTGTGGAAATTTTAAAACAATATTACAATAATACTGCTATAAGAGATGGTGGTACGGCCCCTGATCAGGCAAGTCATACATATCTGAACCCGCCTTTATAGCAGTATTATTGGAATATTGTTAGGGTTCCATACCAATTTGGTAAAAATGGAACCCTTATGGTGAGACTTTCTCCGTCCGTCCGTCCGTCCGTCCGTCTGTCACACTCGATTATTTCAGTAACTATTCAAGCTATCGACCTGAAATTTTGAATAGTTATAGATAATAGTGACGCGACGTTATAGCAATTTTAAAAATTTGAAAATTGTTTTTATTTTTATTTAAAAAGGGGGAAAACCGGGTCGCCAAAATTTCAAAATGAGATAACAGTATTGAGTGGGGTATCATGTGAAAGGGCGTTACTTGTATATTCTAAAACCAATTTTTATTTATTTTTATGCCTTATAGTTTTTGATTGGTTTTGGGCAAACTGTCGAAAAAAATACCGTTCCCCCCCCCCTTATCTCCGAAGTTTACCATTCGAAAAATCTGAAGTAAATATGATCAATAGAAACTAACGTATATTTTAGAGGAAAAATAAAATCAACCCTCTAACTATTATACTTTTTTTGCTAATAACAATAATCCGCCGAAAACAAAGTTAGGTTTGCGGTTTGCCAACAAAAGTACCTATATCTAAATTATACTCGTAAAATCATGAACAAAAGTGATTCTTTTAATGTTTTACTTCTTTTATGGTATGGAACCCTCGGTGCGCGAGTCCGACTCGCACTTGGCCGGTTTTTTTTTGAAATTTCCATACTTACATTGTATAAAAATGTCAAAACAATATTACAAAACTGCCATAAGAGATGGTGGTTGGTCCCTGATATAAAGTCACCAGCTGCCGATATCAGATGCATCATGCAATACGTCCCACCACTATGTATTGCAATGTCACTGCAGTTACGACACACTGCAGTGCGCTCATCAACTTAAGATGTTACTAAACTTCATGTTATTCTGGCATTTAATTACCAGTCTAGCAATACAGTGAAGCGGCAGATTTTGTAGTTTAACTGTAGCGAAATCGACAATAAGTAAACGGCGAATGCATTATGTTTGATGATTGCGTTGAAATCATTACGATGTCCACTATTATAATAAGATTAGAGTTTGTAAGCGATTGTGAGCGTTGTTTGGTAATGTAACTCTAGTTGGATAAATATAGTCTCAAAGGCACAAAATAGCATTATATTTTATATTTAATTTTGACTAACAACTTATATTTTATATTATAGTGTTTTTACACACAAGTTAGGAAATTATTCCTATAAATTTAAATATGCATCAAAATTTCACTCGCGGTGGGACTCGAACCCACGTCCCCCAGCTATCGCGGCTGGGAGCTCTTCCACTGAGCTACGCGAGACTGTCTCACCACGACGAAATTCGGATGCATATTGTTTTTCGTTCTTAAGCAGAACCAATTTTAACTATTTTGCCTAAAGACAATACATAATATACCAGTATACTCAATTAAGTTTTTAGGTAAAATTATTTATTTTTCATATTATTTTATTATTCTGAGATGTTTATTTTTATTTATTAAAAATATGACTATGGGATGTATAATGGTACATGAAATTCGTTCTACATTACATTAAATTATTATTCATTGTTACCTTAAATATAATTCCTCTAAGACATGAAATATTTACTAGCGAGATCTGAGTTCAAGCTACAAACTTCGTCCAAGACAGAAGTTTTTCGCTAGACATGTATTTTTAAAGTCTCGAATAGCCAGTTTTAAAAATAATTAAGTACATTATGAAATTTTCCATGTTAAAGACTCCTTCTATTGATACTAATATCATAAAATGGGAAATGCTTTCCAAAAAAACCAACTTCAAATGCCACTACAAAGAGTGAAATAATTTTTATTTAAATTTTAGGTACCTACACCAATTCGAAGTCGGGCAATGTTTCATACAATCCATAATCCTTCTTACTTAATTGATGTGCGAAGAAATGACAAAGTCATAGACAATCGCCCGACTTCGAATTGGTGTAGGTACCTAAAATTTAAATAAAAATTATTTCACTCTTTGTAGTGGCATTTGAAGTTGGTTTTTTTGGAAAGCATTTCCCATTTTTATTTTATACTTTTTAGTGGAAAACAATAAAATGCACAAGGCGTTGTAAAATATCCAAATTGCTTGAGGTGTGTTCATAAAATCTGAAGAGATACCTCAAATTCACCAAGATCCCATCATCAGACCCTGACTTGATGACTTTAGTCATCAAATCAGTATCTGCTAGCAAATGCACCAGTAACTATAAAAAATACCCAACTCGCTTCAAGTATACTAGCAAAATTTGAAGAGTTCCCTCGATTTCACCAAGATCCCATCATCAGACCCTGACTTGATGACTTTAGTCATCAAATCCGTATCTGCTAGCATATGCACCAGTAACTATAAAAAATACCCAACTCGCTTTAAGTATACTAACAAAATTTGATCCCATGATCAGATCCCATGATCAGATCCTGACCTGATGACCATAGAACAACTTGGAAAATATTACTCTTTCTAATAATACTCAAATAGTTTTATGTGTCCATATAAAATTTGAAGAGTTCCCTCGATTTCTCCAGGATCCCATCATCAGATCCTGACCTGATTAAAATGGGACCATCTGGAAACAAAACCCTCTTAAACAAAAAAAGAATTTTTCAAATCGGTCCACGCGTCTCCGAGTAATCGGTGAACATACATAGATAAAAAAAAAAAAAATAAAAAAAAAAAAAAAAGATTCCGACGAATTGAGAACCTCCTCCTTTTTTTGAAGTCGGTTAAAAATACCAATGCAAAAATGTTTTGTTTGTTCATTTCCTATCCACGACTAAAAACAAAAGAAAATATATCCAGCACATACTAGAAATCTTAGTAAAATTTTGAAACTAACCTAAGCCACGGATTATAATATTTTTAACCGACTTCAAAAAAAGGAGGAGGTTCTCAATTCGTCGGAATCTTTTAAGACCATTGCATAATTTCAATAAAATGGAGGGCGAAGCAGGTATAAATAGACGCGGGTTACTAAGCTGCATCGGCTAGTAAATAAAAAAGCCTACAATAATAGTAACAATACTCGAATTAAAATGTACATGAAATGTATTATTTAAACTAGATAACTAGATAAGTAGATATAGTTTTGTACGGTTGTGTACATATCTGATTTATTTGAATGTTATAAGAATTGTACGTTCTCGTATTGAAGTACAATGGATTGTGAATAAAAATATACAACTGGATTTTCGTGCTGTTTAATTTATTCCATCCATAACTTTTGTAACTAACTGTATAAATAGGTACTTGTACTGGGTTTATGTCTTTTGAATATGAAATATTTGCGATATCGTCGCAGAAAGCTCTCGATCGCTGAAATCGAACGAAATGCAAACTATATATGAGAATGACATATCCGATCGCTAAGTTGATCATGTGACTTCCGTGCAGACAATATACAGAGTAACTATTCCACCGCTAACTAGTTTATTTTTGTAAACTTAGTTTTAAGTCGACTTATAGTTATCACCATTATTATGCAGAAATGTCATGCTGACGTTCGTAAGAGCCTGTATGTTAGGCCTATGTGAAATAAAGATATTTTGACTTTGACTTTGATTTTGACTTTGTTAGGGGGCTAGGGTTCTACGTTGGATACCAATATTTCATAATTCAGCTTCCAAAATATGGTCTAGCCGACCAAGCCACATCGCAGCAGCGCTGAGGGTATGAGCTCACAGACCAGGGAATAACTTTACATTGACTAATATGAGCTCCATCTAACTCCTGTGAGTATATATTATAGATCAATGCCTGTGAGAGACCCGCGTAGCGTGTTTCGTCATTGCCCACGCTCCACGCCCAACTGTGGGATATAAAAACTTTATAACTACAGTCAAAACCATAGATACTTATAAATACCTATAATATAGTCAATAAAATTAAATGACAAAACTTCAAAGTGAATAATATTTTTCAAAATTCATAATGTAGGTAATTTTTACCGCATCGTTTTATACGGTTTTAGGGGATTTAGAAAATGCTGTGGTTGAACAACCCAATCACCAGCATCAATAGTTACTGTGAGTTCAAAGCCTTCCAAGACACAGAGCGCCAGAAGTAACTTGCAGTAAGTAGGTATAACTGTGAGTGCTTGCGACGATTTTAGTAATTTAAGGATCTCTCTTCAGGAGCTGGATGGCTTGATGAGTAGGAGACCTTGAAGTCCCATTGTCTCCATTATGGTAGGGGAGCCGGCCATAATCGACCTTCACCGAGCTGTTAACAAGATGAGACATTTTTATAACATTTTAGGGTTCCATATTATTAACAGGTGAACACGCCTATAATAGCTTGCCTGGAGAAATCCTGACCCATGTATGTTAACGAAAAAAATATTTTTTTTCTTTCAATTTTTTACAGATATCTGTTAGTACAGGTCAGGATTTTTCCAGGCAAGTTATTATAGGTACCTAGGCGTGTTCACCTGTTAATAAAATTTTATAAAAATATGTCTCATCTTGTTAACAGCTCGGTGAAGGTCGATGTATGGCCGGCTCTTAGACCGTTAGCAATATCACCAGTGATGGGGGATAGCGGTACATACTTGAATTATTGAATAAAATAACTTAGGTCCGATATCGGGACCTAGAAATAGAGATCCTCCTATCTGATTACATTTGATGTCCCCAACACGGGACATGTTTGGTACAAGAAGAAAACTGAATATCTGGAACTAGTGAAGGATCGCTTGACCAGCCTTCTTTTTTGTTCAAGTCTACGTTTACATAAAGTGAAGTGATCTGTGCTGGCGTCAGTAGGTACTGCATGGAAACTTCCACGAAAAAGTAACAGTCTAAGCATAGAGTAATAATAATAAATAATAAGTAGGTATAGGTCTAAGTGTGACACACGGGCCATTAGCCACAACCACAAAACGGCACCACCACCCACCGGCATATTTACACGACTGCCTAAAAAAGGCGTGTAATGTTTTTAGGGTTCATGTAGGTATGTATGTATGTGAGTTTTTTTATTCCACCATACTGACGTCATGCATACATTTTTAGGCTCCGCCCTGAAGCCGGATTTTTAATTTGTCAAAACTGTAAAATGGCGCTAATGTATGTGACCGACAGCGATGTATGTGCTGTCAGCGGTACCGAGATGTACGACTCGCGACGCCATATTTGAGAAATTTTTGGCTTCAACATACCTACGTCCTGTCCTCTTAGCGTACCAGGTACGAGGAGTCCCCAATGACAAAATAAGGTACCGACACCGTTCCTTATTTCGTCATTGGGGGCTCCTCATTCGCCTTTCGGATACCTATGCTGCGTCGCTTTCACCATTCATGTAAGTGGTGGTGGGTGCCGCTGTTCCAGGAGGGGGTGGTGGCGATGTGGCTGCACGTGGCGCTGACCACGCTCCTGGCGCTGCTGGCCGCGCCGTGCGTCGTGCAGCGCGCGTGCCGCGTGCGCGAGTCGCGTGCGTCCTCCAGCGTGTGCATGCACAGAGTACAGACTGTACCCCGCCGATAGGTACCAAGTACCAACGCTCTATGCCACCAATCTAACAATAACGGACGAGCAAGATATAAAGGCGATTCTCCTAAAAAAATGCACAAGTTTCATCGCCCATACATCGCTGACAACCATAGCAACGCATCCATCACAAGACAATCGCTGCTTTCACTGCATAAGTAAGTACTTACTAAACATACGCCTCTCGACCGATCCAATCATAAACCAATCATTCACCGAGATACTATAATATTATAACTTCGTGGATTCTACGTATAACTAATTTTGTAGAATCGCACAGCAGATCGCTAATTAATGCTGTTTTACGTGCGCCAATGTCATATTTAAAGCGCGTCTTAGGTCTTTGCAATGTTATGACGTCGTACTGAGACATGCATTACCAAGTAACATCGCCGGCGCTAGTCATCCTCAGGGCCAAGACCTCAAAACTTCAGCTCTTAAGTCTCAACTCTCATCGTGTCCATTTATTTCTTCCCTTCATTGCCACTGCCCTTCTGCCCTTCAAACGTAAACACGACAGCTTCGCTATGACTGCTTCATTGCACTGTACCCATTCGGGCTGACTCTGCAGAAAAAAATAGGTACTACCGACAAATTCAGCCATATTTCAGGTACTTAGGTATCAGGATTTCAACGCATTGCTGGCTATCTCCTTGGCTAGGTAGTGGGTAATACCCAGTGTCTTCTAAGAATGGAAATGGTTGTCATACTTAGTTTAACGAGCTTTGCAATTGCAGATTGTTAGACTCCAAGTCAACGAGGTTTACTAATGCTTATTTTGTTCGGATGTAATAATATCAGAAATACGGTAGGTAACTACCTAAGTTAAGTAGGAAGTTAGGAACAAAATATTAGTTAAGTGCAAATCGTTTCTTTTCGTTTCAGATATCTCATAAAATGTTAAAAAAATGTTGATCTACACCTCCAATTTTCTCAAAACTTACTCAAAGGTTATTGCAAAATATAGGTACCTACAGGAAGACCGGTTGAATATTTTTACAGTGAGTGTTTTCGGTGCCTTAGCCTACCCGGTCCGTTGCCTGTTTACAAAACAAAGCATTGTCACGTCCGTAAACACGGAGTACTCTAGTCTCTACCCCTTATATTCATCTCTTTGAAGAACTCGAATTTTATATTCTTTAATTAATGCAGTAGGTAGGTAGTATTTCAGGTAAAATCTCACTAAATACATGATAAATTGGAAGATGCTAACTTAGATGATGAGATTATTATGGATACTCTCCTAATTGCTTGATGCACAGAATCGCAAAGTAACGCTTGGTCTTTCGGCAGAATGGTAATCAGTTGAGGCTGGAACATCCCAATTATGAAGGATCACAAACTGATATCAAAACCTACCAATTCTCGAATTTCTTCCAATTATCTTCTGATATTTACACTTCTTATTATTAGGTATTAATCGTTAGACATATCTATTTCAGCTAACACGATATCAGACCTCGAACACGAATCTCGGTTCTCGAAATCACATCGTACTCGTAGTAGGGTTACACCGGTATCACAACAGACAACAATCCGAGGATGCGTCGTACTCGTGATCGCATAAAGGTTGCGCGCGAGTGCTCGTGTCGTCGTTGCTGCGGCTGTCGCTGGCTGCTGTGCTGCTGGTCGTGCCGCTGCGAGTGCCGCACCCGACACACGTGATGCTGTTGCTGCTAATCGCGCTGGTCGCTGCCTGCCAGGTAAGCACATTTGCTAGTCCCAAACGTCCATCATAAACATCATATAATAGATAACTTCTTTTACGGTCTACGAATTAGCGAGGCTTATAGGTTGCGATCTCATCTGATGGTCTTCGACATAGCATCGCATCGGAACGCTTAATCGCTTAAGATGGAAGCCTCCCAGACCGAACTGAGCGAAATTAATAAAGGTGTGAAAAGCCTTTCCAGCCTCCGTGTTTCTAGCAAAGTACAATTTGGGGACCTTCAAGAGAAGAGTGAACAGGCATTTTCTAGGCAAGCATGCTCCAACCTAGACCTCATACATAAAAAAAAATAGAAAAGTTAAATTTCAAAGTGGAGCGTGGCGGGAATTAAACCTGCAACCGCCCATTCCAATCAGAGCGCGTGCCACTGCGCCAGGGAGGTCGACAAACTTCTGTGGTTATTACTTGAGTATTTTATTTTCGTTTTCAGGCAGCTCCAGATTGCAAGAACTGTATGGTGAGTATATTTTACCTACTACCTAGTTGACTTTACGAGTAGGTGAGTACCTACTTAAATGAGATAACTTGAGGTACCTGATAATAAATAATTGAAATGAGTATCACTAACAAGTTCCGCTAGTGATGTGGTGTGTCGATTTCTACGTAAAATTTGAATGTTGAACTAACAGATGCTTGGCAAGGAGGAGAAGGCGATGTTCCGCGCGCACTCCGACGCGTGCCTCGCGCAGTCGCAAGTGGACCCCAAGCTGGTCGAGAGCTTGTTGCACGGCGAGCTGGTGGACGAGCCACGCCTCCGCAAGCACGTGTACTGCGTGCTGCTCAAGTGCAAGCTCATCAGCAAGGACGGCAAGCTGCAGAAGACGGCCGCGCTGGGCAAGATGGCGCGGCCCGACGCCAGGAACGCTACTAAGGTGAGTTATTGAAACTGGTCGAGCGCTTGTTGCACGGCCAGCTGGTGGACGAGCCGCGCCTCCGCAAGCACGTGTACTGCGTGCTGCTCAAGTGCAAGCTCATCAGCAAGGACGGCAAGCTGCAGAAGGCGGCCTCGCTGGGCAAGATGGCGGCGCGGCACGACGCCAGGAACGCTACTAAGGTGAGTTATTGAAACTGGTCGAGCGCTTGTTGCACGGCCAGCTGGTGGACGAGCCGCGCCTCCGCAAGCACGTATACTGCGTGTTTCTCAGGTGCAAGCTCATCAGCAAGGACGGCAAGCTGCAGAAGATGGCCGCGCTGGGCAAGATGGCGGCGCGGCCCGACGCCAGGAACGCTACTAAGGTGAGTTGAAACTGGTCGAGCGCTTGTTGCACGGCGAGCTGGTGGACGAGCCGCGCCTCCGCAAGCACGTATACTGCGTGTTTCTCAGGTGCAAGCTCATCAGCAAGGACGGCAAGCTGCAGAAGATGGCCGCGCTGGGCAAGATGGCGGCGCGGCCCGACGCCAGGAACGCTACTAAGGTGAGTTGAAACTGGTCGAGCGCTTGTTGCACGGCGAGCTGGTGGACGAGCCGCGCCTCCGCAAGCACGTGTACTGCGTGCTGCTCAAGTGCAAGCTCATTAGCAAGGACGGCAAGCTGCAGAAGACGGCCGCGCTGCGCAAGATGGCGGCGCGGCCCGACGCCAGGAACGCTACTAAGGTGAGTTGAAACTGGTCGAGCGCTTGTTGCACGGCGAGCTGGTGGACGAGCCGCGCCTCCGCAAGCACGTGTACTGCGTGCTGCTCAAGTGCAAGCTCATCAGCAAGGACGGCAAGCTGCAGAAGACGGCCGCGCTGCGCAAGATGGCGGCGCGGCCCGACGCCAGGAACGCTACTAAGGTGAGTTGAAACTGGTCGAGCGCTTGTTGCACGGCGAGCTGGTGGACGAGCCGCGCCTCCGCAAGCACGTGTACTGCGTGCTGCTCAAGTGCAAGCTCATCAGCAAGGACGGCAAGCTGCAGAAGACGGCCGCGCTGCGCAAGATGGCGGCGCGGCCCGACGCCAGGAACGCTACTAAGGTGAGTTGAAACTGGTCGAGCGCTTGTTGCACGGCGAGCTGGTGGACGAGCCGCGCCTCCGCAAGCACGTGTACTGCGTGCTGCTCAAGTGCAAGCTCATCAGCAAGGACGGCAAGCTGCAGAAGACGGCCGCGCTGCGCAAGATGGCGGCGCGGCCCGACGCCAGGAACGCTACTAAGGTGAGTTGAAACTGGTCGAGCGCTTGTTGCACGGCGAGCTGGTGGACGAGCCGCGCCTCCGCAAGCACGTGTACTGCGTGCTGCTCAAGTGCAAGCTCATCAGCAAGGACGGCAAGCTGCAGAAGACGGCCGCGCTGCGCAAGATGGCGGCGCGGCCCGACGCCAGGAACGCTACTAAGGTGAGTTGAAACTGGTCGAGCGCTTGTTGCACGGCGAGCTGGTGGACGAGCCGCGCCTCCGCAAGCACGTGTACTGCGTGCTGCTCAAGTGCAAGCTCATCAGCAAGGACGGCAAGCTGCAGAAGACGGCCGCGCTGGGCAAGATGGCGGCGCGGTGCGACGCCAGAAACGCTTTTAAGGTGAGTTATTGAAACTGGTCGAAACGAAAAGCCGTGTTTGTATCGAAAAAACCGAATCATATAATAGTATGTTTCATTACAAGTGCGGAAAGGCTGTTATTGCAAAGAGTTCCGACAAATGTCTACCCGAGCCGAGGCGCAGCCGAAAGCGAGGGTTGACAGTCGGAACAAGTTGCAATGACGGTTCCGCACGTGTACTGAACGATTATTTTTAATACAGTTGCGAAAAAATGAAGCAATTTAATAAAATAATAAAAACACAATAAACTCAAATAACTTAACATTTTCTGAAAAACTATTTCCTTTTTTCTCTTCTCTCCACGCAATAAATTCGTCGTATGTAGATATGTAGCGACTTTTTGACTTTTCCGGTAAAATGTTCTCCGAAGCATTTTGTGCAACAAACAACTAAACTCGCAAAGAAAATTTCTGAAAAATGGCGCCAACCGTAGAATATACCTAAGCAGTTTTTTTTTCTTCACCCATTCTGGTGATTTAAAAAAAAAATAAAAAAAAAATTTGGTCATAGACTAAATAATATTCTGGTACGCAAAGGGAACTATGCCCATACAGCCAAGTCTTCAGTAGAATTTTTTTTATTGATATGAAATGAAACCTAACCAAACTCATTTAATCAAATCTGATATTGAAACAAATTAGTAGCTTCTTTTTAGAAATATACGTATTTGCATGAATCATAAAGACTTCTATGAATTTTTTTAGTAAAAACTTCATGGTTGGTTTTTCTTTTTAATAGACATTATTTTGACAGTTGGGAAAGATAACGCACGAGTTCGGGAACGGTAAAAAAAAAGCACGAGTATGTAATAGCCCACATCCCGAACGCTATACGTCCCTGCAATACGCCACTTTTTGAGCAACTGTATTAAAATAGTATGTTTCACACGATGTCCTGCCAGCGTATATCTACTAGAACCCATACGTATGTACCTCTCATTGTCCTTCATGATGTTCAGGCAATTTTGTCGTTAAATGCAAGCCTGTCTAAAAAGTAGCACCTGCTTCCAAAATGGACGCTCTAAGATGTGGCGTGTATCTCTGTAGGTTCTAGAGAGCTGCGCCCAGCTGCCGGGAGACAGTCCTGAGGACCTCGCGTGGAACCTGTTCCGCTGCGGATACGACAAGAAAGCCGTGCTCTTCAACTACATGCCGGCAGCGCCCTCTACCGGCGGCGCAGCACTGTCGGACAACGACGCCATATAGCTCTCTTATACCACCTTTAGCTTAGGTATTTACTTCATTAAATGTATCATAAAATGTATTCACATAATTGTGATAGAACTTCACTTACAGGTAAGTTCGTTTAATCATCAATTATTATTTCATACATTTTATTCTTCATATAATAAACACAATCAGGTAGATGTTTAGAGATGAAAATTTTTGTTAAATTATGGACATTAACAGATAGTAAATTGTTTCCTATTATAATAGGAAATAGGTCCTCTTTATACCACAGAAGTATTCAATTAACACAATCTTTTCGTTCAATTCCTGGATCAATAAACCAGTCACATTATAAATAGGTTTAAATATTTTATATTTAGATAGATTATAATGATTAATGATTAGAGAGCAAAAGAGCTATTGCGACAGAAGCATCATCGCTCAATAAGAGGTTATAAAACTTAGGTAACGTCCGTAATGGTTGTTACCAGCAGACTGCTTTTCTGATGAGGTCAAGCAACAAACTACGTGTTCGCCGAGGAAGTGTTGCGTACTTGGTGCTGAGTGCACTGAAACGCAGACCTCTCTCGTGAGAGATTATATTCCTCGGCAGACACGTTCTCACGGTGGTCTGCCTGCAGGCGACCTTATGAGGTCGCTTCAACATTATCAGGAGGTTGTCTATTATATATCTTGGTCTAAGATTTTGTAAACGACATATCGATTTGTTTTTCAAAGCTGTGGCAAATTTTTATACTTTCTCTTCAGTTTTAATTATGGTATAATTAAAACTGGTTCGCCCTGAGTAGTAGCTGGCGTTGTATAAACTCAATAATTCCCTTGAATTATATAAAAACAATAATACTAACTTTAACTAATGCTAATGTTTTCATTCTGTGCTCTGTCTACTGCCTAAAGCTAAAAAAGTTACAAGATCAGCAAAGCAAAGTTACGGAATGAATGAACTCTTATTAAGGCCCATTGAGCAATGTGTTGGCATACTATATTGTGTGCTACTATGTGGTGTTTGATGTTAATTTATCTATTCATTTTCGCAATATAATATATATATATATTTTATTTGACCCAAAATCATCAGCAGAAATTAAACTCAATGCCGAATGATAACAAGTAATCGTACTATATGCTACGTCGTTAACAAGTTGTTCTGTTGGAAATTACGAGGTTGACTTATAATGTACGTATTGTACGGATCTCAGTCGTTATTAAAGCAGTATTGCCACAAAACTTTGTAAATAACACAAAATTTTTGAAACATATAAATTATTAAAAATTCCATTCCAATTTTTTAAATGCCTTCAGAGAACTTCCTCCAGTAATTCCTATGAATTGTGGTTCTCTAGTGAAAGACCATATTTATTTATTTATCATCAATAAATGTACTATAAGAAGTAAGTCTTTTGACACCTTATGTAAAAGAAGAAAATCCAAATTTGTAAAGGTCCTTAGACGATGTATGTCTAAAGCATTGTCTATAATAGTATTTTTAAGCATTCTACCTCTAGAAGAATGTATAGAAGAGCAAAGGTAAACTTGGTGTTCCAAAATGTTCAGAATGCGTCTGTTTCTAAGACGTCTGGGTTCGTATTGATTACATTTCGCATTATTGTAAGAAGCGATAAATTCAATAACTGGATTGAACTCTTTGAATAACTTTGAATTATATAATTTTACAGCGATAGCTTAATCCCATTAACTGGATGTAACTCTTGGTCAGCTTTTGATTATCTTTAATTTCCATATAAGAAACAATTAACCCAATCGTTTAAATGAGGATATTTGATATCCTCTATGCAACTGATGTAAATCATGTGTATCAAAATAGATGTATCGAAAAATATGGCCATCAACTCTGTAAAGAGGTATTTCGATTCATCTTAACGTTAATTATTACAAAAACAAAAATCCCTCTAATGAAAAGAATTAGTCTTCATCTAGACCGGGAAATCGTGTGAATCACTAGTTCAACCTTTTAGGTTTAAGGGAGTTAGATGACTTAAAAAAATGTTTTGTAACCACTGGCCATCTGATAGGATAACCGATGATGGACGAACAGCTGCGTCTAAAGTCAAATTTTTCTTACTACATTTTTTGTTTCTACAGACGTTCTGTGTAACCCCATCCATACCTAATAGCTGGAGAAGTGGACTTTAGGACTTTTAATCGGAATTAAGCTTAACTCTTATATGATACAACGAGTTAAGAGTATAAAATTCTTAACAGAATTTGAATTGTTACATAATTCACGTCATAGTTTGCGGTTGGGTAACGATACTGCCATATCGTCAGAAATTAAAATAAAACCAGGAAACTGAGCATGTTTTGAGGGTAGTAAATAACTTTAACACTAACACCTAACAAATCTTCATGAAAAAAACCGCGGTAAGTATCTGAGATGAGTCACAACTTCTTTATGTATTTTACCAAGGATGAATCGGTACTTTAAAATAAGATTCTTCAGTTCATAGGCATAAAACCCTTTTTAGGTATTCGCTTGTAAGCTGTTCTATGAACTATCAATTTCAAAGGATTTTGAACTACAATTTCATTCAACGCCTTTAAATTTAGAATGTATCTTTTACCACGTAAGATTTTGAGGTTAGACACATCTTAACTATAATCGAACATGCAGTGACTCACTCCCACATTATCTCATCCAAAAAAGAAATGTCGATTGTCAAAGGCATTTGTCGCTTTTTCTTTGTTGTGAACGTGTAAGGCGGTACACTGTGTTAGTGTACGATTTTTAAAATGGTATTATGTAATAATAATCTTTTGGAGCTAGTTCCTTAATTTGTTCAATTCATTAAAATATTTTATTGAATGTACGTACATTTGTACACCTAGTGAAAGTCAAAAAAATAGTCTTCACTTATTATAACTCCCGAAATTCTAGATCATGTTATAGATCGTGACGGATTCCTTGTCAGTGATATGTAACCAATAAACTTCAAAATGTTGAAGATAACTGGCATATAGGTACCTTAATGTCTAGCGTCGTCGATGAACCTGGTCCATGTTGTGGCTGATGCTGGAAACTCGCTGTCACGTCGCATTTTCCTCGCGGCTGATCGCCAATACTCAAGTGTGTGACGCCCCCCCCTGCTGGCCGAGCCGTAACGAGAGGGGGCCAGCTAGTTTCTCGAGAAACGAGATTGCGCTGTCCCAGCGGTGGGTGTCGATAGCAAAGTCGCCCGCCGCGCCCTGCTGGTTTCTTTATTTACAACACCTGACGATCAGTAACCATTGAAACTAGTATAATGCCCGAAACTATTTCTCCGAAAAAACATCTGGTCCCGTTCGTGAACTTTAATTACTTGTCATTTGTCGAAACAAAATGTCATTTGTCAATATTTAAGCTTCTTCTCAGTTCAGGACGCGTTGTGGTTTAAGATTTTTATTAGTTTCAGAAAGAATTTAACAATTCACTTCAATAAAACTTTCAGACTAATAGTACATTATACATAATATTGTTAACTTATTGAGTTTTGAGCTAATAGTTAAATTATCATCCCATTACACAATCTGAACATTAATTTTCGAAAGTAAGTAAAATTATTTTCCACCACAAAATCTAAACATTATTGTTGTAGGTACATGGTTAGAAAAGTTCGACGCGTTGTTACCCTCGTGAAATTAGTTTTTAAGTCGTGAAATAGTTATCACTGATAAAAGGCACACATTTAACTGGCTATTCATAAGCCAGGCAAGTATATCAAATAAACTATTTGATTCTTTGCGATGAAGGTCGGCTAGAATTTTACAACTGTCGGGACTAACCATTAATATAGTTCTTGTGACTGAGCGCCGATAGCAATTCGGGATCAAAGTCCGGGAGGTCATGCGGAGCCACTTGTAGTGAAGCCGAGGACAGCGCCACACCGACATCGTCCCCCGTTGGTATCCGCAAAGTCCTTTGAGGTTTTTTAAAATCCTTCGTGTTGACCCGCAGTCAACCTCCAGGAGCATTGACGCATCATGCTATGCTTTCGTGGTACCCTCAACGTGGTACCCTCCAAGCTAGCTTAGAGATGCCTGGACTATTTCGCGCATCATGCTATACTTTCGTGATAACCTCAATGTGATACCCTCCAAGTTAGCTTAGAGATGCCTTAGGATTTCAATTTTTGGACACACTTTCGTCAGCATTGATATTTGAGTTGATGTGATATCTGGGAAAAAAGGTTAATTTTCACTTACCCTCTTTCCTCGGAGTCTGACGAAGATGAATGCACAATTATATGATTTGCTTTGATTTTATTTTTGTTATAATAATAAATTTTACTAGCGTCTAAGCATTATCAGTATAGAAAATTAAGTAAGTTTTAACACTGAACACTTAATTTTTTTTTTTTACTTTGAACCTAAATTAACAAAAACGAGACGTGTTTTTGTAGTCGAGTGCTCATTGCCGCGCACAATAATAGAATGAAGCTTGGCGTGGAGGTAGGCTGGGACAGCGTGTCCATCAGGGTGGTCAGTTTTAAAAAACAAAATAAATAAAAGTGCGAAATTGCCAGTACAATGAAAGTATACCTGATTGTGTTTATTATATGAAGAATAAAATGTATGAAATAATAATATTATAATTATGCCAGTTACCAATATATTTTTTTTTTAATATTCTTATGTAATTTTTTTAAACAATGTAGTGGAATAAATATTTTTTTTTTATTATCTATTCAATAAAAACTGTTTGTACTATGCTAAATTTTATTTTATTCAGTTAAGTAATACATGTACGAACATGTATTTATACCTAAGTACGATTGTTGTACCTAAGTATGTTGTGTTTGCACTTATCTGCAAATTGCAATCTCTCTTGATAGTTAGTGATGGAGCCGAAGATGTTATCATACTTTATTGGGAAAGGGTAAATAAAATCACTAACAGAATCGTATAACGTTTATTTGCTTGGTTAGCTAGTGAGCAATAAAACAAAACTTTTGAGATGTTTCACTATCAGGTTTTAACTATCAGTAAAATCAAAACCGCGGCGTTAGTGGAGAAATCAACTAAGTAGCATGTTTGCCCAGATAACGTATGTTGTACCAAGTTGTACGTAGGTATTAGGTAACCTACCTACGTGTATAAACTATGTATGACAGGCAACCATTTAGCAGGTTACAGTTCTATATTGCAGTTGTTTAGCAACTACTGCATCTCGCGAGTGTAAATGATGCTCTTAAACAACTTCATGATCTCACAGAGCTCGTGGGCGGTGACCCACTGCTGCGCCCGCGCCGGGCAGTTCGCGTGAGAGCCTTCCTATATACGAGTCGCGAACCAAAAAGTTAACGTTCCGTTTTCAAATCGCGCGCGAAACTTTTTACTCTTTGGCGATAGATTCGTGAACACTGAACAGTGTGATGAATATAACTTTTTTAATTGCAATTTTTATGAGACAGTGATGGAGTTATTAAAATAAAAAAGGATTGAAAAGATTTTATTTAATTCAAGCTAAAAAAATAAAGTAATTGTATAGTTAGAGAAGTTTACAAAAATATTGACCAAGACTAAACTCCTGTCTTTTATGCGTTATTGTCAAGTTATTGTGATTTGTGTTATTTTGTGTTTTTTTTTTGTGTTATTCATGAAACAGCCGCGTCTGTCTAATGTGTGGATTAAAAGGGAAACTACAGGAGATTGTTCTTAAACGTAAAAACTTTTTTATAGCTTTATTTACTTTATCTATTAGTTATTACCGCTTCTCTCTAGTAGTTTGTACCTAAGCTCGATTGAGGATTGTAGCCAGGAAGTTCTTGGTAGATACGGTTTGACTACGTGACTCGTAGAGCAAGTCAGGCCGACGATCTATATTATTTTTATCAGTCTTCGTGGGTTAAGTATATGATATGTTAAAATTTAGGTGAAGACTGGAGAGCAGTAATACACATGTTTTCTTAAATGAGGGCACTTACTTACCTACCGCTTTTTTAACATAAGTAAGTGTACCTACCTATAACTAAGTAAGTACCTAACCTATGTTCAAACCGAATTACAATATTGTGTCGCGGTCATTGGCAGAGCGTAGATAATATACTCGTATGCCGGTAGAGCAGTATAACCAATTTAGAAATTATAAAATTCCAATGTCTGTTGCCGGAATCGAACTCGCGATCTTCTATTCGAATCCAAGCACGTGTCGACTACCAACTTTTGCGCCAGGGAGGTCGACAAAAAGGAGTGTTTTTGTTATGATTATAATTTCGGTATCATGGACGAAACTTTGTGTATAAATGTATAATGTAGGTATACCCAGTGCTCGAATTGGACCGGAACGCACCGGAACGGCGTTCCAGTTCGTGAAATCGCCGTTCCGGTTCGTGAAATCAGCGTTCCGTTTCGTGAAAATTATTCTCAGAGCGTTCCGAACACTGGTTTTTAAATAATTGAGATCGTACATTTTATTGCAAAGTTGTGGCTCTTCCAATAGATAAAAAATACTTTCTCCTCATAGTTAAAAGACCTAATATTTAAAAAAAATGAATAGGAGTAAGTACTGTGAAGGGATAGCGTTCCGGTTCGTGGTTCGTGAATTCGACCACTGGCCGCCCGTATACCTGAAAAGCTCTTATATCAATCCCTGTTGTTGAAAACAAGTTGAAATGTTAAAGTTACTTTAACATTTCAACTTGTTACATTGAAGGTATACCTATCGCTGCTTATTATTTGCATATTTAATGCACTTGGATACTTACCGAAGCCATTAAGTAAGCAACTATATTTCTGAATAAATCAATAATACTCGTAATTTATTGCGACAACCGAATGCAAGTTCTTATAGTACGTACCTAAGTTTAGCGAGTTATTAGATGTGCTTATTGACTTATCATTTACTTCAAAGTAAGCATATACGAGTAAGTTTTATTTATAGTAATTACATCAGGATTAAGATATCTAATCGCTGCCCGCGAGGCAATAAAGTTGAGGCAACGAAACGGGCGCCTGTTGCCTGGCAGGTCTGACATGTTTTTTTTTTTTTTCAATCAATCAATCATTTATTTTTGCTTGAATATGGTACATAATAATTGAGGTCTTAAAATATAGTAAAAGTTCGACATATCCTGCCATGTTGCACATGTACAGTGCAACGAGTAAGTTAAAGATATTTTTACTTTAAAATAAGTATTACGGAAATCGAACGCGATAATTTAATTGGAATTCGATCTCGCATGTATAGAGCTGTCATCCGATTGGTTAATATGTTATATGGGCGTCATTAAAGTGATGTTCTCGGAAGGTTACTCTGATTCAGCGCGCAGTAGGCGCGGCTAATGTAACAGACACGACGACTTCTGCGCAATTATATTTCATACATTTTATTCTTCAATAATAATAAACACAATCAGGTACACTTTCATTGTACTGGCAATTTCGCACTTTTATTTATTTTGTTTTTTAAAACTGACCACCCTGATGGACACGCTCTCCCAGCCTACGTCCGCGCCATGCTTCATTCTTTTATTGTGCGCGGCAATGAGCACTCGACTACAAAAACACGTCTCGTTTTTGTTAATTTAGGTTCAAAGTAAAAAAAATTAAGTGTTCAGTGTTAAAACTTGCTTAATTTTCTATACTGATAATGCTTAGACGCTAGTAAAATTTATTATTATAACAAAAATAAAATCAAATCAAATCATATAATTGTGCATTCATCTTCGTCAGACTCCGAGGAAAGAGGGTAAGTGAAAATTAACCTTTTTTCCCAGATATCACATCAACTCAAATATCAATGCTGACGAAAGTGTGTCCAAAAATTGAAATCCTAAGGCATCTCTAAGCTAACTTGGAGGGTATCACATTGAGGTTATCACGAAAGTATAGCATGATGCGCGAAATAGTCCAGGCATCTCTAAGCTAGCTTGGAGGGTATCACGTTGAGGATACCACGAAAGCATAGCATGATGCGTCAATGCTCCTGGAGGTTGACTGCGGGTCAACACGAAGGATTTTAAAAAACCTCAAAGGACTTTGCGGATACCAACGGGGGACGATGTCGGTGTGGCGCTGTTCTCGGCTTCACTACAAGTGGCTCCGCATGACCTCCCGGACTTTGATCCCGAATTGCTATCGGCGCTCAGTCACAAGAACTATATTAATGGTTAGTCCCGACAGTTGTAAAATTCTAGCCGACCTTCATTGCAAAGAATCAAATAGTTTATTTGATATACTTGCCTGGCTTATGAATAGCCAGTTAAACGTTATAGCCTTTTATCAGTGATAACTATTTCACGACTTAAAAACTAATTCCACGAGGGTACCAACGCGTCGAACTTTTCTAACTATGTACCTACAACAATAATGTTTAGATTTTGTGGTGGAAAATAATTTTACTTACTTTCGAAAATTAATGTTCAGATTGTGTAATGGGATGATAATTTAACTATTAGCTCAAAACTCAATAAGTTAACAATATTATGTATAATGTACCATTAGTCTGAAATTTTCATTGAAGTGAATTGTTAAATTCTTTCTGAAACTAATAAAAATCTTAAACCACAACGCGTCCTGAACTGAGAAGAAGCTTAAGTATTGACAAATGACATTTTGTTTCGACAAATGACAAGTAATTAAAGTTCACGAACGGGACCAGATGTTTTTTCGGAGAAATAGTTTCGGGCATTATACTAGTTTCAATGGTTACTGATCGTCAGGTGTTGTAAATAAAGAAACCAGCAAGGCGCGGCGGGCGACTTTGCTATCGACACCCACCGCTGGGACAGCGCAATCTCGTTTCTCGAGAAACTAGCTGGCCCCCTCTCGTTACGGCTCGGCCAGCAGGGGGGGCGTGACACACTTGAGTATTGGCGATCAGCCGCGAGGAAGATGCGACGTGACAGCGAGTCTTCAGCATCAGCCACAACAAGGAACAGGTTCATCGACGACGCTAGACATTAAGGTACCTATATGCCAGTTGTCTTCAACATTTTGAAGTTTATTGGTTACATATCACTGACAAGGAATCCGTCACGATCTATAACATGATCTAGAATTTCGGGAGTTATAATAAGTGAAGACTATTTTTTGACTTTCACTATGTGTACAAATGTACGTACATTCAATAAAATATTTTAATGAATTGAACAAATTAAGGAACTAGCTCCAAAAAATTATTATTACATAATACCATTTTAAAAATCGTACACTAACACAGTGTACCGCCTTACACGTTCACAACAAAGAAAAAGCGACAAATGTCTTTGACAATCGACATTTCTTTTTTGGGTGAGATAATGTGGGAGTGAGTCACTGCATGTTCGATTATAGTTAAGATGTGTCTAACCTCAAAATCTTACGTGGTAAAAGATACATTCTAAATTTAAAGGCGTTGAATGAATTTGTAGTTCAAAATCCTTTGAAATTGATAGTTCATAGAACAGCTTACAAGCGAATACTTAAAAAGGGTTTTATGCCTATGAACTGAAGAATCTTATTTTAAAGTACCGATTCATCCTTGGTAAAATACATAAAGAAGTTGTGACTCATCTCAGATACTTACCGTGGTTTTTTCATGAAGATTTGTTAGGTGTTAGAGTGTTAAAGTTATTTACTACCCTCAAAACATGCTCAGTTTCCTGGTTTTATTTTAATTTCTGACGATATGGCAGTATCGTTACCCAACCGCAAACTATGACGTGAATTATGTAACAATTCAAATTCTGTAAAAAAATTTATACGCTTAACTCGTTGTATCATCTAAGAGTTAAGCTTAATTCCGATTAAAAGTCCTAAAGTCCACTTCTCCAGCTATTAGGTATGGATGGGGTTACACAGAACGTCTGTAGAAACAAAAAATGTAGCCCGTAAGAAAAATTAGACTTTAGACGCAGCTGTTCGTCCACCATCGGTTATCCTATCAGATGGCCAGTGGTTACAAAACATTTTTTAAGTCATCTAACTCCCTTAAACCTAAAAGGTTGAACTAGTGATTCACACGATTTCCCGGTCTAGATGAAGACTAATTCTTTTCATTAGAGGGATTTTTGTTTTTGTAATAATTAACGTTAAGATGAATCGAAATACCTCTTTACAGAGTTGATGGCCATATTTTTCGATACATCTATTTTGATACACATGATTTACATCAGTTGCATAGAGGATATCAAATATCCTCATTTAAACGATTGGGTTAATTGTTTCTTATATGGAAATTAAAAATAATCAAAAGCTGACCAAGAGTTACATCCAGTTAATGGGATTAAGCTATCGCTGTAAAATTATATACTTCAAAGTTATTCAAAGAGTTCAATCCAGTTATTGAATTTATCGCTTCTTGAAATAATGCGAAATGTAATCAATATGAACCCAGACGTCTTAGAAACAGACGCATTCTGAACATTTTGGAACACCAAGTTTACCTTTGCTCTTCTATACATTCTTCTAGAGGTAGAATGCTTAAAAATACTATTATAGACAATGCTTTAGACATACATCGTCTAAGGACCTCTACAACTTTGGATTTCCTTCTTTTACATAAGGTGTCAAAAGACTTACTTCTTATAGTACATTTATTGATGATAAATAAATAAATATGGTCTTTCCCTAGAGAACCACAATTCATAGGAATTACTGGAGGAAGTTCTCTGAAGGCATTAAAAAAAAAAAAAAAAGGACATTTTGTTGGAATTTTTAATAATCTATATGTTTCAAAAATTTTGTGTTATTTACAAAGTTTTGTGGCAATACTGCTTTAATAACGACTGAGATCCGTACAATCCGTACATTATAAGTCAACCTCGTAATTTCCAACAGAACAACTTGTTAACGACGTAGCATATGGTACGATTACTAATGGTTATCATTCGGCATTGAGTTTAATTTCTGCTGATGATTTTGGGTCAAATAAAAAAAAAAAAATATATATATATATATATATATATATTATATTGCGAAAATGAATAGATAAATTAACATCAAACACCACATAGTAGCACACAATATAGTATGCTAACACATTGCTCAATGGGCCTTAATAAGAGTTTATTCATTCCGTAACTTTGCTTTGCTGATCTTGTAACTTTTTTAGCTTTAGGCAGTAGACACAGCACAGAATGAAAACATTAGCATTAGTTAAAGTTAGTATTATTGTTTTTATATAATTCAAGGGAATTATTGAGTTTATACAACGCCAGCTACTACTCAGGGCGAACCAGTTTTAATTATACCATAATCAAAACTGAAGAGAAAGTATAAAAATTTGGCACAGCTTTGAAAAACAAATCGATATGTCGTTTACAAAATCTTAGACCAAGATATATAATAGACAACCTCCTGATAATGTTGAAGCGACCTCATAAGGTCGCCTGCAGGCAGACCACCGTGAGAACGTGTCTGCCGAGGAATATAATCTCTCACGAGAGAGGTCTGCGTTTCAGCGTACTCAGCACCAAGTACGCAACACTTCCTCGGCGAGCACGTAGTTTGTTGCTTGACCTCATCAGAAAAGCAGTCTGCTGGTAGCAACCATTACGGACGTTACCTAAGTTTTATAACCTCTTATTGAGCGATGATGCTTCTGTCGCAATAGCTCTTTTGCTCTCTAATCATTAATCATTATAATCTATCTAAATATAAATTAAACCTATTTGTAATGTGACTGGTTTATTGATCCAGGAATTGAACGAAAAGATTGTGTTAATTAAATACTTCTGTGGTATAAAGAGGACCTATTTCCTATTATAATAGGAAACAATTTACTATCTGTTAATGTCCATAATTTAACAAAAATTTTCATCTCTAAACATCTACCTGATTGTGTTTATTATTATTGAAGAATAAAATGTATGAAATATAATTGATGATTAAACGAACTTACCTGTAAGTGAAGTTCTATCACAATTATGTGAATACATTTTATTCGAAAATAATAATATAAGGTCCCTCCCATACCCAAAACCCATGAGTATAATACGAAAATTTTGTTAAATATTCTCTAAAGAATGAAGCATGGCGCGGACGTAGGCTGGGAGAGCGTGTCCATCAGGGTGGTCAGTTTTAAAAAACAAAATAAATAAAAGTGCGAAATTGCCAGTACAATGAAAGTGTACCTGATTGTGTTTATTATTATTTTCGAATAAAATGTATTCACATAATTGTGATAGAACTTCACTTACAGGTAAGTTCGTTTAATCATCAATTATAGCAATAACTAACAGAACAAGGAAAAAAGCTCGGATATCAAATATTTTTTAAGCCGACTCAAAACGCTAGTAATTAGCTACAAAGTAAAAATGAAAAGTGTTAAGAGTCAACTGACCCACGGTGTCTCCCATACAAACGTAATACCAAAATCATTTGTAATTCGTGCAATTTTCGATCATGTTGTGGTGTTATTCGGGTTCATATAGTAATAATCTATGCTCCTGGCAATATTTGGTTCCTTAATTAGTTTTGTTTGGTTAGGCTTAATCCTTGATCGTTAAAATTTAAAGTTATAAATTTTGCGCGCACCGAGGGTTCCTTACTATATTAGAAAACGTAAAACCATAGCAAAAAAAGTGATTGTCACTTTTTTTACCGAACCGCAAACTTTACTTTGCTTTTTGAGGTTGACTAAGACTAATAATTTAAGACTATTGTGATCATTTTATTTGTCCTTAAAATATACACCAATCCCTATTCATAATTACTATTTCAGATTTTTCCATTGGTTTTCGGAGATAAATTTCATTTGGAAAGTTCGGGGGTTTCATTTTAAAATTTCGTTGAACCCGTTTTCTCCCCTTTTAAATACCTATCCTTTAAGGTACGGAACCCAAAAAAAGCACATGAAATCTATAGGATCTATTTATAGGATTAAACTCCACGAAACAACATTTACCGGAGTGGAGGAATTCCGCAAACAATCGCATGACTACATCGCGCTTATTCAGCTGTCATATCTTGTTAAAGTATCAATAATAACGCCAAATCGGTCAGGCGGTTCGGCGGCGGCCAAATGCGGCCTCCATTAAATAATATAATACGATTTTAGTGGACGTAAACGGACTTGTCCTCGCCTTATTTCCTTATACCCTCCAATAAGTCCTAAAGCAGTCGCCGAGCTTTGCGTGTCTGTATGCTGTAGATAGCTTTGTCTCCGAGTTCTTAGACCTCCGGAGAGTTCAAACTTTTGATCGAGCGATTGTTCAGCGATATTTTACTTGACTTCAAATACTTATCGCATATTGCCATTGTTGTAAAACGACCTCTTACATTCACATAATTATAAACTAAATAGTGTATTTCTAGAAAATGGATTTTCATCCTGGCTGTACATCTTTGGGAAATGGTGTAAAATGACCTCTAGCATTCACATAATTTTTTAATATTTAAAATACATAATATTATAAAGATATTATAACATAATTAAACATTAAAACTAGCTATTAAATTAAACTATATCTAAATTAAAAACTAAATATATTTTTAAGACTATAAGCAACGACAACAGAGCAATCTACCACTTATCAGTCAATTCCAAGGGTTTGTGTCGCTAATATAGTCCTTAATATTGTAATATGCCTTTTGAATGAGTTTAGGCTTGACAAACCCTTTGAATTTACTAAGTGACATTTCAGATACATGATGTGGTAACTTATTATAAAATCTTATACAGTTGCATGCAAATGATTTACTAATTTTAGATAATCTTGTGCTGTTTAACACGAGCTTATGCTTGTTCCTGAGATTAATGGTATTCAGGTCACATTTCTTAGTAAACTTATTAATATTCTTATGTACATAAATTATATTTTCATAAATATATTGACTATGTATCGTCATAATATTAAATTCTTTAAATTTATCTCTGAGAGATTCTCTTTGACCCATTCTATAAATAGCACGAACAGCCCTCTTCTGCAGCACAAATATCGTATCAATGTCAGCAGCATTACCCCATAACAATAAACCATATGACATAATGCTGTGAAAATAACTAAAATACACCAGTCTAGCAGTCTAAATATCGGTCAGCTGCCGTATCTTTTTAACCGCGTATGCAGCAGAACTAAGTCTGTTCGACAGATTAGTTTAGACAGTAAATGATGTGTTTCGTGAAAATGGATTTTCTAATTTCTTCCTGAGGGTAAATTTAAAAAAAATGTAAATGCAGGACTATTCTAATAGGTAAATTAGGGATTAGACCTCAGACCAATTTCATGCAACGGTTAAGGGCCTTAATAAGTAATTACCAATAAGGAATAAATACCAACTTCTAACAAGTTAATTAATCAATTAATTTTTACCTTATACCTACTCAGCTAGAGAAAAGAAGGTAGCTCGCTGACTGGTCTTTCTCCGTCGAAATAAATTTTGGCATAGGTACAGGTAGGATTGCTTAAATCCGTTAAAAAGGCGAGCGAATCCGCGGTCGTTCGCTAGTAGGTACCTAAATAATTAATAAATAATAATTTATGCTAATAACGAGAACAATATTACAATGTACCTAGCTGTCAACTTCCATATCGAATTTAATAATTACGGTCCGTACATAGTTTTTTTGCGGCCGTCTTTGGGAATCAGATCTGTACATCCATCAATCTTCGGGCACGTGGGATGCCATACACACGCCGCCCAAAACATGGGCCCACGCGTGGACCGTCGCCCGTGTTGGCTGGTCGTTATTGTATTATTTAACCGACAGAGCCTTATTGTTTATAGCGCATTATGACCATAACTGACCCTTTTGCACTTACCATAAAGATGACATGATTTCTATTGAGTACCATAAGAAGAGTCCGTTTTCAATAGGTACTCCAAGACTTAAAGGAAATTGATGTTGATTTCTTTTAGAAAGAAACTTGAAAAAATGTGTATTTATAAAACATAAACGTATTGGATACGTAGGGCACGCATGACGCAACTAAGTACACTACTCACAATCAATGATCTTAGAAGAAAATGGAATCCCAGCAAAAACATTTTCATGTAAAATGTTGCCAAGACGAGAACATGTGGCTCACACTATCAAAAAGTTATCAGATCTCATGTAGAGCAAGACTTCTAACTCTACACGCCCTAACTCTATAAATCCTAACTTTATAAACTCTACACTTTAGTCAAAATATATTATGTCTTGGCTGTTTCGGTACCGTCACATGGGCGTAAAGTGAAGAATTTATTCACTGTTCAGTACTTTTCTAATAGAGTTTTGCAAGTGGCATAATGGACCATGCAAAATTCAAGAAATTTCACATTAAAATTAAATGGTATCACCATTGTTATGGGAAAAAACTTCCATTTATTAAAAATATCCTCTAAAGCAAAGGAACACACTTTTGCAAAGTGTGATGAAGTATTTGAAACCAATGCAGTTAGTAAAACCTAAGTGCAGTTTCTGAGGAGACTCAATACCTATCTAATAAATAATCGTTACTACAGAAACTAGGTATTGTATATCAGAAAAGTACAAAGTCAGTGAATAATATTTTTACTTTACACCCATGTGACAGTAACGAAACAGCCAAGACATAATATATTTTGACTAAAGTGTAGAGTTTATAAAGTTAGGATTTATAGAGTTAGGGCGTGTAGAGTTAGAAGTCTTGCTCTACATGAGATCTGATAACTTTTTGATAGTGTGAGCCACATGTTCTCGTCTTGGCAACATTTTACATGAAAATGTTTTTGCTGGGATTTCACTTCTTTTTGTAAGTTGTTCACGACTATATTTTGCAAACAAAATTAAAGCAATAATTAGCATAAATTAATGAAGTCTAAAAGGAAAACTATCACGGTTAAGTAACGAGTTAACGAGTATTGGCCTTAACTTATAAAATATACTTGAAAATAGTAAGAATTTCGTTATAATTCCATGGAAAACATTTATCAAATACAAGATGCATACCTACAGTGTCTATTATTAATACTTTATAATGTATGACTGCGCGTGGCCCTTTTTTTAGAGTTCTACTCGTATATTAAAATGTTAAAAATGCAAACTTTATGTTGAGACTTCCTCCGTTCGTCCGTCCGTCCATCTATCACAAACAATAGAATATTTCAGCAACTACCTACCTACTTACGCTATCTACATGGAAATAGATGTCAGCGTTAATGGCCCAAGGTCATTGCAAAATCACCCGGAGCAATATTTCAAGAACAAAATTCCCAGCTCTGAACTTGCAAGTCTTTCTATACGGGCATGGGCATTGGGCATAATTAATATCATTTTTGAAAATACCTACTCGCTTGCGCTAAGTCACTGGACGATTTTTTTTAATAATCCACACGTGCGTTTCCACAGGGTCGTCACTAGACGATACGTTTAAGTTTTGTCCGAGTGCAGTCTGCCATTTAAATGAGAGAACTTAGTACCTGCCTACTTGGTTCTTGTAGTTCTACGTAGGTAGGTATGTAACGAAATTTTTGAATGTGATTTTAACCCACTTTTAAGCATCGGATTAAATTAAATGCGTGCGTTTGGGCACTAAGCAGGTATTTGAGCGCTATATAACGCCATTCAAAATCAGATTTGACGCTTGGCACGTTCGACAGCTTACGCTGGGCACTGGGCACTCGGCTCAATGTGGGTTTTTGTCACTGAGCACTGGATCATGGTCACTCGACGTGCAGTGAAACTCGGCTCGTTAAACATGAAATGCTTGGAACTTGGGCTTGAAACGTGTAATATTACTGGGCACGTGGCACTGGGCACTTGGACGCTTGGCCGCTTGGGCACTGGAATCAGTGGAAAAATTTATACGTGTTTTCCATATGTTTACTAGCATTACCTACTAGCAGATATCTAACATGAAATTAAGTTTTTAATTTTTTTGTTGGTTGTGTGCTAATACTAGCTTATACAGGGTTATAGAAAAAATATCGGAAACCTCTCGGCACCTGAATGATATCATTATAACTAAAAACTTTTGTTCTATAACTTTCCAAAATTTCGTATTAATTTTGTGTCATACAAAAATTTAATAAATTATGTTATTTCTGTAAAGTTACATTACACTGTGAAACGAAATACAGGTAATGAGCGATTATGACTATCCCTGTTGCCAAACGCAACAGGGATAGTCATAATCGCTGATTTCGCTACAGAGTAGTTACAAAGAAAGAATGTATGCAAAATATTGAATAAGTGATATTTCTCAAAATATCGAGTTAAAACAAAAGTTGTAGAACAAAAGTTGTTACTTTTAATGATATCATTTAGGTGTCGAGAGGTTTCCGATATTTTTTCTATAACCCTGTATACCAAATTTCAGAAATTAAGTTTTTATTATACTTATGGGAAACCCCATACGAACTTCCAACCCCCTAATTTTATGGATGTGGGGTGATTAACTAAAAATCCTGAAACACGTATTTAATTGTTTATTACAAAGAGTCCCTATATCAATTTTGAGACCTCTAGCATCAATATTTGCGGTAATTTCATACAAACTTCCATCCCCTATTTTAAGGGGTTGGGGGGTTAAATTTCCAACTTTTGGAATTTTTTTGTTGGTTGTGTGCTAATACTAGCTTATATACCAAATTTCAGCTTTCTAGGTCTTCAGGAAGTACCTAGGAATTTTGATGATCATCAGTGAGTCAGTCAGTCAGTCAGTGACGAAATTTGGGTTTTTTAGACGTCAATAAAATCTAAAGTATAAGACCTATAAAATTGAAACTCTATAGGTTTAATAAGTTCACTGGCGACATCATTTTCCGAGAATTTTGATTATCTGAAATAATTCAGGCCTAAGTTATAAGGGTTTAAAAATACGGCGAAACACTTCGAGAAAAGATAGGTAGTGCCCTCGCGCTTCGCTTGGCTCGTCTTGGCGGGGACACTACCGTGTCCCCAGATAGTTTATACTTTTGACTCCGAAAAAACTACCTGTACCTACTGGTGGTAACTAGTAGGACTCATCTTGCGGAGTTATTGTTGCCTAGTAGGACTCTTCTTGCGGAGTTATTGTTGCCTAGTAGGACTCTTCTTGCGGAGTTATTGTTGCTGGGCTAAATGTATGTAGATGATGAGCGCAGTGCAGTGCGTGGTTTGACAATGAAAATCTTTTTTTTTCACATAGGCCTGATTAACAAGCTCTTATGAAAAGTCGGAACTCTACCAAGTTTGGAAGGCAGATTTTCCTCGAGAAGAACTGGTACGAAACTCAGCTTTTGCTTTTTTATTGCATCGCAAAGCCGTGGAGCGCACGGCTTCCGACATGGACTATAGGTATCACTTACCATCAGGTGAATTTTTTAATTATTTTGTGTTAAAATTTTCTTACTTAATGTATGTTTAAAAGGTAGATTGGTCGACGAGGGCGAAGGCAACTCCCACGTGCTCCGATTTCAGAATTATCTGTGGTAGGTATTATACTTACCCTACAAGGAAAGTGTCGTGCTTTGTAAGTAGGTAGTGCCTATTGTCATCGGTCATTATTCAATTAACTTCAAAAAAATTTCCATTGCTTATAACATTCATTGTTTTGCGATGTTGAGAAGCAAACTTATACACTGCTTCCAAGTACTTACCTAAGTAATATAGATTACCTGCATCTTAGGCTAGATCATCGGTTATCACCTCTAAGTTATATCAGTTCCCCAATCTGTAGTCGTTACTCAATAACAATATGACCGTTATAACTACTTAATTACCGGTCAAACATATTTTTTAGGGTTCCGTAGCCAAATGGCAAAAAACGGAACCCTTATAGATTCGTCATGTCTGTCTGTCTGTCTATCCGTCTGTGGCGGGTGCTAACTTTAGTGGGAGCTCTTGGAGTGAAACTCTCGGTTTTCCTTTTGTAGCTGTTCGCTACTCGTTTATTGCGAATTCCTTAGCCTAATTTATTTACATGTCATATCATCAGTATTAGTAAGTTGAAAGGAGTGAAAGGTTAGTAACAGCCAATAGAATGTAAGAAAGATACAATATGGAATTACGAGCGTTTGCAAGAAAGAGATGGCAAGGTACGACTGCGGTGCGCGTGCGCAAATCCGCGGGGCGAGAGGCGAGGCACACGGCGACGCGGCTGCCGCGCTGATGATAAAACTCGTTGGGACGGCTGTGGTCGGTTTCAGTCGGCGCGCGCGCGATGGTGAACGGACGTGCAGTGAACAACACGATGTGGTGCAGAAAGTCTTCGACTTGGTGTGGCTGCAGTGCTCTTTCTTTTCAGTGCTGAAGTGCATCTTCGTATTGCGATATTGGTATCAGGCAACCATGAAATTATAGTGCTCGTAATGCTATCGTAACGATAACTATGATCAGGGTGACCATATAGCTATCGAATCAGCAACCAGTGAGGTAGGCAAATAAATATTCTGTTCTTGGTGCGTAGTTTCATTTCTCTCTAATGTTCTTCAATAAAATATTCTGGTGTTGTTTTTTCTTTGTTCCTTCCTATTCCTGTGTCCATGATCAGGTAATGTTTGGTACATGGTGGTAAGGTTTATTCTACTACGGTAAGGTAATATACTCGACGACGGCTGGTCGGAGCGATGGTGACGTAGCTCGTAAGTATCTCGTAAGTATTTTCTATTTTATATTATTGTGATGTCACTACGCCATAGTACCCCCCTTCAAGCGAAGCGTACCACCTTTTTTACGACACGGCCGCTTCTCGTAACGTGAGGAGCGGGCGCAGGCGGTGATTCAGGTGTCGGCGTAGGTATAGGCGTGTTCTTTGCCGTTGAAGTTTTCGGCCTGGAACTCGTCGATGCCGGCGTCGATTTCTGATCTACGTTGGTACTCGGGTCCTCCTCATTGAGTATATAGGCTGGCTTAAGTCTGTCCAATGATACGACAGCAGTACGAAGGGGCAGCTGTATCTTGAAGTACTTGTCGTGACGCTGTATGACTCGGTACGGGCCATCGTATGGTGGTGTCAATGGCGCTCGTACGGTGTCGTTTCGTACAAAGACATGAGTGCAGGTTGTAAGGTCCTTGTGCACAAATGTTGAACGCGTAGCTGGAGTGCGCGTCGTAGGTGTCAGCGATGCCATGACTTCGGTGAGCTGTCGCACGTAGTCCGCGTCTTCTATTTTTGATTCTGAAGGGATAAGGAAGTCTGAAGGTACGCGGAGTGTTGCTCCGTATGTCATTAGAGCTGGACTGAGGTTATTGTCCTCACGTAGTGCTGTCCGCAGCCCTAGTAGGACGGTTGGCAGCTCATCTGTCCAGTTTGCCGACGCGCCCCTAGCCATGAGAGCGGCCTTCATGGTACGATGTAGTCTTTCGACCTGGCCGTTCGATTGAGGGTGATAAGCTGTTGTGCGGATTCTTGTCACTCCTAACCTCTTCATAAGAGCGTTGAATAAGGACGATTCAAAGTTTTTAGCTCTGTCCGTCGTTATTCGAAGAGGTAATCCAAATCTGGTGATCCAATTGTCGTACAGCGCTCTTGCGACGGTCTCTGCTGTGGTGTCTTGCACTGGAATTGCTTCCGGCCACTTGGTGCATCGGTCGATTATCGTGACACAATATTTGCAGTCTTTAGACAGTTTCATCGGTCCGACGATGTCAAGATGAAGGTGTTCGAAACGTTGTGATGGTGGAAAGTCAACCAGTGGAGTGACGACGTGCCTATGCACTTTGCTCCGCTGACACTGGATGCACGTTCTAGTCCAGTTGGTGACGTCTTGGTTGATGTTTGGCCAGAAGAATTTTGAGGTCATCAGTTTTCGAGTCGTCCTGATACTGGGGTGACATAGGCCGTGTTGCGCCTTGAATGCGGCGTAACGGTATGCAGTGGGTAAGTATGGGCGAGGTGATGACGTTGAGAGCTCGCACGTGATTGGTCGGTTGAGTCCCGGTAGTGTGACTTCACTGAACTTCAGGTTGGCTTGCTTTTTCAGCTGTGCTAATTCTCGGTCTTCAGCTTGGTCGATAGCTAGCTGTTTGTAATCAATCACGTTAGGGCCTTCGATTTCTTCAATGCGAGATAGGGCGTCAGCCACTGGGTTTTCTTCGCCTTTGACGTACTTGATGTTCGTACAAAACTGACTGATGAAATGTAGTTGGCGTTCTCGACGTGGAGTGTCGCTGCTGCTAGCCGTTTTGCTTAGCGCGAAAGACAAAGGCTTGTGATCTGTGTATATTGTCACTTCACAACCTTCGATGAGCCTCCTGAAGTGTTTCACAGCTGCGTACATAGCAAGTAACTCGCGATCGTACACGCTGTAGCGACGTTGTGTAGGGCTCATGGACTTGGAGAAGAATGCTAGTGGCCTCCATGCGTTTTGCACCCATTGCTGAACTGAAGCGCCCAAACTGTGATCCGATGCGTCGGTCATGATTGCTAGCTGTGACCCTGGGACTGGATGGCTTAGTGTTGTAGCTTCTGTGATGCTTTGTCGGCATTTCTCAAAAGCTTCGTTAGCCTCGGGAGTCCATTCGATCGGCGTCTTGTCGTTTTTCTTTTTGTTGTGCAGGAACTTGTTGAGCTCGTATTGATGATCTGCTTGATGAGGTAGGCAGTCTCGGTAAAAGTTTAACATGTCTAGGAAACGACGTAAGTCGACGACTGTCTTAGGCTTCGGATATTTAGCGATGACTTCGATGCGTTCCTCCGTTGGTTTGATACCGCTGGCTGAGACTTCATAGCCCAGAAAGTTGATTGTTTTTACTCCGAATTGACATTTTTCAACGTTGAGAGTTACACCGTATTTGTCTAAGCGTTCTAAGACTTGATGTAGCAATTTTCGATGCTGGTCTTCGTCTTCAGAAAATAGAAGAATGTCGTCAACGAAGCAGAAGCAGTCTTCTATACCTCGGAGAACTTGATGCATGAAGCGTTGGAAAGTTTGGCTTGCGTTCCGGAGTCCGAACGTCATGCATGTGAATTCATACAAGCCGAACGGTGTGATAATAGCCGTCTTTTGAGCGTCTTCCGGGCTGGCCATCGGAATCCAGTAGTACGCCATCTTTAAATCGAGTTTGGAGAAGATTGTTTTATTGTGCAGCGCGTAGTTGAAGTCTTGAATGCGTGGTATGGGGTAGCGATCGGGTTGAGTTACGGCATTCAATCTTCTGTAGTCGCCGCACACGCGAAGTCCGCCGTCTTTCTTCTTGACCACGTGCAATGGACTTGCCCATGGGCTTTTCGAAGGTCGGCAAATACCCAACTCCACCATACGATCAAATTCGGCTTTTGCGGCGCGGTATTTGTCTGGTGGCAGAGGGCGAGCGCGGGCGTAGATAGGCGGGCCGGTGGTTTCTATGTGATGCACTACGTCGTGTTTGGCTGGTTCCTTCAGTGACATTGGTCGTAAGACATCTGGGTACTGTCTCAGGATTTCATGATAATCTTGATCGGTAGCTATGACGCGGATGGATTCGACGTTTGATGTGACTTGTACTGCGTTGACGGCAAGCTTAGTCACGTCGTCTATCAGTTTCTTCCTGTGAAGGTCGACTAGTAGGTGGTAGTGTCGTAGAAAATCTGCCCCCAGGATTGATGTCTTAACATCGGCGATGACGAAAGTCCACGGGAAACTGCGCCGAAGCCCTAGGTCAAGCTTGACGGTTTTCTCGCCGTAGGTCTGTATCGGTGAGTTGTTTGCTGCGTATAGTTTGTAGGTACTGGCAGCGTTCCTCTTCATCTTTGGGGTTGCAGCCCAGACGGAGATCTCGGCGCCCGTATCGACTAAGAGGCGCTCGTTGCTGTTGCGATCGTGGATGCAGAGGCGATTGCTGGTTTTAGTGACACCGACGTCCGCCACGGTCGGTGTCGGAGTTAGTTTTCCGAAGTCTTCTTTCGTTTTGAACACGGTGAGTTGCATCTTCGCGCGTTGTCCCCGAACTTGTGGTGGTAGTAGCATTGCCCGTTGTACGTTCTTCTGCGCGATTGAGAACGGGACCGGAATCGTGCGCGTGATGAATTTCGGTAGCCACGATGTGAAGGTCGACCACGTTCCCGTAGCTCGGCTATTTCAAGCGTGAGCTTTTCTAGCTTCGCTATCAGTTCGGAATGCTTCACGTCGCAGGTGGTAGTTGTGGCCGAAGGCGTTGTTACTGCGGCTATGTTGCTCGTAGACGTGCTCCCGGAGAACTCCATCATTCTGTCTGCCATTGCCGCGAGCGTATCGAGCGAGGATTCGTTGTTGATGGAAAGCACGCAGCGAGATTGCGGTGACAGGTGGTTGAGCCACTCTATCTTCAGGCCTTCTTCAGTGATGAGACCGTTGTTTAGCTCCCTCATTTTCCGGAGTAGCACGCTCGGTTTTTGGTCGCCGAGCTCGAGTCCGCTGACGAGTTTCTGGAAGTTTTCCACGTCTGACTTCTCGTAAACGGTGAGCAAGCGCGTTTTGATGGCTTCGTACTTCCCGACTTCAGGTGGGTTGTACAGGAGATCGGTGACATGTTGTAGGTCCGCTGGTTCAAGTTTCTGCAGGACGTAGCGAAACTTCTGATCGTCCGATGTCTTCAGAGGTTCGACGACAGCTTCGAATTGTACGAACCATGCTCTGGGCACGGCGCGCCAAAATGGAAGTAACCTCGACTGGACCGAGATGGCTGCGAGGTCGGCGATCTTCGAGTCAGCTTCGGTTTCTGCCATGTCTTCGCTTAGATGTTTCGCGTGTTCTTGTTCGGCGGTCACCAATGTGGCGGGTGCTAACTTTAGTGGGAGCTCTTGGAGTGAAACTCTCGGTTTTCCTTTTGTAGCTGTTCGCTACTCGTTTATTTCGAATTCCTTAGCCTAATTTATTTACATGTCATATCATCAGTATTAGTAAGTTGAAAGGAGTGAAAGGTTAGTAACAGCCAATAGAATGTAAGAAAGATACAATATGGAATTACGAGCGTTTGCAAGAAAGAGATGGCAAGGTACGACTGCGGTGCGCGTGCGCAAATCCGCGGGGCGAGAGGCGAGGCACACGGCGACGCGGCTGCCGCGCTGATGATAAAACTCGTTGGGACGGCTGTGGTCGGTTTCAGTCGGCGCGCGCGCGATGGTGAACGGACGTGCAGTGAACAACACGATGTGGTGCAGAAAGTCTTCGACTTGGTGTGGCTGCAGTGCTCTTTCTTTTCAGTGCTGAAGTGCATCTTCGTATTGCGATATTGGTATCAGGCAACCATGAAATTATAGTGCTCGTAATGCTATCGTAACGATAACTATGATCAGGGTGACCATATAGCTATCGAATCAGCAACCAGTGAGGTAGGCAAATAAATATTCTGTTCTTGGTGCGTAGTTTCATTTCTCTCTAATGTTCTTCAATAAAATATTCTGGTGTTGTTTTTTCTTTGTTCCTTCCTATTCCTGTGTCCATGATCAGGTAATGTTTGGTACATGGTGGTAAGGTTTATTCTACTACGGTAAGGTAATATACTCGACGACGGCTGGTCGGAGCGATGGTGACGTAGCTCGTAAGTATCTCGTAAGTATTTTATATTATAGTGGTGTCACTACGCCATACGTCCATATGTCACAGCCACTTTTTTCTAAAATAAGAACTATTGTTGAAACTTGGTAAGTAGATGTAATAAATGTTTAGGGTTCCCCATACTTAGAACTCAAAAATTTTTTTTTCATCAAACCCATATTATGTGTGGGATATCTATGGATAGCTCTTCAAAAATGATATTGAGGTTTCTTATATCATTTTTTTTCTAATGTTAATAGTTTGCGCGAGAGACACTCCCACAGTAGTAAAAAGTCCCCCCTGTAACTTCTTAAATAAAAAAATGATAAAACTAAAAAAAATGTGTTAAGTATGTAGATTACCATGCAAACTTATACCGAAAAAATTGGTTTGAATGAAATCCAGTGAATTATTTTAAGGATCATTTAAGTGATTTTCCCATACAAAAGTGATTTTTTTTCATTGTTCCAGCAATTCCGGAAAAACTAAAACTGGTAGAAATCTGGGTACCTGGATCGATATTAGGTCATGAAGGTGCACTAAGAACGGGATTTGCGAAATTCACATTTTAAGGGGTAAAAATCATGCACTTAAGAGATTTTTTCACACAAAAGTAATGTTTTCTTTGTTGTTTCAGCTACTCCAGAAAAACTTAAAGTCGTAGAGATCTAGAATTTGGTACCTAGGTTGATATTAGGTCACTAAGATGCACTAAGAACAGGATTTCCGAAATTTACATTTTAAAGGGTAAAAATCATGCATTTCAGGAAACTTTTATATTATTAAGTTACTTGCTGCTACGGAACCCTTCATGGGCGAGCCCAACTCGCACTTGGCTGCTTTTATTTTTAGTGAAACAAGTGGATAATAAAAATAATTCAAGTTTTCGTATTAAGTGATTATAGTGGCCAATGAGGCGTGCAGTCGTCCAAGTAGGGCGCGGGCATGCGACGAGTGGAGTTTACAGCACTCAATACTCACTCAGCGCCCACTGCCGCTCGCCGCTGCGCCCGCGCATGTCACACACAGCACGCTGACATGCCATGCCACTGTCGTAGGGCTGCCGGTCACTAGCACCTAGCTAGCAGTGAAGTTATCCTACACTCTACAGTATCAGCCAATGGACATGCCGCAGGCATTTTGTAACATTCCACTGTTTACATATAATATGCCGTAGTTTGTTTATATACGTTCAGCGTTTCTGTTTGCTGAAGGTAAAATGTAAGTTTAGAAATGTTCTCTGGTTTGTAATTCGCAGACGGCAAAATGACTTCGACGTTGGTTCTTAGATCGAAATAGTCACGGAACTGAACTGCCTTACCCCGACAACAAGCAGTCTTGTCCTTTTGTTGTTTTTAAACGGATTCTCGGAGAGAGAGCAGACCTTTCGGCCTTGCGTAGCAAAGCACACGCATTTACGCTCACCTCCGCAGCCTCGAAAAATCCGGGTCGCCCAGGTGCCTGTGCTTTGCTACGCAAGGGCGAAGGAGCTGCACGAATTTTATAATCTGCCGCCGTATGCAAAAACCCCCTTCAAAATGCCGGCGACAGAGACAAAACAAAAGACAAAACCTTGTGAAATTACCCGAGTGGCTTTTGTTTACCTATTTCATAAACGTGCAATAAGGGAATAGTTATACCTCTCTCTCTATAGTTTTAACTCTGCCCCTAGATTGGAATCATGTCATTGTAAGAAAAACGTATTCAATGTTATCAATCGATAACGATGAATACGTTTCCTGTTTTCTTTCAGCCAATCGGGGGACAGAATTTGTAAAGGATTACGATAACGTATTTCTTACGCAATCAGGCCACTGTTTTGTCTTCGCTTGCCAACAGTAATTTGACAATCGAAGGAAAAAGACAAAACAGATAATAAATATTTCACCCCTATTTCACGTTTATGAATAAGGGGGTAAATGCTTTGCTTCCTGTGACAGCCCTAGAGGCGTCCCCCGCGCGGTCTACATCACCAGCCGGAGTGCCGACGCGGACAAATTACCGCGCTTTTTATCGTCTTATCGTTTCATTAGCCGATCGTTATGCTAATCCCTCGACATACTCCGCGACACGACAACGACCTCGTAGGCTGCCGAGGTAAAAACTTCACTCGTGATTCATGTACCGACGGCATGTAGGATTCAATGGGCAATGCACCGCGATTGATTCACTGGGATTGTTAATTGGGATTGTTAGCATTCATGAATTAAACTCGAGTCTATGATCGTTCGTTCATGATCCCACTCAGTACTAAATCAATCAAAAGTCTCCCTAGCTACTTATGTTGCATTTCGATTTTTTTCTGAGATCGTTAACGCTACAAAAATAAAAAAAAAAGCGGGAGACAATGGCCTCATGTTCACTTACTATCAGGCAAAGTTACAATACAGTGTGACGGACAAACGGGCGGAGAAAGTCTAACCATAAGGGTTCCATGTTTTACCATTTTCGTATGGTACACAAAACATAATATTATGTCTTTTCGATACGTCGATTAGGTACATACCTATATCTATCTAACCTACCTAAATAGAGAAAAGATAGAGTACTTAAGTAGATACCCACAGAAAATAGTCAATATTTTAAATTTATTCCTTGGTCTGTGTAGATATCTAAGTACATGAGAGAATTTGAGCACTTTGCAAAGAGTACCTAGGAGTATTGTGAAAGCTGCTTTTGATTTTACTTTTTTCTTTTAAAGTTAAAGTTTCGACTTACCGTAAGGGCGTTTACCTAAGTTAGTATGAATTTCCTGGATGGAAAGAGAAAATTCGTTTTCATTTTCGTGGGTCCAACTCACTGCAGTGCTCGAATTGGACCGGATCGCACCGGAACGGCGTTCCGGTTCGTGAAATCACCGTTCCGGTTCGTGAAATCAGCGTTCCGTTTCGTGAAAATTATTCTCAGAGCGTTCTGAACACTGGTTTTTTAATAATTGAGATCGTATATTTTTATTGCAAAGTTGTGGCTCTTCCAATAGATAAAAAATACTTTCTCCACATAGTTAAAAGACCTAATATTTAAAAAAAATTAATAGGAGTACTGTGAAGGGATAGCGTTCCGGTTCGTAAAAAAGTCTAAAAAAATAATAGAACCACTGAAGGTATAGCGTTCCGGTTCGTGAAAAAATTCAATTCGACCACTGGGTCCAAGGTGTTTCTGACGAACGAACAGCAAAGAAGATCCAGTAAAGCTCTGTAAAGGGATCCTCGATACACCAAAACCCTTAAAAGTACCAAGTTAACTTCATGAAGACGTGTTAACTCTATCGATTACTGATCTTAGTGATGGTAATTTCTCGCTCTAACTTAGTAGTTTAAACTTAACTTTTGCAGGTAATGAGTAATGATATTACTTAATATTAGTTGTCACGTAATCTGGTACAGTGTAAAGAATGTTTTGCGGGGGAGTGGTCAGTGGTGGTGCCACGCCTCCGCCTCTCTGCTGCAGCTGGTCGCAACTCGCAAGGCGCAACGCAACACTCTATGCAGTGAGTGACAGACTCAGGTTGGCTAATAGGTACTCGCGTAGGCACGAAGAACATTATGAGAGCACTTTTACTGTGTCACTTAATTTATAAAATGCTTCGAAGAGCGATTTTTTTTTGAAGTGACATGGATCACACAGCATCGTTGCCTGGAAAAGATCGCTAGGTAGCGATAAGGCCGCCAAATTGTGTACTTAATCGTTGTAATTTTTGTCTTGTCCTTTGTTTGACTTTGTAGTGTGCAATAAAAGTATATTCATTCATATTCATCGTACTAATGGAAAGCGAAATCGCTCGGCAGTAGGTAGGTAAGTCATTGATGATAAGGCACTAAGGCCGAAGCCACTAGGGCATACTTATGCCAATTAAGATATTAATAATTATCACAGTTCTTAACTACAATACATATCTAATACTAAATAATATAATATAGTTTAGTTTATAGTATAAGTAATTTATTGTAAGTAGTTTATTGTATTTATTTATTCCGGCACCCCGCACCACCAACCGCGTATCCAGTTTCAAATATTCCTTCACATTATTGGTTGCCTGGTAGAAATCGCTATGTAGCGATAAGGCCGCCAAATTGTACTCCTAAGTTTGTTTGTATTTCATTTATTTCTTTCTTTTCTATATTTTTATTCTGTGGTGTGCAATAACGAGTTAATCTATCTATATATCTACAATATCTAATTGAATAATTTTACTTGCGTGTGCTCGGATTCCAGTGGTAAATTCCCGACACAGGCGACCATAGATTTTTATAATTTCTGAATTGGCTCAGCTTTGGTGTGTTATCTTCATTCTTCGGTCGTGGCTAGTAGTTACTAGTTACCACCCCACCAGCAAGGATGCACTACCAAGCGATTTAGCGTTATTACGCTGCGATGCTGTGTATCAACTGTTCAGGGTAAGTTAACTCATCCCTTTCAAGTTATGGTGTATCGGCCCTACCAGCCCGCGAAATTCAAATTTTATTTAGTTTTTCGCAAATATTAGACTAACTAAAATAAACATTGTAGATTTATGGCAATGCATTTTGCGGGCCTACTTTTTATGCATCTACATGTTTTTAATAGAAACTTTGCTCGAAAGTTCCCACTCATCTCATATTGGTTCCCGAAAGATAATTTTTTGCAGTTTCCTAGATTTCGATCTATCGGGAACCAATATGAAGTAAATGAGTATTATTGAGCAGAGTTTTTATTAAAAACATGTGTCACGTCACATTATAAAATAGTATTGCCTGCGCTTAAATTAAACAATAGCCGGCAAAGCTTTCCAAAATATCCCTAACCATCCGTCGCATCAAGGCCGAGAGCAGGTACTCGGCGGGTTGGACATCGCCACGTGTTTGGGACGTCGCCGGCTGCCAGGCTCCAGCTTTCTCTTCCGGGTCGGCCAACCGACCCTTTTGGCAGCAAAAACTACCCCGTCGCAGTCCCCGCTCCCCCGGGATATTCAGTATAAAACCCGAGGAATAATCTTCAGAGCATGCAGTCTTACTCATCCAAGCTTTGGTAGCGGACGATCCCACGGCCATACCAGAGCGAGGATAGCACGACCTTAACTGGTAGCGGACAATACCATGGCCATACCAGTGAAAGTCGTAGGCAGCAAAACTGGTCGCGGCCTGGATACACCGGCCAACCAGCTAGCAACGCCTTCAGCAAGAGTAGCACTCATCCAAACCCTGGTAGCGGACGATCCCACGGCCATACCAGAGCGAGGATAGCACGACCCTAACTGGTAGCGGACAACACCATGGCCATACCAGTGAAAGTCGTAGGCAGCAACCCTGGTCGCGGCCTGGATACACCGGCCAACCAGCTAGTAACGCCTTCAGCAGGAGAAGCACTCATCCAAACCCTGGTAGCGGACGATCCCACGGCCATACCAGAGCGAGGATATCACGACCCTAACTGGTAGCGGACAATACCATGGCCATACCAGTGAAAGTCGTAAGCAGCAACCCTGGTCGCGGCCTGGATACACCGGCCAACCAGCTAGTAACGCCTTCAGCAGGAGTAGCACTCATCCAAACCCTGGTAGCGGACGATCCCACGGCCATACCAGAGCGAGGATAGCACAACTCTAACTGGTAGCGGACGATACCACGGACACACCAGTGAAGACTCTTGTCAACTAGTTTTGCTAGAAGTAAAATCAATCGGCCTCAAGAACAGTGCGCGAATCAGTGTGGACTCTTGTAGTGTAAACTCGTGCGCGAATCGTGTGGACTGTAATGGTAAAACATATCAATAAGACAATTCCTTGTGCTACAAGGCCAAGTGCGTGAATTTGTTTGAACTCTTTTAAATGAACTTTCTATATATATAAATATTGTGTGAACTTTTGTTATTGTAGACTCTGTTGTGCAAAAATAAAACAACTTAGTGTGACTGATCGAGTGTTTCAAATCTGACTCGCCTGGCGTCACCCTCCCCGGCTCTACCTACCACGAAGTAGACCGTGCTATACATGTAGATGCATAAATGTTGTGCCCGCAAAACTCATTGCCATTAGCCTTCGATGTATAATTAGCCCACTATGAGCTTAAAACTAAATAAAATTTGAATTTTCGCGCCCGGATGGTACCCATCGTCCTTAATATAGGTACGATATCAGCAGCAATATCATCATCAGGTGAGAATGTACCTCCTAATTATTGGAGTTGGAGCTTTTCGATTTTTTGGTCAATTTTTGGATAGACCCGTACAATCATTCAGTCCAATTGATGTGATTCGAAACGCAGATCAATTGGTTTCGATTTCGAGCATAATATTAGCAAATATGGTTGATAAAGTTAACACTTCTATGGATGCATAACATATTGCAAAGAAATCATTGAGTAGGTACATTGATTTACGACGAATTGGAACAAGCGCTAGGCGTTACTTTATAGCTGTGATCCAACCCACGTGCGGTTATTATACACAGAATTGAGATTATTTTCATATTTACCTGTCGCATAAAATATAATATGGTCACGATAGAATGTACACTTAGAGACGAATAAAATGCACTCAACCTAGTTTATAAATTAATGACTGAACTGAACCCTGCTTATGATTAAAGAACTGTACCTACTGCTGTACTTACTGTTTTGTAATTGATAAATTGTATGAACCGTAGATCATAGTTAGGTCATAGTTAGGTACTCTATCACGCTACAGTCAGACACTAAAATGTTGAAGTAGGTGCTTTACATATAGACGGATTTAACTTTGGATTAGGTACCTACAATAGATAACTTTCGTTCCTGAAGAAACTTCATTAGGAATTGTAATTTGAGAAAACGGAACTTTGCTCAGGTGTTTGATAAAGTCGGGCATTGTATTCCCTATATTGAACTTACGTTTAATTTTACACTCTACATAAATAGGCATAACGTTAATTTTTCAGTATTAATTTTTCCTTTTACTTCACTTGTGTGAAAAGGAAAAGCCAGTAACGGGAACAGGAGCCTGATGATGGGATGTGGGATAATCTACATTCCCGAGTGATTGGCAAAAAGTCGAAATAGACAATTATTATAATGAATTTTGTTTTTTTTATATGAATGAATATATAAGTCGAGTGTACTTTAGTCGTCGAGATGCAAGTTGGGTCCGGCAGCGGTGGTGATTCTAGCTACAAATTATTTATATCGCAAATTGCCATAGCAAGATACAAGCATCGCATATTTCCTACTAAAACATTAATATACGATTCTGATTCAATATCTTGATACTTTGAATCTCAATAGAAAGAACTTATTTTAATTACTATAAGCACTTATGACAGGTTTTGTCTGCGACTAGCGAAAGATTTTTTTTCGGGATAAAACATAGCCTATGTGATAACACAGGGTATATGGTATAATCTATCTCTATTCGAAATTAATTTCATCCAAACAACGATATTTAGAAACGTTGTATCCAAATCAGTAATCAACAATCAAAGTAGGTACCGAATATTTTTTTTATTTTTTTTGTGTTGCCAGGTGCCAGGAATAGGAAGATACTTGCTGGCTTCATTTCACATAGGTACATACTGATTGAGCTTAGCCTTGTGTCACAATTAGTAGAATAAGTAAAAAAAACTGCTGTAAAATGTGAATGTGAGTTTTAGTTGTTGCTGAAGTTATACTAAGTAATATTATATATTCGTTGGTTATACTTTGTAGGGACTTAAGTTTATGCTAATTGAGCGCGTTGCATTACCTGACAATTATAACATGAAATGTGAACTAACTGGCTCAGGGTTGCCAGTTGACACCCTCAATGGGTACGTAAATATTTAACTGAACGGTTTAAGTTCATTGTGCCCTGCACTGTAGGGTGCCCAATTTATTGTTAATTGTTCACTTTGGCAGAACATAATATTTTTATATTAGGTAACAATAACTATGGTAAAAGCTGTAAAATAGTATAATTTTATTATAATAGGCTCTAGGTATATAATTCAAGATAGGGGACTGTATACAAGATGAACACCTTAAGCGAGAATCGACGTAGGGTATGCATATTACCATGTAAAACAGAGAGGATAGGCATTTATTACTGTCAAATGTATCTTTGTATCTTTTGTCATACTCAGAATGCTAGAAGACTAGATGTCGCTAGCCGTTTGTGTGCAATCGAAAATGATCATCTTACCTCATGTTCCTACCCCTTTGCCCTATATTAGTATCTACCTACTGCCGTCGCTGTCGCCTCCGCTTCTACCAGGAAGAAATATAAAGAAATCTTATGAAAAAATTTCAACAACTGTAAGAAAATAGGTTATCATGAATCATTACAAAATTGCAAATGTGCCAAAACACAAATTGTTCTTTTTGCCAAGATTTTACGTAAGATTTCTTTCGCGAGTCTTCACTAATTTTGATAAGTACCTATGTAGATACTATGGTCAATTTTCTGTTGTATTAGCCAGGAATGATACAATTTACATTGCTTGATGTTATGTCAAAGCGAAACATTTAACACATGTTTTATACCTATAAATGAAAATGTAAACCTACTCAATACATATTTTTCCTACTAGTAAATCGCAATTTTCCAGCCTTGCTTGGGGCTATACCCCAGCTCAGTAGTTATATACCACAAAAAACGAAATAAACAACCACTGTTCTAAACCTCTAACACCACCAAAGCTCATTTTACCTGATGCATTGGTTTTTTTATTTTGTAACTTAAAAATATCATTCCGTATACAATTTTCAATGGATGCAGCAATAAATCATTAGATGTCTCAAGGAATTTGACTGTTCTTGTTTTGATCCGATTCTATCCTTTGGTTTACGCCGTCTTTGTGCAAGTAAATCTCACGCAATATTATCTAATAGTCTAAAGTTTATCCGTCTCCTTATAGTTTTTATATGGAACTAGTAGGGCGCGTGGGGGCGCGGGCCACATGTGGCCCGCGTGCTGTCTTCCCGCCTATAAAAAATCCCTTCAAAATTCCCCATACATTTTCTATGGAAAAATAAATTCACATTTTGGATTTTTTTTCTGTTCATCGCGTTGACCTTCGGGTCCTGGTCACCTCTTGTCAAGAAACCATTCTTCCATCTTTTATACTTTTCGAGATGGACACCGATGAAGTTTGTATGGCGGCCATCTTGAATCCGCCATTTTGAAATTTTTTTCGGCTCATTGCCAATTGCATGACGTTTCGAATGACATTTGGTCGAGCACCACCTATCTACGATATCCTTCCCGTGCTCTTCACCCGTCTCCGAAATCCTCAATCATCTGCTCTCTCTGTATTTTTCCTCCTCATGAATTTTTCCCCTTTATACAACTTCGTCCTTCAAAAAAAAAATTTTTCATACAAAATTGTTCAGGAGAGGTGATCAATGAGTCAGTCAGTGGCCAATCAGCACGAACAGCTATATATATATATTAATAGTAAAGCAGAGTAGGTATAGGTCAGTGACAACCTTAACTCTACCCGAGCTTATAATGATGATGTAGAGAGGTAAGAGTACCTCTGTATTGCATTGAAAGTGCCTAAATGCCGAAACGTAATTTAATTGGTGCAAACAAGTGACTTTTATACCAGCCTTTTATGTCTGCCGATCGGACATTGACAAGATAGGCATTGAAATCCCGAAAATAAAATTAATTTACAACTTGTAAAATGTATTGAAAAACTCAAAATTGGGCAATTATTTTTAGTAGAATCTAGTAGTCTGTGTAAAGTTAATTTTGTGTTTTTTTCATTCATAGCTCTGGGTCTATACATATAATACATATACTTAGAATATGTAATATTATATTATTTTGGCTTGCTAATAATTTTTAAAATAGGTCGGGGGTTATCGACACGAAGATACTTAACCATTTTTGCCAGAATATACTTAATTGAAACTGAAATCTACGCAACTGAAGTATCGGGTATACCTACATACGTAGAGAGGAGATCTATATTATCTACTTTTTCTTTTCTATCAGTCCTTTAAAAAGGCCAATCGATACTTACGCACGCAATAAGTAAATCATTCGATACATCGCGCCGGTGAGTAGGTAAATTATGTGATTGCATTCTAAATATAAGCGTTCGACCGCGCGATCCCGTTGCAGCGGCGTGAAAACGCACGGCCATATATGGCACGCTCGCAGCGCATCCCGTGCCGGCGAGGGGCGCCCGCGCTCGAATTAGCGCGCCTTCCGAAACTAAATACCCAAAAGCGTCGCGCGCGTGCCAAATACGGCACGAATCTCGAGTTTCGCGCCCTGGCAGCGCACCAGACCAACGGACCTATTCGCCGTCTAACGCGCGCAGAAAAACACGTAAAAACGCATTTATTTCTGTAGCCAGCGGCCTCTAAATTTAGGCCGTAAAGCAATACGAGCGATTTTGGTCGCGGCCGCGTTTGCTGTATTTAGATTTTGGATTAGAAGACGGCGCGACTCGCGACTCGGATCCCGCCCCGGTGGTCGCCTGCAGCTGCACCGCTTATCACTCGCCGGCCGCGGGTGTCACTTGCCACCTGCCTGCGTGCGCCGTGACGGGCCCGAGTGAAGTGAACCCGCCAGTGAAAGTTGTTATCAGTGAATCGGAGAGTGCGTTTATCAGAGGAGCGAGGGTATCTCTATGGAACTGTGCCCTCTGTGATAGTGTTCCACGCGTAGTGACTCAGTCAGAGATTTGGATGTCGCAAATGCTTCCGGACGCTGCAGGTGAATTTATTGAATATTTTGTTTTATCAAAGTTATACGGGTAATTAGCATGGTACTTTAGTTACATTTAGTTTGCGTTTAGTTCACAAAGTAGGTACCATATAGGATCTCAAAAGTCGTATTGACCTTTCGCAAGTGCCTGTAAGTTAGACCTATGTGATTATATTTATTTATGAAAATCGATATTTTTTGTAATAAAACAATCGCATTCAACATCCTTATATCGATTTCTTATTGAAAAGGATGATAAAATTTTGGCTATACCAATATCCAACGCTATGAAAAGAGCCCACAAAGAACTCAACACTTACGCAAGATACTAATCTATGGATTAAAAAATATTTTGCTTATTTTGTGGTTCAGTATGGATTTCGTAAAATGACATACTTACTCACCTATTGCGCTTTTACTGAGGATTTTTCCTATAAAATAGGTACATAGTTGTTTTATGTAGGTACCTAAAACACGGGTTTTCACGCCATATTTTACCAATAGTAACGAAAAAAATAAGAGTAGGTAATCAAAAACATCGTGTATGTGTATCGGTGTGTCTACTGTGTCGGAGTTATCAGTGTACTCGCATGTAACTGAAATAACTATAATGAATTAAAAGCAGTCGTTCTCATAACCCATCTCTGAATAAAAGGTTATCGTTATTAATACTCGGCAATTTTAGTCGTATCAATTGATAACTTATTCAGTGGTAACTACTTACCTATGCGGATATTAATTGGACTGAGAATAAATTCCATTTACATTCTTTTTCCTGATATAGGTACAAATATATAAATTAATACCATATGGGCTAAATATTAGTGTTACAGAATACCTATATATCAAATCAAATCAAATCATTTATTCATTTGCTTTAAACATGGTAATAAAAATTGATGTTACAATAAGTGATAGAGTCCCGACATGGTTTACCCCAACATGGGCGTGGAAAACTAGTTCTCATACAAAAAAAAATTATAATATTCTGTCAAAAATGAACCCAGCATCACATATTATGTCATCTGATTGTAAAATATTATAATATGCAAAGATTTGATAATATGTAATTAATGGAGGCTAGTTAAATTTTATCGTTTAAAACCTCGTCAACAAAATAATACAATTTGTCAAGTAATAAATTCATACAATTAATAATACAAATAATATTGTACACAAATGTATTCTGCTGACTGCTAGTGTATATAAACTACAAAAACTTATAGTTATCAAAGTTCTTATCGCTATAGGTCAAGTGGTAGTTAAGATTATAAAGTAATACTAGACGTAAGTAAAGTAAACTTCAGTTAGATTTCAATAATTTGCCAAAAGCAATGCAAGCATAGCTTCTTCAGGGGCTTTACCATCGTACCACCATCTCTTATAAATCATAGAAATAGAAAATATATAAAGATAACATAGCTGCTTAGGGGAAAGTTTTTTCTCCATTTCGGATTGATATTAAAAACTTTCTTATGGAATTTTTTCCAAAAAACTGAAAAATCTTCATTAAGTACACTGAATTGATTTGAAGTCACCTTTCAGGACTTGCGTTGCGTCTGCAACACATAAAGATTTGCTAAGCCTACGGCTAAAGTCTCGTGAGTTTAATAGCAGAAGTAGATAGCAGATATGAGATTTGACGATCTCCGTGGTTGAGTGGTTAGCGTGCCGGTTTTCAAGGCGCCGCCATCTCTGAGGTTCCGGGTTCGATCCCCGGTCGGGGCAATGTAGAAAAATAACTTTTCTACATTGTCTCGGGTCTGGGTGTTGTGGTACCTTCGTTGTTTCTGATTTCCATAACACAAGTGCATAAGCTACTTACTATGGGATCGGAGCAATGTAAGTATGTGATGTTGTCCTCTATACATTTATATTTTATATCTGGGTGACCGAGCTTCGCTCGGTGGCCAATAGATGGCAGCAGTAGTCATATTTTTATTTTTTTTCGTAAATTCGAAATGAATCCTAGCTAGATCGATTTATCGCCCCCAAAACCCCCTGTATACTAAATTTCATGAAAATCGTTCGAGCCGTTTCCGAGATCCAGATTATATAGAAATATACATATATACAAGAATTGCTCGTTTAAAGGTATAGGATTTATATGAGATATTATAGAAGACATAATTGCGTATTGTAAAAATAAAATTCGGAGCAAGACAATCAGAAAATTCGCCGAAAATGTAAACAAATACGTATGCAAATATCATTTTTGCGTGTATTTCTGGTATTATCTGCGTCGCCCGTGCTTCGTCCTACGCCCTCAGTGAATCAGCCTCAAGCCTCAACAGTCACATTCCTCGACCGATGTGCCAAATAAGGGCGTTATTAACATTCCCTTTACGCCTTATTATATTATACTCCGCAACGACCGACGACGGCGACTGCCGAGCCATATCCGTGGTGCTTTGATTTTCATACAAAACAACTGCCTTTTTAGGAGTTTGGAGTCAATATTTAAGCACCCACTTACCTATAAGAACTTTAGTGCCTACTTGAGTAAAAGATGATTTTAAAATAATTTTAGAGTCCGTGAAATATGCTTAAAGCTCATAATTATTATCTAAATACTTTGGTAACCCTACTAAGTTATTAGGTTTTTTTAACTATATGCATATATGGGTTTAACTGTGATCACACGTGATGGAAAGTGATGATACAGTCTAAGGTAGAGTACGCTGGCCTAGGAAATCTTAAATTTGGATAGGTTGGAAGACAGTGTCTGGGAGCGTAATTCAGACCTTTGCAGTGGGTATATGGTATATCAGGAAAGAGGAATCAAATCTCGTGTCTTTCATACATCAACTATTAAGGGTTGGCGTCTGTTTATTGATGTTATTTTATTGTAATAGGTTCCTACAACAATGTATCGCTTAGTACATTGGATTTCAGAATTTATGCTCAATTTAAAACTCGGATGGATTCGAGTACTGACCTCAAAGGTTTAATGTATTCCTAAAATATGTTTAATTTAGGAATAAACTGGTACACTCGTATATAGTTTAGAAGTGGGTTTAAAGCGAGTTTATTTAGTAAATGGGTCATATTTGGGCGCGGCGTGGGAGGCGGATTGCGTAGTCGCCTCGCAAGTGTAACTCATCTCAGGCAACCGCAGGGCTATTCACTTACACGCCAATTCGATATCGAAGCTTCACTCAAGAGTCATGAAATGTAATGAAAAAAAAATTCTTTATTTTCACATAGGCTTACATATAATCTCTCATGAAATGTTAAAACTCTACCGCCAGGTTCGGAACACAGGTTTGGACCGAAAAGAACTGGCAAGAAACTCGGTAGGTACTGGCTCTTTTCAAAAATGTCTCAATATACAATTTTAACAAACAACAAAACAATTTTTTAAGATATCTCGTGAGGAGATGGAAGCAATACTTACCAATGAAAAGCAGATATAATGCTACAACTAGGTCGAATTCGAAAAACGAGACGTCAAATCACAAAACATCGTCACCGAATAGCTATAGTGAAATCATTAAACCCTACATTGTAGAGATACATGCTAACGTAAAACACAAATAAACATGTTTGTTATCAGGTTAATTAGACAATTCGGGATGAAGTGATTTGTCATGCAATGTTTGTTTACCTTTTTATTAATTTTTGTCTTGTTTTGGAGCAACGCGTGGGAGTGGGAAGGTGTCACAAAGTTAGCGGGCTTGTAGCATCTAAGTATTAGTCACTCGTGATTGTCCATGTCAACGAGATGAAGATGCTGAGGTGGGCAGGAAGTGTGACTCGGCTCGATAAAATTCATAACGTATAAAAGGAAGTTTTAAAGTAAATCAATTTCAGAGGAAATCACCGAGAACCGCCTCCGATGGTAGAAATGGACATGTAATGAGGCGTAGCACCACGTTGCACTAAACTTATACCTGAAGAGAAATCAGAAAGGTGGAGGATCCGCCATCGACCGAATAATATAAAAAGAGACCTCTAAGCTAGCCCCATTGCCTGAACTGACAACCCAAGACCACACGACTTGGCGCAAAAATGTGAGAACACCCGATCACCCGACCCCAAATAACAGGAACAGGGATAGGCCAAGAACAAGATCATCATGGTCATCAGGTCGGACCTCAACTGGGCACGAGGCTGGACTCCAGTAAAAATTAAAGGATTCTTTCCGACCAGCCCCCAGATTGCGTAAGATAAACGTATTCATAATATCGTAATCGATTGGTTCCCTGATTTCCGTCAGCTGATCGAGAGGGCAGAATTCGCAAACGATTATATCGTCTCGTCTTATGCAATGAGGCCCCAGTACCGTACCGCAATATCAGATATGCTACAAGTGAAGCAGTAATTATTAACTACTACTATATCGGTTTGAACTTTGAAGGGCTTTGGGCAGCTGAAAAGCGCAGTGATGTTCTCGTACGTCGTATGCCATAGAAATGCAATGCAATGCAAGACGTTCACCTTAGCATCAAGTGAACTTTTTGCAGATTGCGACAGTTGACACCATCACGAAACTTTTGTCCCAGCACTAAAGCACCCTATGGCAATTTTTCTCGCTAATCAATTATGGATTTTCATAAAATACCTAACGCCTGCTTTCAATACTAATAATGTGAACATTTCGCTTAGCTTGAAAAGTTAAAATGTTTGTCGGAAAATCGGTACTTACTGTTCGCGCGGAAAAACGTACCTTTTTTTTACGCTATACAAGTTAGTACTTGACTGCGATCTCACCTGATGGTAAGAGATGATGCAGCCGAAGATGTTAGCGTACTAACTTGGAAGAGGTAAGTTATGTCACCCCAACGGTTTCTACACAGCATCGTACCGGAACGCTAAATCGCTTGGCGGTACGTCTTTGCTGGTAGGGTGGTAACAAGCCACGGCCAAAGCCTCCCACCAGACCAGACCTAAGCCAATTTAGAAATTATAAAATTCCAAAGTGGCCCGTGGCGGGAATCGAACCCGCGACCTCCCACTCGAATCCGAGCGTGCGTCCCCTGCGCCACGGAGGTACCTAGGTATTCGAGCCCGAAGTTCCCCGAACCACCATATATTTTTGCCTGCATTGCTACTTGTTGATGTTTGCTACCACGAGCAACAAACTTTGCTGTACCTGTCATCTACCTATAGCTATAACCTGTTCTTACTGCACACAACTTACCTACCGCACATTAATTAGGCGCCTGTGACTACGTTTACACACGTGACTACGTTTGGCGACGAGCCAACTATACGTCACGGGCGTCCCCCATAGTGCCTATATACATATACCTATTAGTGGACCTCTGTGAACCTCTTATTAGGTACCAACTAACTTTCAAGGAGGTGCTTTTGATTTTAAACTCAGTAATAAGCATGAAGGATCAAGGAAGAGTCATACACACACTTTTTCATCAGAAAATATCCGCAGACCTTGAGATAGCATTTGGCACAAAAAAGGTTGCTCTTCTACTATGTAATTGCTAATAATAGAAAACAAATAAATATATATACCTACTTTCGCATTGATAGTATAAGTATGATTTGTCTCAATAAATCAGAAATGCACACCGCGTAAACACAGAAACCAAACATTCTTATAAGTATGTAATGAAATGAGTGACATTTCATTCATTTGAATTTGCCGCGCTTCGCGTATCTATGCTGTCTGTCGCGTACCTATGATATAGTGATTAGTGATCTGTGTCTATGATTTAATGGCGTGTGACGCGCAGAATGTTTTGTGCATTTTATCGTTATAAAAACTTATAGAAAGAATGAGATTGAGGACTCGATAAATAGTGAACTTTAAATGTCGTTTCTTTGTATTTTCAGGTGAGATAGAAGTGTAATTGTCGTAACTTGATAATAACTTGATAATTGTAAAGACTTGTTAAATAAAACAAACCTTTGTATTTTCAGAGAAACAATTTGTGGTTTGTTTTGGAGATCCTCAAAACCTTATAAAACGACATTTTTGTGAACTAAAAGAAGATGGACCGGCTTCAATTTGAGTTTACGATGATAGCCTCAAATGATGGCAAATCAAATGTATTAGCCATAACCTCAATATCTACTGAAGAAGGAAAATGTTATGTTTTACCCGAGGAACTGAAGCCGGTGAGTCAGCATACATATATTGTTAAAACGAACACTTTCACAAAAGTAAAAAATAGCATTAAAAAAAGACACCAGAGTAGAAAAGTATGGATAAAGTTGGATGAAAATCTAAAGAAGACATATTATGTAGATGAGGAAGGTAATATGCAATTTTTAGATCAATATTTAGATGAAATGAGCACAACACAAGCAAAGGAAAGCAAAAGCAATGACACTTTGCAACAAATCTTGGAACAATTAATAGAAACTACAACTAAGAAAGAAAGTCAACATAACTTAAAACATATCTCAGAAAAATTTATTATTGAAAAATTCACAAGAAAAAATCCTAATGCGATGCAATGGATAGAGATTTTTGAAAAAGAGTGTGCGCGCTTTAATATAACAAAAGATGAGACAAAAATAGATATTTTGAGGTTATTTTTAGATAAACCTTGTTTGGATTGGTATAGCTCGATGATCATAAAACTAACAATAAATTCTGAATGGAGTGAATGGAAAGACAAGTTTTTAGAAACTTTTAAAAACCGAGGATGGGACTTAGTCACATATGCTCTCGCATTTAGGTATAAAGAAGGACAGTTAATTGATTATGCCATAAAAAAAGAACGGCTTTTATTAGATATAAACAAATCCATAGATTCCAAAACAATGATAGATCTTATTGCAACTGGTTTACCTGGATTTATCTTAAATAAGTTAAACAGGGATGAACTCAACAACACTACTTACTTGTTCAACGAGATAAGAAAATATGAAGGCACGATGTATAAGAAAAACTCAACTAACATAAAGAGCAGTACATTTTATAATAAAAATAAAACTTATGAGAAGAAGTCATGTAAGACTTGTGAGTCTTTGGACAAAGGAATTAGATATCATCCGGAGGAGTCATGTTGGTTCAAGAAAAATAAAAATGAACCTGAAAAAGTTCTTAAAACTAAAAATGTAAACAATAACTCCATAATTGAAGTAGACATAAATACTGAGAAAAAAAACTGGTAAGTACACCATTAATCAAAATCAAGCTTTTAATAGAAAATAAACTAGAAGTGAGTGGTATTTATGATTCAGGCTCACAGATTTCTATAATAAATTCAAGATTAATAAAAGTAAAAGAAAAAAAAGAAGATGTGAATATAGCATACATGAAAACGGTTAATGGTGTGAAGAAGATGGCTTGATAACAATAAAAATTAAAATATTTGATTTAGAAGAAGAGGTGGATGTATACATAGTAGAAAATGAAGATTTTGATGATTTCATAATCGGATTAGATATGATAAAGAAATTCAGATTAACCCAAAATGAGAACTTGCAGATAGAACAAAAGAAAATAACAAATAAAATAGACAGGATGTCTAAAGATAACAGAAATGAGGATAATAATATAAAAAAATATACAGTAAATTTCAATGAACACATAGAAACAGAGGAATTTATAAGTATGACAGACCATTTAGATAATCAAAAGAAAATTGAGATAGAGAAAATTATAAAGGAATATAAAACAATATTTGCTAAGGACAAGTATGATATAGGTTCAGTTAGGGATTATGAAGCTCGCATAGATTTACAAGTAAATAAATATTGTAGTAAAAGACCATACAGATGTACAATACAAGATAGATTAGAAATTGAAGAGCAAATATCGATGTTACTAAAGAATAATTTAATAGAAGAATCATACAGTCCTTTCGCTGCTCCAGTGACATTGGCGTTTAAAAAAGGTGAAAATAGAAAATCCCGTTTATGTGTAGATTTCAGAGAGTTAAACAAAATAGTTATACCACAAGCTCAACCATTTCCTTTGATAGATGATCTAATTATTAAAACTAGAAATTGCAAGTATTTTACTACACTAGATATAAACTCAGCATTTTGGGCAATACCATTACGGGTGGAAGACAGAAGTAAAACAGGATTTGTCACACAAGATGGCCACTTCCAGTGGACCTGCCTCCCTTTTGGCTTGAAAACATCACCAGCAATTTTCCAGAGAATCTTAAGCAATATTCTAAGAAAACACAATCTCACAGGATACTCTGTAAACTATATTGATGATATTTTGATATACTCGTCTACCTTTGAAGAACATATAAGGCACATTAGAAATGTATTAGAGGCAATAATTAAAGAAGGCTTTAGACTGAAGTTTAAGAAATGTACCTTTGCTTCAGACTCGGTAAAATACCTCGGCCATATAATTCAGAACAATTCAGTAAGACCACTAAAAGACAATTTGATTTCATTAAGGAACTTTCCAACTCCTAAGACGCAAAAGAACATCAGACAATTTTTGGGAAAAATAAACTTCTACCATGACTATATACCAAGAAGTGCAATTATCTTAGATCCATTACACAATTTATTACGAAAAAACGAGAAATTTGTATGGTCAGAGAAATGTGAAGAAGCATTCAATCTGATAAAAAGATATTTATGTTCGCAACCGGTCTTGGAAATATTCGACATCTTTGGAGGGCATTGGAGCAATATTAAAACAGACACAACTAGATGGTAAAGACAAACCGGTGGCATATTTCTCAAAAAAATTGAATGAACATCAAAAACGGAAAAAGGCTATATATTTAGAATGTCTTGCTATGAAAGAAGCTGTTAAATATTGGCAGCACTGGCTCATCGGAAAACAATTCACCATTTACTCAGATCACAAACCTCTAGAGAACATGAACATTAAATGCAGGACAGATGAAGAATTGGGTGATCTCACATACTACCTATCTCAGTATGACTTTACCGTAAAATATATACCTGGTAAAGAAAATGTAGAAGCAGACTGTTTGAGCCGAAACCCTGTATTAGAACCAGAAGATAACAGAGAGGAAATATTGAGAATAGTTAATTTAATACAAATAAAAGATATAGTTGAAGACCAAGAGAAAAATGAAACAATAAGAGAAAAGAAACAAAATTTAATACTAAAAAATAATATCTATTTTAAAAAAATAAAGAAACAGGAAAAGATTATCCTCTCAGAATAATTTAGTAAAAAACTTATAAAAAAGGTGCATGAAGATTTATGCCATATTGGGATCAGACAACTGCAGAAAAAAATAAGTTCAATATATACGGCTATAAACCTAACAAAAAATATCATAAATATTTGTAAAACATGTGAAATATGCATAAAAAATAAATCAAGATGTGAAAAAAAAATTGGATTAATTTCACAACTGGGACCAGCTACCAAACCATTTGAAATAATGTCAATGGATACTATTGGTGGATTTGGAGGATCTAGGTCTACAAAGAAATATCTACACCTTTTAGTAGATCACTACACAAGATATGCATTTATTGCGACTTCGAAAACCCAGAATGCATGTGACTTTATAAATCTAACAAAGAAAGTACTAGAGACAGATGAGATTGGAATTATCCTGACAGATCAATATCCGGGCATAAATTCAAGAGAATTTAAACAATTTTTGCAGGAGAATAATATTAAACTAATTTTTACAGCCGTGAATACACCATTCTCGAATGGATTGAATGAAAGATTAAACCAAACAATAGTAAATAAAATAAGGTGTAAAATGAATGAGAAAAATAATAAGAGAACATGGACAACACTGGCAAGAGAATGTATACAAAAATATAATGAAACAGAACACTCCGTTACAGGTTTTGCACCAAAATATTTACTGGATGGTACAAATGTCAGTATTCTACCAAATGAATTCAAAACAATGGAAAAGGAAGACAAGTGGATTGCTGATAGAAGATTGGCATTAGAGAATACAATAAAATCTCATGAATACAACAAGAAAATATTTGATAGAAATAGAAAAATGCAAGAATTTAATGTAGGAGACAGTGTATATGTAGAAAATGGAAATAGACTGAATAGAAAGAAATTAGACGAATTAAAAATAGGCCCTTTCAAGATAATAGAGAAAATATCGAATTCCATTTATAGGATTGATACAGGCAACAGAAAAACAGAATCAACATTATTTCATATAACAAAATTGCAACCTGTCATAACAGAGGCTGAAGAAGATGAAGAAGATGAAAATGAATATGAAGATGACTTATAAGTACATTGTACAGATATATTGCTTGGAATTTTCGCTCTTAGGGGGGGAGATGTAATGAAATGAGTGACATTTCATTCATTTGAATTTGCCGCGCTTCGCGTATCTATGCTGTCTGTCGCGTACCTATGATATAGTGATTAGTGATCTGTGTCTATGATTTAATGGCGTGTGACGCGCAGAATGTTTTGTGCATTTTATCGTTATAAAAACTTATAGAAAGAATGTGATTGAGGACTCGATAAATAGTGAACTTTAAATGTCGTTTCTTTGTATTTTCAGGTGAGATAGAAGTGTAATTGTCGTAACTTGATAATAACTTGATAATTGTAAAGACTTGTTAAATAAAACAAACCTTTGTATTTTCAGAGAAACAATTTGTGGTTTGTTTTGGAGATCCTCAAAACCTTATAAGTATAATAAAAACAAATTATAACATTTAAATTGTATGAATCCGCACGAAACGCGATACCGTGTATGCGCGTGCGCAGCTCTAGGGTTGCCAACCTTGGGACCTTTAAAGCATATTTTTTTAAAGAGTGTTACGGTACAGGAATTCTGGTATCCAGAACCACGCACAGGATATTTAATAGTTTTTATGTATGTCAGGATATTTTATCGCAATTCTTAATATTGCATTTCACTCTGTTATCCAGATACAAAATGATCTATTTTATCTTAATTAATTATTAATAGTCTCAAAAAGAAGACCAGTAAAAGAGTGACCAGAGTTTTCAGATAGACAAATTCGTCCGATTTGCTCAGCGACTCAACGAATGCCTATCATTTTACCAAAGTGTAAATCTGACTTGCATTTTTTACCCTATTGCAATTAACACCTCAAAAATGTACGAGTATTTTTACATGATCTTATTTTTAACTGTCTACTCAACACGGTTTAAGAAATACAGCAGGGCGATCGGCTAAAAAAGTATCAATCATTAAAAAATGTTAAAAACTGATTTTCAAGTGTTGTGATTGGTCAAAACCCATATTAATTGATAAATTTTTAGCCGATCACCCTGCTGCCCGCTGATAGAACCACACAATTTTCGCTGTCTCGAGACCACACTTTGGGTACTAAACTCAAAGAGTAGGCAACCCTAATGGCCGTAGATGCGTCACGGACAGATTTACGCTCTGCCGTAGACGTGAGTCAGCAGTTACCGCATCGATCCGTGCAGTAAATCAATAATGGCCGCCGCTGATTAGCTTTTATTTTATCGCCTTACGTTGAGGTGCTAATGGAATTAATTAAAACGTATTATAGATTCATTTTTGTTCATTGTTATTTAAATTATTTTTTAGATATTTACGATGCGTTATTTTGGCTAACATGATAAATGTTAGCCAAAATAACGCATCGTAAAACCATGGTTTTAGCAGCTTTTTGAGCACATTTTTATTATTATTTAACTAATCCGGAATTTCAGCTGAATACGATTAGTTATAGTTTGTTATAGTACCTACGTAGTATCTTACAGCGAGACTCAGAAAGGCTGGATAGTCTATACCTACTCAGCTAATATTTAGTACCTACCTACCTACCTACTAAGTAGCGTCATGATTGGTCAACCCAGAGATAAACCCCTAATGCCTCTCTAGCTGACCGGGCAAACGTAGTTTTGCCGTTAGGCGGCGTCCATAAATTACGTGAGATGTTTAAGGGGGGGGAGGGGGGGGGGTCGAATCAAATTTCATCTAATCTCACATTGGAGAGAAAGGGGGTCTCGGCAAATATCACGCAATTTTTTTCTGATTGAAACGAAAAAATTATAGGTAGGTACTATTTTGGTTCATTTGATCCAGATTGTACCTACATGCTTAAGAATTAATCTTAAGCGTAATCGTAATACGATTAAGATCATTTACTAATTCGTTCGAAAGAAAATATTTTTTTTCTACAATAACAATCCAAAACGCGTTTACGTATGAAACCCACATTTTGAAAAATCTCACGTGAGATTTGGGGATGGGGGAGGGGGTGGAATAAAATCTGACGACATCTCACCAGAGAGGGACGGAGTTACAGAAAATTTTAAAAATCACCTCATGTAATTTATGGACGTCCCAAAAAAAGCTTACGATCTACTCTCAAACCTACCGACATGCACAGAAAACTTCATAGCATATTGGACTCAGTCCACCCATCCTTTATCCTGAGTAAGTGATTACTGGGTAAGTATTTGCTCATTTTGCCTGAGACTTGGGTTACCGAGAAACCTCTATTAGAGAAAAAGAGATCTCAGTCCCTGGAGCTCTCTGATTAATTCAGGTTTGACAGTACTAGGTGTGTCAGAACGCAGACAGTTGGCGTGTGCAAAATCTCTGTAACCCGAGCGCGGCACAGAAATACTCGCAGTGGTTACAAGTTACAACTAACACAGTACTAATTTCGCAATATCGTTCATCGGTGAACAACAATGTACTTCAGTAGCCTGCAGATACCTAACCATTGGTAACCCCCAATCCCAAAAATATCGCACACTGAGAATCAAACCGTCACTAACCAAAAAACATAAATTTTCAGTAAAGGTGCTCAAATCCCAAAAATTGGAAAACGTTGCAAAAATCAATCCTAATTAAAATATTACCTATCTATTCAATAACAATAAGTGCTTAGTCTATCTTTAATTAAACTTAATTAAGTCTTAAAAGTTTACTTAAGAAAATATTTTATTTTTGTCATGAATTAACTAGTCTCATTTTTCCCGTTAACACCATCAACCTATAGGCAAAGCGTTACCTAAATACTTACATGACTTTTGAACACTAGAGATGGACAAACTCACAAGCATCCTCACATTTCTAGCGGACAAGCACCCGTATATCCGCAGCTGAGTTTCTTGTGGGCTCTTCAATTAGATTTAGTTAATATATTATGTATTCCTAAGAGAAGATCGATCTCATATCTCTACAAAGATTTTATAAACTGCGCGTGAGCGGTGAGATTCTATTACAAATGTGTGTGTACAATGTGCCTACAGGCTACAACATACCTGGTGCACTCTCTATTTAATTTAGCTCGATGGGACAGCCGAAGCAGTATCTCCGACTACTCTACCTGCTTTCCGTAGGATTTCTATCTAACTAGACCAATATTTATTTAGGTTACCTGGTCAGATTTCAAATCTAGATAAATATCCTAATAACTTTGAAATCTATCTATATATATACTTATAATAAAACTGTAAAGGGTCGAATTCTGTACATTGAAGATATTTTGAAAATTTTTGTTGGAGGACACTATTTAGTCGATACTGAAGCCAAAACTGTAATTTGTTTAATTTTTGTCTGTCTGTCTGTCTGTCTGTCTGTCTGTTTCACGACCGGGCATCACGGCTAATCCGCTGGATGGATTTAAATGAAACTTGACATGATTATAGTTCATACCCCGAGGTAGGACATAGGATACTTTTTGTCCCGAAATTCATCATGGTTTCCTTGGAAGACGGCATCAAAGTCCAAACGTTTTTTAGTTATAATTCATTAACGCGTTGTCCGATTCCATTCATTCTTTTTTTGTTAGAAAGGAGGTTCTTTAAAAATTATTCCATACAAATCTTATCATCATCACTTTTGTAGTTCAGAAATTACAGACATCATCACCTTTAACTTCAAGTAGGTAGGTGACTTGAAACTCGGAATGCACAAAGAACCTAGGGCTAGGACGTAGGGCTCAAGTAAGACTGGAGTACCCTTACAGCCGTAAATAAATAGGCTTGGCAGGAGATTTTGTATGGTTTAAAATTTTTCACTTTTAGGGTGAACAAAAATCATGTAACTGGCGTTATCGCTACGTTATACCGTATAGCGCCATCTCTACAATTTATGTGGAACTTGAATGTAAAACTCTGAGATAGGTACTACCGAATTTTTTTAAATAAAAATTAACTGTCATGTTATTTACTGTTTCCTGACTTTATATTAAGATGGCACTGTTAGGTAAGACATGAACAGATTTAAACTTTATCATCCGCAATATGGAAAGGGTAAGATAATGGTTCACAAATATTTTTAACTCTTAGGTCTTATCGATCCTAACCGACCAGTAAGGAAATATATAGCCATTGTCCATTCTGATGTTTTGGATTGTATTGAGATGAAGCAAAGGTTTTTAAAAGACTCTTATATTATGTTGGGCTGGGGAATATTGTTAGTAGAGTAATTTATCCCAGTGGTACCTACCCGGCCGAACTCTGAAAGAAGAGTTCTACCACCAGTACAACTTTTCACATGGTTTAATAATTTTTGACATATTTCGTGGTTTCAGAATAAAAATCACAATGAAAAGGACGATTTGAACTGTCGATATTTCGATACATTGGTACAAGTCGTGGTCACGTAGTGACCACGACCTGTGCCACTGGGTCGAAATATCGACAGTAAAAATCGTCCTTTTGATCTTTCAACTACGTATTAATAAAACTTTATATTATTATTAAGAAAAAGGAGTTTTCAAAATCACCACAAGATAACCCGTGTAAAGTAAGAACAGGTTTCTGTACAACATCACACCAGAATCCCGCGAAAAATCAAGGAATTCCAGTAGGAAGGTATATTATGTAAAAAAATCGTAATTCACGCGGGCGGAGCCGCGGGCAACAGTTAGTGATATCTATAAATAGAAATTCGTAATACTTACTCATATATATACTGACTTCGTTCAAGCGCATTGGGTCATCTTTGATTGTAACGTTGAAAGAAACTAAACTTGTATGATCTCAGCTCAGTTGTTTGTGTATGAGACATGATTAATTGTACAGTATAGGCCAATATTAATGGGAGGTCCGTTGGTGAAGAGTGAAGACCTTCCTAGTGACATTTCCTGTTGTTATGTAAGATTTTTTCTTAGAAATAAGTATTTACGTTTTCTCTCAATGACGCACGTAGAAAGAAAATAATTGTTTCTGTACAACGCGGAACAACTGTGTCCGGGTTCTTTATTTTTTTTTATAGAATGGCATATTAATGAAATGACTTTAATAAAGTAACAAATTCCTCTTCTTCAAGTAAACAATTACCTACTTAGTTTGTGCTTACTTTTGAGCCAGGATTACTATACCTACCTACGATTAGCTATAGTGCAAACTTTGAACCAAAGATTAATTTGATAATATACCACCGCGCTATTACTAGCTCAGCGTAATCCGTATTGAGAAGCCAAGCCGGAGAAATTACTAGGCTTACTGATGTCTTAAGATTACGAACGCAGTGCAGTGCGTGCATTTTAACACGTACATTGCAAATGCACAGTCCGGGGATAACCTGCATCTCACATAGGCAGCTTTATACTTTAGCCAAACGTTGGACTGGCTATGATGTAAGTGAGTGAATGAACGATTGAGTCAAGACTATTTATTGAAGAAGAGATGGTAATCCTATACCTTTAAACGAGCAATTCTTGTATATATATTTCTATATAATCTGGATCTCGGAAACGGCTGAAACGATTTTCATGAAATTTAGTATACAGGGTGTTTTTGGGGCGATAAATCGATCTAGCTAGGATTCATTTTTAGAAAATGTCGAATTTAGCAAAAAAAAATGACTTTTGCTGCCATCTATTAGCCACCCAGATATTGAAGTATTTATTGTTGTTGCAGAAGTGATGCGGCGCGCGGCGTGCGGCGACGCGTGTGTTGCGCCCGCGCCGCGTCCCACCCCCGCCCCCGCCGCCAACAAGTGAGTGCTAACAGCTTCTATATTATCAAAGGCTAACAGTTTATGCTATGCTAGGTCAATAGTTGTCTATAGGTACTTACCGTTCATATTTGATTACTAAAGCACCCTTAAACATGTAGTTTTATCCCGATAAGTAGTCTTATGTCCCTGTATGGGAACATGCGGCCTTCTTGCTATGCGCAAAACCCTCACCTAGTTTTCTACAATTGTGATCTGTACCTGTAGTTCACCAGGGGGTAAGAGTTTTGCAGAGTCCGCCTAGATGGGTAGGTATATTCATCTGGAGAACATTGCATATCTTCCTCGTTTCGTCACTTTCATTAAAAAAAGAACCATCCAGTATTAAGTATATTAGTAAAAAGTAATAAGCTCTTATATTCTTTAAAACCGACTCATCAAACACTCATTTCAATCTCATGTTAAGAAGTTTGATAGAAATGTTAACTATATTTTTTCGTTTTGCAGAACATCAGAAAACAAAGAGTTGCTGCGTCAACAGCTCCTCTCCGCCAGCAAGGAGCGCCACCTCGACAAGCCTGAACCTCCCAAAGCGAAGCTCCCGCGCAGCAGACAGAAGAACCGATGGAAGCTGAAATTCCATCACCAAGCCCTGCCGCAGGAATACCTCGACCACTACGAGCAAAGTCTCCAAAAAGCAACCAGGAAGAAACCAGCCGAGAAACCAAAAGAACAGGCCCCCGACAACTTTACCAACGAGACGTTCAAAATTTGGGCGCAAAGGCTAGCCGGAGTGCAGAACGAGACGGGACCTCTAACCGTTCCCAACTCATTCAACATGGCAGCCAAAAAAGAAGAGAAGAAAAGGAAAGCCCCGGCTATAGCCCCAAGCAAAATAATGACGTACGAAGATTTACCGTACATGGGGGAAATGACCTTGAACAATTCTAAACCGAGGCGGGGACGGAAGCCGAAGAAAGCAGATATCTGTCATCTAATTTATGAAAACTACGGCACCGTAGTGCCAGGACAACCGCCGCCTCAGGAGCGATTGAGTAATTTAAGCATGTGCCCCTCGTTCAGAAATCTCGAAACGCCGAACAGTGCATCAAAAACTGATCTACAAAATAAAATAATATCGAACCTATTGGAAAAGAGACTGACCCAAGAGTATAAGAGAAGGTTAGAAAACACTTCTCCGCCTAGATTCTGCAGCCCCGATGAACCGATGCCCGAAGTTCCGATGACCACAGCTGGGCCCTTGCATAGCGACGACGAACCTCTCAATCTCTGCATAAGAGACTTGCACGATTTGAAGTTGCAGATACAAAAGAAGTTTGGAAATATCTACACATCAGCGCCAGAAGTCAAGACGGAAATCGAGGATAGTTCGGAGCAAGAGAGCGTCAAAAGCGAGCAGCCAAACGCTATTTCCGTCATTCAGAGGAACACCAATTTCCCTCCAACGGCGAATAGCTCGCCGGATCTTTCCCGAAAGATGAGGAATATATCTCCAGCTTTATCAGAACCTGCGCAATCGACTACTAGTCCTGATGATGAAAAATTCCCTGGGTACGTTTATTGGCCAAACGCTGGCATCTACATGCATCCTTTGGCTCTACAAACGCAATTGTTGTATTACCAAAGACTTGCAGCATCTGGGCAGCTCCCGTTTTCTCCTGAAGATCGCGATAAACTGTCCACACCGGGAAGCGAAAGTAATGTAGTCGATCAGACACCCGATGAAAGCAAAAGCAAATTAGTGCTCAAACAAATTTCAGAACTTCTAGACCCTAAAGTCATTAAACAGGTCGAGGAAACCAAAAAAAGTCCAGAGCCTCCAAAAAAGAGAGCGTCCCCTAATCCCCTTCAAGGGCCAGTTAAAAGGAAGCGGTCAGCCATATTCATCCCGCCGATGCCCGCTAAAAACAACTCCACGACACCTACGACTGAAGTCAGCATTTGTAAATTCAAATTTACCGGTGGATCCAAACCGTCTTTACAGGAAAAGAAAATGTTATCAGTTGATTCTGGAGGCAACTTTAGGTACTACAGTGGAACGGGCACTAAAGGGAACAAAGGGTACGAATACATGCAAAGAGATTCAAACACCCAAAGAAATGAATCTGTGGGAACTTCGACATCAACGGTACCTGAACAGAGACCTTCACCTTCGAGAGAAGTTCAAAATGTGAATCTGAAGGAAGATATAAATAAGAAGAAGAGGAAATCGAGGAAGACTTTGCAAAGGGAAAAGTTGGAGCAGACGTTTAAAGAGAAGGGGTTTCTGATACAAACTCAACAACTTCAGTCGGCAGAGGGAGCGACGTATTGCAAGTTCAGGCAGTTGAGAAAGTTTACGAGGTACCTTTTCAGAAGTTGGAAGGATTACTTACCGGGAGAATTGGACGAGAGACAGAACGAAGAACAAACTAATGCAGAACAGAAAGCTCCTGGGACGGATAATATCGTAGGAGAATGGACAAGTTGAATTATGTAGGTTAAACAGTAGATGCAGTATATTTTATTTCTTTGGACTTATAAAGGCAATCTCAAATGGATTTAAGATAATTGTCCATTGATCGGCATTTTCTTTTTTTATGTTAGCAGGACAGTTTTCCGTAGCTGACGTGATTTGAGATGCCCTTATAAAACCAATAAAATACTCTGTTTAAGCCAAAGACTTAATTAAGCAACTAAATCAGCGCTGGTGGCTGAATGATGCATTTATAACAATTAATATTGCCTATAGTAGGCTTCTGGCACCAAACTACGATAGCAAATAGAAATAAATACGAGGGGCTAGGGCCATATTGACTCCACTAAAGAAAAGTATAGAGGTTAAAACTTAAATCTTTCTTTCAATCTACATCCATAAAATATTCTGTGGAGCTTACAATGAAGTCTACAGCTTTTTTCTCTTTCTTAAACATCCTGTCAAAAGAAAGATACCTAAAAAATGAGCGACACAAATTAAGTGAACGGATAAAGTGACTTTCAAGACCAAAGAAAATTATTGTATGAGTTTTAAACCTTTATACTTTTAAAATTAGCGTCCTTTATGCGTATAGTAAAGAAAAAGGAGTTAGGAGTGCGAATAACTATTGCAGTACTTGCTATAAACTTAGTGCACTCCGCTGTAAAAAAATTATGGTAGTTAAATAAATTCCCGAGTTTGGTGCTGTTACTGAATCGTTTTTCCGTCCATAACTTTCATTTTTGTTGTTTTCTAATATTTTTATTGACATCACAACAGGTACTAAATTATAATATTGTGATTGTATAGCGACGTGTGAGTGTATAAGCTTAAGCAACTTCAATGACTAATTATAAATCAGATTTTTACTGAATGTAAGATAAATGACCACTTAATATCGGATAGACTGGCTGAGCTAACAGAAAACTAACATCTAGTCAATTGACGCCTAACTAAGCTGTTATTTAAATATAATTTTTTACAATAATTAAGGAATTATTTTTGTGTAATGAGATTTCCACGAAAATTGGCAACACTAATTGGCAACATTTAGACAAAAGGTGCACATTGTAGCCTTATCAAGCCCCTAGATTGTGTAACAAATACGTATTCATCGTTATCGTAATCGTTTACTAATTCTGCCCGCTGATTGGGTTCCTAATTTGCGTCAGCCAATCGCGGGGCAGATTTCGCTAGCAATCACGATAACGATGAATACGTATTTCTTACGCAAAGACCTCTGATGTTTGTCACATACTCATTACCAGAAAAGACCTTTCGTTTAAAATTTAAATGCTGCCATCTAGTAACCGTCATTTCAGAAACCTCTCATTTCACACAAGCTTTCGTGCTTTTTGACGCATAAATAATGCGGTTTTTATGTTGTTAAATGTAAGTACATAAAATCGAGTAATTCTAGTCATCGATCTGTTAGTAGATATTGTTAATATTGTGTAAATATTGTTATATTAACGTTAATACATGAAATACTTTACTTATTTATGAAATAAAAACGTCATTTTGTACTCAAATAGACTTTATTGTAAAAAAAGAAAAACTCAATTGTTTCTGTGATTCACAAGAAATGCAACTCAACAGGAATGTAACGTGAAACCAATAAAATTTTTAACAAATTACATATTATTTCGTGATTTATTTTAAATAGCCCTTCACACAACCTTGAAAAGAAACAGTTCCACATAGTTTTACCGATAGGAATAACTCTAAACCTAGAAATATTTCCAATATAAACATTTCACCTAAATTGATAGAACTAGATGTAGTGCTGTCTTTTACACCTCAAACAATTAAGACAAGGATGGCAATATTTTAAATGATAGGTTTATTGTTATTCTCATAAAAACCAATACCACGCTTTGCGTTCGTAGTTACCTCCACAAACCCAAGCGAGCGAGCGAGAGCGCTATATGCCAATGTATGATCAGCTGGCAGTTTTTGGTCCCTATTATAAAAATCCAACGTTACGAAACCGTCAGTGATATTGTATTCGATTCGACAAAAAATACAGATTATCCTTAAAAATATAACCTTTTAAAATATTCCAAAACGTACATCTTGTGCAAATGTAAATATGGAAGGCACTTACGGCCGGGCACAAACAAATAAACAGAATGGCACAATACTTTCTAGCATACCTAGGTTTTTGATCATTCACCTACAATTTTTGCTCTTTTGCTTGAAATCGCTACAAGTTGAATGATTATGGACTAATTCTTCGTAATTTTTAATGTAAACCAACATGGCGTCTAATCACGTGACTATCAGGTGACGAAATAGCGATGATATTAATAGCTTTGATATAGAATAAGTATTTTTGTAACATTGTGCTATTTTGTCTGTGCCCAGCCCGCATTAGAAAACGATAGAAAAACATCAACGATGTATATCAATATAGAATATGTTATAATATGTATAAATAACTATTCATGATTGAAGTCAGCGCAAATCTTCTTGAGCGTCGATTTTATAGGAGATGCAAAAAACTGAAGAAGATTTGCGCGATATATGCCAATAAATTGCAGAAAAATGTTTGCTTTGTTCCTTAAAAGTCAATATAATTCTAGAGGAACTTTGGAAACCATAGAGAATGAGGAATGTTCTTTTTAGGAATAAGCAACAACCTATGTAAAGAATGTTTAGTTGTCTTTAACGCCGATGTTCTCTATAGCGGTGGTAATGTTACAATTCGTAAAAACAATAAAAAATCACTGGTAGGCCACATCGAAAAATTAACTTTTTCCTCACTTAAACCGTCTCATCACGTAATTTTATCTGCCATTTGATCAATAGTTATGGGAACATTGATAAACTATCAAGTTCCCATCACGATAGGTCAAATGGCAATTAGAAAAACGTGACAAGATTACATCAAATAATAATTTATTCAGGAACAGATTTTACCTATTTTAAAGATTTATCACAAAATTTCAGCCTTGTATCAAATAAGACAAAAGTAACAAAACCACTAATTTTACGTGTTTATTTTGATGCCAAAAGTCTTTAAACTAAATGGGCTTTGAAAAAGATTCAGCTGATTAAGTCCAGTTTAAGGATTTTCAGTTAGGAGTCTCATTATCTTTTTCTATGACAATTAGAAAAGGACAGAGAATGTACATGTATAACATTTGATTTCAACGCACATAATATTATTTAGTTGAACATTATTAGTCTTAACATCTAAGCTTAACATTTAACAATAATGAAAAAGTAATATAAAAAAAAATAACATGAGATACGTAGTGTACTTGATTGTATCTTATATTATAATAATAGTGTATCGATTTGTATCAAAATACGATGATGCTGAGTTTGATTTTACACTGAAATAATTACAGTGACAAAATATAGCGTAGGTCTTCAAAAACTACCCTTCGATTCATTTAAAAATGTTTAGACATGTTAGGTTAGGTAATACAAATTTCCATCTGGAATACAAAATTTAAAGCACTTCATTACTCTGTAAAGCTGCGTTGTCCTGCTTAGCGTCTGCCAGCGCGGCAAATCATTGACGCTGCGCGCACGCATAATAATTTGTTACACAGAGTAATGGTCCTTGAGAGTAATTAACTTATTTTGTACGAATGCAAGTATAGGATGTTGATAAGTTGTAGAACAAGTAGTTTTAATGTTAGGAGTAGTGGAGCCTTTTCTAGTAGATTGTGGACCAATCAGGCATCTGTGTGCTAGACGCTTTGTGGAGCAAGATTTTTGTTATCAATCGTATTGTATTATGATGACATGCTCGTTTTGCCCCCAAGATCCAGGGTAGGCCGGAGCCACTGATCTCTGTTCTATGGATTAATTGTTTCATACATGTGACAGTTCGTTTTTGTGCCGATTTGAAGCGTCACCCTCGAATGTCCACGGTACTAAATTGACATTTGTTGGTAATGACCGTCGTTTTGAATGACATTTTATTTTAGTACCACGGACGCTCACACCTGGTTACGCAACAATCAGCACCAAAATGGCGAAAATCAAGTCTCTTTATTTATACGTTGACAGTCAGCGATCCATAGATGATAGAATAGAGATCAGTGCCTGGAGCAAAGATTTAAATCGTTAGATGGGCCCTAAGCCTACATTGCGCACATCAAAGTCGAGTGAGTGCACTCAACATGCTATAGTTTCACGTGTGTCAAAGAGAGTGACAACGTGTCACACAAGACAAAAACGTGGACGTTTTTGGAGGTTTTTTTTTTTTTTTTTTTTATTTTTTTTTTTTTTTATTGGTTCCGCCAACAACACTTGAGCATTACAATATAACAAGATAAATTGATTTATTACAACACACATATATATAGCCCGAGCATCAATAACTGGCAGTTTAGGGCTTATCTAGCGATTTAAATGTTTGGCCTGGAGCGTTTTACAGTACGCAGTTAGCAATTTATTTACGAGTACATTTGGAACGTGAAAAGAAGGGTAGTAGAAGTAGGTGTGTGGTGTGTGGTGGTACCTCTACGCCTTGAGCAGCAGCCGGGCGGCGGCGGCGACGTGCGGCGCGGAGATGCCGTACTTGTCCAGCAGCTCGTCGGGCGCGCCCGAGCGCGGCACCTCCCTCACGAACAGGTGCTGTACCACCACGTCGCGCTCCGTGGCCAGCGCGGACAGCACCGCCTCGCCCACACCGCCTGCGTACAAACTTAACGAGTTAAGGGCGATGGGTACCATCCGGGCGCGAAAATTCAAATTTTATTTAGTTTTTCGCTCATAGTGGGCTAATTATACATCAAAAGGTAATGGCAATGCGTTTTGCGGGCACAACATTTATGCATCTACATGTTTTTAATAAAAACTCTACTCAACAATACTCATTTATTTCATATTGGTTCCCGATAGCTCGAAATCTGGGAAACTGCAAAAAATTATCTTTCGGGAACCAATATGAGATGAGTGGGAACTTTCGAGCAAAGTTTCTATTAAAAACATGTAGGTGCATAAAAAGTAGGCCCGCAAAATGCATTGCCATAAATCTACAATGTGTAGTTAGTCTAATATCTGCAAAAAACGAAATAAAATTTGAATTTCGCGGGCTGGTAGGGCCGCAACACCTTAAGAGTCCTGTGAACTACGATGTCTCCATTAATTCATATATCTGATACTGCGATGGTACTGTGTACCCATCCAGTCAAAAAAATATTAAGACTCCCATGAACTACAATGCCTCCATACATTCAAAATACCAAATCCTTTGTAATTCGTGCATATTTCGATCATGTTGTGGTTAAAATCTGAGGTTGTGGTGTCATTCGGATTCATATAGTAATAATCTATGCTCCTGGCCATATTTGGTTCGGAAATACTTCTTCAAAACGAAATAATAATCAATTTTGATTAAAATTATTATAACTTTGGTCGAGTTCTGTAATACCAAAAATTATAAATGAAAACTTGTAACTTTCTTTATTAACTGGTGTTTTATTAAATTCGCACGAATTACAAATGGTTTTGTTATTACGAATGTATAGGAGACATCGTGGGTAAGCGGACTCTCAATGACAAACAAGTAAATAATTAAAAAGTTAAAAAACACGACTGCAATGTGGTAAAACGACTTTTCCCAAAAAAATATAGCCTATGTTACTCGGAATGATGTAAGGATTCTAACGATACCTCATATGTCAAAATCTATTCAACCGTTCAGAAGTTATGGTCGAATAAAGAAACTCACATACATACATACATATATACATGAACCCTAAAAACATTACGCTCCCTTTTCTGGCAGTCGTGTAATAAGTAAAACGTGTATGCCTATAAAATTTGAACATCAATTTGCTCAATTAACCGAAATAAATAAGAAATTTTTAAAATACAGTTTGCCAAAATTGTGGTGGCAGCCATCTTGAATTTTGTTACACACGCAAACACGCCCCGTCGTTGCGTTTCTGCGTCGGAGGTTAAAGAATATAATTATGGCTTTGAGTGAATAAAATAATTATATTTTGCATGGAAAAATTATATGCGGAGCTTTTTGGAAATTATGACATTTAAAATAAATTATTTATTATTTGATAATTTATTCACTACTAGTGTTGAAATGGCGACTATTTTGATATTGCTGTCAATTTCAGAATTTAAACGATAAATGCGCTTTAAAATCCTTAAAACGACTAATAACAAAAGAAACTGTTTAATGACTGAGCTGGTACAGTGTGTGAATGCTACTGCCCACATCGGCCGACAGCGGTCGCGTGAGTACGACAAACAAGTCGCTATAGCACTGCTGCTTGTAACGCACACAAACTACTTGTGTGTGTTTAGATGTAGCTCAGTGCATGTACTCGTATAAGCACATTATTACTTCGTAACACAACAAAATATTGTGTAATTTTAAGCTCTATTGCTGTGTACCTAAAGTTGACATTGCCGCCTACAAATTGAAAAAGATCCAAATATGATTTGCTATCTTATAAGACGATAAAATAAAAATACTACCCCTATAAAGTTTTAACACTTAGTATTAGAGTTCATATTTATTCAACATTGATATTTATTAAAAGACAGATAGAAAATAATATCCGCCGAGTTTTTTGCCAGTTCTATTCAGTAAAAATCCGCTTTTAGAACTTGGTTGTAGAATTTTGATCTTCCGAGCCTGTGAAATTTGGATTATATGAGAAATAGTTTTGAATTTTCAATATTTAAAACAAATTTTTAAAATAGTTGAAATAAGCATAGGTGAGTCCAAGAAACTCTAGAGCAAGATCAAAAGTGGAAAATAAGGAACTTCGTAGCAGATATTAGTAAATAATAATTGAGAATTGCGTACATACCGGCCTGATAGTGGTCTTCCACCACGACGACTCTGCCGCCGACTGCTTTCGCGTTCTTGCGGATCGCGGCCTCGTCCAACGGCTTGATGGTGAACGGGTCGAGCACGCGCGCCTCCACACCTGCAGCAATGGAACGCGAACATTGTATACAGGGTTACTTGTAATTTATTAACAACCTCCTACAGGCAACTTCTATGCACCAAAGTAAATAACTTTTGTTCCAGGACATTTTAAAATTCCTAAAAAAAAAAAAAAATTTTTTTTTACAAAAATAAAAATATTTATAATTTCTGTTCTAAAATTTTAATAACTCTACGGCCGACGGCGGCACGTGTAAAGGAAATGGGCGGCGCGCAGCGCATCAAAGGAGGAACGCACTCGCAGGTTTCAGTTCAGTCGCTTCCGGTCGGTCGCACGCTTCGGATGTTAATAGGGTATTTGACTCCAATTTTTTTATTACTTTATTATAAAGTAGAATTAAAATAATGACGTGCACTGAAAGAACTAATTAAATCGATCAAATAACAAAAAAGTTATAAGCATTTAAAGATTTGTGATTAGACAGAGATAGCAACAGAGACATTGTGACGTCACAACGTACCAATGCCATAGTAGCTTCGTGCGGCTTCATACAAATTTTCGTTTTGCGAGAAAGGGATAGAAGATCCTCCCACTCCAAAGTTTAAACGCCTGTAACTTTGTAAATCTTCGTTGGATTTTAATATTTCTTTCACTGCACGTTATTATTTTTATCCTAGTTTATAATAAAGTAATATTTTTTATCAAATTCAAAAGTAGTGTAAGACCCCATTGTTGCGCGGTTAGTAGTCGGCGCTTCATCACGCAGGTGTGGAACAGCATTACATAAATTGACCATAGAGTTAAAACACTGACAGACTTTTCAACAAAAACTTATATTGTTCAGCATCATGTATAGAAGTTATATGTAGGAGGTTGTTAATAAATTACTAGTAACCCTGTATATTCGACTTGGAGAACTAAAATATCAAGAACCTTGTCTCAGAGATTTATAGGCTTTTCTTGCACAATCAGGGGTAACACACATCCTCAAACAACTATCTATCAATCCTCAAACAAACACATATCCTCTATGTGTATTGTGTGTGTACGTAAGTGCGTGTACGTGCATGCGTGCGTGTGTGTGTACGTGCGTGCGTGTGTGTGTACGTGCGTGCGTGTGTGTGTACGTACGTGCGTGTGAGTGTACGACGTGCGTGTGTGTACGAGCGTGCGTGTGTGTGTGTACGTGCGTGTGTGTGTGAACGTGCGTGCATGAGTGTGTACGACGTGCGTGTGTGTGTATGAGCGTGCGTGTGTGTGTGTGTGTCTGTTATCACTTACCTTCCTGCTTGAGCGCGTCGGCGGCAGCGAGCGCCGCGTGCAGCGTGACGCCCGCGCCGATCAGCAGCACGCGGTCGGAACCGCCGCTAAGTACTACTTTAGCCTCTCCCACCTGCAGATAAGACGCATTGCGAGTTTTGTAGTTATTACGAACAGTTGTACTGACATCAAATAGCAACGTTGTATGATACACTGCTTCTGAGCCAACAGATTCCCAGGGTTTTTAGTAGGGTACTAAAAAACTATGTCGTCAATGCTGAGAACACCCCAAATACAAATACAACTCAATGATCACTCCAGTAGATATGTGGTAACCTCAGCTCCAGTTTATATGTCATGTAGTGGTGTGCTAACCTTGAAGACGGTGTCGTTGTCATAAATGACAGCGGTGTTGGGGCGCGACGTGCGCAGATAGCAGATGCCGCGCGTGTTGGCGGCCAGCTCCACCGCGCGCTCCGTCGACACCGCGTCGCTGTCAAACACAACTAATGTCAATAGAATTCTTAATAAGCGGCAGAAACCACCGGGTATCCACCAGGTCGATAGTGCCCGATACTCACGAGTTCTTAATAAGCGGCAGAAACCACCGGGTTGATATTGCCCGATACTCACGAGTTCTTAATAAGCGGCAGAAACCACCGGGTTGATATTGCCCGATACTCACGAGTTCTTAATAAGCGGCAGAAACCACCGGGTTGATATTGCCCGATACTCACGAGTTCTTAATAAGCGGCAGAAACCACCGGGTTTCCATCAGGTCGATAGTGCCCGATACTCACGAGTGCTTAAGGAGCACACCACGGGTGTGCCCGCGAAATTCAAATTTTTCGTGGTTTTTCGCGATTTTTAAGCTAATAAGACATAATAGGCTTATAGCCGTCAAATTGCGATAATCTCAATATCTTCTTCACGCGTTTATATATAAAAATCTCTGCTCGAAAGTGTCGAGTTAAAGAAATTAGTCCGAGATTTGCGAGCTACTCACATAAAACTCGATACTCGGACTAATTTCCTAGGATACCCATTTTTATGCAATGTTTTTGATATAATCATGTAAAGATGGTACTGCCATCCTCGCAAATTGATTGCCATAAGCCTATCATGTCTAATTAGCGTACAAATTGCAAAAAACCACGAAAATTTTGAATTTCGCGGGCAGACCCGTTGATTTCACGTTAATAAGCGGCAGAAACCACCGGGTTTCCACCAGGTCGATAGCACCCGATACTCACGAGGGATAGAACACGGTGGCGGTGGGCACGGCTCGGAACAGCGCCAGGTCTTCGAGCCCCATCTGCGAGGGGCCGTCCTCGCCGATGCTGACGCCGCAGTGTGACCCCGCCAGGTTGATGTTGCTCTGACTTATGGCGCCCATGCGGATCTGTAATGGCAGTCCATATGGAATTTTACTTTCTGCGAGTAAATCTAAGAATGTACAAATGAGGTAATATTACGAAGTGGTAAGGTTCCCATTGGTAAAGTGACATAGTGTGTGAATGCTACTGCCCACATCGGCCGAGCGCGGCCGCGTGAGTACGACAAACAAGTTGCTGTAGCACTGTACGTACGAAAACACATCATTGGAATGTATTTTGACAAAATCGCCAGTGCATAAATCAGAAGTAACATAAAAATTATAAATCTGGATATACAAGGGGTAGGTTGGTTTGTATAGTGTTTCCTCAGCTAACCCTTTTACTTAATCTTAGAAACACATTAATGGAAATAAGGAGTCCCAATTATTTTATTTTATTTTCAATACAAAACTTATTCATCAATGTCAACAAACCTCATAGTCATATGGGTTGGCTGTCGAAATACAACTTTTATTATCCCCAGTTCATTCAATTTCACTTAATATTTATGGTACATTTTTGAACTCCCTATTTTCCTCAGGATATGAGCTACACTACTTGTGATATATTTCATGCATATTCTATACATCGTCCCATACTTAAGGCTTTCCGCTAATTAAGGTTTTATAAAAGATAAAGTTGTCTGACTGAGTGGCTGATCTTTTAACACAGCTCAAATGTCGAGAGCACTGATCTCCATAGAGTATATAGAATATACTCTGGATAAAAGACACTTGATTTTCGCCATTTTGGCGCTGATTGTTGCGTAACCTGCCGTGAGCGTCTATGGAACTAAAATCAAATGACATTCAAAACGACGGTCCACTTCCAACAAATGTCAATTTAGTACCGTGGACGCTCGGGGGAGGGCACATAAAATGAACTGTCAAACGTATGGAATCATGAATCCAGAGATATACAGGGTTATTTTAAAAATACCAAATCGCTCCCAGCCTGTAGTTATTTACATTAACACAAACAACTTTTGTTCTACGACTTTTTTTTTAACTCGATATTTTGTGAAATATCAAATTTTCAACATTATACACAGATTCTCTACCCGTAACTACTCTTTACATTGTACATGTATACCTACGTGCTACATTAGCCACTCGGCCGGCGCGCGGCGCGCGAATCTCGACCCTATCGTACGGTCACTGACCCGACTACGCGACGTTGTTCATAATTATAATACATACCTACTATAGTTATGGTTGTACACAGTGTAATGTCACTTTACAGAAATAACGTGAGTTATTATTTTTTTGTATGAAATAAATTAATACTGAATTTTGAAAACTCGTAGAACAAAAGTTGTTAGTGTCAATGTAAACAACTACAGGCCGAGAGCGATTTGGTATTTTTAAAATAACCCTGTATATCAGTGGTCGAGAGGCATCAACGCGTTACCTGGTCGAAGGTCCTGGTAAAGAAGGCGGCGAAGGTGGACGCGAAGACAACGGCGCGGTCGCGGCACGCGGCGCCCGTGGCTACCCCCACCAGCGTCTGTTCCGCGATGAAGCATTCTACGTACCTGTAAGTAAAAGTCTTGTATATCATCTCATAGGTCTTCCCAAGGGAGCGCCACCACATCAATGACGAAATTCGCTGCGCTAAGAGGACGGGAAAGATGTGACGTACGTTGAAGCCAAAAATTTTTCGAATATAGCGGCGCGCGTCGTACATTTTGGTACTGCTGTCGGTCGCATACATTAGCGCCATTTTACAGATCTGACACATGAAAATCCGACTTTACGGTGGAGCCTAAAAATGTATGTAGGACGTCAGTAAGTATCCTTTATATCGTCAGTCTTCCAAATCCTTTATTCCGCTTTATATCGTCAGTCGATCGAGCTGGAGGGTGCCACTACGCTTGCTTGTACGTGGTTTCCACTCCAGGACTTTTCGGCTTCACGCTTCGTAAGGGCGATGGCTACATCGCTCTTACGATGCGTGATTTGCCCACTAGCACTTCAGCTTGCTCACAGCATGGGCTTTGACCTGGATGGGAGTGACCTTGGGTCTCTTGCGGATTTTATTACCTCAGGAACTCTTAATAATTATAAGTATTGACATTTGTTTTATAATTATTCGGGACATAGTTCAGTGCTAATGATTATTAGTATTATTATTTTATAATTTTTATGACGAGAAGGCGTCATTGGAAATTTTGATATGACCAATAAATGTCATTGCATGAGGATTATTTTATGTTGATTGTCTGGTTTGTGAGTAAATTATATTACATGCCGAAAAAAGAAAAAAAAATTTTAACATTTGCATACCCGTATGTAGGTAAAAAACATTCGGTTTCCAATTGTGTACTCTTCCACCTATTTTGACCATGTTTTTGAGCAAATACAGAATTACTTACTTACTTAACATACGAACTCTCCATCATGACCTTTTATTGAGGAGTGGCAAGGCAGCAGAATATCAAAGAGCCTACAGGAAGCGTAACCACCAGCGACTCGGACAGTCGGTGGTCGGAAGAGGAGGTCGATGGGCGGTGAACAAAATTATTATTATTTTTAGAAAAAGAGCAAGTACCAATTTTCTTGCCCGTTCAGAATGTGGCAGTAGAGTTTGATATTTAGGCAGATGTGAAAGAGTAGACATTTTTATTTTTATGGGCTGGAAAATCTTACGCTCGCGATACCCTTGTATTGAAAACAATAAAAAAAGTTGAAAGGAATGGGTTGTGCAAAGTCAAAGTCAAATCATTTATTTCATATAGGCCCTACTTGTTAGCTCTTATGAATGGGTCTGTAACAAAAGTAGGTATACTTATAAACTAAGTTTACGAGGGTTCAAGCGCGCCCTGAACTGAGAAGAAGCCCACAACAAACTCAGCCGGTGCGTGAAAACGTCTCACCTGTCCGGGTACGCGTTCCTCAGCTTGTCACTGAACGTGGAGTTCTTAGTGTCGCCGTCCATTGCGATCACTCTGTGACATAACATTTGTTTTATTAACCCTCTTCAAAAAAGGAGGTTGTCACTCCGACCTGAATGTACATTGTAATATTATTTAACTGTGATATTAGACTATTGGCAGAGTCAATCGATCTTTTTAATGCAAGGTTTCTAAAGTACAGACGGCTCAATAAATATCAATAAATTTTGCGCGAACTGCACATACCAAATACAATGCAACAAAGAATTAATATAGATTACACGAAAACTTAGCACCGCTCAGTAAGATGAACTAAGTCTAAGGAATTAGACTTAGTAGAGGGAGTCTGACAACCTCCCTGGCCGCGCGCTCGGATTCGAGCGGGAGGTACCGGGTTCGATTCCCGCCATGCGCCACTTTGGCGTTTTATAATTTCTAAATTGGCTCAGGTCAGGTCTGGTGGGAAGCTTCAGCCGTGGCTAGTTACCACCCTACCAGCAAAGACGCACCGCCGAGCGATTTAGCGTTCCGGTGCGATGCTGTGTAGAAACCGAACTCACCCCAAGACTTACCCCTTCCAAGTTAGTAAGATAACATCTTCGGCTACATCATCACTTACCATCAGGTGAGATCGCAGTCAAGTATTAACTTGTATAGTGTAAAAAAAATGCAACTTTAAGGTTAAAACATAGGTAACAAATAACAATCCAATGTCACCTGAGGTTAGTGTCCGCGATCTTCTTAAGGCCAGTTCCGTAAGCCAGTCTGGTCGCGACCATCTCCCCCTTCTTGTAAGCTGGAGGGGAGGACAACGTGATGTCGCTGATGTGGACCTTGGGAGCTTCTGCTAGCGGCGGCTGCGGCTTGAGGGTGATCGAAGCGTTCTTGATCTGGGATTGAAGGTGCTGCCAACAAAAGGAGTTTTTATTAAATGGAAGCAGGCACTATTTTGCGTAAAATCCATAATTAATACAATACAAAGTGAATACAAAGAAAGTGTTGGAAAATTGAGTGTGGTGTTTCATGTAGGCAGTGTTTCCGCATATTGTACCATACAGAATCTTTTCAAGTAGCGGATTATAGCAACACAAATTATTCAGTCCTACTAAAAGTTTTTTTACGATTGACCGCCGTATCAGCTACTGGACTAATTGATCATGTGGTTGAAAATGGAACCTACAGGATTTTATACACACACATGCGCAAGCATATATATACTTGTATACTAAAGACAGTACAGTAGTCAGTATAGGTAGATAGGTAAAGACCTATTTCTTTTTTTTTGAATTAATAATAATATTGCAGGCAAGGTGACCACAAACACAGATAAAAAAAATATAAAGAATAAACATGTATTTTGCAGGAGTTTCGACAGATGGCGCTACATTTTCTTGTATGAAGCACGTTTAAAGTGTATTCATTTTGAATTGAGTTAAAAGGTAAACAAACAAACCTTTTGGCGTACACTTCATTTGGCAATCACTTTTCACGATGTTAAAGCAAATAATAAGACACACAAACTGCTTGCTGTCCACAAACAACATCTGAAGTTACCTTATGTATAACATTTCCACTATTTTATCCACTATTTTAGCAATATTTTTATGAAAAACTGAATCAAAACTCAAATTACGTATGACAGATTAAACTAAAATTTTAGTTGTGACCACGGACTTTTATCATTGACATTAGTGTTGCGCAGAGGCAATTGCAACCACAGACAAAAAACGAACGATTCATACTTAGTCAGTGACCGAAGTAACATCGATTAATTCATTCAGAATCGAAATCACAATCGTTATTTAATTATATCTTATTCACGTATATTTAAAAATTTTGCTATTGGGTCGTAAATTCTGACGTAATAAATAACAACAATATTGCTATATACTTTTTACAGGGGCGTTTTTTAAAGATTTGGCGTTTTGGTTAACTTTATATTTGGTAGGTATCGAGATTATACGATATAATAGGGGAAATAAAGTAGTACAGTTATTAAACGTCAGTTATACCTTTTTCAATATATATATAGCTGCTTGTGCTGATTCACTGACTGATTGATCACCTCTCCTGAACAATTTTGTATGAAAAAATTTTTTTTCAATTACCATTTCGTATAGAAGAGAAAAATTCATTCGGAGGAAAAATACGGAAAAAGCTGATAATTGAGGATTTCGAAGACGGGTAAAGAGCACAGCGAAAGTATTGAAGATAGGTGGGGGGTGCTCAACCAAATGTCATTTGAAACGTCATGCGATTGGCAGTGAGCTGAAAAAAAAAATCAAAATGGCAGATTCAAAATGGCCGCCATTCGGATTTCGTCGATATCTCGGAAAGTATAAAAGATGGAAGAATGGTTTCTTGACAAGAGTTAATCAGGACTCGAAGGTCTACGTGATGAATAGAAAAAAAATCCAATATGGCGGATTTTTTTCTATAGAAAATGTATGGGGAATTTTGAAGGGATTTTTTATAGGCGGGAAGACAGCACGCACCCTACTAGTTTATAACTATAATTGTCCAGCAAAGTTAAAATAACGAGTAGGTATGAGTAAAAAACATTAATATTCGACAATTTAGCTGTGCCTAGTTATATAAAAACACATTTAATATTTTTCTTTAAAATCGACGCAAAAAAGTGGTCGCACTTTGATTTTCTTTATTAATGGATAAAAAATATTTTCAAATAAAAATATTCGTGACAGTAGAAGTAATAAATTACTGCTGCGGCCAGCATAAGTGGCATTGATGGTTGAAAGTGATGATGATGATGGTGAGTCTACCAATGCAAAGTTGTGGCCAAGGCTTGTATTATACTTTTTTAAACAATGCGTAGAAATTTAAACTAATTAATATATCAATAATCATAGTAATCATGTCTAAGTAATCATGGACAAACATTTTCAAAACCAATCACGAACACAATATTGTTTTTCGAGTTAAATTGTTCATTTATTTTTTATTTTTCACTAAACAGCTTTCTTTTTGAAAGCCAATCGTGATTTAGTTAAATCCATTATGTTTTCGATGCGAATTACGAATCGATGATTACGGTCACTAAGTATTAGAAATTGTACCATTTCCCTTATTTAATATTCAATTTCATTATTCTTTGCATTGAGGATGATCGTTCAATAGTTCATTCTTGCTATGGTTCAGGAATAGTCGCATCACTAGGGTTATGTCAAAATAAAGTGACTTAATCAGATCCGCCATATTTGTTTACCTTTTAACTCAAGTCTATTTGAACAGGGTATACGTAAAATGTTCGGATGGGCCATGACTGTTTTTATCTATTGCAAGCACGCATCCACGAATACACACGCACGCACGGATTTTATACTGTTTTTTGTGAAGTTTGTTGATTAGGTACCTAGTTGTAAATCAGGTTTAAACTAGAGGAAAAACGTAACAATCATTTATTGCAATTACGGCTTAATAAATAATTATTTCTCTTGTGTGAATGCTACTGCCCACATCGGCCGACGGCGGCCGCGTGAGTACGACAAACAAGTTTCTATAGCACTTGATGAACAAGAATACATTTACAAAAACATATTCCAATATTTTCATCAGTGCATAGTAATTACAAAAATGATGGCTATTTTGTAGGCTAAGCTTATGCTCATTTGGGATACAGATTACATGACTTAAATATTAATACGGAGTATGGAAAAACAATAAAATTTTATAGTTTTAAGAAGTAGTCATTGGAAGGAGGATACCTTGCCTAAAATAGGATGCCTTGAACGTCCTCAGTACTAAATTGACATATTTTGTTGCTAGTTACCGTCGTTTTGAATGTCATTTTATTTTAGTTCCATAGACGCTCACGCCAGGTTACGCAACAATCAGCGCCAAAATGGCGAAAATCAAGTGTCTTAATTTTTACGTTGACAGTCAGAGATCCATAGAATAGTGATCAGTGCTCTTAGCGCATTTCCGTGCTAGTCCTATAAGTGGCGAACTTCTACTAGGTTTATACTTACCTTTGGGACGTTAATAGCCCCCCATACCTCGTCACCCAGCACACCTCATTATTGACACATAGCGCCATCTGCTGATTGAATCAAGAACTAAACGAGCTCACCTTGATGATCTTGTCCCCCTCCGCGCCCAGGGCCTTCCCGTGCCAGTTCTCCTTGTCCTCGATGCCGGGGAAGCCCCTGCCCTTGTAGGTCTTAGCCACGATGGCGGTGATACTTTACCTTTGGGACGTTAATAGCCCCCATACGTCATCACCAAGCACACGTCATTGACACCTAGCGCCATCTATTGATTGAATCAAGAACTAAACGAGCTCACCTTGATGATCTTGTCCCCCTCCGCGCCCAGGGCCTTCCCGTGCCAGTTCTCCTTGTCCTCGATGCCGGGGAAGCCCCTGCCCTTGTAGGTCTTGGCCACGATGGCGGTGGGCTTGCCGGCCACCGACGCGGCCTCGTCCAACGACTTCACCAGCTCCGTGACGTCATGACCGTCCACTACCACAAGAACTAAACGAGCTCACCTTGATGATCTTGTCTCCCTCCGCGCCCAGGGCCTTCCCGTGCCAGTTCTCCTTGTCCTCGATGCCGGGGAAGCCCCTGCCCTTGTAGGTCTTGGCCACGATGGCGGTGGGCTTGCCGGCCACCGACGCGGCCTCGTCCAACGACTTCACCAGCTCCGTGACGTCATGGCCGTCCACTACAAGTGTGTGGAGGCCGAACGCCTTGAACCGAGCTGCGTACACGTCCATCTGGAATGTATTGAACGTTTTTTGTTAATCCTCGACGCAAAAACGACAGGATTTTATTAGTTTGACGTGTCTGTATGTGTGGCATCGTAGCTTCCTAAAGAATGAAACGATTCAGATTTTGGTTTTTTGTTGTTTGAAAGGTGAATTAAATGGGAGTGTTTTGGGCTATCTTTGATGAAAATCGGTCTGATCGAGAAATGTATTCACCTAATTAACATTCAATCTTAATATTTAAAAACCAATAATAATCAATCTCATTAAAATGGTAAGTTCTAATTGTTTTTATAAATAGTTCCATATACCTAAGACATTCAAAACTCATTTTTCTCATTTGAAAAAAAAAAACATTGTCTCCAAATAAGAAACTAAGTTAATAAATTGCATGAGTATGAAACAGCAACGAAAATACATCTCATAATTTTTTTTGACGATAGTCTACTGCAATATATCAGTGTTTCGGGTGTTGCATAAAAGTCAATAGGTGCAATGTCAGCTGATATCTCTTATCAGTGATCGGAGACGAGAAGCTAAGTCACTATCGCGCAGTATGTCTACGCCCATCTATACAGACAGACGACGCTTCTCACTGCGCTTTGACATAAAATATAATTAAATATTATTTAGCAGTATTACTTCAAAGCAGAAAAATCTCTTCTCGACCGATCCAATTACATAGGTTTATCTCTATATCAACTGTATCGGACATATTATACTCCAAAAGTCTCTCTCTATTTCAGTGGTTCCCAAACTTATTTTGTCTACTGCCCACTTTGAGAATAAATATTTTTTTAGCGCCCCCATTTTTTCACCTATTTAAAAACCACTATAACTTCAAATTGAATTAATTAATTATTGTGACCTATATATGTATATTAACGGAGAATTCTAAACGAAACTTTTACTATAACCCGCAACTTGAAACCTGAGCGCAGTAGGTAACATACAACGGCGCTTAAGGTCTCAAGTTAACTCTTACGGGCTCCACCTGCCAATAAGAATGATTATTGAAACGCAACTTTATAGTATTAAAACAGAGTATCTTTTATTAAAAATATAACTAAAATAATCAATCCTTATATAAAAACTAATGTGAAGGATGAATCTGATGCTGTTTAATAAGTTTGTTGATATCAGGTTCCAATTTACTCAAGAACAGTCGCAAGTCGCCACGTTCGGTAACAAGCAAACGATTTCGCTTTTTAGTAAGCAATGTTGTCACAGCACTAAATCCACGTTCACACAAATATGACGATGGGAATGCTATCAAGAATCGTTGAACGATTGACCACAATCCAGGGTACAATTGCGGGATCGGTTTTTGTAGCCAAAATTCTTGGTAACCATTTTTGAACTTGATTTTTATTTCCTCGTTTGTTGTCAATTCTATAAGTTCTTCTTCCAGCTGAGGTGACATTGCTGTGTTGACATTTGAAAACGGATCCAACACCCAGTCTGGTATTTCCAAGTTCAAAATGTCCTGGTATCGTTCGGTGAAGTCAATGTGGAGGTTTTCCAAATGTTGGCAGTAGGCAAACAATTCGTCGATACTGCATGATACTGATAAATTTGGAAAATTGTGAAACTCACGTCTGCCCAGATTCTTTTTGTGTAGAAGCAGTTTGGCTGCGAAAGCAGCAACGACGTTTTTTGTTTTAATTAAATTTAGTTTATCGCCTTGCATTTGGAGATTCATGTCGTTGAATAATTTATACAGGTCTGTCATGTAAGCTATATCATTTTTTGATGTTATGAGCTTGTCGTGCAATTCTGTATCTTTAGTTTCCAAGAACTCTATAACAGAGTCAAACAGGTTGTAAAATCGAGTCAGACAATTGCCTCTTGATAGCCAACGAACTTCAGTATGATACAACAAACGGTTGAAATCCTCGTCATTAGTAACACAAAGCTGATGAAATAATCTATCATTCAAAGAGCTGTTGCGGATTTTATTGACTGCTTTGATGACATATTGCAGTGATTGAAATAGTTTTTCACTTAAGTTTCTAGCAACTAAATGTTGTCTATGAATAACGCAATGTACACCAAGGACATCTGGAATTTTATTTTTTAAGTACGCTATGAAGCCTTTATGGCACCCTGTCATAGCCGGAGCGCCATCCGTAGCAACTGAAATAATATTTTTCAAAGGAATCTCTTTCTCATCGCAAAACTTTTCCAATGTATTGAATATGGTTTCACCTTTTGTATCGGTCTCTAAATTTCTAGCAAATAATAGTTCTTCACATATTTTCTCATCTTTAATAAACCTCACGTAAGACAACAACAATGCTTCATTAGTTGGTAAAGTGGACTCATCGAGCTGAATTGAGAATTGACTTGTCCTCAGGTGATCGCACAATGATTCTTCAATGTTTTCAGCCATTTCATCAATTCGTCTTTGCACAGAATTATTACTCAAAGGAATTTTTCGGATAATATCTGCGGCCGGTTTATGAAGCACAGTAGTTATTACTTCATTTATTGCTGGCAATATTAACTCTTCTCCGATGTTATGTGGTTTGCCTTTTTGAGCAATTAACAAAGAGATATTGTACGAAGCTCGAAGTCCGTCGTCATCTTGCTTAGCAGCCGCCGAAAATAGTTTTGCTACACTTGGCTGTGTATTATGCTTCTTCTCTAGGTCTTGAAAATATGCTACATTCTTGTCTTTCTTATCTGGATGCATTTTATTCAAATGATCTTGCAGCCTTGAAGGCTTCATTGCTTCATTCGAAAATGTTTTTAGACATAGAAGACACAAAGGCGACGATGGGTTTGTGGGATTTTCAATAAATCCGAATTTAATATATTCCGCACAGTATTGCCGTCTCTTCTTTTTTACTTCCGACATTGTTTTGCAATGAGAAATACGTTCAACTTCGCGAGTAGTGTAGAGGAGGTGTAAGTAGTGCTCATCTATTACGCGCGAGACCACAAATGAAAATAAAATAAATATTACATTGTTTATATAGAAATGCTTAAGCAGCACGCACCGACAGGAATAAAACAAACATGCATAAACTCGTTAATCTCATTCGACGCTCAATCGTACTCAACAAGTCCGAACAAGTATTCAATGAATCATCCGACTGCTACAGGAATGCACAATTCGGGTTATTTAACAAAAACTTGTTAAAACATGATAGATATCTACGAGTACTAATAACTATTAAAATGCGAAAGTGTGTCTGTTGCCTTTTTATTTGTGTCTACTTTCATTACGAAACGGAGCGACCGATTGACATGATGATTCATTTTTTCTATATTCAATAAAATATGACAGATATATGAACTACGCGGAGAGAAATATAGAATCGAGTTTGAGCAATCTTTTAATTCATATTAGTTGATGTTCACAAGTTGTTGTTGAGAGTCGAGAGCTCTTGCAGTTAAGAGGTTGTTTAAGAGGCCTACTAGCTAAATAAAATTACAAATCACCCCCCCGCCTCGACACAACGCCCCCATTTTCTTTCTGGGTCTCTTACCGCCCCCCTTGAGACCTGCAGCGCCCACAAGGGGGCGTTATCGCCCACTTTGGGAAAGACTGCTCTATTTCCTCACTCTCATAATCCGATGGAACCGCAGGATGACTGGAGTGAGATCAGACGGCGGCCAGACCAATAACATACTTTCCTTTGTACTAGAGTTAAACACCACCAATGTACAAACTATGGGTGGGTAATGCGAAATTATTGATAGAAACCCCCAATAATTACTGACCCAACCCGGGGATTGAACTTAGAACCTCCTGATCTGCAGCCAAACATACTATCACACCATTAAAGCAAGCGATGCTACTGGCGTTGTGTACATAGACTTTACCTGATGCTGCAAGGATGTGGGTTCAGACTGTCCCAGGCGGTTGATGTCAAAAATGACAACCAGGTTGTCAAGTTTGTAGTGAGATGCAAAGTGCAGCGCCTCCCAGATGCTGCCCTCTGCAGCCTCACCATCACCCACCACGCAGTACACCCTGAAAAATTCCACTGATGTCACTCAACTAAATGCCAAATGTGTACATCAACAGCTTTACCCCATAGTAAAATGCCATAGAATATGACAATGGCTTAGCTGACAGCTGTCTAAGTGGCTTGTTTGCTGTGGGCTTCTTCTTGAATCAGGGTGTGCTAGAACCCTCGTAAACTTAGTTTTGTGTCAAATAGTCACTATTTAATAACTAGTATCTGGGTGACTGAGCTTTGCTCGGTAGTAATACTACTCACCAATAGATGGCAGCAGGAGTCAGGTAAATTCGACATTTTCTAAAAATGTATCCTAGCTAGATCGATTTATGTATGTTTATATGTTTATTACAAAAAAAGGGGTACAAAGACTGTCAAGGTCAATGGATACTACACACCACACAGATTCGCAATGGGATGCTATATCATTTTGGCAGTATGTCTTAGTTGGTAGGGTGTCATTTTTTGAAATAGTTACACAGCCAAATCCTGACCTACCTGTAAGGTGCCTGATCGAAGTATTTGCCCACATACGCCATCCCGGCGGCCACGGCCAGCCCTTGGCCCAGCGAGCCGGTGCCCACATCCACGAAGTTGAGCCTGGGTGTGGGGTGGCCCTCCAGGTCGGAGGTGAGCTTGCGCAGGTTCTTCAGCTCCTCCACGGGGAAGAGGCCAGCTTCTGCCCACGCAGCGTACAGTATCGGGGCTGCGTGACCCTGCACCATTTAAAGCATAGTTAAAGATGGTGAAGAAGATGAGTTAGCTAAAGGAGGAAGAAGTAACAAATTTTTACTTTGATTTAGCTGATGTTTATTTGATATTAAGTCCATCCCACAAACAGTGCATCCCAGGACTTAATGTATTTTGCTTTTCATCGTGAGTAAGAATATATTTTTAGATGCTCTAAACCTTTTCCAGATACAATGCCCTTCAAACTGTATTACTTATAAAATAATTATTATAACAATATTATGTAATACTGCGCTTGCTTAGAAATGCAAAGTGATCTTTGTTTGGATGATTTTTCCCACAGATTTATGACCACTTTTTATGTCATGGCAATGATTTAAAACTTTAAACCTTTACCACTACTTTTTTATTTGTGTTTGTTGCTAATGAAAGTCTCCTATACCTTTAAACGAGCAATTCTTATATATATGTATATATATTTCTATATAATCTGAATCTCGGAAATGGCTTGAACAATTTTCATGAAAGTATTTAGTATATAGAGGGTTTTGGGAGTGATAAATCGATTTAGCTAGGATTCATTTTTAAAAATGTCGAATTTACCAAAAAAAAATATGACTCCTGCTGCCATCTATTGCCCATTAGTCATACTACCGAGCGAAGCTCAGTCACCCAGATGTTATAATATAATCTGCAGAAATGATACCTCTGAAGTAATCTACAGCTACACAACAGCTATGGAGTATGTACATAAACTAACCTTGGAGAGTATAAATCTGTCTGCAGAAGGGTCGCGAGGAGCCGAGATCTTGTAGCGCATGGTGTGGAAGAACAGCACAGACATGATCTCCGCCATGGACGCACATGATGTGGGGTGTCTGTAGAATAACATGCCATTTACGGTGACTTGCCTTGCACTTCCAGTCGACAGTTCAGTCCACTACTCTTCTTAGCCACTACAGAAGAAGGGATAGGACCATAGTCTACACTAGCAAGTGTGGATAGATTTCAGATCCTCTGACAACATTATGGTGATAAATTTGACATGTAAAAATTTTGGTGTAGATAAATTTACAGATTTATGATGATGAATCTAATAATAGTCAACACATTGTTGACCCACTGGGCAATTCAGAACCTATCAATATTGATGCAATTAGATTGCATATCACAGAAGTCTGTGTGTGGCCTAAACCGGAACTAATGTTATAAAGTTGTTACTTAGTTATAAACTGTAACCTTAGTCTAGAACTTAAAGTATCTTTATTCTAAGACCTTAAAAACATTAAGATTTCAGAATATAAAGATAAAATTAAAAAGATTGAAATTGATTTGTTTAATTTGAGAGTGATTACAAGGGTATCTGCTCAGATAACTTTTAAGGAGACTGTACCACGGGCAAAAAAATTACCCGTGGTAATTTACAGTGAACCATGGGGGGTACCACGGGCAATAAATGCTTGTAACTAATTTTGGTGCATCATACAGAAGTTTGCACAACCTTTAAACATTGTATAGTTTGCACAAAGCTTAAGCTTCCCTCTGAATTGTGTGATGCAATACTGGCCCTAGATTGTATAAGAAAAACGTATTCATCGTTATCGTAATCGCTTACAAGTTCTGTCCACTGATAGGTTCCCTGATTTACATCAGCCAATATATATAAATATCGATCCCTTAGTCCCTTAGAAACAACGAAGGTACCACAACACCCAGACCCGAGACAATGTAGAAAACTTATTGAGATCGAACTCGGAACCTCTGAGATGGCGGCGCCTTGTAAACCAGCACGCTAACCACTCAAACATGGAGGTCGGCCAATCGGGGGGCAGAATTTTTTTTTATGCTTATGATATCAATGATTGTTTTTTTACACAATCAGACCCCTGCTATGAAATGTTTGTGGTTGTAGAGTGCAGCAACACACATGGTCGATCCCCTCCTCAGCATCCTATACTATTCTGCCAACATCCAAATATGCATACTTATCATTAACTCATGGAACTCATGAAGTTTTGCATGAATTGTAACTAGTAACCAGTACAGAAAACAAGAATGACTTAGCATAAAGTGTGCATTTAATTGCCCTACGCAAGTGTACGAGTAGTTAAGTTGTTGCTATGCTGATTTAACCTTGACCACTTGTGCTTATATTACTTAACGATAGAACTGATCGCTGCAACAGATGCAACTAGCCAATAACTCAGTTGTGTGAAATATTCACCACTTAAGGCATTATAATAGCAAAAATGATAATCTAGGATGATAATTATACCGACAGAATGTCTATTAAACATCGAATGACGATTGGTGTCGAATGACCCGGCATCGTGGGGGTCACATGCATAAAGTTACGACTTACGGTCACTTTAGTAATTTATCATATTAACTTACTTATGACGTTGCTAAAAAGTTGTATAGAGCCTTTACACCCGTTTAAATGAGGAACAGTAAGATTTAACCACGATTCCAAGAAGAACCGGCTTTTTTTAACCTTCATTAGTCCTTGGACCGAGCCGGATAAACTTTGATTAGGTTATGATAACTTACCCCGATTTTGAGGCATTTGTTGCGACGATACTGTCGATTCTGAGTTTATTGGCGATATCCTTCAAAGCCTGGAAGTCTACGTTCTTGTCTCCCTTCATTTTGGTTTTAATAAAATATAAAAATTCGTATAAAAACAAACACCACGTTCCACACCACGCGCGGGCTATCAGAAAAACGTACGTAGTTAGAGTTACGTACCTACTCTTTGAGAAAATGGAATATTACAGCTGTCAATGTCAATTGTCAAATAAGCAATTCACCGGCCGGCCGGCGTAAGGATGCATGACGAATGTCGATAACTTTGTTTCTTAGTTTACCCGGATATGTGATACCATCCGAATGTGCCTCGTAAACTTATTTTTAAGTCGACTTGTAGTTATCACCATTCTTATGGAACAAATATCATACCGACGTTTTGCAAGAGCCTGTTTGTTAGGCCTATGTGAAATAAATATATTTTGAGTTTTGCGAAAGAAAATAGATTTTTTTGTGATGTTTCTTCGGGAATATAGAATGAAAGTTTCTCTTACTAGTCAATGAGTAGGCACGCAAGCAATCACGTATAGCTATTTGGCATGACAAACTTATTAGGGCTAAAAGCAGCGCCATCTATCCAGTAATGGTTAAAATCACACATGAATATATTTTAAAATGGAGTTTTGTTTAAGGTATTATTCAAAACATTCTTACTACCGAGTGTTCAAGGACACTCACGTCTTTTTGTCTTTTTTTGTTTTACCACGTTTAACGTCAGTAATAGGACATAAATTAACAGTATAAAACAATTAACAACGAATAAACTAGTAAGATTTCAAAACGTCCTTAACTTTTTTTGTGAAAACACATTGAGTCCACACACGTCCTTAACTTTTTTTGGTGAGACAGGGAGGACTGACCTCGCCGAAGCTCTTCAACCTGTACGTAAATGATCTGATCGTGGAACTCAGCAACAAGCCAGTCGGATGCTGGATCGACGGTGTGTGTGTAAACAATTTGAGCTACGCTGACGATATGGTGTTGCTGGGTCCCACGGCTGGATCTATCAGGGAGCTGCTTAAAACTTGTGAAGAATATGCTGTAAGACATGGGTTAATATATAACGAGACCAAGAGTGAATACCTGATCTTTAAGGTTCCCCGTAAGCAAGTTGAATACGAGCCCATTATTGCACTCAATGGATCTTTGCTCAAACGAGTAACACTATTTAAATATCTAGGTCACTACGTTGCGGAGGACCTCAAAGATCAGGCAGATATTGAACGGGAGCGGAGAGCTTTAGCAGTGAGGTGTAACATGTTGGTTCGCAGGTTCGCCCGCTGTAGCAAGGAGGCGAAAATAACGCTATTCAAAGCTTTTTGTCAGACCTTCTACACGGGCAGTCTGTGGACCAACTACACCCAAAGGGCCATGGACACGCTGAGGGTCCAGTATAATAATGGTTTCAGGATGCTGTTGGGCTTGCCGCGGTTTTGTTCAGCATCTGGCATGTTTGCACAGGAGCAAACTGACGACTTTTATGCCATGATAAGGAAGAAGACCTCATCCCTTCTGGCAAGACTGCGTTCGAGCTCCAATAGCATCCTGAAAATGTTTGCTGCAAAATTGGACTCGCCGTTCCTCGAACATAGTCGTAGGGTTCTCATTAGATGAACATTTTTAAAATGTTTATCTAATGAGATTCTTTAGAAGTTAATTTTAATTTTAGCAACATTAGCAAAAATTATTACTTGTATTACTTACTAACATAGTTCTTAAGAAAATTTTACTAACAAAAAATTGGGCCATTGTTGTCTGAAATAAAGAATTTATTATTATTATTATTATTATTGAATCGTTGAAATTATGCCCTGCCCGAAAATCTAAACATTCCTGAGCCTGTAGACAAAGTGACAATCTATTAGCTAAGTTGCGAATAGAAAAGTCCAAAATGTACGGGATTGACATTAACTTACGCTATAGCATGGCGTTAGCTAAGCAACTTCTCTAATAAATGTCACTTTGTCTAGGCCCCCTATTTCTTTTTTTTTTTGTCAAAATATCAACATCTCAATCTATCGATATTAATCATGGATATTAATTTATATTTCACATCCTTTCCGACCACAGATAAACAAAAATCTACAAAAGTGACAATAGCCGGAAATCGAACTTTCAACGTCATTTTTTAATGATACCATGCGAAAATTTTAAATCTCCCTAGTTTCATGACTATTAATTACAATAAAATCAAATGGCGCAAATGTTTGTCTGTTGGCTTGTTTGTCAAGACTTACATAAATTATTATCAATTATTAATCATGTACACCTTAAGACTAAAGTAATACTTTGGTAGAATACCTATAATAGTATTCATAGTAATCGAGCGTAAGTTGAAATCAAGTATCAACTTTTGCGCTATGTAGTCTAAAATAACCATTATAACGGAAAACCTCTATTTATTAACTCAAAGCAAAATAGTGTAACAGCTGAGTCATTTGAGTTTTGACGGACCAGCAACGGACAAGTTAAGCAGAGATTGATTAGCTAAGTAGGGCCGCCGAGCCCGACGCATAAAAACGACACGAACGAAGTTTGCGGCGCAAAAACTGGCCGCTGCTTGCAGATGGTTCGCGTCATTTTGAACTAGACTTAAGTGACCAATATACATACATATTATTATACGGTGGGTTACTGTTCTATGATTTTATAATAGCTTTTTCAACACACTTGCTCTTAAAGTGGCTCTAATTTCACCGCAATTAGGCACATAACGACACTTTTAATCGCAAAACGTCGTATGATACTCGTGAGTATTGATGATTAGCGTCCTCGGCTATCTTAAGACCCTCACCTAACGGCTCGGGTCTCAATGGCGCCTCAACGGTAATCACCAACTTTACTCACTTGTACAATAAACTACAATTTCCCGCGGCTCCGCCCGTACAAAATGTTCGGGCATGTATTTGTTTGTATCTCCACGAATCTAAAAAATGTATGTATGTGTTTGTATCTCCACGAATCTTGCGGGAACCGTGGATTATTTTGATATTCAAGGGTAGATATAATCTACCACCATTTCAAATTTCAGTCAAATCGGGTCGGTAGCTGCGCCATGATGTATCTACCTAATAACAAATAGTTACTGAAATAATCGAGTGTGATAGACGACGGACGGACGGACGGAGAAAGTCTCACCATAAGGGTTCCATTTTTACCAAATTGGTATGGAACCCTAAAAATTAATTGTATAGCCAGTATAGGTATTAAATAAATAAATAAAATAAATAAATGTCATTTATTCATAAGAATGTAGGTACATTAGGTGGTCACAATAACAATCAATATCCTTGTACATTCTGCCTTATGGCGTATGAATATAAGAAGAAAATGAAAATAATGTCAGTAGTTTGATATTATCATTTTTGTAACTATCATTTTTCATAATATTGTCAATTAAGTGTAATTCAGAATGGCAATAATTAGGAACACAAACCACTCTAAAACTTTTGCCTGTATTATCGTAATACTTATACAATCCAACAAATAACAATCGAAAATAATCATATTATAGAGCAAAGGTAAACGATTGAAACGATCCGATCAAATGCGCTGTGATATTGAATTGATAAGACAAGAACACTGCCATTTCTCCACAACTACAAACTAGTGCACAAACTCGTGTATTCAAATCGTTTAGTATTTATGTCCAAGTAATAAAGTTGAATTTGATTCATTCAATGACCTTTGTAACTTGGTAAAAATTATGGGTCTTATACACACCACTATCTTATGAAACACTGTTGTGATAAACCTTATTATTATTGTATATAAGGGTTAAAATCGTATTTTTTAAGTGCACGGCAAGTTTGTAAGGCTTGCGATAAAACAGGGGTGGGTATTCTGCTGAATCGCTGACGTATCATAGGACTTTTGTTTCACCTGATACGGGCATAAACGGACATTGTATGGACAAAAGGTTATTCAATTTTATGATATATCGGAAATGACCAATATACATACATATTATTATTATGTTATAATACATTTAACAGGTACCTATTGGCAGAAACACGTTAAATTGTCTCACTCACACCAATGTAAATAGAATACTTACCTATGTCAATTATTAGCTTGATTTTTATCTCTTCTGTATTTTATATTTATTAAATAAAGTGATTGTTTTAGTCTATCATAACTATGTGTATTAAATTATGTAGGTACCTACGCCACATATTAAATTGGTTTTTATATACTATGCATTAAAAACTTTCTTTTTCCACGATGAAACTCTTAGCAGGAGTAAGGGATTCATTGTCGTATTCACCCTGCTATGATAGAAAACAAAATACGCGTTAATTGCGTCACCGAATGTTTGGATTGACCGTCATTTTGCAAAATGTCTACGTTTCCATGTGCCCATAACGTCGTTTGCTACCTAATAACACAAAGTAACTACGAATCAAGGAAAGATGTGGCACAAAGCGCATAACGCTATCCGGATAAATAAAAATAAAAACAATAAAACTGTTGTCTATGGGCAGGCGAATGGCCGCGCGGACCGGCAGTTAGGGTGACTATAATAAATATTACGAAGTAACGTTACAAAGTTGTCTTATTTATTTTCGCACTTTTCCCAGTTGATGCTAGTATATATATAAACACAAAGAGTTTATGTTAGAAAGAATAGTGTTGCCACCTAAGATATTAAATGTAAAATCTGTCAAAAAAGTCATGAAACAAAATAGAGTACAAAAATAATTGTAAAAGCCAGAATAAAGTGTATTTTTAGTAGATAGTTAAATAATAAAAAATAATACATAATTCTTTTCAATATTCAATATGAACAAATTTTTTAATGCGTCACATACAGCAAGGAATAATGATTGTTTCCGTGAATTAATTTCATGACTTTTTGACGGACTATAAATATATGGTTATCCTTAAGGGTTATTCGGAAAAAAACATGGTCTGAATTGGAAGCATTGGTCTAAAGTCTATTCAATCTCGAGCGATACCAGACGTAAACAAACCGACTGCCAGGTCATTCGCTTAAGCAGGGTTGCGCAACCTTTTTAACGTATACTAATTTTTCAAATTTAAAATAAATTTATGTTTTGACAATAATATCGTATTGTTTGAATTTTTTTAATGATATCTTGAAACTAGATTTAACATAAGTGAAAGTTTCGTGTTACGCGCCACTTCAGTGCCTCACTAGAAGCACGCTGAGTGGCACGTCAGGTCATGCAGCGCCACGCCATCCACGCGAATGGACGCTATTCTATACAATCGCTTCGAATGTTGAGACAAGTGACACGTCAATATCACGCGTCAATTAAAATATTTATTCTAGGTTTATGATTAGGGGAACAAAATAAAATATAAAATATTATCCAAATGTTTACGATAACCCCCATGACATGCTTTGACCTTGAAAGCGAAAGTCGTGAGCGGTGCGGCAGATAGCAAACAAACAAGATAGAAAGAGATAGTCATATTTTGTTTGTTCCGTCGTCGCTACTACTAAATGATCGGCTTTTGTTTACGTCTGGTCTCGCGTTTCGTTGAAAAGACTTTAGTTAGCTTAGTTGGATTTGCTCGTCCATCTGTCTGCCTCTAAGTCTGTCTGTCAGAGTCTTATAACTTAATAAACATAATTATTTTAAACTTAGCAGTTTTAAGTAAATTATGGAGTGAATGTCTGTATCCGAATATAACGTAGATAAGAAAACACACAAAAAAATATTTTTTAATTTTCACTAAAAATTTGACAATTCGAAATGCGAAACACTGTTGAGCCGGGGCAAACAACTAGGAACTATCATTCGTGGATGACCCAACTCCCAAGAGTGAGACATGTTTAGTTCTTGTCCTCAAACAATCCGCAAGCCATGGTGACCGCGGGGCGGCGGGGTGCGGCGCGGCGCGGGGGCGGGATGCTGTTTTCAAATTCAATTGCGCCGCTCGTCCCGCGGCGATCTTTCCCCGCCCGAATTGAATATCAATCCAACGAATGCAAGAATTGCTGTTATGGATATGCCCTTGGGTTTTTTACGATACGCCTGCCCCATTGGTCAATGCCCATGTCCATATTACATGTGCATACCTATTACCTATCTGTTGCAGAAACTTGTCAACCGCCCAAATGGAAAGAAATTTAATAAAATGTATGAAAAAAAATCGCTATATCGATCATATTATGTGACTCTTTAAAGAGAATATCATTATCCTAGATATATTTTATGAAACTGCACACAGCGACAAGATTCTGACGGTCATAAGAACAGGTTGGCTTTGCAAAGTCATACCAACGAATATATAATATTACTAACGTAGTCATACTAAGCTTTGTTTTTAGACTGGAACACAGCAAATATCAATGCAATTGCTGTCGTAATTATTATAGCGAGTCGGCAGTTAGGAGTAGATTAGTTTAGATTAATCCTAAGTTCCCTTGTCCACTTAACCGGTATCCAACAACCGACACCTTGTCGATCAGACACCGCGTCATCTTGACAACCGAGAGCAAAAAATTTACGAAATGATCACCAATAATTTCGCTGTGTCGGTGGTATCATTAAAATGGATCGATAATGCTGCCGATCCGAAACGCATCTGAACTATCAACATCGACATATAAGAATCATAATTATTTCACTCGTTATGGCTACCGGCAACCGATACGAGAAGCCTCTAAGTGCTTGTTGTCAGTTGTCGGTTGTCGTAAGAGTCCATCCACATGTTTCTACAGTGTTATGCGGGGTCAGTCGCATTGCAAGTGGCGTAGAAATAGGAAATTGTGAAAGGGCGAAGTTTCCCAGCTCGGGGATAGTTGGGGATCGTGTCTCCCGCCGGCTGGAATTGTTTACCTTGCCTATTATCATTCTTTGATTCCTTTGTCGGTTGTTGCTTTTGTTTCAAATGATAAACCTCCTGACTTGAGCAGGATAAACTAACATGTTTTGATGATACTGTATCAATGGCATTTTAGGCATATTTTAGGTCATTACCTATAAAAAATTGGTTCTAAATTATTATTTTGGGGATATATTGCCGGGAAGCACAGAACTTTGCGAGAATTACTACATACCTATCGGTTTGAACTCTGAAGAGTATTATTCAAAAGTATTGGAATTTAGACGTAAGGTGACACGCAAGAAAAGCTGGTATCTCAGGAAGAGAATGTCAAGTGTCAACTGCAGTCCAGTGCCTTTAGTCAAAGTGAGTTGTAGGTACACCGTCTGAAGTGCGTAGTAAGCAGTAACTTTTCTGGTGGTAGAAGTTGGGACTCTTGTGGAGTTCGTTCATGTAGGTACTACGTCAGTGCAGTTATGTAGTAATGCATTTCGGTTGAAGAGCACTTCTACGCCGACATGATTTGTCCAGTAATCAATTGATACTGCTAACTGATGTCTTAGGATGATGAGCACAGTGAAGTAAGTCGTACTCAGGTATGCAAAATTGTGGGACGAACTGCATCTGATATGCTTCAGTACCCAATGTTTGTGTAATGTAGCTAATCAAAAATTTCACACAGTTATAGTCGATAACGAGACAGTAATTTGTGAACATAGATCACTCTTGTAATCCTCTTGTAACACGATTAGCGTGTTTGTTGTCACTGCGGCGCCGGACCGCAAGACGCCGCGTGCCGGCAGCGTGCCACTGCAGGCGTGCCGCGTGCCGCCACGTGCCTAACTTATTAAACCGAGACAAAACGAAGGGTTAAAAAGACTTGTAAACAGTGTGTCATTTGATTCCGCCATGAAATCGCCATGTTATCGGTATCTGTGGAAGGCTTAACCTAATACTTAGTTGTGCAAACAGGGTTGTAATGAAGAATCATTTAAAGGGCAGTGACAACTGGCAATAAATTGATGATAAAAGCTGTAAAACGATGTTTGTTTTCGTAGGCATATTAGATTATAATTGATAATTTTGGAAGCCCTGGGAATGGGAATTACCGTAATGTATCTAACATTTTTTAAATAATAAATCCACTAAATTGTCAAAAAAGAGGGAAGAAACGTCGCCAGGTTGCAGAAAAATAGCAATGTAGGTATATCAACTTCAATGCTTTCTGGTAGATGAATCTAGGAAATTGTTAAGAAATAATATGTACTTAACTATTCACAATTGCCAGGAAATTATGCCCCCTAATTAGGGAAAGTTTCTTTTAAATATTTTCTAACTATTGAGGGAAAAGAAATGATTTGTTAATATTTTTATAGTTTTCTTTACATTCTTGTAGCAAAGAGGTATAGGTACTTTAATTAATAACCTGTGGTTTATTAAAAATATCCAACTTACAGGGATTTTCAGCTTAACTGGTAACACTACGTCCGTTGAGTAAATTATGTATAACTTAATGTTAGGTCCTTGGTTTCGGTAACTTGAATCGCAAACACAAATTGTGCAAAATGTTAACGCACGCAATAAATAATACAAACATTATAAGACCATTTGCAAACTACACAAAAGACGGTCTTATTAATTCCGAACTAAGTGACGACTTAAGCTGTACTTCAAAGTTAAGTTACATCTAAGTTGTAGGTGGCATTATAGCGAAGTATAAAATAATATTAAGTAGGTCGCTCAAGTACAGGGTCTACTCATGGCTTTCAAACCGTTTCTACTGAACATAGGTACTTGGGTAGGTCCGGTTTGTATGGTCTAGAATCGTGGCTTCTATAAAAAATGTTGCACATAATACCTATGCATTTTAGCAGTATTTCGTAGTTCAACGTCTAGCCTGAATCATTGTCCAAAAAAGAGCAAGCCATTGTGTCACCAGACCCCTGGCATGGGTAGGGGATAAAAAATTTCGTTATCTGACAGCGGATAAAATTTTTTTCTTCATCGACTAAAGCAATGTAAGGTAGTACCTAGTATTGGTCTAACTCTGTTTGTAATATACGTGAACGGACGTATATTACAAACAGAGTTAGACCAACGGAGCGGATATGAGGTGAGCAAAGCAAAGCTATGCTGCAATGCAATGCAAGCGCAAGTACGGCCTCATATGGAGTACTATTCCCATCTTTGGGCTGGAGCACCAGCCGGTTACCAAGTACTTCATCATTGTAGACGACCATAGTCTCAGTATCACTGGTATCACGTTGGAACCTTAAGAACACCATATAGAGATGTCAGCTCTCTATGTGTGTTCTATCGACTGTTCAATGGGGAGTGCTCTGAAGAGCTGTTTGAAGTGATTGCTCCTTTCACTTTCTCTGTGCATACACTCCGGCGTAGAAACATGTTCCATCCATACCACCTGGATGGCTGGCAATCAACGACCAACCGGTATACCAGATCCTTCTTTCCACGCACGTGCAAACTATGGAACCAGCTACCAGCAACAGTGTTCCCTCAAAACTATAACATGGGGTTATTCAAGGGGCGGATAAACAAACTTAAAAGCCGGCAACGCATTTGCAGTTCCTCTGGTGCTGCAAATGTCCATGGGCGGCGGTAATTGCTTACTCATATGTCCCGCGCTCGTTTGCTCTCGATGACTATAAAAAAAAGGCGTGTGGCACTCGGAGACTGCCGCGGTAAAGCTATTGCATAGAATTTAAAGTTATTTTTAGTTTTGCCATCAATCGAAAAGTAGAACTTTTGGTACCAGGCTGCCATGGAAAGCAGGGAGTGCAACTTCACAAACTTTTTAATTTTTAGTTTTTAGTTTGTTTTTAATGACTTTTTGAAATATCACGTGCGTGATATTTCAAAAAGTCATTAAAAAGTTCTGCTATTTTTTGATAGATGGCAAACTAAAAACTAAAAAGTTGTGGAGTTACGCTCCCTGCTTTCATGCTAGCCTAGTACCAAAAGCTTTACTTTAGGAGTGCCAGGTTATTTTAGTTACGGAATTTCTGGATTCGGTCTGCACCGCCAAAGCCCGCGATAGAAGCTATGCAATAGCTTAAAAAATGCAATTTTTTGAGCTCAATTAATCAGAAGGTATTGCAATAAACGGCTAACGTGTAATTAGTCTAATATTTGCAAGAAACTAAATGAAATGGGAATCAGGCGGGCTGATTCTGCGCAACCACCTTAAGAGGTAAATATTTTTGCGAGTTACAATCGCTCGGGCTCGCTCGTATTATTCAAATGTGGCCAATAACAGAGCATTTACGGCCGCGCATAAAACTACAATCCAACCGAACGAATAAATATCCCGACCTCTGTAACTTATAACCTTTGCCGGGACCATAGAGTGTTCCTGCCCCCTTACTGGAAGAGGCACAGCGGGGTTATAATAGAACAAGGTTTTCCATTTACAGCCAACGCCATCTATGGACAGTCACTGACATGCGGCTGTCAATAGATAACGCTGGCTGTAAAGGCGGCGCTACACTACTCGCGAAGTTGACCGAAGTGAGACCGAAGTTGAACGGAGCGAGCAGTGTGGAGGGTCACTTCGTCTAACTTCGCCAACTTTCCTTAGTAATTCGGTAAACTTTCTGAGTACTTCACCGAGGAACTTCGTGAGTAGTGTAGAGGCCGGGTAAATGTATGGGGGAATTCGATTCGTTTGTGCGATGCAGGTCGACTCGAAATTCGTATTTAAAAACCTGCAGTACTAACCCCACAGACTTAATAAAATATGTTTCACGTTGTATACCTATAACGATCCCGGTAAAACTATAGGCTCTTATGGAGAATCAGAGCTCTATCAAATTCACGTTCGGAGAGCAGGTTTGCACCAAAAAGAACTGGCAAGAAACTCTGCATACGAGCATCCGCGCACCATTCAAACAAATTGACACTCGCACTACAAGAAAAAGTTAACGCACTCAGGGAGCAGTTGTTGTAATAGATGAAAATAGTAAAGATAGGCCGATCCGAACATTTTACGTAAACCTTCTTCATACAAGCAAACAGTAGCGTTATCTGTCAAAATCCCCGCCGCCGCGCCGCCGCTGACCGAACTACCACGTGGCCTTATACTGTTGGTACTAATGACACCCATAAACTGGCGACATTTTTCGCACTGTTCGCCCTGTCTTTTGTATAAAAGTCTGTGGAAGGGCTCTATCTAGTCGGAGCGCAAACGACGACCTATTATTATAAATATATGACTTTCCTTGAAGCCTCTTCTAGTAGTATGTAATACGTACATTATATCCGTGTACAGTTATAATAATACAGGCCATAACACAGTTGTTATTGGCACCGCAGCATACCCCTCTCTGCAACGACCGGACTGAGCTTAATTTTGCACCTGCTCCGCTTATACCACCACTCGTGCAGCCCCCGGCTTGCCTTGCCTCACCTTACCTCATTAACTGATCTTATACCATAAGTTAGTCCCAACCCATTGTATGTCCCACTGTTGGGCACGACTTTCCTCTCAATATGAGAGAGATTTGGCCATAGGTAGACCTTCAGGTTGGTCAAGAGTGTGGGTCCGCGGGCTTCGCATACCTTTTAAAAGGGTTCCATAACATTTTGATAAAAGTGGAACCCTTATAGTGTGACTTTCTCTGTCTCTCACACGCGATTATTGCAGTAACTATTAAAGTTATCGACTAGGCACTGCAAAACATTCATGCTGATCACAAAACCAATGTCCAGTTGTGGGAATCGAACCCACGACCTTTTCGGTGGTCAACATTATGGTGAACTCTCAGGCAAGCAAGTTTCCTTCACCTTTAAGCAAGTGTTATGTTCCACAAACACACTTAGGTATCAAGTCCGAAAAGGAGTTGCTTGATTCGAACCCTGACTCTCTGACAAAAGGCGGAGATGTTAACCAATGGGCTATCACTATTTACAAGTTAGAATTACTGTTCGCAATGTCCTAATGAATGTCTCACCCCCGGAAAATGACTTGGAGGTACGTTTTTGCAGATATGGTTATAGGGTACGGTGATGACCAATTTTACTCTGCTACTTTTTATTCGAACACACGATAATTGTACCTAGAAACTATAGCTAATTTAGGTTTTTTTAATAATATATTTTTAACAGGAAAAATTTTTTTTGGTCCTTTTTACAAAGTCACATCAAACATTTCAATTTTCATTGTAATTTAATTTTAAATAACATACTTCTTCTGCAAAAAATATTAAAAAAGGGTGTCTGATCTAGTAGGTACAAGTATAAGGGTACATAAGAATTGTAAGAAATATAAGTATAAAAAAATAATGAAGTCACAAAAGTCATAATAGTATCGGATCAAATTCTAATAATGAATTATTGAAATATTAATGACGCATGAACAAGGATCTCTTGTATATTGATTCTTATGCATGCCTTAAAAAGGTAAAAACATTGACACGTTTGTATATAAAAGAGCACCTCAAATAGTATGGAAACTAAAATTATTATCATAGTAAAATTGGCACTAATATAATTGGAAAGAAAATGGATAAAACCTATTTTTTGCCTACAGCTTCTTACCCATTTAAAGTGTCAAATATCGACATTACCTAATCTGCATTTATTTGTGTTGGAAATCAGTTCCAGGTGTAGGGCGGAGTAGGGCGGGCGGCCTGGGCGGCGTAGGGCGCCGCAGGTGCGATACGTGTAAACTTTTATGATTTGATCTCACCGACTTCAAATCTTTTCATAGCCTTACCTTTTTTCCTTGAGATTACCTATTTCGATGTTTAAACTATTCAAAGCTTATTTTATGGCAGGCTACAAAACTTTTATTTGTTATACACTTTGTTTTATTTTTAGGTTTCATCCGTATTCGTTATATCTACCGTATGTGTAAACCTAGACTGAATAATAATAAGTTTTATCTACATACTAATTATTATTGTATCTACTCGTAAATATTTTCATAGGTCCTCCTGCTAAAATGATAGCGGCCAAATGTGAGTCAGTGGAAACACAGACTACCATGACAGTACACACACAAGTTCTACTTAGTACTTACGAGTATACTAAATGTTTATAAAAGCAGCTAGTAAGTGACTAAGTAATACAGACAAAAACCTCGATGACCGCTGCAATCTCAGCACGTTTTAAGAGTCCTGTGAACTACCATGTCTCCCATACAAACGTAATACCAAAATCATTTGTAATTCGTATATATTTCGATCATTTTGTGGTGTTATTTGGGTTCGTATAGTAATAATCTATGCTCCTGGCCATATCTGGTTCCGAAATACTGTTGTTAAACGAAATTGTAAACGAATTTAATTTTGCTTATTTTTATGTCAAAGAGGACATGTTTTCTGCTTATTTGTTTTGTAATAAAAACAACACTATCTCACGTCGCATTAGTTCAGGAGCACAGTTTTTATTGTACAGCTAAAGAAATACACCAATTACAAATGATTTGGTATTTTGCATTAACGGAGACATCGTAGTTCACAGGCCTCTTAATTGACTATACTTACAGTACGTTAGTAATATTATATTATATTCGTTGCTTACAGCAAACCTTTTAAAAGTCCAATTAGGAGAAAGGCTATATATTTTCTCCGCCTAATTTTAGTTGTCAGTCCAAAACTCAATCCTTGGATCGAATATTTTGGCTAACACTGCACTTTGTTTTCTATGCTATACATACCTACTATTAAGTTTGGATAATTAAGATTTTATATCATCAATCAGAGATAACGTAGGCTTTTATTGAGGCTTTCTTCAGCTATATAAGAAGTGACTAGAATTTTATATTGCAATAAATAATAAATTAATATGTTAGTTTCCAATAAAATCTTACCAGAAACAATGATAGAGCGGGTTAAGAGGCAATCACCCGCCTCCGCTGAAGCAATATTATTTTTATTTGTTTTTATATTATTCCTTCCTTTTATAGCGCACCGCGCTGCCATATTTAAATTTTATTGGCCTTAATGTTGCCACACACGCTACTCCTTCCAATCTCGTACCTATAACGTTGCAAAATTGAAAAGCAACCGATTTTTCCTTATATACGAGTGGATAGAGTAGAAATCAAAGGATTTTTGAGGGTTCTAAAATTTGTTAGGATTACAGATGTTAGGAAAATAGAGGCGATTTGGAAGCTATGTTTTTATTCGGATCGAGGTCATTTCATCTGCGTGGGGTTGGCTGCTCACCTGTGTTTTGATTCCAGCGGCAACTTTCAAGTTGTCGTGGGGTTCTACGAGTCAAAGCAAAGCGCTTGTTTTGTTAAACGTTATATCAAAGTCGTTGCCTTCGGCTGTTATGAAGGACTTGATTTCATTTGAAGTACTCGGAGGATATTGTTTTATTGAAATGTTTAACATTATTAAAGAATAAAACATGTTATATTATTCGACTAATATCTAATCTGAGGAATCCGTGCTTTTTTAAAGGTAATTGTATCAAAAAGATTTTGATTGTGTCTAATATAATTATTTGCGTAGGTAAGTATATTATGAGCTAAAGATTAATATATACTAACTAACTTTACAGTGAAAAACAAGGTTTGTATACAGATTTTAAATCGCTACCGATGCAAAATCTTTTAAGTACTAACTTTAATATTAGGGACCTAAATCTAAGTTTTTTCTACTAGTAGAGATAAGTAGAAAACAATGGAAGGAGAGCAGTGCATAGTCTCGTATCAAAGTAATTTTTTTGAAGTAATTGATACAAAATCTGTCATCACAGAAAATTGTGCTAATTGTCCATATTGTTAAGATGACAGCGAGGTGTTAAGACGTGAATTTTTTCCACCCCTAATTAGGTGGAGGGGGGCGCCGCCTGCGTCTGAAGGGGGATAAATCATCCACGCTTATTAAAACTACCCGACGAATCGAAAACCTTTAAGATTCCCACCTCGGTATATAAACCGCATTTGAAATGGAGCTCTGGAATTTGCGGATAAAGTTTATTTTACAATGAAGCGAAAGAAAAAAATTCATCTGTTTGCAATAAGAGGTAATCGCAGACTGAATAAAGAAAATAGACGTTAGGCCAGTCACCAATACTGCTCGTGCAATATAAAAGAATAATTTTTATACCTTATAATTACTATTCGAAACTAGAGGCGAGTAGGTACTGTATATAATATCTAGTTAGGTACAACTTATTTGATTTCTGATAAGCCTTCCAGATTTTAACAACAATGACACAGACGAGTAGCTTTTCTCTTATATTATCTTAAATTCAAAACTTTAGACTTGTTGGTGGCGAGATGTTGAAGTTGGAAATGAGATGGCAGTCTCATAATATCAGTATTCCGTCCACTTATTCCCAAATTGATTAATAAGAAAATGACAAAATGGGGTACGCTGAAACTTACATGTGCCTCAAACAGATTTTTTTAATCAGATGACCACGATCGCCTCTGCCGAGAGCGAAATAACGAAAACAAAACGACGAACAAGAACACAAAATGTCCATTTGAATAAAGGTGCAACAATTTTTTAATTGAATTCATTACCAAGTCGCAATTCTTTGCTCTAAAGTTCTTATTATCTGTACTCGAAGAGGGCTCGGGCAAAACCAAAACCAGAGGCTTTTACGATTATAATTCTGACTTCTGAAAGGAGAAGTATCTCAGTAATTTAGCTGATTAGTCACATAATTATGAAAATGATAAAGAGGAGGGACTTATTGTGCAATGTGCATCTGAAAAGCTTTTCTGTGAGTATAGTTTTGGTGCTGGAAAGCGGAATTTTTAATAAGTTTGAAAATCAATCACTGTAACATCGTGTATCTCACGTTTTATTCATCACTATTATTTCAAGTTGTTATTTTAGTGAATTGCTCTACATACGAGTAGGTATAATGTTAACGTTAGCTCCAACCTCGTTCCTCTAATAGTCTGTGTCGGCAATAAGATTGGAAAAGTAATTCTTTTTAATATAATCGGTAAGTGCTGTGAATGATTGTTGTTGGTGCAAATTTACGACGTTTAACTGCGAGTTTCTGATATTAATTTTCTTTGTAGAAGGTGACTTTACCTGTTATGAAAATCTGAAACCAGGGTTATGAAAATTGTGAGAGGAAAATGATGGTAACTGTCTGGCAAAATAGTCTTGAAATAATAAAAACGGACGAAAATAAATCAAATAAGTGGACAATTGAATTAACCGAAACATCATAGATAAAGGTAGTGTTAGGGTTAATGGGCTAAAACGGTTATTTAAGCTATTTTTAACAACCTGCAAGTTCCCTCAAAGCAAAAACACGGTTGGATGAAACTCGATAGAAATTACTCCCAAAAGTTGCTTTACTCTTTAATTTATAACTTATCGGAAATCACAATGGATATAACTGTAATTTTTTGGTTTAATGTATCGATAACAATAATATCCAAATACGCTCAGAACACATTTTTGATTGTTTATTTTTTAACACTTTTTAGGGTTCCATACCAAAATGGTAAAAATGGAACCCTTATAGCGAGACTTTCTCCGTCCGTCCGTCCGTCCGTCTGTCACATTCGATTATTTCAGTAACTATTGAAGCTATCGACCTGAAATTTGGAATAGTTGTAGGTAATTGCGGCGCGACGTTATTGCAATCATAAAAAATTGAAAATCTTTTTTATGTTTATTTAAAAAGGGGGGAAAACCGGGTAGTCAAAATTTCAGAATGAGATAACAATATTGAATAGGGTATCATATGAAAGGGCGTTACTTGTGTATTCTAAAACCGATTTTTTTTTATTTTTATGCCTGATAGTTTTCAATTTATTGGGCAAACTGTCGAAAAAAATACCGTTCCCCTTATCTCCGAAGTTTACCAATCGAAAAATCTGAAATAATTATGATCAATAGAAGTATACGTATATTTTACAGGAAAAATAAAATCAACTCTCTAACCATTATACTTTTTTTGATAAAAACAATAAACCGCCAAAAACAAAGTTAGGTTTGCGGTTCGCCAATAAAAGTACCTACATGTAAATTATACTCGTAAATTCATGAACAAAAGTGATTCTTTCAATGTTTTACTTCTTTAATGGTATGGAACCCTCGGTGCGCGAGTCCGACTCGCACTTGGCCGGGTTTTTTTATTATACTTAGACTTATTTGTTAAGACGACCGAATGGCGTAGCGGTAGCGAACCTGCCATCTTCGTCGGAGTTCGTGGGTTTGATTCCCACTACTGGTAAATGTTTGTGGGATTAGCGTGCATGTTTTCCAGTGTCTAATGGAGAGAAAACTGACGTTACTTATGACCCATTATAGAGAAAGAGGTCATAAACACCAAAGAGATCTTATCTGTTTCTGAACTAGGTATCTAGTTTCGTGAACAACTTATCGAACAAAGAAGACAGTCTGTAATTTTTTATGTTTCGATACGTAAGCTATTCAAGATAATCGATATATAACATGGCTAGCCATACTGATCTGAGAAATAACAAACACTACACAGGTTGTAGTAAATATCTGTGATTACAAGTCTTAAGCACTCGTAATGAGAGTGGCTAGGGGTTTGGGGGGTCACCCGCGCGGGGGTGTCACGGCTCGGGGGGGCTAGGTGGGTCACATTATTAGCCCCCGCTTGATCCCGTATAAATTACACCCACTGATCGGAAACGATTGCTGGTGTATACAGGGGGTTCAATAATTTTTGTCGTAGCTAATTTGAAAAATGTTCCAAATGGTGGAAAAATATTCGTCTTGCGAGCTTCCGTTGCATAAAGGGTTAAAATAATGTATGAAGATTGGCGGAATTGCATAATCGACTTGTAGTTATCACCATTCTTATGCAACAAATATCATACCGACAATTTGCAAGAGCCTGTATGTTGGGCCTATGTGAAATAAAGATATTTTGAGTTTGAATTCAATAGTATAATTTAATTGAATAGCATAATTCGAAGATTTGATTATTATCTTCGCTCTAGATTAGTGAAAAACCGTTCTATAAAGTATGACAAAATGGTTGAGTTTTAAAGATACAAATATAATAATTAATATGTGTAGAAAAATATGCAATATCAATCTTTGGCTGCAGCATACACACAACATCAAATGTCATTGTAGAGTCTCCATCTTAGCGCGTCTTATCCAGCACAGTTGAAGTTTCAATATTTATCTTTTCCTCTAATGACTTGGGTGAAGCCACGGGTAAAAGCTAGTATAAGTAGAACCTTTATCACAAACTTGCGGTAATCAGAGCACTAAGTTTTTTACTTAATCTTTGAAGTAGGAATTACTGTCGTTTTCTAAACGGATACTGGATAATGGATGGATGGATCGGACCTTCTATTTTTAAAAGTAATTTTAGGGACTCCAACTGCTATTATAGACTTAGAAAAAAGAAAAATCAGTAGAGGTAGATAAACTATGAACGGATGTCTGAAATAATTTTCTGATCTGCCTGTATAAGCCAATCGAAGGCCCCTTTCATTCGAGCATATTTTCATAAATGCAAACATTCAGAAAGAATTTCCTTCCAAAGCTCATAAATATTTCCCACTTTTACCGTTCCAAAGGCAATTCTCACAAATGAATTCCGACCTTATATTTTATGGTACAAAGTTGTAATTATAATCGCAGAGTTGAGTTATAAGCGTGTTTTAAAAAAGCCGAGCGGAAGGCGAATTAAAGATTAATCCGATTCTTCAATAAATATCCGAACGATTCGTTCTGAAATTGGAATCGAAGAATTGAAACTTATTTGGGATCCATTTTGTAGATGAGGTGTTTTTTTCATTGTTGACTTATGGGTTGGCCCCTCTGGGTGGGGGGGATTTAGGGTCCACTTTTTGGCTACTCTTTGGATGACAAAACTGTTTTTTTTTTCCAGGACGACTAATCGTCTGATTGCTAATGAATCTTAAGTTTGTTTATACTGAAAGATGATTTGTTAAGCGAAAATCCCTCTTTACTTTAGTTGAATTTTACAATTACTTGGTAGGTACTTTTTCAATCTGCGTGTTTGTCTCTATAAATTATGATTGGACGAGTACATACGTAATTTAATATTAAACCGAAAATATATGAATTAACCTAAGATATCCACAGATATATTAAGTCTTATGGCTCAGTACCTACCTGCTATGCACTTGAATTCCAGGGGAGGTCTGAGGTTTGAGTCTTGACCTCTGAAACTATTGCGATGTTGAAAATTAAATGTCACAAAATTCACGATCTTTTCGCTTTAAAACTTGACCCTGAGAGTTTTCAATGAGTTTCGTCATAGCTATCTATCAATACGTACTTGGAAATGGCCAAAAATCTGTGGCATTACTAATTTTATCATATAAACCATCATTAAAAGTCAAAACTCAAACCAAATATAAAGCAAGCGATTCTAATGGTGTCTCGGAGCCTAGCAGCGTAGCACACGTCTGGTAGACAAGAACCCTTAAATCGTTTAAAAAGTTATTCTTAAAATCAAAATAGAACTAAAGTCAAAATTTTTTTCTTTCAGGGGAATCTGCAATCAGTTTTCCAGAACTTTAAGCAGATGTGTTCAGGGAATTCTCGTGCAGAGTGTGTCCTCCATTGAGGGCATCTACTCTTAAAAGTCGTTTAATATATTTTTTCTTTTGAGTCTAGTGGCGTAATCACGTGTTGTAAGCTTGCAAAGTCAAAATGTTTCTTCTTTCACTTAGGCCTTACTAACAGGCATTTATGAAATGTCGGACTCTACCGCCACTTTCGTTGTTGCCAATTCGTGTTCTACACCGAGAAGAGCGGGCAGGAAACTCAGCACTTAAGAGTCTTTACTAGTCATCAATAGTATAGGTAATTGTTAAGCTTGCCTATACCAAACTCCTCAGAACCAAAAACACTTAAGTAACAACCAGTCGTTTTAACATCGCGCAAACACAACGCTTTTCCTCACCGCACATGCATTTTCAGCTAATCAGAAAATATGTGTTTCCAAGAGCGATTTACAGATCAGCGGCGACCGCAGGCGAGGTGCTGGCTGGTGGGATGTGGCGCACTTAGAGCGTGTAACTCGTGGCAGGTCGAGGGCGGGCGGCGCCGGGCGGACGCGCTAGCGCATCGTAAATCGCAATTTGCAGCCTACATTGACAACTTCGCTCTGGTTATATTGCCCTAAGACGGAGTAGAGTTGACATAATATCATCTTATTTATTTATTTTATTTAGTTATACAGTAACAGAATATGTTATTTAAAAATTGGCAAGAAAAGTGTCTGTACCTATCTCACAGATTTACAATAGGTCGTCGCTCGCGCTCCGACTAGATAGAGTCTTTCCTAACTACGACAGCTCCGTGAGTGTGGTAACTTTTTTTAAGTAGTGTGCTGTGTGAGTGTGTCAATTTGAAATTTGTAGGTGCGCGGATGCTAAAAATTGTGTAGCGACTTGGCGCGGGTTTGTCAACTTGGACAAAGTATATAATGCCGCACTTTTGAAGTTGAAGGCGGCCTCTCGGACCTCTATGCATTATCTCTATAAGAGATTTCTCCCGGTGGTATAGCTAGTGGGAGAGGTGAAGGGCAAAAGAAGAATCTTGTTGTACTGTTACAATTAATAAAGCACAAAGTTTGGATGGATATATTAGATCCATGCAAACATAGATCAGTGATTCTGTGTCGTTCTGTTTGTAGGTAATTAGTAACCTTCACTGGGTTATATTAACTAAAAAAATGCAGGCAAAAACCCTTTTTTTGGCATTCTTTTTTTCTTTTAAAACAGATTATATTCTCTCTCTAATGTGAAAGTGCTGAGAAACGGGTGGATTTTAAGTCTTGTCACATCGTGTTGTCCTTTACATTAGCGCCATTTTACAGTTTTGACAAATTAAAAATGCAAAGTCGCAAACAATTTTTAGTATTTAAATAAAATGCTTAAGTAGATTTGTAGCTCTGTGGCGATCGACGTTGCCACTTCCGTGCACTTAGGGTTGTCACGCCTTACATTATTGCTAATCGACTTTCCCGCCCCCTGCCACCCCTATCACAAAAAGAAAGGATTTTGGCGTTAAAATGTGCTTTTAACTCTGCACTGGCTAATGTATACTAGGGTGTTTTTTGCCAATTTTATATTTTAAAACGTGTTGCCAAATTACGGACAATCTATTTAGTCGACATTTAGTATGGCAGAAAATAGACGGCCGACGGCTTTCGTTGGAAAAAAGGAAATATAATTTAAGATGACAGACAAATAGACAAACATACAAAAAGGAAAAATAAGGGAGAAAGGGTTATTTTATTAAAAAAGATATAATAGGCTCGATTTTTCGAAATTTGATAACTAATCCTCGGTAGTATAGTGGTAAGTATCCCCGCCTGTCACGCGGAAGACCGGGGTTCGATTCCCCGCCGGGGAGATTTTTTTAATATTATTTTTGTATCCTGCCAAGAGTTTAGATTTAGTAAATATTAATAAATTGATAATATTATTTTGTAGACATTGATAATGCTTATCTGTTGATACGGAGATATTCGGAACTTACCCTGAACTATTTACTATCTTATACTTATTTTATACCTACATAGAATTTAGATCTACATAACGGACAACCTATAATTGTTGAAACAATTAAACATAGCTCAAGAGAAATAACAACAATAATTACACAAACAAATAAACAGCTATAACTCGCGGGCAGCTGCGGCGGCGACCACTCACCACCGGCCGGTGATCACTGACCATTGTTAATGATAATGAGTTCTCTTTAGTTCGCACTCACTAAACTGTAGCTTCTCCGAAATGGTTGCTAATGAGTTAATGATTAACAAATAAATTGTAGCAAGGTCTTCTATAAACTTCTAATGGCCGTTCCCAATATCCTATCTATCTGTAGTTTCCCTTACTAAAGATAGAAAATTGAAATAATTTATAACTAATATGGAGCTTATGTCAAACTGATATCTCTAGTAGTGATATCTCTAATAAAAGACAGATATTAATTTCGGATGTAAGAGTACCATTTCGTACTCACTATATTTGAAGGATAAAATAACCCAAATTGAATAACAATACGAAAGGGAATTTCTGGAAATGGTACATTCTATCACCTTTTAGATATTTTAGTTATGCACAATACATTTAAAATAGCTATATATATAAAAAATAGTATCTATAAATGAAAGGATTTGTCGTGAAAAACTTAAAAAAAAAGACTCATTTTTCTGTAAAAATTGTGTGTGGTGTTTCATGTGGAACAGTGAATCTGTGCATAGCGTTGCTGCATATTGTACAATACAGGATCTTTTCTAGTAGCGAATTATACCAAAAAAATTAATCTGTCCTGGTAATAAAAATAGGATCAATAGAAGATTAAAAATAAACGGACTACTTGTACAAAAGAACTCTATCGAAAAACTAGACATAATTAGAATCAGTAGACCACCAGTAGACATTTACCAACCTATACTTTTTGCAGGAAAAATATAACCACTTCAATATGTTACACTGAACAAAAAATGTATTTTATACTTTTTTTTATTATGGATAGGCTTGCGCTTGACTACAATCATATCTGATAAACAGAAATGATGAGGTCTAGGATGGAGCGCGCTTGCCTAGAAAATGCCTTTCCACTCTTCTCTTGAAGGCACTCAGGTTGTACTTGGCTGGGAACACAGAAGCTGGAAGGGTGTTCCACACCTTAGCGGTACGTATCAGAAACGTGGAAGAAAATCGTTTCTTTCGAGCTTGCTGGACATCAACCACATAAGGATGCCACTTCTCCCGGCGTCTTGCGGTTCTATATGGTAGAAAGGTGAAGGAGGTACTAGATTGTGGATACTTACGGTTTATATACCTTAGTAGAAAAAGCCTACCTACGAATCTGCAGAATTCATAGTTTTATAAATGAATAGTGTATTCAAATTCACTTTTCATTTATAAAATTATACCTAGTGTGTGAAGCACTATAACAATAAAGTAAATTGGAATTCATAGTTATTATTTAGGTTACACTCTTGGGACCAATCTGTCCCTTTATAAAGAAAGTAGTTAAATAAGTACTCACGAAATTTTTAATCACAAGTCAGAGCACAATATTTAAGCGTGTCCCCCTTTGTTGTAAAACAAAAATTAAACAGCTGCGAATACTTAGGTGTTTATTGAATTATTATGAATTGCATTTTGTATATTTAATTCTCAATATAAGTATAACACACTTGTAGTATACTTTCATTGTATACGGCAACTTCGCACCTTCAGATATTCAGTTTATTATCTATTTTTAAAACTTACCGCCCGACACACCCACGTTGGAACACGTCGTACGAGCGAGCCTCATTCTTTTATTGTGCGCGGCAACGAGCACTCGACTACAAAAACACGTCTCGTTTTTGTTAATTTAGGTTCAAAGTGAAAAAAATTAAGTGTTCAGTGTTAAAACTTGCTTAATTTTCTATACTGATAATGCTTAGACGCTAGTAAAAATTATTATTATAACAAAAATAAAATAAAATCAAATCATATAATTGTGCATTCATCTTCGTCAGACTCCGAGGAAAGAGGGTAAGTGAAAATTAACCTTTTTTCCAGATATCACATCAACTCAAATATCAATGCTGACGAAAGTGTGTCCAAAAATTGAAATCCTAAGGCATCTCTAAGCTAACTTGGAGGGTATCACATTGAGGTTATCACGAAAGTATAGCATGATGCGCGAAATAGTCCAGGCATCTCTAAGCTAGCTTGGAGGGTATCACGTTGAGGTTACCACGAAAGCATAGCATGATGCGTCAATGCTCCTGGAGGTTGACTGCGGGTCAACACGAAGGATTCTAAAAAAAAACTCAAAGGACTTTGCGGATACCAACGGGGGACGATGTCGGTGTGGCGCTGTTCTCGGCTTCACTACAAGTGGCTCCGCATGACCTCCAGGACTTTGATCCCGAATTGCTATCGGCGCTCAGTCACAAGAACTATATTAATGGTTAGTCCCGACAGTTGTAAAATTCTAGCCGACCTTCATTGCAAAGAATCAAATAGTTTATTTGATATACTTGCCTGGCTTATGAATAGCCAGTTAAATGTTATAGCCTTTTATCAGTGATAACTATTTCACGACTTAAAAACTAATTCCACGAGGGTACCAACGCGTCGAATTTTTCTAACTATGTACCTACCTACAACTATATACCTACAACAATAATGTTTAGATTTTGTGGTGGAAAATAATTTTACTTACTTTCGAAAATTAATGTTCAGATTGTGTAATGGGATGATAATTTAACTGTTAGCTCAAAACTCAATAAGTTAACAATATGATGTATAATGTACCATTAGTCTGGAAGTTTCATTGAAGTGAATTGTTAAATTCTTTCTGAAACTAATAAAAATCTTAAACCACAACGCGTCCTGAACTGAGAAGAAGCTTAAGTATTGACAAATGACATTTTGTTTCGACAAATGATAAGTAATTAAAGTTCACGAACGGGACCAGATGTTTTTTCGGAGAAATAGTTTCGCAGCAGTATAGCAGGTATATGCAGCAGTATAGTAGTAGTATAGCAGGGCGCGGCGGGCGACTTTGCTATCGACACCCACCGCTGGGACAGCGCAATCTCGTTTCTCGAGAAACTAGCTGGCCCCCTCTCGTTACGGCTCGGCCAGCAGGGGGGGGGGCGTGACACACTTGAGTATTGGCGATCAGCCGCGAGGAAGATGCGACGTGACAGTGAGTTTCCAGCATCAGCCACAACAACGACCAGGTTCATCGACGACGCTAGACATTAAGGTACCTATATGCCAGTTGTCTTCAACATTTTGAAGTTTATTGGTTACATATCACTGACAAGGAATCCGTCACGATCTATAATCTAGAATTTCGGGAGTTATAATAAGTGAAGACTATTTTTTGACTTTCACTAGGTGTACAAATGTACGTACATTCAATAAAATATTTTAATGAATTGAACAAATTAAGGAACTAGCTCCAAAAAATTATTAATACATAGTACCATTTTAAAAATCGTACACTAACACAGTGTACCGCCTTTACACGTTCACAGCAAAGGAAAAGCGACAAATGTCTTTGACAATCGACATTTCATTTTTGGGTGAGATAATGTGAGAGTGAGTCACTGCATGTTCGATTATAGTTGTGTCTAACCTCAAAATCTTACGTAGTAAAAGATACATTCTAAATTTAAAGGCGTTGAATGAATTTGTGGTTCAAAATCTTTTGAAATTGATAGTTCATAGAACAACTTACAAGCGAATACCTAAAAAGGGTTCTATGCCTATGAACTGAAGAATCTTATTTTAAAGTACCGATTCATCCTTGGCAAAATACACAAAGAAGTTGTGACTCATCTCAGATACTTACCGCGGTTTTTTCATGAAGATTATTTGTTAGGTGTTAGAGTGTTAAAGTTATTTACTACCCTCAAAACAAGCTCAGTTTCCTGGTTTTATTTTAATTTCTGACGATATGGCAGTATCGTTACCGCAAACTATGACGTGAATGATGTAACAATTCAAATTCTGTAAAGAATTTTATACGCTTAACGCGTTGTATCACCTAAGAGTTAAGCTTAATTCCGATTAAAAGTCCTAGTCCGTATGAAAAATTAGACTTTAGACGCAGCTGTTAGTCCATCATCGGTTATTCTATCAGATGGCCAGTGGTTACAAAACATTTTTTGAAGTCATCTAACTCCCTTAAACCTAAAAGGTTGAATTAGTGATTCACACGATTTCCCGGTCTAGATGAAAAATAATTCTTTTAATTAGAGAGATTTTTGTTTTTGTAATAATTAACGTTAAGATGAATCGAAATACCTCTTTACAGAGTTGATGGCCATATTTTTCGATACATTTATTTTGATACACATGATTTACATCAGTTGCTTAGGGGATATCAAATATCCTCATTTAAACGATTGGGTTAATTGTTTCTTATATTGAAATTAAAGATAATCAAAAAGCTGACCAAGAGTTACATCCAGTTAATGGGATTAAGCTATCGCTGTAAAATTATATACTTCAAAGTTATTCAAAGAATTTATTCCAATTCACTTTAAAGTTATTCAAAGAGTTCAATCCAGTTATTGAATTTATCGCTTCTTGCAAAAATGCGAAATGTTATCAATACGAATGATGTCTGAACCCAGACGTCTTAGAAACAGACGCATTCTGAACATTTTGGAACACCAAGTTTACCTTTGCTTTTCTATCCATTCTTCTAGAGTTAGAATGCTTAAAGATACTATTATAGAAAATGCTTAAGGCATACATCGTCTAAGGACCTTTACAACTTAGGGTCTTCTCCTTTTACATAAAGTGTCAAAAGACTTACTTCTTATAGTATATTTATTGATAATAAATAAATAAATATGGTCTTTTCGTAGGGAACCACAATTCATAGGAATTACTGTGGGAAGTTCTCTGAAGGCATTAAAGAAAAAAGAAGGACATTTTGTTGGAATTTTTAATAATTTATATGTTTCAAAACTTTTGTGTTATTTACAAAGTTTTGTGGCAATACTGCTTTAATAACGACAGAGACCCGTACAATCCGTAAATTATAAGTCAACCTCGTAATTTCCAACAGAACAACTTGTTAACGACGTAGCATTGTGACGTCGGCATTGAGTTTAATTTTTTGCTGATGATTTTGGGTCAAATTAACAAATTAAAACAATGCTAAAAGGAATAAATAAATTAACGTCAAATACTACATAGGATCCTAAGATCGTATGCTAACACATTGCTCAATGGGTCTTAATAAGAGTTAATTGATCCTGTAACTTTATTAGCCTTAGGCAGTATGCACATCACATATAATGAAAACATTAATATCAGTAAAAGTTAGCATTATTGTATAAATCAAGAAAATTATTGAATTTATACAACGTCGGCTACCACTCGTGGCCAACCAGTTTTACTCATACCATAAATAAATAATACAAAAAGCCTTTTTTATTCTTTGATTAAATTTCTTAAGATTAATTAAAAGCAAGATGAACAATAACCTATGCAATCAATAATATAAAACGTAACTAAATTAATATTTTTTTAATTATAAATTTAGTGTAACTCATAACATACCTTAACGAAATTATAAAAATATGCCACAGCTTTGAAAAACAAATCGATATGTTGGTTATAAAATCTTAGACTAAAACATACGATAGACAACCTCCTGATAACGTTTAAGCGACGTCATAAGGTCGCCTGCAAACAGACCACCACGGAACAGGTGCTGGCGGCGGTCAGTATAAGAACGTGTCTGCCGAGGAATATGCTCTCTCACGAGAGAGGTCTGCGTTTCAGTTCACTCAGAACCAGGTACGCAACACTTTCGAGGTGAGCACGTAGTTTGTTGCTTGACCTCATCAGAAAGACAGTCGGTAGGTCACAATTATTGCAGACTTTTGCTAAGTTTTATAACCGCCCAGTAAGCGATGATGCTTCATTCACAAAAGCTATTTTGCTTTCTAATCATTAATCATTAACATTATTTAAATAATGTGACTGTTTTATTAATCCAGTGAATTAAACGTAAAGATTGGTTAATTAAATTCTTCTGTGGTATAAAGAGGACATAATATTATAATAGAAAACAATTTACAATCTATTTATGTCCACAATTTAACAAAAATTTTCATCTCTAAACATCTACAAGTGTGTTATACTTATATTGAGAATTAAATATACAAAATGCAATTGATGATTAAACGAACTTACCTGTAAGTGAAGTTCTATCACAATTGTATGAGTATATTTAATTCGAAGATATAAGGTCCCTCCCATACCCAAAGCCCATAAGTATTACGAAAATTTTGTTAAATGTACTCTAAAAAATGAGGCTCGCTCGTACGACGTGTTCCAACGTGGGTGTGTCGGGCGGTAAGTTTTAAAAATAGATAATAAACTGAATATCTGAAGGTGCGAAGTTGCCGTATACAATGAAAGTATACTACAAGTGTGTTATACTTATATCTTCGAATTAAATATACTCATACAATTGTGATAGAACTTCACTTACAGGTAAGTTCGTTTAATCATCAATTATATTCGTCAATAAATAATCGGAATTCGTAAAGTTTTTTAATAGCGCGCGGATTTTTCCGCCATAGTTTTATAAATGAATAGTGTATTCAAATTCACTTTTCATTTATAAAATTATACCTAGTGTGTGAAGCACTATAACAATAAAGTAAATTGGAATTCATAGTTATTATTTAGGTTACACTCTTGGGACCAATCTGTCCCTTTATAAAGAAAGTAGTTAAATAAGTACTCACGAAATTTTTAATCACAAGTCAGAGCACAATATTTAAGCGTGTCCCCCTTTGTTGTAAAACAAAAATTAAACAGCTGCGAATACTTAGGTGTTTATTGAATTATTATGAATTATATTCGTCAATAAATAATCGGAATTCGTAAAGTTTTTTAATAGCGCGCGGATTTTTCCGCCAGCGGGGCTTGCGCGGAAATTTATTGTTTTTAATTTACCAATACCTTACCTGCTTATTGGGGCCGATCATTCGCTGCGCCGTTAAACGCTTAGCTGTCACCACCTACGATTAGGGATATGACACTGTTACTATCGATAGTTTCCTTTTCATAATATCGATTAATGACTGTACTAGCCAGACGTTCACAGCCAGTAACTACGATGTCCTTCAAACAATTTGTGTACCTACAAAGTGTAGAATTTCTTTTTCTTCGTCAGGATCTGGGAATTTTTCTGCGTTGCTTCGCTCACTCCAGTATTCAAGGAGGCCTTACAGGTCGAACAGGATATTTTGGAGTGTCGCTGAGGATTTAAGTAGGTAAAACGTTCGTCTGTCACTCCCACCACTGCACCTTATAGTATGTGTAAAGGGGTTTTATTCTCCTCTATGCAGGCTCTCCACGCAGGACTATTTGTGATTCTTAGATTTTTTTTTACACTATATAAGTTAGTACTTGTTTGCGATCTCACCTGATGGTAAGTGATGATGCAGCCGAAGATATTGTTAACGTGTTTACTTAAGGGGTAAGTAAATCACCTCAACGGTCTTTACGCAGCATCGCACCGGGACGCTAAATCGCTTGGTGGTACGTCTTTGCTGGTAGGGTGATAACTAGCCACGGCCGGAGCCTCCCACCAGACCAGACCTGAGCCAATTTAGAAATTATAAAATTCCAAAGTGACCCATGGCGGGAATCGAACCCGCGACCTCCCACGAATCCCAGCGCGCGTCCCCTGCGCCACGGAGGTCGTCAATAGTCAATAGAGTGAACAATAATGTTAGCAAAGTGGACAGCAAGGACAGTGCCCTAATTAAAAATATGCCTAATAGTCACGACTGATCTTAGTTCATCTTTGCTACATCGCAAAAGTATCGATAGACTTATAGTCAATGGTCAAGTATCGATACGCGGTTCGCAACCCCTAGCGCCGTTGGTGGATGGTGGTCCGTTCGGTAATCGCACGAGTTGTAAGTCGGCAACTACCCGCGCACCTGCGACGCCATGTTTATTGTTTTCACCACCTCTGGAGCTGTTCCCATTTGCATTGTATTGTACCTACAATAATTTATATAACTTATTTTCTTTAATTCTGGCGTTTTTCGGTAACTAAATGGAGGACACTTGATTTTATACACTTCATTTATCATTTACAAGTAAGTATGTGTAGGTACTTTTCTACAATCTCACCTGATAGTAAGTGATGGTGCAGCTGAAGATGTCGTTGTAAGTATAAAGTGAGAATTGGCAAGTAATCTCTAGTCTACGTTGCTACAAAGCATAATTAAGAGTGCTTGTTTCACACATTCTTTGAAGCCTTTTGATTGAAACCTTCTGTATTTCATCAAGAGATCTGGAAGCATTCAAAGAAACTAATTTAAAGTTCATTTTAAATGTATCTAAACCTCAGACTAGATTAAAAAGTCTGTGATCTAAACATAATAAAATGACTTTTGATACTACATTGAAGAATTTTTAAATAACAAGGATTCTTGGGACAATAGTGATATCAGATATATGCTTCCATCTCCTCACGAGATATCTTAAAAATATTGTTTCATACTATGACATTTTTGAAAAGAGCAAGTCCGAGTTTCTTGACAGTTCTTCTCGGTGCAAACCTGCTTCCCGAACCTGGCGGTAGAGTCTTGACATTTCATGAGAGCTTATAATGATTCGATTTATTGCGATTAATACGAAGGACTATGATTGTACGAATTGCCCGACTTCGAATTGGTGCTACATTGAAAAATTATTTCACTCTTTGTAGTGGCATTTGAAGTCGGTTTTTTTAAAGAATTATTTACTTTTTAGTGGAAAACAACAAATGCACAGGGCATTGAAAAAAATGCCCAAATAGCTTGAAGTGTGCTTATAAAATCTGAAGATGAAGAGTTCCCTAAACTTTTCCGAGATCCTATCATCTGAACCTGACTTGATTACTATAGTCATTAAGTCTGCATCTGCAAGCAAATGCACTAGTAACTATAAAAAAATACCCAAATCGCTTCAAGTATATTAGCAAAATTTGAAGAGTTCCCTCGATTTCACCAAGATCCCATGATCAAATCCTGACCTGATGACCATAGGAAAACCTGGAAAATATTACTATTTCAAACAGTACCCAAATTGTTTCAAGTATCCCTCGACTTCTCCAATCAATCTCATCATCAGATCCTGACCAAAAAAAATGGGACCATCTGGGAAGTATAAACACTTTCAATCAAAAAAAGAATTTTTCAAATCGGTTTACGCGTCTTCGAGTAATCGGTGAACATAAATAAAAAAAAAGATTCCGACGAATTGAGAACCTCCTCCTTTTTTTGAAGACGATTAAAAATGGCTGTTTTTCGTTTAATTTGACGTGGCCAAGTGCGCGATCGCCTTAAATGCGCTGGAGCCGCGGCGCGGTTAAATCGTGCGAAACGATTTCATTTGACAACATTACTTAATGACGTTATCCTTTTTGCGCGGCGCGGGACCCCTCCTAATGCAATTAGGCCCCCAACCGAGGGGCTCGACGGCCTCGCGAGGGGTCGCGAGGGCCTCCATTTAATTTTAGTTTGTTTAGTTTATCCGCATTATCTGCGAAGAGCCACCTAGCGGCGTTTTGATTAAAACTTAATTGGATGGAAGCGCTCTGTTGTGACTCTTTAATGCGTTTTAGTATCGTTTTAATTTTATACAGAGTTATAGCGTGTGTTTTATTAATATTTCATAAGTTTATACTAAATTTATACTGGTATAAATGTACGTTTTAGCGATCCAGTGCGATACTGTGTAGTAACCGTTGGGTGCCAGTTATTTACCCCGTAAGCAGAATTTACATCAGGGAACATTAGAGGCATTTGATTAATTTCACGACTCTTAATTTCATAGTCAATTTGACGTGTATACTTCAAGTTTTACTGCTTAGTTACCTAATAAAAAATCGAATTTGAGTCTTGGTGATCTACTTTAGTACCTATTTAGGCTATTTATAGATATTATGCTAACTACGATACCAACGCAGCTATATTTGTATTATTGTATATTATGGTGATTTTTGAGTCAAAAATAAGTAAGTACCTACCCATCTCACATAATATTTTGCATGTCAATTGACGAAACATACTGGAAAATCATTAATTTTATGTGAACATCTTATGTACAATGTTTCTTGCAAATAAAATTCATTTCATTTCATTTCATTTCATTTCATTTTTCATTTCATTTCATTTCATTTCATTTCATTTCATTTCTCCATACGTATTCGAACTCGCTAACTCTTTGTAAGAAAGCGAGCTATTGAGTCCAATGGGCTATAACTCAAGTGACTAATTTGTGACTTGTAGGGTTTTGTAAAGGTGTTGTCGGAGTGAAAGCGGGATGAATGAATGGATAAAGTTGGGGAGGCATTATAAGAGGGCTCACTGTCATGGTTGTCATTATATTTGGTATACCCATCACTGTATATTATTATTTTACCATAAGATGGTAGGTTTTTCGTATTTTTTTTGGCTATCATGTTTCTAAAAAAACATGTTGGAGGAAATAGGACTTGTACTTTTGTGAAAAATTGTGCAATGAAGTCATGGAGGTACACCAAGAGATTAATTCGGTAGTGTGAAAAGCTTTCTTAGAAATTCAAAAAAATCTTAAAATAAATTAAAACATTAAATAAGTATTTATTAAAATGTTCTGACTTACATTCTAGGTCCTGAATGTAGATTCTCCAATTTAGAATATAATCAATTAGCTTTACGCCATGTTCATATTCCATAGTTAACACAGCATTTTCTTACCATTTTAATTTGTAAACAATTTGCATTTTGTTCCAGTAGGCATATTATTGAATTTTGGTGCTTTTGACCTAGACCTGGAAAGAGTGGGAATCAAATCGCTCGCCGCTTGTGGAGCCACACCTCGCCGTTCAATGCGAGGCGCATACAAAGGCACTTCCGGTCCGCGTACAATGGCGCGCCGCCCTTTGTGCGCGGACCGGATAAAGGACAATTTTTGCGGCAATTAACTGACGCGTTGCTCTTGAATGTTGACCGATTGTTGTACCGAAATATATACGTTGTATAAATTATACTTATCTTTTTAATTCTCATCACATCGTGAGGAAACCTGCATGCCTGAGAGTTCACAAAAATGTTCTCAAAAGGGGTGTGAAGCCAGCCAATCCGCACTTGGCCAGCGTGGTGGGCTATGGCAAACCCCTCTCAGTCTGAGAGGAGACCCGTGCCCAGCTGTGGGACATAAAAAGGGGTTGAGACGAATGGCAAAACAGCGTTTGCCCGAACAGCGATGCCCCTAGTCTTCTAATATAAAAAAAATCTCCTCTCCGAAACAGCTTCACCGGTTTTTATAAAATTTTCTGTGTATGTTCAATGGGTCTTAGAGTATGTCATAAGCAATTTTACTATATCCCTAATGGAAAAACAACGTTGGAAGGAGTTTTCTGTACCACCTCCGAATATTTTTTTGTCTGCAAATTTCAACTTTTTAGGTGTAAACCCAAAAGGCTTTCTAGTGAAGACTCAGTGAGTGAAAGAACCAGCACAGAACAGGATCGTTTTCATTTTAAAATTAGCACAACGAAACATTAGCACACTATAATAATCATACAAAACTTACAATATTAGATATGAAGATAATTATTTAAATACACTTAAGTATCAATTAATATACACAATACTAGATTTGAAGTTTGAACCATTAAATTATCCATTAACTATGGGAGCTCTACATCTCTCGTCATACAAATCCCGGACCGGTTTCTCCATAATTCAATATTAAACAGCCATTTTATAATCTGTCCATTGTTGCTTACCTTTATTTTCGACGCCATTTTGTTACGGGGTTGTATTTAATCATTTTAATATTAGTTAATGGCGGTTGGGGATTAGAGAAGGGGTAGGAATTGACTGCCTTTTTTGTTGTCTGTAATTCTTTTGTCGTTTCTAACAGCCGGATGTGGATTGTGGATATCGCTATTAATTGGTTACAATTTATTTTTGGTTGGATTGAATGTGAGTTCCTACAACGTAGATATACTTAGTTAAGTAATGATTATTATTCATTAGGTACCTATACATTTCAAGTAGGAACCTATTAGATACTGACGATTTTGATAATATATACAAAATATTTAATATTTGTATATTATAAAATATAATAGAAATATAACTGAGGTGCTGACTGATCCATCATCGCCTCGCTTGCTGTGTATAAGTAGTAACATCCACCCGCAAAAAAAAATATTTTTCAGCTTCTTAGTTTTTTGAAAATATTAGGCTAATCTTATACTCACTGACAGATTTAGTAGCTTAGGCGTTTTAATGAAAACTTTGCACTTAAAAATGCTCATTTAAGTAATTACTTTACACACACTTTGCCTAAATGCACTTAGTTCCAAATTTGGAAAACTGCAAGAAATGATCTTTTGGGAACCAATAGGTATAATGCGTAAGTATTTGTGGGGTATTTACTATTTATGGGAATTTTTAAGCTATATTTTCATGAAAAAAAGTGGAAAGGAAAGGAAATAGTTCCCACAGGATTACAGACAGAATTGCGGGAAACGACTAGTGCATGTGTATTATTTATAGATCAGCTAGTCTATAGTCTGCAGTCTCTACTCTCTACCAGAGTCTATTGTATCTCCTCGCTGAATGGAGCTCGATGGCACCGGAAGGACATTATTTATGTGACAAATAAGTTATTAATCGCCACTCGATCGCTGCATACGGAACACCCCAGCCATTAACCGACATCTGCGAGGGTTCAGTGTTCACTATAGATAATAATTAATTGTTGATAATAATAGGTGTATGATCTTCTAAAGCGCGTCTACAAGATAACTGACTTCTATTACCTACCTATTTGCTTATCGGTTGAATGAATTCAATCAGAACACCGTTTTATTAGTTAGGTAGGTACGTATATTTTTAAGGACAATTTACAACCCCTACTTAAATATATTTTTGGTAGAAATATACCTATTACCTACTCTTTAGTCCTCAATCTACTTTTTGTCGAATCAATAACTCCTGATGATGCACCGGCGTCGGGGCGAACCGTACATGAAGGACATGATTTTGTTTGAGCTGGTTTTGCCTACTGTTAGGTGCCATTCCTAGATGTAGCTTCAGCTAAAATTACAAACTATAAAATAACCTAAATATAAGTAATATTTTACACTAGGTACCTAAAGGCCCTAAGTTATGTGCTACTTTTTATTCCGTAAAAATCTAAATTAAGTCAGAAAACTAGTAGCAAAATATTATTTTGTGTTCATTAATTAAAAAATGCAGATGGCTTATTTTATTGTGATTGAAAAGAACTTGCTAATTGGCAGGATATACCTACTTACCTAAGTTACAAGAGCTCAGATGCATAGGTGGGTAAGTATACCTTATATAAAGCATATTTCAAAAGTGCAAAAATCATTACCCTCGTATTATTGCCCGTATAGTCGGATAATAAACCGCTCTATTCACTCCCGGACTATTCGGCGCACAATACTACAAAAGAGGGGGGAGGGGAGGCCGCGGCCGCAAAAACTGCACCCGACTTAATTATAAAGAGACAAGAAGCGGTATTAAATAGCGATTCGTTAAATCTACGCTCGCGTGTTAACACTACCTATCACCCTTCTCTTACACACATATGAGGGATAGAAAGAGGCAGACGTACATTTCCCAGCCCGTCTTCCAATGGGCGGCGACTCGGATATAAGGTTTAGATTGACTGGGCGTTCTCTATTTTCAACGTTTTTTTTGTTTGCATCGGGTTCCGGACAGCTTTTCATTTGGTGTCGACTCGCGCGCGCGGACACAAGTATTCCGGTTTCAAATTCGAGTTCCGAATTCGACTCGATCGCGTCGTAGAGTCGATAGTGCGTGCAATCGGTTGATTAGGTACGGATGATGTTCGGAATTTGAATTAGAAGGAGCGTTGATAGGACAATGTTGTAACTTTTTTTATTGGCGGCCAGTGTTGTGGACTGTAAGACATGTCGGAACTGCGTGGTTCGCCGCCTCTTTCGAGAGCGTTGGAAGGTGGTTTCGGGGCACCGTTGGCTGCCTTGAGTTCGTTGGCGGAGGCGCCTCCTCCGGCTCCCAACCCTCACGGGATAGACCACATACTGTCGAGGCCGAGCGTTGGATCAAACGTTGGCGCTGGGCTGTTGACGCCAAGGTTGTCGCTGGCGGCGGCGGCGGCCGGCATGGCGCACTACTTGCAGCACAAACCCTTATACTGGCCTGGTTTCCAGGGCTTGGTGTCAAACCCCATGGCGTGGAGAGAGAGGTTACAGTCAAGTAAGTGATTTGAGGTTTAAAAAAACTTTTGTAAGTAAGTTTTAAGCAATTTTCGTTCAGTCGCGTAGAGCCTGCTACGAATTTAGTCGCCGCTACAAAAGACATCAACGATACCTAGTCAATCATTTGTTTTGTATTGGCATATTTGGAATGTTTAAGTAACAATTTGTCTAGCCTACCTAAGTACGAAGGATTTTGTTTTGTAAGTGCACTTTATGGACTTAAAACGATATTATTAATAGGCACAACCCGTTTGCATTTTCATACAAAAATATTGCTCAAATTAGAATTTAGGTAAGTACTTAATTGTTTTTCTTGTGAAGCCTGTTAACTGTTCGAATATTTAAGAGTTCAGAAGAATAACAATTCCACAATTAAGTAAGTAGGTAATTATTTTGAATGAAAATGCGAGCAATCAGGGGTCCCTAGGGGATAGGTGTCTTTATCTATATGTATCTAATTAAAAAGTTTTAGAATATTTACAATAGGAAAGTGTCCTCAAATAACGATTAATGAAAAGTAGAGTTCAATTTTTGTGCTACACTAAGTACTTACTACCTACAAATATATTAATAATCTTTGCTTACTACTCTCAGCAGTTATGCTGTTATTATTCTAGGCACCATTCCAACCTAAAGCTTTTGCCCGTGGCTCCGTCTGCATTATTCTTATTCAGTTTTTACCAATCCCGCAGGTAGGTACGATTAATTGTTCTGCGATAAAGATATAGCTTTTGTGTTAATCCAGGCTATACTTAGTCTATCAAAATTCTAAATAGCATTCAAATTAGTTTACCTAAAATAGTTGCAGCGTAAAAAATATAAAAAAACGCCTTAAAGTAATATTTTTAAGGCAATGGAAGAGGCACTTCCCAAACATAGGAGCAACTTCTTGTGAAAGCATTTTCTAGGTATCTACAATGTTACCTAGGTACAGATTTATCTACTTAAATGCAAAAGACACTCTCCTTTTGCTTTTATGAAGATAAATTATACTTAATCAATTATTTAAGTCTGTATGCTACGTATCTAAGTGTACCTACTATGAATTCGCCATCTTCGCATAAACTAAAAGAGTTTGAAGAGGATGGAAAAGTGTATTAAAATATTGATATTAAGTTTATGAATTTGAACGATAAAGTAAAACAAAAATACCTAATTAAGCTTAAACAATAGGTGCCAAAACTTTCCCGTATTAATAAAATATTTAGCGAACCTTTATCTACGATTAATAGTGAATATGTTCGTCTCCACATAACACAAAGTGTGAACACGAGTGAAGCGATGTTATCTCATAACAGCGATCTATAAACCCCCCGCTGATGTTAACATCTTGTAGTTACGTGTGTCTAGGCGTGGTTACATTATAAAGTGGGTAAAGCAAAAAAATAAGCATAACAACTCATACTTATACACTCGCATTATTTTTTTGTCAGTGGTAAATATACATACTTTAAAAATAATTTCGTCTAAAGGAAAGCTAATTTTTATTGTCTCTCTGTTTGTCAGTCAGAGCCTCCGAATTAAAAACTTTAGTTGCTAGTTATATAAACAAAGTGCGCAAAAATATATTTCATTTTATGTATTGTAGCTGTGCGAACTTGTACTTTTAATAATTCATTGATAAATGATAATTGTAACATTCATCACTCCTTCTTATGTGTTCATTAATAATAATATCCTCAAACATTGTACATACCTACAATAGTTGTCTTTACTAACAAAATCGATCAGTATTCTCCTCTGAATTTCTGTATTCGCTCTCTAAAGTTCTACCGTCGGCCATATAGTGTTTCCGACTTGCCAAAGGCCGAGGCTGTCCGTCGGACTAAATGTTTAGAAATAAGCATATAAGCTCATCCGATGTTACTTATTAGATACCTTTTACCTTTATCATTTGTAGATGTGTTTTTTTTTGTAAATAGGTTTGCAACTGATAAAAATCATGCCTGATGGAAGCAATGATGAGGTCTAGACTGGAACGCGCTTGTTATGAAAGCATTATAATATGAAATGCATTAAAAAATAATCCTTTATATTATACCGTACTTACTTGTTTGAAGAAATAAAGTGAGAAATGCAATTAAGCGTCAACCCACGCAAAAACTAAACTAAGTTATTAATTAGAATTAAAAGTATTAACACAGATCTTTAATCTTCTGAGTGACAACATCACAAGTTGTATTATCAATTAAGTATCATAATAATAACGTACCGGCTTAAAGCCTAAATTCATTAACATAAGTTAATTATGTTATTGAAGAAAAAACTATAACGTAAGTATAGCTTGGGTCTTAACTCTTATCATTTTAGAGTTTCGGCAATACCATTACTTATGTCAGTGCAAAAATATTCCTTACCATTTGTTCTTTATTATATACTGGAAAATAGGTATCGTATTCAAAATACAATCATATTTAATCAAATAAACCATTTTTACATGACTGCCCAAAAAAAGGAGTGTAATGTTTTTCTTTAAGTAGGCACTCAGGTGTTAGGTATCTTGCGCATTATATGGAAAGAACCATTAACTTCGCGGCACGGTACCGATACTGGTACATGTAGGTTATAAATATATCTGTATTGTTTATAATCGGCTTTTAAATAATTGTTTTGGTTGACACTCGGATTGCACTGTTTTTTTTTTACATATGAACTCATAAGCTCTTCAGTGGGTCTACTAAGCCACGGAGGTCACCAATCCAATTAAATTGGAGTTCTGTTCCAGTTAAATTATAGACTATTAGTACATTATTGCAGCGGCCAACAAAAGACGCATTGATGGACGAACGTAATATACTTAAGTATCTAAATATGGGCCGAAGGTACAACACATACTTGAGTCCATCAATGCTTAGTTGTGGCCATGGCTTGTACTTTTCTCCATCAATGCGCGGAAACTAAATAGTAAACTTATGTGGGCAGAAATTTTTAAAATCAATCACAAACAAATAACAACAATAATTTTCTGCGAGATGTTTATTGATTTTTTTCAAGCAGCTTTCTATTCGCAAGCCAGTTCGTAACTTAAAAAAAAACCTTTAATAACCTCCTTAATAATTTACTTTCTTGGTTGCCATTTTGTCAGATTAAAAGAACGTCATATTTCAAATTACACTACACTCGACAGAATCTGATACAATCTGATATGACTCTGGTAAGTACTCGTATGTAATTTATTCGACCGCTAAACTAAGACAGAAATGGATTTTCATACCACTTTTGCCGACCGCTGCTTGGCTATTAGTTCAGCAATTTTGATTTACTAAATGTGTTGTGTCGATAGATGAAGATATTCTATTCTATTCTGTCTTACTTATACCTGTTACTTTTTAAGTTCATGCCTCCTCATACACCATAGTCATAGACAAGGTTGTCTAAATATATCCAAGCATATTTGAGAATAATTTTTTCAACACACTTGCTCATAAAGTGGATTTAATTTCATCGCAATTATAATCGCAAACTATGACTTTCTGTACTATTATTCACTAGTAAGCTAGACAGTATTTTCAACACACTTGCTCATCGCAAACTGTGACTTTTTCATTACTATTATCCACTAGTGAGTTAGACATTTTTTTTAAATTCTATCCACTTAATAAAATTATTTTATTCACAAGTCAAAAACGTCGTATGATACACTTGAGTATTGATCATTACCGTCCTCGGCTACGGGTCTAAAGGCAATGGGATACGCTTTTACAACAAACTCCCTAATGAAATATTAAACTTATCCCTCAATAAGTTCAAAGTCGCTGTAAAACGAAAGCTCATTAATAAAGCTTACTATAGTATTAAGGATTACTTACATGAATCAAATCCTTGGGGATGAATGAACTGCTGTAATTATACTAGCTCAAGTGGTGATAACAGAAAACAAAACCCGGCTGAGTTTGTTGTGGGCTTCTTCTCAGTGCAGGGCGCGTTAGAACCCTCGTAAACTTAGTTTTAAGTCGACTTGGAGTTATCGCCATACAAATGTGACATATATCATAAGGACCATTTACAAGCGCCTTTATATTAGGCCTATGTGAAATAAAGATATTTCATTTCATTTCATTTCATTTCATTTCATTTCATTTCATTTCATTTCAATGGCGCCTTAGCGGTAATAACCAACTTTAATCACTTGTACAATAAACTACTAATAATTACTAGGTACTTACTTCTTAGTACATAACTAATGTCAGAAGTCAGAACCGGCATTAGCTCCAAAAATTAATTATAAGCTAATTTAATCACAAAGTGATTGTAACGAAATAAAACGTGGAGCTACACTATTAATTTTCAAACTGCCCAATTGTTAGTGCGACCCAAATGCGTATAACGCCATCTAGTGAAGAACAACATAACAAATAATTTTGACATCAAATCTCAGGCAATATATTGGGGCCATCTAGGAAATACAGATATCTACTAACTTTCACCAATGAATCACAAACATCATACAGAAAACTGTATCAAAGAAGGCTCAGCTATTTTATGAATCCAGTATTATTCTAAATATATCTGTCGTGGTTTAGCTACCAAATAGTAAATAATAAACTCATGTCATTCGCTAATTTAAAAAAGTGATCCTATGGTTCAGCTTTTTCCTTTTGAGATAAGAAACGATCTTTTGGTGCGCAACCAAGATTCCACCAATGCTCTGTCTGCTGACGAAAGACGGAAGTTCAAAGTTAAAAACTGATGGGTCATCAAGAAAAACGTTATCTTTATCTACCATAGACCTAGGAAACCAATATGGACATGCCCCGTCAACAATTTTTAATCCGTCAAGTGGCGCATAAGATGGCATCGCCTACCTACGGCACGTCAGTATATGCACATTTGACAGCAAATCTTGGCGCTCATCATGGCGCCGCAAGTCACGCAAGGCTAGGCTACAATGAATGAATGAAGCATCTCCCTAGTTTTCCGTTAGTCTTCTGCCCTTTACTCCTCTGATCTGTGGCCAAATTACACAAAAAACAATTGCCGTAAATATGCTTTTGATACACAAAATGGTCGGATAAAAACAATCGAGCGCGACACTGGACTGACGCCAACATAAATTAACGATAATTCCTTTATTAACATCGTGAAAGTCACTCGATTGATGCGACGTGTAAGATACCAGACTGATATTAAGGTTTTATTCGACTGTATTTCTTATTTTATGTTTGTTACCCCAAAACTTCCGATTGCATGAACCGATTTTGATGATCCTTTTTTTAAACCGGTGCCTTTGTTGGTACTTCCCGTCTGCCCACATTTCAATTTGGTCCAATTCTGACATTGACATCCATAAGAAAACCACATAAGTCTTAAACCTTGATTAAACATATTAAAGGATCAGCACTAAGTGACGTCACGCATTAATTTTTAGGCTCCGCCCTGAAGCCGGATTTCTAAGTTGTCAAATCTGTAAAATGGCGCTAATGTATATAAGTACGACCGACAGCGGTATGTGCTGTCAGCGGTATCGAAATGTACGTCACGCGACACCATATTTGAGAAATTTTTGGCTTCAACATACGTCACGTCTTTCCCGTCCTATTAGCGTAGCGTCGTTTGTCACAACCCATGTTTTGGATTGATACATTTTCACGGGATCGCCCTGATGCACAATTAACAACGTGATTTTTGAACATTTCATTTCATTTCGACATACGTCACATCTTTCCCGTCCTCTTAGCGTAGCGTATTTCGTCATTGGTGTCATCACGGTCGAATGCGTTTAATTAGTTTTATTACACGGCGTACCTATCGCGTACAGGATATTGATATGATATGATAATATGATATGATAACGTGATATTATGATGCCGGCATCACAATTATGTGATAGATACCTTCTATTAGTTATGTAGATTATTGCTTGTTAGGTATATTGTGTGGGCATGTTATAAGCTATCTTGATTAGTTTAGGGGGGTTGGGTACTTTAATTAACTGTATAATATCCTATACCTTTAAACGAGCAATTCTTGTAGATATATGTATATATGTATATATATTTCTAAATAAACTGAATCTTGGAAACGGCTCGAACGATTTTCATGAAATTTACCTACAGGGGTTTTTGGGGGCGATAAATCGAGCTAGCTAGGATTCATTTTTAAAAAATGTCGTAATTACCATTAAAAATATATGACTCCTGCTGCCATCTATTGGCCAGTAGTAATACTATTATGTAGAGGTCTGCTCGCGAAATTCAAATTTAATTGGGGTTTTCACAGTCAGTTAGTAGTAGTTGGCTTGCAACAGTAACATTGAGGGAATAGCAGTTGCATCTTCAGATGTTTACCAAAAAAAATACCGAGCGAAACAGATATTGTGATACAATAACGATACCAATACTCAGGGTATATGTATTGCAAAATACACTCTTACTATATAATAGAAATAATAACGAGTACTTACACAATCTACTTAATTAATAATTGCCCTTACAACATTTACGACTTACTTACTTTATGTTTGTGTTTTTGTTAGGTAGGTACTGCTACTCGCAAAATCTACTAAACTAATTTGGCTAAAATTTGAAACGGCCTAAGATTATACAAAAGAACCCCAAAGACCGTCGAATATTCTAACTAGTCCAGGAGACATAATAATAATTATTAGGTATGTCTACGAAAAATATCAAAGTAGGGTTCTAGGTAAATTGCTTCCTTCCCCCTTTCATTAATTCATTCATTTCAATTATTTCATTCTTTGCTACTTAAATTAAAAATTACATATTTTTAACAAAAAAAAACCTTCTTTTACTCTCATGAAACTATTAATGAATCTTTTCTCTTTAATTTAATTCAGTAAGTCAAAACTGCAAAATGGCGCTAATGTAAGCGACCGACAGCGGTATGTGCTGTCAGCAGTACCGAAATGTACGACGCGCGACTACGATATATAAGAAATTTTTGGTTTCAACATACGTCACAGTTTTCCTGTCCTCTTAGCGTAGCGTATTTCGTCATTGGATCACCCTGCTTCAAAATTACCAACGTGACATTTGTCTTCAGTCCACAGATAGATACGGGCTTGTCGTTATCAATCAAAACATGCACACAATATTGTTGGCACGCGTCTTTATCACTGAGCACGAACAAACAGACATACACTACACCTGTGCCTGTGCACTGAGCTGATTAGACACCTATTTATCTATGCTTTTATGGAAAAGAGTTTTAAAATTATTTAATTTATTTGAAGACTCGATGCAGTAAACGAATGATGCAGCAAAATGACGTTTCGTATCTTGCTAAACTCCATTATTCCTCCTGTACTTTATTAAAACACTAAAATTACTTATTATATTTCATACATTTTATTCTTCATATAATAAACACAATCAGGTATACTTTCATTGAACTGGCAATTTCGCACCTTTATTTATTTTGTTTTTTAAAACTGACCACCCTGATGGACACGCGGTCCCCAGCCTACCTCCGCGCCATGCTTCATTCTTTTATTGTGCGCGGCAATGAGCACTCGACTACAAAAACACGTCTCGTTTTTGTTAATTTAGGTTCAAAGTAAAAAAAATTAAGTGTTCAGTGTTAAAACTTGCTTAATTTTCTATACTGATAATGCTTAGACGCTAGTAAAATTTATTATTATAACAAAAATAAAATCAAATCAAATCATATAATTGTGCATTCATCTTCGTCAGACTCCGAGGAAAGAGGGTAAGTGAAAATTAACCTTTTTCCCAGATATCACATCAACTCAAATATCAATGCTGACGAAAGTGTGTCCAAAAATTGAAATCCTAAGGCATCTCTAAGCTAACTTGGAGGGTATCACATTGAGGTTATCACGAAAGTATAGCATGATGCGCGAAATAGTCCAGGCATCTCTAAGCTAGCTTGGAGGGTATCACGTTGAGGGTACCACGAAAGCATAGCATGATGCGCCAATGCTCCTGGAGGTTGACTGCGGGTCAACACGAAGGATTTTAAAAAAAAAAAAACACCTCAAGGGACTTTGCGGATACCAACGGGGGACGATGTCGGTGTGGCGCTGTTCTCGGCTTCACTACAAGTGGCTCCGCATGACCTCCCGGACTTTGATCCCGAATTGCTATCGGCGCTCAGTCACAAGAACTATATTAATGGTTAGTCCCGACAGTTATAAAATTCTAGCCGACCTTCATTGCAAAGAATCAAATAGTTTATTTGATATACTTGCCTGGCTTATGAATAGCCAGTTAAATGTTATAGCCTTTTATCAGTGATAACTATTTCACGACTTAAAAACTAATTCCACGAGGGTACCAACGCGTCGAACTTTTCTAACTATGCACCTACAACAATAATGTTTAGATTTTGTGGTGGAAAATAATTTTACTTACTTTCGAAAATTAATGTTCAGATTGTGTAATGGGATGATAATTTAACTGTTAGCTCAACAATATTATGTATAATGTACCATTAGTCTGAAAGTTTCATTGAAGTGAATTGTTAAATTCTTTCTGAAACTAATAAAAATCTTAAACCACAACGCGTCCTGAACTGAGAAGAAGCTTAAGTATTGACAAATGACATTTTGTTTCGACAAATGACAAGTAATTAAAGTTCACGAACGGGACCAGATGTTTTTTCGGAGAAATAGTTTCGGGCATTATACTAGTTTCAATGGTTACTGATCGTCAGGTGTTGTAAATAAAGAAACCAGCAGGGCGCGGCGGGCGACTTTGCTATCGACACCCACCGCTGGGACAGCGCAATCTCGTTTCTCGAGAAACTAGCTGGCCCCCTCTCGTTACGGCTCGGCCAGCAGGGGGGGGGGCGTGACACACTTGAGTATTGGCGATCAGCCGCGAGGAAGATGCGACGTGACAGCAAGTTTCCAGCATCAGCCACAACAAGGACCAGGTTCATCGACGACGCTAGACATTAAGGTACCTATATGCCAGTTGTCTTCAACATTTTGAAGTCTATTGGTTACATATCACTGACAAGGAATCCGTTACGATCTATAACATGATCTAGAATTTCGGGAGTTATAATAAGTGAAGACTATTTTTTGACTTTCACTAGGTGTACAAATGTACGTACATTCAATAAAATATTTTAATGAATTGAACAAATTAAGGAACTAGCTCCAAAAAATTATTATTACATAATACCATTTTAAAAATCGTACACTAACACAGTGTACCGCCTTACACGTTCACAACAAAGAAAAAGCGACAAATGTCTTTGACAATCGACATTTCTTTTTTGGGTGAGATAATGTGGGAGTGAGTCACTGCATGTTCGATTATAGTTAAGATGTGTCTAACCTCAAAATCTTACGTGGTAAAAGATACATTCTAAATTTAAAGGCGTTGAATGAATTTGTAGTTCAAAATCTTTTGAAATTGATAGTTCATAGAACAGCGTACAAGCGAATACCTAAAAAGGGTTTTATGCCTATGAACTGAAGAATCTTATTTTAAAGTACCGATTCATCCTTGGTAAAATACATAAAGAAGTTGTGACTCATCTCAGATACTTACCGCGGTTTTTTCATGAAGATTTGTTAGGTGTTAGAGTGTTAAAGTTATTTACTACCCTCAAAACATGCTCAGTTTCCTGGTTTTATTTTAATTTCTGACGATATGGCAGTATCGTTACCCAACCGCAAACTATGACGTGAATTATGTAACAATTCAAATTCTGTAAAGAATTTTATACGCTTAACTCGTTGTATCATCTAAGAGTTAAGCTTAATTCCGATTAAAAGTCCTAAAGTCCACTTCTCCAGCTATTAGGTATGGATGGGGTTACACAGAACGTCTGTAGAAACAAAAAATGTAGCCCGTAAGAAAAATTAGACTTTAGACGCAGCTGTTCGTCCATCATCGGTTATCCTATCAGATGGCCAGTGGTTACAAAACATTTTTTAAGTCATCTAACTCCCTTAAACCTAAAAGGTTGAACTAGTGATTCACACGATTTCCCGGTCTAGATGAAGACTAATTCTTTTCATTAGAGGGATTTTTGTTTTTGTAATAATTAACGTTAAGATGAATCGAAATACCTCTTTACAGAGTTGATGGCCATATTTTTCGATACATCTATTTTGATACACATGATTTACATCAGTTGCATAGGCCATAGAGGATATCAAATATCCTCATTTAAACGATTGGGTTAATTGTTTCTTATATGGAAATTAAAGATAATCAAAAGCTGACCAAGAGTTACATCCAGTTAATGGGATTAAGCTATCGCGGTAAAATTATATACTTCAAAGTTATTCAAAGAGTTCAATCCAGTTATTGAATTTATCGCTTCTTGCAATAATGCGAAATGTAATCAATACGAACCCAGACGTCTTAGAAACAGACGCATTCTGAACATTTTGGAACACCAAGTTTACCTTTGCTCTTCTATACATTCTTCTAGAGGAAGAATGCTTAAAAATACTATTATAGACAATGCTTTAGACATACATCGTCTAAGGACCTTTACAACTTTGGATTTTCTTCTTTTACATAAGGTGTCAAAAGACTTACTTCTTATAGTACATTTATTGATGATAAATAAATAATTATGGTCTTTCCCTAAGAGAACCACAATTCATAGGAATTACTGGAGGAAGTTCTCTGAAGGCATTAAAAAAAAAAAAAAAAAAATATATATATATATATATATATAAAAAGGACATTTTGTTGGAATTTTTAATAATTTATATGTTTCAAAAATTTTGTGTTATTTACAAAGTTTTGTGGCAATACTGCTTTAATAACGACTGAGATCCGTACAATCCGTACCTACATTATAAGTCAACCTCGTAATTTCCAACAGAACAACTTGTTAACGACGTAGCATATGGTACGATTACTTGTTATCATTCGGCATTGAGTTTAATTTCTGCTGATGATTTTGGGTCAAATAAAAAAAAAAAAAAAAAAAATATATATATATATATATATATATATTATATTGCGAAAATGAATAGATAAATTAACATCAAACACCACATAGTAGCACACAATATAGTATGCTAACACATTGCCCAATGGGCCTTAATAAGAGTTTATTCATTCCGTAACTTTGCTTTGCTGATCTTGTAACTTTTTTAGCTCTAGGCAGTAGACACAGCACAGAATGAGAACATTAGCATTAGTTAAAGTTAGTATTATTGTTTTTATATAATTCAAGGGAATTATTGAGTTTATACAACGCCAGATACTACTCAGGGCGAACCAGTTTTAATTATACCATAATTAAAACTGAAGAGAAAGTATAAAAATTTGCCACAGCTTTGAAAAACAAATCGATATGTCGTTTACAAAATCTTAGACCAAGATATATAATAGACAACCTCCTGATAATGTTGAAGCGACCTCATAAGGTCGCCTGCAGGCAGACCACCGTGAGAACGTGTCTGCCGAGGAATATAATCTCTCACGAGAGAGGTCTGCGTTTCAGTGCACTCAGCAACACTTCCTCGGCGAGCACGTAGTTTGTTGCTTGACCTCATCAGAAAAGCAGTCTGCTGGTAACAACCATTACGGACGTTACCTAAGTTTTATAACCTCTTATTGAGCGATGATGCTTCTGTCGCAATAGCTCTTTTGCTCTCTAATCATTAATCATTATAATCTATCTAAATATAAATTAAACCTATTTATAATGTGACTGGGTTATTGATCCAGGAATTGAACGAAAAGATTGTGTTAATTAAATACTTCTGTGGTATAAAGAGGACCTATTTTCTATTATAATAGGAAACAATTTACTATCTGTTAATGTCCATAATTTAACAAAAATTTTCATCTCTAAACATCTACCTGATTGTGTTTATTATATGAAGAATAAAATGTATGAAATATAATTGATGATTAAACGAACTTACCTGTAAGTGAAGTTCTATCACAATTATGTGAATACATTTTATTCGAATATAATAATATAAGGTCCCTCCCATACCCAAAACCCATGAGTATAATACGAAAATTTTGTTAAATATTCTCTAAAGAATGAAGCATGGCGCGGAGGTAGGCTGGGGACCGCGTGTCCATCAGGGTGGTCAGTTTTAAAAAACAAAATAAATAAAGGTGCGAAATTGCCAGTTCAATGAAAGTATACCTGATTGTGTTTATTATATTCGAATAAAATGTATTCACATAATTGTGATAGAACTTCACTTACAGGTAAGTTCGTTTAATCATCAAAAATATTATAAAATAAGAGAAGTGGCTTTCTGAAGCAAAAAATATTTAATAATATATCAATACACCTAAGTTTATTTTACTTATTGCTTATTTAATTTATCAAATGACAGTTAAAAAATGTCATTTTACTGCATCGAATTAAAAGTCGGTACAGTCTTTGGGTTATAGATCCTTAGAAACTGTACAGAAATAAAAACAAAAGACGTCTCAAGTGAGAAAATTGTGATAATAGTGACGAAAAAGGACAGTGAGTGAAATTGGAAGTGAAAATCGACAAACATTCTGAAACATAAAAGTTTGAAAATATCTCTTCAAAATTGCAAAGTCACTTGACATACAACGCCATCTACAAAAACACAGGCGAACTACCACAACAAGACCCATTAGTGTCAATGCATCGAAACTGGAAGTAAGGCACATCAAGTCTACCTAGTAGATCGATGTAGGTTTTCTCAGTAATCCGCAAGAGGGCAGTAAAACACATAATGGATGAACTAAAATGTATAATCATGCAAATGAAACAGGAAATCGACTCCAAACTGTCATCTATGGAGTCACAACTTACCGAAATGGAAGAAAAAATATCATCAAAGATTATAAACAATATTAATCAGAAATTCGACGATTTGCATACCGACCTGCATGAACTTCGCTCACGTCTAGAAAATCAGGAAAAAAGACTTTACTTTTTGGAAAAATCTAGTGTGGAGAGGAACCTTATCTTCTTCGGAGTCCTTGAAACTGAGAAGTCTTATTCAGACATTCAAAACACCATATTACATATTATAAATAATAAAATGGCAGTACCTATTCAGGCTTTCGAGATCCAGTCTATTAAAAGATTTGGTAAAAAAGATAGTAAACCGCGCCCCGTCTCGGTATCACTAACGACGCTTGGAATGAAAATAAATATTCTTAGGAACAAAAAACGACTGGAGGGGTCTGGAATTTATGTAGATCATGAATTTCCAGCAGCAATATTAGAGAAAAGGAAGACTTTAAAGCTACAGATGAAAAAGAAGTAGATAAAGGTAATAATGCGTATTTAAAATATGATAAGCTTATTATAAGAGAAAAGTCAGTGGACAGCACTAATAAGAAGAGGCAACTGTCACTTTCTCCTGTTCAAGTGACGCCTTCAACGGCGAGTCAAAATGTTAACACACATACAACACCGGTTCACAACAGCTGGAAGATGACTGCCAAAAAGCATAAGGCACACAAAAATACAATGCACGCATACGTAAAACATCACACAGAAGCGTGACATCCAGAGGCCCCCCTAAATATTACATCAACCACGAAAAAAAATAACGTAATATCTTCTTCAAGCCGGTTGGTCCCCGTGAAGAAGAAAATAGACCAAAACCTCCCAAATTATACCGAAACTCAAAGCAAAACCATCGTAAACCAAAGAATTAATAATGAACACTCTTGGCTCTACATAGCAGCACTTAATGTAAGGACACTACTTTCGGACAGTAGAGTCACTGAACTGGACTTTGCAATTACAAACTTAAATTGGGATATTATTGGCTTGAGCGAAGTACGAAGAGAAACAGAAGCTATTGTAGAATATTCGGAATATATCTTATATCACACCTCAGCCAGCAAGGGTAGAAACGGCGTTGGATTCTTGATCAGGCGGAAATTGAAAAATTACATCTTATGTTTCAAATCATTTTCTGATAGAGTCGCTTCACTAGAGTTTCAGACGCCTGACAACCAAGTTTGGTCGCTGATCGAAGTATACTCTCCTACTGAAAACTGTGAAAAGGACGAAATCGATAAATTCTATGCATCGGTAGAGTCTGCTTTAGATTATGTGAACTCTAAGAACCTAATAATATTAGGAGACTTCAATGCACAAATTGGGAAAACGCAAAAAGGTGAGGAGAAAGTATTAGGAAGATATTCGCATGGCAAAAGAAGCGCTCGAGGCCAAAAATTGATAGAATTTGCTTTGGAACACAACCTGAAGTTTGTGAATAGTTTGTTTCAGCGAAAGGTACAAAAAAAATGGACATGGCGATCCCCGGATGGGAAACACTTCAACGAGATCGACTATATACTAATCAATCAGTCGAATAAAATTAAAAAATTTGATATTATAAATAACCTTAACTTTAGTACTGACCATCGCATGATAAGATGCAAATTAAAATTAAATACTAAAAGAAGTCGTAGATTTATTAAACCCATAAAGTATTCGACCAACCTACCAAAATTATCTGTAGAATGTCAAAAATATTGGGAAGAAAGATTTATAGAATCAATGAATAAATCGGAGAAAAATGTACAGGATCAGTATAAGGGCTTTATAGGTGAGATGAAACTTCTTTTAAGACGACTGCCAAAAGAGCAAAGAGCAGGACAAAAATATGTGACTCAAGAAACCATGGACCTACTACAAAAAAGAAAATTATTGTATACTAAAAAAAGGACAAAAGACGTAAAATTCACAATATCACAATTAAGCAAACTAATAAATAGAAATATAACAGAAGAAAGGAAACAACAAAGACAGCTTACATTCGAAAAGTATATCTCCAGAACGGGGGCAATACGCAAAGCTTACAAGGAATTAAGCAATAAGCTGGAATGGGCTGCAAATCTCAAAGATAGAGCTGGAAATGTACTGTCTAGGCGGCCAGACATCATAAATGAAGCTACTGAATTTTATAAAAATCTTTACTCAGCCGACCAGACGAACGAACCTCCAAGTAATTCCTGTAATAATTATTATTGCTTCGAATCCACCGAAACCAACATACCTCCTATAACTCAGTCCGAAATTGAATATGCTATAAATAGCCAAAAGAACGGCAAGACTCCTGGAAGTGATAACATCACAAACGAGCTTTTAAAGTCATTTCTAGGCACACTAAAAGTGCCTCTACTTAACCTATTCAACCAAATCATAAAAACTGAAGTGACACCGGAGGAGTGGTCCGAATACATTATTATACTTTTACATAAAAAAGGCGCTAGAGATGAATTAGGAAACTATAGGCCAATTAGCCTAATTTCAAATATTTATAAAGTGTTCGCAAAGGTACTATTAAATAGACTGTCGAAAATACTAGACGAATACCAACCACGCGAGCAGGCGGGTTTCAGGAAACACTACTCTACTATCGATAATATCCAGGTTGTGACACAGTTAATAGAGAAAGCCAACGAATACGGTATAGAGCTCTACATGTGTTTCATTGATTATAAGAAAGCTTTCGACTCGATTTACCACAGCACAATATGGACGTCGTTGTTGAAGCAAGGTGTACATCCTAAGTACATCAACATAATTAAAAGTGTGTACTCAAAATGCCGAGCACGAGTAAGACTAGAGAAGGAAGGTGCCGAGTTCCCGATTTTCAGAGGCTGCAGGCAAGGTGACCCAACCTCACCAAAAATTTTCACGGCAGTTCTCGAAGCTATTTTTAAGAACCTACAGTGGGAAAATAAAGGTCTGAAGATTAATGGACAATATCTAAGCCACTTACGTTTTGCTGACGATATTGTAGTATTTGCAGAGAGTGCCTCAGATCTAGGCACTATGGTTGAGGAATTAGCAAGAGAAAGTAAGGAAGCTGGGCTGTTCATTAATTTTTCTAAAACCAAAATCATGACGAACTCTGCGTGGCAAAACATCACTTTAGAAGGAGAAAACATAGAGTACGTACAGGATTATATTTACTTAGGACAGTCTGTCTCTTTTGGAAATTGCACCGAGAAAGAAATACAAAGGAGAATCGCTATAGCATGGAAAAAATACTGGAGTTTTAAGGAAATAATGAAGAGTAAAGAGATAAGTATTAAAATAAAAAAGAAACTCTACGATGTAGCGATACTGCCATGCTTGACATATGGCTGCCAGACATGGTCACTCCGAAAGGAAGAGGAGGACAGGCTAGCCATATGTCAAAGAAAGATGGAGCGGAGCATGCTGGGTTTAAAATTAAAGGACCGGGTTAGAAATAAAAGTATTCGAAAAATGACAAAAGTAACAGACATAATAAAACTAATAAGGACATTAAAATGGAAATGGGCTGGACATGTTTGCAGATTAGATAATGTAAGATGGACGAAAATAGTTACGGAATGGGTTCCTAGGGATAGGAAAAGGAAAAGAGGTCGCCAGAGAAAGAGATGGAGAGATATATTCTCTCAGAGATGCGGCCCGGACTGGATGACAAAAGCTCGTGACAGAAAGCTCTGGTGTAATTTGGGGGAGGCCTACGCCGTAGAGGCGACTTTTACGTGAACAATAACTCAAAGTGACATTAATTTTGACTTTTACACTACTAATTTTAATATTAATTGACATCTTTGATTGACATACTTACTGTAAAATATTATGATCACTTTAAAATAATATTTGAATCTTCTTGAAATATATGAAATTTTACTAATATGTAGGTATTGTAACGTAATAGAAATAAATGGCTTTTTTATTTTTTTTTTATTATTTATTTATTACAGTCTTTGGGTATAATAAACAAAATTCTCGTATTTGTAACAAAAATCTTTTGAAATGCCTTAAACTATTTTTATTAATTTTTGTGTAATTGTATTTCAATTCAATGTTATATGACTTGGTAACATGAAAGTATGAAAAACCCTACTTACTTGAAAAAAATAATTTTATACCTAACTCGTATCCTATATATGTAGGTAAACCTACATATTTCTAGTGTTTATGACGTATTTTCCAGCACTTAAGTAAGCTTAAAATAAAAATCAATAAGGAAAAAAGTCATAAATATTTTGAAAAAAATTAGGTACATGCACAAAGATTTTTTGCTCTTGCTAGACAATCCGCACAAACATAGTCGCAGGTAATGACTACTCCATAATATAATTTTCATTTTATGAAGCGACATCGTAATTAGCGTGAAGGGTTATCGGAGAGGGAGATTACGGAGATTACGGCGTATTACGGCTGTAATATCGTAATATTGCCGATAAATCCACCGATACGATACGCAATAGACATTAATTACAAAAACTGTCATAATATACAAGTACTTGAGGACAAAGATACTTACCTATAACAAGTCATATAAAGCAAATTACTTTTAGACTTAAGGATGCCCTAACCTTGTAACGTGGTGGTTTTAGATAACCACCAGTTATATTGATTTCGACCTGCAGAGACTTAGGTATTTCGTATTCTAACAGAGATTAATAAAATCCACGATTAACAACAATGATTATTTATTGAACTTTCAGGGCATGCAAATATACACTATATCGTACTTAGAATTAATCTACTTACAGGCTATTGTAGTTTACAAACGGTACAAGCATTACTTATCGTAAATTAGTACGATTGGTACGGAGATTTAAATCACGTCTCTGGGGGTCGAGTCACGGGAGAACCCAGTTGGGAATGCGTTCACGATTCTCTCGGTTGAAATCAAATAATATTCTATATTCGCGCGGAAGGTGCCGGAGCCAACCTCCGTCTGATGGACTTGGGGGTTGGGGGTCTTCTGCACCGCAACGACCCGAGGGTAATCAAGCCGTCGCGTTGTCGGAACAGAAGCCCGCTGCGCTCTGCGTGCGCGGGCTTATATAGGCGATCGCTGGGTGGGGCGCGCTGCCGGTGCGGTGGCGGCGCGGGGGAGCGAGCTGCCGGCCGCGGCTGGTGACGTCACGGTTGCGCCTGGTTGCTAGGCGCGTGGCTCGACCCGCCGCTTCATCCGATGCTGATGTGACGGGCGGCTCTGCTCCGTCACACTCCCCTTCTTCCCAGAAAGATTTTTTTTACCTGTAAAAAAAATCCAAAGTTAGAGATGCTATTTTCTTTGGTAGCACTTGCTTGTGCTCTTTCTGAATTGTCCCTTCTGGGGTATACTTGGTTTATTTTTCTTGTTATTTTACTAATTTGTCATTTCCGTTTTCCTTGCTTTCATGTGGGCTCGATGGCCCCTGTTTTAATTACAATTTCTGTTAATGAAGCCTAACTTGGCATTGCTTGCTTTTGGTTTATTCGTTCCTCTTAGTATGGCTGGTGTCGAACTGCGTCGATGAAGCCTACTCTTTGATGGCCCTATCTGGCCGAAGATCCGAATACTTTTATTTTCTTCTCTCTGGTTTTGCTACAATCTTGCTACGTTAAAACCTTTTTATTTATTTGCTTGCCATATTTCACCCTGAACACTTTTGTATATTTTCTAGGATAGCCCGCCACGGCTATGCCAAAATAACTATACCGATGAGATTTGCTATGTCTAGTTGGCCACATTTGACCCGGAATACCTATATCTTGATGCCTTTCCCGGTTTGATTATAGGTACTAAATTTTCCCTCATACGTATGATTTCTATGGCCCTTTTGGCCCGATTGGTCCCTTTGACCTTGTATAACTTTCTCTAGATGCCTCCCTTGGCTTCTTGAATATTTTTATTATTATAAAATTTTATAATTTTCTTCATTTTATAACTGCTTATATATTTTTTGTTTTTACGCGAGGATAGCTTGTCATCGAATGTTCGGGTTCGTATAATTTCTCGTCGTTGATAATTCCTAGTTCGAAGCGCGTCGATGAAGGATGACGGCGATGAATTTACGAAATGGCTAAATTTGTAGTTTTCTTGTAACGCTGATTCTTATATTTCTCTACTTGAGGGTACTTTTTTTTGGTTTTCTTTCTGAACTCGTTTTTATTTTAGTGTTTCTATTTCTTTCATAAGTTTTACTATTCTATGAAGTATTCTTGATATATGTACATTTTCTTATTATCTACTGTGTTTTCTTTTATTTTATGAAACTTGCATATTTTATTCTGGCTATATTTACAGTATTTTTTTTCTAGTGTTTTTATTCCAATTTGTGAACCTTCTAATGTTTTCATAACGTATTCTTACTCCTATAATTTTTGTAATATTCCTATTCTAATGTTGACTATGCTAATGCTGTAATTAAATGTAAATATATATATATTTTGTAATGTTTTCTTATTTCAATGTTTTTTTTTTTATTCTATTATGCTAATTCCAACGTTTTTTTTTTTCTAATGTTCTTATTCTATTCTTGATTATGCTAATGTTTTCTAATTTAATCTATATTTTATTTCTAATGTTTTCTTATTCCAATGGTTTTTTGTTATTCTATTATGCTAATTCCAACGTTGTTTTTTTTTTTCTAATTTTCTTATTCTATTCTTGATTATGCTAATGTTTTCTAGTTTAATCTATATTTTATTTCTAATGTTTTCTTATTCCAATGGCCATTGTTTCTATACTTATTCTTCTAGCTATATTTACATCTATGTATATTTTTCCTTTTTTTTTTTGAGGATAATAATGCAACATTGTCAAATTTTGACTGTTATCGCGGTACCATAGGGATGCTTCCTATCTCGGTACTAAGTGTAAGACTTTGTCTTTACTGACATTTAAAGTGTCTGCTGACTCTTTCAATCTCTCTAAGGACTCGAGGGGGTCTCCCCAGGTTCAAGTCCTATTTTCTATCTTGATATGGCCTTATCGAATTCTCTTATTTCGTTTTTCTCCCATTTTGCTCTTTTGCTTTGATTTTTCCTTGTGAAAAATTTTCTTCAGTTAATCATATTATATTGCTCTAAGGTTTTTTTTTTATATACAAGTTTTTTTTTTTTTAAGATAAATATCTTGTGCCAATTATTCCTATTTTATTCTTAATTTTACTATTTTATGCTATATTAAATAATATATTATTCTAAGTTTACATACAAGTTACATAGTTTATATACAAGTTTCTTTTTTTTTTCTTTTTCTACGTTCTATACTTTTACGTATTTTCCTATATTTATTATACCTATTTTCCTATTTTACTTTGCGTTTTACTTAGACAAATTTCCTTATTTCGTCGTACTATTCTATTACTTTATTATAGTTTTTATTTACTTTATTACAAAATTTTTCTTGATTTTATGTTATCTACTCTTTTTTTTTTTTGTGCATGCACCTTCCTCCGCGTTTTTAGTGAGAAATGATTACAATTTGCTTTTTTCTGATTATTGTTTATTTATAAATAGTGCTTTATTCAACCTATGTATTATATTATACGGTTTTATTTTCATTTTATTTCTATGCGATATAGAACTTATTTAATTTTAATTACGCTTTAAAAACTTTTTATTTTATTTTTCTATTTTTGGGACGATTTACCCCTATTTATTTTATTAGGACTGTCTACTCGCGTCGCGATGGGTCGTCCTGACCTAGACGGTTCCTAATTGTAGACGTTTTCCGTTTGAGACTAGTCACGATCCTATCATGTGATCTAACTAGTTTCTACACCTTCCAATTCGAGCAGCGAGTAATAACACCGACTTGAAAGGGTCCCTGCCTACTTTTTATCTATTCTTCTCAATCGAGCAGCGAAAAATCACACCGACGGAGAAGATTCCCTATTTTCTAAACCTTCCGGTTCGAGCAGCGAGAAATCACACCGACTCAGAAGGGTCCCTGCCTACTTTTTAGCTATTCTTCTCAATCGAGCAGCGAGAAATCACACCGACGGAGAAGATTCGCTATTTCTTAAACCTTCCGATTCGAGCAGCGAGAAATCACACCGACTCAGAAGGGTCCCTATCTTTCCCGGGTGTTTCGTATATCTACGGTTTTCCTGCGGTATCTATTTATTTTCTATATCAATGGTACACTTGTTTACCGATTTCGTTCGAACGTTTCTCCGCGAGTTTTTTGTTTAACTACCCTGTTTTGGCCGCGTTGCCGAGTATATTATTTTAACTCATTCAATCTATTACCTATACTTTTTACTTATAACTTTCTAATATCTTTATTCGCCCGTGCGATACCTTGGCTCAATATTCGAGTTATTTCGAGGAAGCCTTATAGAATGCGTACTTCGGCTTTTTATCTATCGTTACCGTTTTCTCCGGTGCCCGTAGATTAAATATTTAAATTTACTATTTTTCTCTCCACGAGATTAAGATTTAAATTCGATCTTTGTCGATGAAGTCTACCTCGGTTGCCTTTATCGGCTCGGTATCTTTCGCAATCCTATTTCGTTACGAAGATTCCTGCGAAATTACGCTTCTAAAATATGCACGGAGCGGGTGTACCTACGACCGCTGCGTTTGCGCGCGATCGTTCCTACCTCCTTGTTTTATTTTATTTACGCGGCGCGGTGCGGAGTTTGTTCCGCGTGTCGAGAGTTTTCGAGCGCGACGCGATTATTATATTTTTGTTTTACACAGCACTAATTTCTATTTAACGCGGTCAAAATTTAGCTAGTCGGGTGGGTTTTTTACGTTAGGGCGCCAAATGTAACGTGGTTTTATATTATTGTTTTACCCACGTTGAGCGCCAAATGTAACGTGGTGGTTTTAGATAACCACCAGTTATATTGATTTCGACCTGCAGAGACTTAGGTATTTCGTATTCTAACAGAGATTAATAAAATCCACGATTAACAACAATGATTATTTATTGAACTTTCAGGGCATGCAAATATACACTATATCGTACTTAGAATTAATCTACTTACAGGCTATTGTAGTTTACAAACGGTACAAGCATTACTTATCGTAAATTAGTACGATTGGTACGGAGATTTAAATCACGTCTCTGGGGGTCGAGTCACGGGAGAACCCAGTTGGGAATGCGTTCACGATTCTCTCGGTTGAAATCAAATAATATTCTATATTCGCGCGGAAGGTGCCGGAGCCAACCTCCGTCTGATGGACTTGGGGGTTGGGGGTCTTCTGCCCCGCAACGACCCGAGGGTAATCAAGCCGTCGCGTTGTCGGAACAGAAGCCCGCTGCGCTCTGCGTGCGCGGGCTTATATAGGCGATCGCTGGGTGGGGCGCGCTGCCGGTGCGGTGGCGGCGCGGGGGAGCGAGCTGCCGGCCGCGGCTGGTGACGTCACGGTTGCGCCTGGTTGCTAGGCGCGTGGCTCGACCCGCCGCTTCATCCGATGCTGATGTGACGGGCGGCTCTGCTCCGTCACAACCTAATTTGTAATTCGTGCAAATTTCGATCATGTTGTGGTGTTATTCGGGTTCATATAGTAATAATCTGTCCGAAATGTACGACGCACGACGCCATATTTGAGAAATTTTTGGCTCCAACATACGTCACATCATTCCCGTCCTCTTAGCGTGGCGTATTTTGTCACTGGTACTATGTAATACGGAGTATCTTGTATAATATGATATGCCCCGTTTAATATTCAAAATATCGGCAGCGCGGGCGTTATTAAAGTCAACAAAAACAAATAATCCGGCATAATGGCGCTACACTTGATGTTTATTAAAATACGAAAACCTTCGCAGACCGTTTCATTTGTGTCCGCCGAGCGCCGCGCAATGGACGCTGTGGTGCTACATCGCGAACAGAAGCGATTTCTAAGCTATAGCTATCAGTCAATCGGCGCACGTCGCTTTTAGAATCTCTTGATTTCATAGGTCTAACTGTAATTATTGTACAGTGCGACAAGGCTCTCTTGGCACTTGAAGTTGCTGTTGCAAAACAAAGGCAGCCATAAAATAAAATCTCTTCAATTTTACTCCAATTTTAGTTTAAAATAGGTAATAGTAAGCAAAAACAAAATAACATACAATAGTGATATACTGACAGAGCGAACTATCAAACAGTAGCACAAGATAGCGGCGTTAGTTCAGACTTTGGCCACGCGCCAAAACAGCCTTGTCGCACTGTACCTTATTACTGAGAATATACACTAAAGGATAATGACCATGGATGTGTGGAATCATCTACCAAGCTGATTTAAATAAAAACTTATTTTTGATAGACTATGGGCTCCACTTTAACTCTTACAACTATTCTTCTTTTCCCCAAAGATATAGGCAAATAAACAAGACTTTGTAGGTACTTTCAATCAAGTCTGTGTGACGGGAAATGTGCATTAAAATTTTTTTAGCGATTTTTTTCTGCAAAATCTCTCGTAGGAACTGGCGATATCCGCGGGATAAGAATAACCTTATAATATGTTAATCTGGGGTAAAAGCTGTCATCAATATCCAAATTATAGGATTATAGCAGCAGCTTCTGTCTTAGCACCTATAGTTTACCAGCTTCTGTGTTAACATACATGTTAGCTATAATTAAAAATACATGGTCACATAAATTGTGCGTATTTACTAGTATCTATTTATTAATTAATCATTTTGTTACTGTAATATAAGATCGCCATGGCGATCGCTTCGCAAGTCTCATGATACTTTCGCTTTTTAGCACAAACTTAATCAGACTTTGATACAAATTAAATACTGTCCTCGCTATCGCCTAGCTTCAACTGTGGAAAAAATACCCTCAGGTCAAACTTGGTTATTATAAATGGGCAGAGGGCGCGTGCTGCGGTCTCCCTGGGCGCGTATGAAGTGGGACACATTTTTTTAATTACCCGAATACCCTTTCCCCCCTCGGGGTAATAGGGGTTAAAGGGGAGGGGGGAGGGGGTCGGGGTGTGCGGCATATGTCGGCGCGGATTAAAATTGGAGTCTCCTCGAATGCAGTTTGAATTCGTATGCTCCATTGGTAGAGCGAATGGAATATGCTTTTTGGTTTGCATTTTTTTTCGACTGCGACTTTTTGGTTTTATGTTTTTTTATTAGTGTGAGTTAACTGAAATAGCCTTTGTGTCGCTTATGCGCATGTATGTTTTTAAATAATACTTATCTAAGTATAATAATAAATACACTACTTTACAAAAAAATACATATAGGTACTTACAGATTACACTTTATACATTAATAAAATACATACAAATTTTATTTACAAGCATTATAAAAAAAAACATTTTGCAAAGGTAATGCATATAGGTATGCTAGATAGATAGATAGATAGATGAACTCTTTATTGCACACCACAGAATAAAAACATAAAAAAATACTTAGTAGTTATATAAATGCGCCTGTAAAAAGAAGGTTAGATTCTTATACCTTAACTAGTAGGGCGCGTGAGTGCGCGGGCCACATGTGGCCCGCGTGCAGTCTTACCGCCCATAAAGATATCGCCGTTATCTCCATCGCCCATTGGAATCCAATTGGCAGTGAGCTGAAAAACTTACCAAGGAGCACTGTCATGGTTTTAAAGATAGTTAAGGGCAGTTCCAACAAAAAATACGCTGAACCTCATTGGATGAGGTTCAGCGTATTTTTTGTTCGAACAGCCCTTAACTATCTTTAAAACCATGACAGTGCTCCTCAATCATCATCCAAATCCTAGATCATTGTCTCTTCTCATAGTATGTACATTTTCCATGGAAAGATAAATTCCGCCACAGTGAATTATTTTCCATGCAGCCCGTAGAACTTGAGATCCTGATCACCTCTTGCTAAGAAACCACTCTCTTATCTTTTATACTTTCCGAGATAGAACAACACGAAATTTGTATGGCGGCCATCTTGAATCCGCCATTTTGGTTTTTTTTTCAGCTCACTGCCAATTGCCTGAAGTTCCGAGTATTTTCTGTTTCAGCAGTCCCCACCTAACTATAATACCTTGCCCATGCTCCTCGACGGTCTTCAAAACCCTCAATCATCATCTCATTCCATATTTTTCTCTTGTACTCTTCCAAAAAACCGCATCAAAGCACTTCATGTTTTACAACTCGTGGTCTCTTCAATATTCCTCATACATTTTCTATGGAAAAATAAATTCCGCCATTTTGATTTTTTTTTCTATCCATCGAATAGACCATGGGGTCCTGAACACTTCTTGTCAAGAAACCGTTCTTCCATCTTTTATACTTTTCGAGATGGACACCGATGAAGTTTGTATGGCGGCCATCTTGAATCCGCCATTTTGAACTTTTTTTCAGCTAACTGCCAATTGGATGATGTTTTGAGTGACATTTGGTCGAGCACCCCCCACCTATCTTCAATACCCTCCCCGTGCTCTTCACCCGTCTTCGAAATCCTCAATCATCAGCTCTCTCCATATTTTTCCTCCGAATGAATTTTTTTCTTCTATACGAACCCATCCATGAAAAAAAAAATTTTCATACAAAATTGTTCAGGAGAGGTGATCAATCAGTGAGTGAGTGAGTGAGTGAATCAGCACGAGTAGCTATATATATAGTAACTAGTAGGGCGCGTGAGGGCGCGGGCCACACGTGGCCCGCGTGCTGTCTTGCCGCCCATATAAAATCCCTTCAAAATTCCCCATACATTTTCTATGGAAAAATAAATTCCACCATTTTGAATTTTTTTTTCTATCCATCGCGTAGACCTTCGGGTCCTGATCACTTCTTGTCAAGAAACCATTCTTCCATCTTTTATACTTTCCGAGATATCGACGTAATTCAAATGGCGGCCATTTTGAATCCGCCATTTTGAATTTTTTTTCAGCTCACTGCCAATTGCATGACGTTTCGAATGACATTTGGTCGAGCACCCCCCACCTATCTTCAATACTTTAGCTGTGCTCTTTACCCGTCTCCGAAATCCTCAATCATCAGCTCTCTCCGTATTTTTCCTCCTCATGAATTTTTCCCCTCTATACGACATCATCCTTCAAAAAAAATTTTTTCATACAAAATTGTTCAGGAGAGGTGATCAATGAGTCAGTGAGTCAGTGTTGAATCAGCACAAGCAGCTATATATATATTAATGTTATAATTGGGTATTTGACTCCAATTTTTTTATTACTTTATTATAAAGTAGAATTAAAATAATGACGTGCACTGAAAGAACTAATTAAATCGATCAAATAACAAAAAAGTTATAAGCATTTAAAGATTTGTGATTAGACAGAGATAGCAACATGAAATTGTGACGTCACACCGTACCAATGCCATAGTAGCTTCGTGCGGCTTCATACAAATTTTCGTTTTGCGAGAAAGGGATAGAAGATCCCCCCACTCCAAAGTTTAAACGCCTGTAACTTTGTAAATCTTCGTTGGATTTTAATATTTCTTTCACTGCACGTTATTATTTTCATCCTAGTTTATAATAAAGTAATATTTTTTATCAAATTCAAAAGTAGTGTAAGACCCAATTTTGTCCCTGTGCTGCTTATCCCATAATTCTCTTACAGTGCCATTCTGAAGATTTTTCTTACACCTAATTCCGACACAGACAAATTCTAAAAAGACTATAAGTTAGATACATAATAATAAGTTAATGAGTATCGCGATACGAAATTAGAGAAGCTCTTAGCACGTAGCATTGGCTCGAAGGGTAAAGGGAGGGTATATGTAGGGTAAAGGAAGGGTAGAAGTAGGGTAAGGTAGGAGTGCGGCTGTGTACATAATGATGTTGTTCAGCACTTCACTGCTTTATTGTACCGCCGAGATTGCAGTTAAGGGTTTGCTCGGCGAGTGGGTTGTTACGCTGAAATAGTGCCAATAAACACAGTTCGCAACTTAACCCGCTATACAACCCGGTTACAATATCTGTGGACCTCGCTAGAATGCGTAGTGCGTACCCCCTTCCCGTTCTCCTTTCACCTCCCCGCGCTCGCCTAGTGTTGCTTGTTTTGCGCACCATATCAGAGCGCTGACACGACGTGACGTCATCGACGCCAGGTCCACAGATATTGTAACCGGGTTATAGTTGGCGTATCGCCGCTGATTTGCTGTCCGTAGGTGTTCATAATCCTGGTCATAATATCAGTTTTTCTAACATTTTAATAATAATGTACTATAATTTTGAAAAGATAATGGGGTAAAACTGCTAAATATTTTTAGGTCAAAATTCTTCGACATTCTTATCTTTATGAGTATGTAAAGGTATATGGTATTACCTGTGTTTCGGTTCGAATTACTCTGTATATAGACGATATTATTGGATAAAATGAGATCAAAGAACTCACAAAAAAGAAGAATTGCTCAGGAACTATAAAAAATAGGTAGTAAATTAAAGTACTATTCGCACTTAATTATGAGATACCTATATTATACGAGTACATAATAATTATTGTATAACAAACAGTTGAAAAAGGTATAACCAATAATAATCTTTGACCAAACATAGAAGAACGCAAAGCAAGTTTCGCAGGTTGAAAGCAAGGAAATTGGATTACATGTTAAGAATAAAGATTTTCATTTTCACTGTTCATTGTTCATAATGTAGTTACCGTGTTATCATGTTATCATACATTCACTAGTGACGCGCCACGATGCCTGACGCGACCCGTCATTAATAAAACGCGCCGCGTGTTTCTGATGTTAGGGTGTGCACAGACGGACGGACAAAAATTACACGTGGACCAATTATTATTTTATTCACCTACGAATAATTCACTGAGATCACTCCTGATGGTATGTGATGGTTTCATTCAAAGATGTAGGTAATCTTATCAATTTCGTAGGGGTATAGAGCGCCAGAAGTGTGAGAAGTTGAAAATACTTTACCGTCCTAGGGAGAAATGAAAATGCTTTTGTGGCCTAGGGAATATAATAGCACTAGATTATCTAAAATTAGCAAATCCTTTTCATGCAACTGTATAAGATTTTATAATAAGTTACCACATCATGTATCTGAAATGTCACTTAATAAATTCAAAGGGTTTGTCAAGCCTAAACTCATTAATAAGGCTTACTACAATATTAAGGACTATATTAGCGACACAAGCCCTTGGAATTGATCGATAATGAATGCTCTGTTGTTGCGAGCCTATTTAGTGTTTACTATTTATACTATTTGTTGTTAAATGGTGATAACATAAAAAAATACCCGGCTGAGTTTGTTGTGGGCTTCTTCTCAGCGGCAGGGCGCGTTTGGAACCCTCGTAAACTTAGTTTTAAGTCGTGAATGGTTATCACCATTAAAGTGACCATGTAAACAAAACGACGTGTCATAGGAGCCTTGTATGCTAGGCCTATATGAAATTAAGAATTTTTCTATTCTATTCTATTCATTGAAGATCTCTTTTCCAAACGGGTGAGATGATAAAAATTCGTCATAGAGCTTACGCTTAATGTCAAGGAAAACCTACTAGGTCTGCCTGCGAAATATAATTTTTATTTGGTTTTCCGCATTTTGTAAGCGGCGCTAATAACTTTTAACATATTAAACAATATTTCTTAAAAAAGTAAAACGCACGAGCTTAGTTCTTCATTGTATCTGCAAAACTATATTTACGGGTTGGAATACGTTGTAGCTTTTTGTAATTAAGTACAGCAAGATGATTAATAATTATGGAAAACCTTGAATTTGCGCGCAGCATCGTTAGTACATTAGATAGATACTTGATTGCTTGCCACATACTTGGTTCCAATTTTACATCATTATTTTGGAAATGCAGCAACATAAACGCACTAGTTCAACAACCTCAAATCCCTCTTGGGTTGGAACTCGGAGTTGAATAACTTAAACAGTAACACACTTTACAGGAAAACCAATAAAAAGCCAATGTAGGAAAACATAATCAACATAACAATCAAGACAAGAACGAAACATGTCTTACTCGTAACAATGAACAATATAAAGTCGCACCTCCACCTACTCGCACCTCGTTACTGTAGGCCGTAGATTGTAAGCAGCACACAGTACATGCTACATAGACACTGCAGTACACGGAAATCAACAAGCAGATTCCCATTGTCGACAAGGAAACAAGCGTTCCGCACCAAATCTGCGCTCCATCCCGTATAAATAAATCCGCCCACACCCAGGGTTGTCACCTGTATAAACTGAGACAGGACGCAAATGTGACGTCATCGTTTGTCAGATATTTATGAAGAATCATAATAAAACATATTAACTTAAACCAACACTGAAAAACATTATTGAATATGGCATTTTATTAAATATTATTGAAAAGTGATCACTGAATTAATTGATCATTTAATATCACAGACATACGTAGGTAGGCTTTTATTGATCCTCAGGGGTAACCTTAACAGATTTTACTTAAGCTGCAACCGAAAGCCTACGTTAAAATAAAATAAAATATCTGCGTTAAATTATATTACCTACACTTGTACAAAAATTGTATCGATTTTCTTTTTTTTTTGTGCATACAATTTTGACGTCACAGTTGATTAAAAAACTATTGTTTTCATACTTCTAAGCACAAAAATAGTACTAACAGAAAAGTAGAGCAAATGTTTTAAGACCTACCAATTTAATTTATTTTGGTGATTCTATTAAACCATCACACATAAATTCGAATCATGACGTCTATTCGGAACCGGACACCTGACAGCCCTAGCATCCTTCCCGTAGCCATCCCATCCCACGCTCTCGCTCCAACCCCCGCCCCCTCCAATCACCCTTCGCGGTCTCAAGACTTTGCTCTTGTTCCAAATAATCGTAAAGAGTTGTCTCGAACAGTGAACTAGGTACTCGTACTCGGCAAGAATAATTTTAATTGTCCCTCGCGCCTTGCGGCTCGCTTTAATTCTCTCGCTCCTCGTTTTGCTGCGATATTGTCACAACTTTACTGGGGCGATCATAAAATAAACTTTACCCGTTTTGTTGCTCAGATAAATTTATATTGATATGGGAATACTTCATACTTGTACATTATTATGTTTGTACTTACAACTTACAAGTTACTTACATGTACGAAATTATCCCTATATAAACTCAAATAAAAAACGCTAGTGAATTTTGGTTTACGTAACTGGTAGGTTATTTTCATAACAATTGAAATTATTGTACGTGTTAAATTACACATTGGATTTTGAATCGCAAAAATTTACCTACTTTGGACTATTGCAATTTTCTTCTTTTTATTGCAATGTCATTCGTTGCGTTGTTATATTTGTCATTCTGAGACATTCCCATTACCGAATTAAGCTGGGATTTATAATGCCCTTAAATCCGAAACATAACCATCTTAGAGTGCTATTGTGGTCGATTCTGTTGTGCAAAATCTCTAAACTAAACTAATTTAAAATAGTGCTATCCTTTTCCATAGGGAGTTTGAAAAGAATAGCACTATTTTAAATTAGTTTAGTTTAGAGATTTTGTACAACAGAATCGACCACATTATCTCTCTATGATCCTTCATAGAGACATGGCACTGATGACGGCATGCTTTGCAATACTATGCTTTGTACTGTAATTCCATCCAGATAGCAAGCCATTCCGAGACAGTAATGTAACTGGCCATAGTTATATAATATCCGAAACTCAGCCTCCTTAGAGTACCGCGAAAAACCCATGGGTGTTCTTTTAAAACCATTGGTGTTTTCTAAGCCAAGATGTCCTTTTGCGGTCAGGCTTTATCCAACCTGCCTGCTTCCCTTGCATGATTGATCGAAGGAGCTTATATTTCTGGGTGTTATGCATAACATGCACACATCTTACCAGTGCGGTACTTTTCCGCATAGACTATAGAGATTAGAGTATATTGAATATAGGGATATAAATAAATAAATAAATAAATATATAGAGGACAACATCACATACATTGCTCCGATCCCATAGTAAGTAGCTTACGCACTTGTGTTATGGAAATCAGAAACAACAAAGGTGCCACAACACCCAGACCCGAGACAATGTAGAAAATTTATTTTTCTACATTGCCCCGGCCGGGGATCGAACCAGGAACCTCAGAGATGGGGGCGCCTTGAAAACCGGCACGCTAACCACTCAACCACGGAGGTCTTGAGGTGAGGGATACACTCATAAAAATTCTCCGCCTGCTAAAAATGTACATGATTCGCTCAAAGATTTCCCCATGCAGCCGTATTTAATTGAAACACCCCATATAAAACACTTCACAAAAGGTAACCTCACATACAGAACACACACCGCGCCGCGCCTCCCCTCGCGTTAACGTCTAAACCTCGCCGTTGTCTCCTCGTTAGCTACAAATTGCCCGGCCTCCCCCGGGCACGCACAGATTCGGGATAATCGCCCCGGGTAGGTACAATCGACCCGGCACCGGCATAATTGTCCCGGTTGTAATTGTTATTGGCCACTTCGGTGCGTTGGGAACTCGTCAGATCGTCTCGGTTTTAGGGTTAAAGTATTGCGTGTAAATCTTACGAGTGTAATCATTATAAACAGTTTTTGTTTGACTACGAATTAAAATTAATATTTATTTATTTATTTATTTATTTATTTATTTGTTGTATTACATAACCAGGAACACATTACAGAAAACTCCAATACGTTTCCCTGGGTCACACAGTCTTAAACAATATTTAGTCATCACATTAAAAATAAAATTACACAATAAACTCTTTAGTCTATAAAATTACGAGTCATTACTTAACATTATAATATTAAAAATTAAATTTAGCAATTAACAAAAATAATATAAGATGTCATAATTTTTCTAACATCAACTTGAGCGTTCGCTCAAGCTGTCGCAGCGGGGTGTGAAATAAGTCCAACTCTGGATACCTACGGGTTAGTTCATTGAGCAAGCGTAGTGACCGAGCTACTGGCGCGTGCTTCGCCATCTCAGTTTTGCAGTACGGGGGCGCAAATAGTCTGCGACGACGCGCACTTGCATACCCATCCGGTACATGCAAAGCTATCGCCTCTAGCACGCATGAGTTGCTTTTTTGACCTCGGAGCAGATCTATTATATTCATAATTAGGGCAACAGTACGTCTAAGCTCCAACCTGTCATATCCCACCATTCCTAGAAGGAACATGCTAGGATATATTGTTGGATACCCAACGGAATATCCGTACTGTTTCCTGTACAGCCACCGAATAAATTTTTTTTGAATTTTTTCAACTAAATCTATGTATTTAGCTTCATGTGGATTCCATATTATAGCATTACTTTCCAGCCTACTCCGCACATAAGCGTTGTAAAGCAGCTTAATAAGGTTTATAGATTTAAAATGCTGCGCTTGCCGGAGCACAAAACCTAGCATTCTATAGGCTTTGGTGCAGACGTCTCTAATATGTACCCGAAAAGTTAGGTCAACCGACAGATTTATTCCGAGATCCCTAATGGAAGTAACTCGTGATATACCACTGTTCCCTAGTTGATAATTTATATTTATTGGGACTGTTTTTCGGCTAAAAGTAATAACAGCGCACTTTTTATCATTAAAGAATAACTTATTCCTGTTACACCATTGCAAAACATTGTCCACATCACGTTGAAGGATCTGAGCGTCAGAACATCCCTCAATCTTAAAAAATAGCTTTAAATCATCAGCAAACAATAGGCAATTGGCACGGGTTACTACTTTTGGCAAATCATTAATCAATATTAAAAACTCCAATGGGCCAAGATTACTTCCCTGACTCACGCCAGAATAAGTAAAATAGGGCTCTGAACAATGCTCCTCATACTGCACGTATTTTGAAGATATGTTGTGAATATGTACCTTGTGCCTTGTACCTGGTTGGATAAGGCACATATTTTGAAGATATGTTAAAATTAGCAGGACAGATTAATTTGTTTTGCTATAATCCGCTACTTGAAAAGATTCTGTGTGATACGATATGCAGGAACACTACCCACATGAAACACCACACACAATTTTCTAACACTTTCTTAGACGTTTAAACACACACACCGACAGCGGGACATCCTCAGTTCGAGTATCTCTACGATTTCGCATTGTGAAGTCAACATCTCCTGAGGATATCCCGGTGTCGGGACGAAACGTGCGTGATTAACTTGATATCTAATAATTGTACCTACCAGAAGGATATTTAGAAGTAGGTATATTTATTTCGCATGATCTCGCATCGACTCGGTAGCGCGCAACGGTAGCGCGTCTGACTCCAGATCAGAAGGTTGCGTGTTCAAATCACGTCGGGGTCACAATTTGTTTTGCCAGTCATTTATTGACGATTTCGTCCATATATTTTAACTAAAGTATATCATCCTACAATTTTTTGGAAATAAATATTAGTCTCAAAGTTTAAAAAAATAAAACGTAATAAACGGCTCTACACGTATGCGCTACGGTCTACGACGTAGGCACTCGTAGTTATTTTAAGACCACAGAACATTCTTTAGTGAATCCAAAATTGCTTGGTAACTCAAGTCAGAGATAGCTTCGTACCTAAATTTATATGTATCGCCATCGTCGCCGCTTTTTATGTCCCACTGTTGGGCATGAGTCTCCTTTCAGAGTAATTGGCTAGTAATAGCTCATCACGCTGACTAAAAGCGGGTTGGTGGGCCTCGCACACCTCTATTAACATTATGATGAACTTTCTAGCACCCTATACTTTTTATCCTGAAAAATTCAGTTTTTCACAGGATTAGCACAAAAGCCGCAGGAAACTGGTTGTAAAATATTATATTGCAACAATAACCTACATACTATGAACACGTAGAAACGTTGCAAAATATGCAATATGGCGGTGAAAAAAGACGCAACATACGCGACGCCGTTTGCAATATTGCAGTTTAGTATTCCAGCGGACTAGAGGGCGGGTTACCAAGGGTGGAAAACCCGCTTTAGTATTTAATTTAGGTACAAATCCAGTGATAACCTACTGCTTCCGACTTCTGCCGACTAATAGAACTGTAACCATACTGTGCATGTCGTCTCTATTTTTGTGTCTATATGTAACTTTATAAGTAGGTACCACTAATAAGAAACCTCAGGATATGGGATATAGGATTTACTTAGACCTTTTACAAGGAAATAGTAGCGCCATATGTCGTAATTCCATAGGTGGCTTACGACATATGGCGCTAGGTAGGTGGCTTAGCGAACTACTTGTACCTAGCATGGCCTTACTGTTGGTGATAAAACAAGCCACTGTAAAACTGGGGATGTTTTTCGCGCGGTCCGCTCTGGTCAGGGTAGATGTCAATTGTAGTTACAGAATAAATAAACAATTAAATAAATACAAGTTCTAGGTTGTGCATTAAGGTACGGTCTACGTTTCACGCAACTTTACCTATCTTAATATCACTTGCAAAGGACATGCTAAGTTTTTATGTATTTCTCACAGATGTGTGAAACCTACCATCTCGCAAAAGAGTTAGCGTAGTTATGGTCTAAACTCAAGTCTCTCTCCTCTCTGCTTTAAGAAAGGAAATCTACTAGGTAAATGCACCTTTAATATTCTGTCTGCATGCTTAGGCTACGTTCAGATGACAAGCGTTCAACGTGCGTTGAACGCGCGCTAAATTTTGTTACAGTGTTCACATGACACGCGTTGGTCAGGCATTGAACGCGCGTTGCCGCGGCTGCCATGGTTCAGTAGAGTTCTTGCATTTGCCGAAGATGGACGTAGATACAGTTTTAACGGTGATTTTATACCGACGGCAGAAACGACGCGACAGAAAACGGAGATATTGGGTCATTGTTCATCTATAAATAATTCCGTATTAAAAGCTTCGGTTTCCATTTCGAATAACTTCTAATACGGTTGAACCCTAAAATACGTCAATCCGCGTCGAAAGCGCGCGCTCAACTGAACGGTAACATAGAAATCCAATGATCTCAAAGCGCGCGTTGACGCGCGCTGACAACAGTCGAGCGCTAGCGCAGCGTTCAACGCGCGCTTTGTTAAAACGCGCGTTAGCATGTGTACGGCCTGAATAAAATGTATGTAGTTGTAAACGCGCGTTATCACAACGCGCGTTAAGCGCTTGTCATCTGAACGTAGCCTTAGTTTTTAAACAATTGATGAAAGCTTTACATAAGTCACAATATTTTTAGAAAATTCTCATTTGTTTCATGAACCTAATGGTTAATTATTGGTTAATTATTTGATTTGTTTAATGGCGATACTACAACTAGGTAGATAGATGCCCCTGACGAATATGTTTTACACCACATTTTGAGTATTTTTTTGTGAAATTTGGAAATGGTCTAGTAAATCGTTATGTACATAAAAACATAGTAAATCGTTAAGTACATTTAAAGAGTCACTTTTTGTCTCAACTTCCTGGAGTCAGTAACAGCTGATGATTATTATATTTTATTTATTTTCATTTGAACCTTTTAATGTACTATATGAGGGTTTTTATTTTATATTTATGCTACATATTTTTATTGTACCACCTGCCTCATGTTTTCCAATAGCTGCTTCTTACCCCGATGGTTGCCTGGAAGAGATCGCTGTGTAGCGATAAGGCCGCCATATTGTACATTTGTTTTTTTTGGTTTTTGTATTTGTTTTTTTTTCTTTCTTCTTGTAATGGTGTACAATAAAGTATTTTCTATCTATCTATCTATCTACATATCTATCTACTTAGAAGACGATTCCCACATCTAAAACTTCCTTTTTGCCTTTTAAAAATGTATTGTCCATTAAGAGCTCGACATTTTATCTCTTTAAAACAAACACAGAGAGCAAACGTCCTGCACAATCCACGTATACCATATTTACTGAAACCGACTCACACCAAAAGTCACACCACCATCAGCCCGAGCGATTTCAAACCTTATCATCATCAGATACAGTTCAAAATTAACTAAAGCACGGAATCCTACAGTAAGCGGCTGTCAAATTAATTACAACCATAAGTTTTGTGTGGCAGAGTTGATATTTGGTTGTGAATGGAGAGCTCTGTGTAGCGTAGATCGATGGCGGTTGGGTAGGTTACATAGCAGCAAATGAAATAGAGAGTTGGGTGTATTCCGAAGAAAATACCTATTTACTAGAGATCGTCTAATTTAAATGAATGCCCCTCCACTACATTTTTCTTTCAACGTGTGAGCGTAAACATCGTGGGCTCGTTAATTTTTTTTACTTGTTGGTCGATTAGTGGTAAGCAAGCTTGGCTTCGATTCCTTGATAGGTCCAATAAGTCATGAATTTCTCCATCAAGAAATTCCCGGAGTTTTGAAATTGGTAGTGCTTCGGAGAACACGTTGAACCGTCTTGCACTCTCTCCGGTCGTTTCGAGCTTGCATCCCAGCGAATTATTAATTACTGTAAACTCAAATGGAGACATCTCAAAAATGTCAAAAAAAGTTTAATTAAGCATTCATTTCACTAAAACCGGAAAATACGGTCAACAAAATATGGAGTTGGCAAAATGGAGAAAATTAAATTTAAAATTTTACTTTTCTTTTTAGCTAATCGCCACAGAATTACGAAAATCAGCGAAATATTAATGTGTATAAAATTCATGCTTCATGTCTCTAGCTGAGTTTTTCTTGGGCTTCTTCTCAGGGCGTATTGGAACCCCGATAAACTTAGTTTCAAGCCGCAAAACAGTCATTACCATTAAAATATATCATACACATAATGACTTATACATAGATGCCTGAAGGTACTGTAAGTTAGGCCTATTTGAAATAAAGAATTTCGGTTTTGGTTTATTGATGGTACGGGACCCTTAGAGTGTGAATCGAACTCGCACTTGGCCGGTTGTAATGATTAGTATCGATATAAATACCTACATCAATAAGTGTGCCCAGTATGAATATGGTTTTCGTGTTGTTACCTTATCATCTACAATCACTAGACTAGGCAGAATTGAGGCGTCCCATAAAGTACAACATAAATCAGCCATAACTTAGGCGATACATAAACCATGGCACAGACTATAAAGCCTGTACACCACACTACTCTGTATAATTCGACTACCTCTGGCTCGCAGTTACATTAATATTAATGCAGCAGTATTACGACGTAGGGAATTAATATTTATTTATTATTATTTTATTTATTGCCTACCGTTGAAAGGGTTAAACAAAGGAGAGTACCTAAAACGTGGGTAATGTATTAAGGTTTGATTTATTTTTATTTACAAACTAAAGTGCGCCCGCGGCTTCGTTTGCATGACTTATAACTTTATTCGCCTCTCGCGTATTTCCGTTTCCATGTTCATTAGGAGGCAGTGCCTTGAAAAGTTGAAAAAAACACTGGTTTGTCGCGCAAACGCGTACCCTGAATTGTGCACGAGTTTGTTAAGGCATACCTACAAATTCGTGCTCAATTCAAGGTACGTGTCCACCATACATACTACATACTCTATGTACCTACATACTTTCGTATTTTCTACAAATATTCTTATTCATTTAACACATAGGTACTTAGAACTTTATTTGATGGGTGTACCCAAAATCTAGGTAGATATATCTACTTCATTCGTTCATACTTGAATGAGCATTGTTCTTTTATTAGGTACCTATATCAATTTCTGTTTAATTTACGTTGACAATGTTTTAATTCTGTCTGTAGGTATCATTCTTGTATTGCGTCGTATCATAAAAGGACAATAAAGCCCCCAGGGCAAACAAAAAGCGCATAACACTCGCCCGCGATATTTTCATTCGTATAAATGTTTTGATGAAGCGGCCGCGGCGGGGACTCCCCGGGGAGGGGTCGATGTAAGGGGGAAAGGGGGGATGGAAAAAATGGTAAAAACGTCCACAGTTCTGAAGGGAGGCTAGACTATGGTTTTATTGCAAAAAAGTAAACTGTCTATTATTTTTTGGAAATGTCGTATTGTTTGTTAACACCAATGACTTCTATGGTACCTACATAGAATAACTAGTAGGGTGCGTGGGAGCGCGGGCCACATGTGGCCCGCGGGCTGTCTTCTCACCTATAAAAGAATCGCCGTCATCTCCATCGCCAATTGGAATCCGATTGGCAATGGGCTAAAAGAATTACCTCGGAGCACGGTCATGGATTTAAAGATAGTTAAGGGCTGTTTGAATAAAAAATACACTGAACCTCATCAGATGAGGTTCAGTGTATTTTTTATTCAAACAGCCCTTAACTATCTTTAAATCCATGACCGTGCTCCTCAATCATCATCCAAATCGTAGACCATCTCTTCTCATACTTTTCATAGTTTTTCATAGGCCTTTGGGTTTATTGTAGCATTCACATTTTCCATGGAAAAATAAATTCAACCACTTTGATTTTTTTTCATTCATCCCGTAGACCTTGAGATTCTAATTACGTCTTGCAAAGAAATCACTCTCTTATCTTTTATACTTTCCGAGATATAAAAACACGAAAGTATGGCGGCCATCTTTGGCCTCGGAAAACTAAAAATTGGCCATCGGAATCCGCCATTTTGATTTTTTTTTCAGCCAACTGCCAATTGGATGACGTTTCGAGTTACATTTGGTCGAGCACCTCCCACCTATCTTCGATACCCTGGCTGTGCTCTTCACCCGTCTCCGAAATCCTCAATCATCAGCTCTCTCCATATTTTTCTCTAGTAACTCTCCGAAAAACCGCATCACAACCTTGCATAATTACCAACTGTTAGTCTCTTCAACATTCCCCATACATTTTCTATGGAAAAATAAATTCCGCCATTTTGTATTTTTTTTTGCTATCCATCGAATAGACCTTCGAGTCCTGATCAGCTCTTGTCAAGAAACCGTTCTTCCATCTTTTATACTTTCCGAGATATCGGCGAAATTCGAATGGCGGCCATTTTGAATCCACCATTTTGAATTTTTTGTCAGCTCACTGCCAATTGCGTGACGTTTCGAATGACATTTGGTCGAGCACCCCCCACCTAACTTTGATACCCTGGCTGTGCTCTTCACCCGTCTTCGAAGTCCTCAATCATCAGCTCTCTCCGTATTTTTCCGCAAAATGAATTTTTTTCTTCTATAAGACCCCATCCACGAAAAAAAAAAATTTCATACAAAATTGTTCAGGAGAGGTGATAATCAGTCAGTGAATCAGCACGAGTAGCTATATATATATTAACTAGTAGGGCGCGTGAGTGCGCGGGCCACATGTGGCCCGCGAGCAGTCTTCCCGCCTATAAAGCTATCGCCGTCATCTCCATCGCCAATTGGAATCCGATCGGCAGTGGGCTTAAAAAAATGACCAAGGAGCACTGTCATGGTTTTAAAGATAGTTAAGGGCTGTTAGAGCAAAAAATACGCTGAACCTCCAAGGTTCAGCGTATTTTTTGCTCTAACAGCCCTTAACTATCTTTAAAACCGTGACCGTGCTCCTCAACCATCATCCAAATCCTAGATCATCATCACTTCTCATACTTTCCTCTGGCAGTTCTCTGAAGAACTGCGTCAATGCCTTGGATAGTTCCCTAGTTATTGTAGCATGTACAATGTACATTTTCCATGGAGAAATAAATTCCTCCATTTAGTTTTTTTATTCATCCCGTTGAACTTGAGATCCTGATCACCTCTTGCTAAGAAACCACTCTCTTATCTTTTATACTTTCCGAGATAGAGCAATACAAAATCTGTATAGCGTCCGTCTTGGATCCGCCATTTTAATTTTTTTTTCAGCTCACTGCCAATTGCATGATGTTCCGAGTATTTTTTGTTTCAGCAGTCCCCACCTAACTATAATACCTTGCCCATGCTCCTCGACTGTCTTCAAAACCCCCAAATCATCATCTCATTCCATATTTTTTTCTAGTAATTCTTCGAAAACCCGCATCAAAACCTTGCATAGTTACCAACATTTAGTCTCTTCAAGATTCCCCATACATTTTCTATGGAAAAATAAATTCCGTCATTTTGAATTTTTTTCTACCCATCGAATAGACCTTCAGGTCCTGATCACTTCTTGTCAAGAAACCATTCTTCCATCTTGTATACTTTCCGAGTTAGACACCGATGAAGTTTGTATGGCGGCCATCTTTTTTCCGCCATTTTGAATTTTTTTTCACCTAACTGCCAATTGGATGACGTTTCGAATGACATTTGGTCGAGCACCCCCCACCTATCTGCAATACCCTCCCCGTGCTGTTCACCCGTCTTCAAAATCCTCAATCATCAGCTCTCTCCTTATTTTTCCTCCTCATGAATTTTTCCCCTCTATACGACATCATCCTTGAAAAAAAAATTTTTCATACAAAATTGTTCAGGAGAGGTGATCAATCAGTCAGTCAGTGGCCAATCAGCACAAGCAGCTATATATATAGTAATATCAGTTTTTTAGCAAAGTTCTTATGTCAAAGAAATCTCTATATTAGAGACAAACACGAAGGGCATTCAGTAGAAATGTCACACCGCTTGCGCATAGTACAGCTCGTATCGTATGTCTAAAAATCCTTCGTGGAGTATGTCTAAAGTCTATTCAATCTCGAGCGATACCAGACGTAAACAAACCGACTGCCAGGTCATTCGCTTAAGCAGGGTTGCGCAACCTTTTTAACGTATACTAATTTTTCAAATTTAAAATAAATTTATGTTTTGACAATAATATCGTATTGTTTGAATTTTTTTAATGATATCTTGAAACTAGATTTAACATAAGTGAAAGTTTCGTGTTACGCGCCACTTCAGTGCCTCACTAGAAGCACGCTGAGTGGCACGTCAGGTCATGCAGCGCCACGCCATCCACGCGAATGGACGCTATTCTATACAATCGCTTCGAATGTTGAGACAAGTGACACGTCAATATCACGCGTCAATTAAAATATTTATTCTAGGTTTATGATTAGGGGAACAAAATAAAATATAAAATATTATCCAAATGTTTACGATAACCCCCATGACATGCTTTGACCTTGAAAGCGAAAGTCGTGAGCGGTGCGGCAGATAGCAAACAAACAAGATAGAAAGAGATAGTCATATTTTGTTTGTTCCGTCGTCGCTACTACTAAATGATCGGCTTTTGTTTACGTCTGGTCTCGCGTTTCGTTGAAAAGACTTTAGTGTCTACGCTTTTGTAATAATATGATCTCGAAAACAATTTTGAACTTACCTTTACATTCGGTTGAAACAAGCTGCAAAAAACGTCATCTTAGTCTGGGTTAATTTATACAGTAAAATAAATTTTAAACTTGGAAGTAAGTGTAGAGTGTAAACCTACTTATTATTTAAAACACATTTTTTTTATAAAGAGCAAGTGCCGAGTTTCTTGCCAGTTCTTCTCGGTGCAAATTTGCTTTCTGACCGAGGCGGTAGAGTCTGACGTTTCAAAAATGTCTGTAAGTTCCGGTAGTTTTCACATAGTTCTAACTTACAGACTCTTATAAATACATACATAATAATTATCATGACGGCAAACATGAATGGTTGTTAAACAGCAGTTATACGTTGGCAATGCACACGGTAATTAGCAGCAGTAATTACCGTTTGATCGATAACCGCGACCATTGGTCCGCGGGTGACGTATTGCGCGTCATAGTGTTACGTAATACCTCTTCATTTGCTTCACGATTGGCGCTGATCATTTCATTTTATTCACTTACGTAATAATGATTTTATTTAGAGAAAAGTCGAAATAAAAAATCAACTTTGTAACTACGGAAAAATTAATCAATAACCGACTACGCTATTTGGATTGCAGTAAGATAGTATCCTGAACCAATCATAGGCTCTTCTTCATCCCGGAAAAATCCTTGGTTACCGAGGGAAACTGCGGGTAATTCCGCAAAAGTTGGTCCTTAACCATTATTAAACTTATTCAACTATTTGTTGCAGTGAGCAACGGCGCGCTAAGCGCGTGCGCGGCGCAGGGCGGGCTAGACAAGGACGGCAAGAAGAAGCACACGCGGCCTACCTTCAGCGGGCAGCAGATCTTCGCGCTGGAGAAGACCTTCGAGCAGACCAAGTACCTGGCGGGGCCCGAGCGCGCCAAGCTGGCCTACGCGCTCGGCATGACCGAGTCACAAGTCAAGGTAGGCGGGCTGCAGACTGTACATTACTTCAGCGGGCAGCAGATCTTCGCGCTGGAGAAGACCTTCGAGCAGACCAAGTACCTGGCGGGGCCCGAGCGCGCCAAGCTGGCCTACGCGCTCGGCATGACCGAGTCACAAGTCAAGGTAGGCGGGCTCGCTGCAGACTGTACATTACTTCAGCGGGCAGCAGATCTTCGCGCTGGAGAAGACCTTCGAGCAGACCAAGTACCTGGCGGGGCCCGAGCGCGCCAAGCTGGCCTACGCGCTCGGCATGACCGAGTCACAAGTCAAGGTAGGCGGGCTCGCTGCAGACTGTACATTACTTCAGCGGGCAGCAGATCTTCGCGCTGGAGAAGACCTTCGAGCAGACCAAGTACCTGGCGGGGCCCGAGCGCGCCAAGCTGGCCTACGCGCTCGGCATGACCGAGTCTCAAGTCAAGGTAGGCGGGCTCGCTGCAGACTGTACATTACTTCAGCGGGCAGCAGATCTTCGCGCTGGAGAAGACCTTCGAGCAGACCAAGTACCTGGCGGGGCCCGAGCGCGCCAAGCTGGCCTACGCGCTCGGCATGACCGAGTCACAAGTCAAGGTAGGCGGGCTCGCTGCAGACTGTACATTTCTTCAGCGGGCAGCAGATCTTCGCGCTGGAGAAGACCTTCGAGCAGACCAAGTACCTGGCGGGGCCCGAGCGCGCCAAGCTGGCCTACGCGCTCGGCATGACCGAGTCACAAGTCAAGGTAGGCGGGCTCGCTGCAGACTGTACATTTCTTCAGCGGGCAGCAGATCTTCGCGCTGGAGAAGACCTTCGAGCAGACCAAGTACCTGGCGGGGCCCGAGCGCGCCAAGCTGGCCTACGCGCTCGGCATGACCGAGTCACAAGTCAAGGTAGGCGGGCTCGCTGCAGACTGTACATTACTTCAGCGGGCAGCAGATCTTCGCGCTGGAGAAGACCTTCGAGCAGACCAAGTACCTGGCGGGGCCCGAGCGCGCCAAGCTGGCCTACGCGCTCGGCATGACCAAGTCTCAAGTCAAGGTAGGCGGGCTCGCTGCAGACTGTACATTACTTCAGCGGGCAGCAGATCTTCGCGCTGGAGAAGACCTTCGAGCAGACCAAGTACCTGGCGGGGCCCGAGCGCGCCAAGCTGGCCTACGCGCTCGGCATGACCGAGTCACAAGTCAAGGTAGGCGGGCTCGCTGCAGACTGTACATTACTTCAGCGGGCAGCAGATCTTCGCGCTGGAGAAGACCTTCGAGCAGACCAAGTACCTGGCGGGGCCCGAGCGCGCCAAGCTGGCCTACGCGCTCGGCATGACCGAGTCACAAGTCAAGGTAGGCGGGCTCGCTGCAGACTGTACATTTCTTCAGCGGGCAGCAGATCTTCGCGCTGGAGAAGACCTTCGAGCAGACCAAGTACCTGGCGGGGCCTGAGCGCGCCAAGCTGGCCTACGCGCTCGGCATGACCGAGTCACAAGTCAAGGTAGGCGGGCTCGCTGCAGACTGTACATTTCTTCAGCGGGCAGCAGATCTTCGCGCTGGAGAAGACCTTCGAGCAGACCAAGTACCTGGCGGGGCCCGAGCGCGCCAAGCTGGCCTACGCGCTCGGCATGACCGAGTCACAAGTCAAGGTAGGCGGGCTGCAGACTGTACATTACTTCAGCGGACAGCAGATCTTCGCGCTGGAGAAGACCTTCGAGCAGACCAAGTACCTGGCGGGGCCCGAGCGCGCCAAGCTGGCCTACGCGCTCGGCATGACCGAGTCACAAGTCAAGGTAGGCGGGCTGCAGACTGTACATTACTTCAGCGGGCAGCAGATCTTCGCGCCGGAGAAGACCTTCGAGCAGACCAAGTACCTGGCGGGGCCCGAGCGCGCCAAGCTGGCCTACGCGCTCGGCATGACCGAGTCACAAGTCAAGGTAGGCGGGCTGCAGACTGTACATTACTTCAGCGGACAGCAGATCTTCGCGCTGGAGAAGACCTTCGAGCAGACCAAGTACCTGGCGGGGCCCGAGCGCGCCAAGCTGGCCTACGCGCTCGGCATGACCGAGTCACAAGTCAAGGTAGGCGGGCTGCAGACTGTACATTACTTCAGCGGGCAGCAGATCTTCGCGCTGGAGAAGACCTTCGAGCAGACCATGTACCTGGTGGGGTACTGGTTTTTCTCCTCTCGTCACTCTAAGTAGGTCTCCGCTAGGCGAACCGAGCACGAGCCGAACACAATTCGTTCGACCGACTTATAAGCCTCGAACGAGCGCGCTGCGAGCATATTTTCGTTCGTGCTCCGCTGCGTTGCGCCTGTTGTTGGTTTTTTGACGAACACAAAGGGATTGGAGGACAGAGATCGTCGTCCACACTTGGCGCCGCGAAAGACAAAGCGAAAGGGGTTCGCTTTGCTTCGCTCGTGCTCGGTTCGTCTAGCGTATACCGCACCTTTACAGATTAAAAAATACTACGCCTACGCTGAGGCAGAAAACATTCCTTGATCGAGACAACAGCTCACAAGGTATTCTGGTATGTAAAACATCGCAAAATTCGTGCAATGGCTCCTATATGAACGCCAACGTGTGGTCATAAGTAAGAGTATGACAGTTCTATCCTTAATTCCATTTCTCTAATCCCCAATTATTCAAGTTATCATTTTAAACAATCGCAATACACAAACAAGACTAAACACAATAAACTTTAAAGATTAAGTAATGTCCACTCTAATAGGGTAACACCGCCTATTTACGGCCGTCACCCCTAGCGCTTTCGAGTGAACAACTTTTACGCCATATGTCAAAACCTTTCATACGACTTTGAACCTAACACGTATTGTCCCAAGGTTGGGTGTAGTTTGGAGTGTTTTAGGACACAATTAGTCGTATTGTAGTCCGTTCGTAATCGGATTAGGGAGATTGAAAAGTCAATCACTTAGTCGGCGGCGCAATCAAACGATCTGCTCTATTACTCGGATTAGAAGTTACAATATCGACATGTGCTGGAATTGTGTCGCTTTGTTCATCAAATGCTTAATGCAGTTGTGTATTTCGTACCTACTTCTACAAATGAAGAAATACGGAAAACTAAAGTAACATGAATTAATGTTCTATGTGCATTTTCAATACATACCTAGGTACCTATAATTTTTTTTAACCCGAATTGCCTTATTACTATTACGACTGGATTATTTACCATTTGGAAAAGATAATAGTAGATTCGCGATAAACCATAAAATATTGTTTGTTTTTCCATTAAAAAAACTATTCGAAGACTAACTCTCTAATAGGTAATCTCGAGTAATAAAATGACAAATTATGTCCAAAAATGTTTTGTTCTCTTAAAGCGTGTATAAAACACTTTTTATTATTTGACCATAACAAACACAGAGTTTCTCCCTAGGTTATACTTCTGGTTTAAGAAATTTACTGTCTTGTAAAAAGTATACAATACTCACCGAAACTTAAGGTGTTGCGGCCCTACCGGCCCGCGAAATTCAAATTTTATTTAGTTTTTCGCAAATATTAGACTAACTACACATTGTAGATTTATGACAATGCATTTTGCGGGCCTACTTTTTATGCATCTACACGTTTTTAATAGAAACTTTGCTCGAAAGTTCCCACTCATCTCATATTGGTTCCCGAAAGATAATTTTTTGCAGTTTCCCAGATTTCGAGCTATCGGGAACCAATATGAAGTAAATGAGTATTGTTGAGCAGAGTTTTTGTTTAAAACATGTAGATGCATAAACGTTGTGCCCGCAAAACACATTGCCATTAGCTTTCGATGTATAATTAGCCCACTATGAGCGAAAAACTAAATAAAATTTGAATTTTCGCGCCCGGATGGTACCCATCGCCCTTAAGGCTAATAAGTATAGTAAGCGTTTGCTCGTACGGCGGTACACACTACGGCACTAGTAACATTATATAATATTTTATTACATCTTAGTATAAACCTATAACTCAAGTGCATTCTACAATCTTTGTGATCGTAATATCAATTGAAGCAATACAATTATATCAAACATTGCCAACATTAATGTAGGTATCGACTTCTTTAGGAAAAAATAATGTTTCAAATGAGACATCACAGGATGAATACTGAACAACTCATACCTAATAACATTGTTATTGTTTAGGCCTTTAGTAGTATCTTTCGATAAAAACAATCATTTTTTATGTTTGCATATTCGTTTAAGAAGTTTCTGCTCGTAAATAACGTCAGAGTATCGATGACAATCCCCACTGCCGAGCACCCCCGCCGCTAAACTGAAGCGTATCATCGCAGTTAGCGTTTAATTCCGAGGGGTTACATGCCAGGGGTGCGTTCCCACTGAAGCGGAGATGAACAGAGGAGAGAGAGTATAGAGGCAGAAAAGGGAGAGTAGAAAAAGGTATCAGATGATTCTACTCAGTTCACCACAGCTCTATAAATTTACCTTTGCTCGTGAACTTTTGACAAATTTGTGAGACGATTTTTTTTATTACTTCACTGAGAGATTTAAATTCATAATTTTTTTTTGCAAATATATGATAAGACGACAGCACGTGATGTTATGTACTATCTACGTCTGCTCATGTTAAATGCGGTGTATCCCATAGACTTTGCAATATCATATAACATACTGCACTGCGCTCACTATCCTGATTCTTGTACATATCATACATATGTATAAGACAATATGCACTGTAATTTTTCCGGATTCATCGCCCTTCAAACCGCGTGGCAATGTTTGATATAACCGCGGATATCTGACACTACGGTCTTACCCATCCGGGTGGGTTCTGCTTAAAAGTCCTACAATCCGGTGCTTCTACTGAGATCACCAAAGCTTTAAAAGTCCTCTCTAGTTTCTAGTAGGTAATCTAGATCTCATGTGTGAGCGGATTTTAGTAACTTGGTCATCAAACTCTACCCGCGTCTTAAAATTCGTTTAAGTTCGTGGCAATTATATTTAAAAATCACTTAGTTACGAAAATGTTTCTGGACTCATTAAATTTTTAGTTCATTCCTGCACTTCCCTTTTTCGCTATGTTATCTACGAGTCAGTGGAATCGCATCTTAAAAGCAACTCGTGTTCCACTAAGTGGAACGATCCATTTAGGGGCACTAAACACTACTGAGATATTGTATTATTATTGAATACAGTTTGTCTTATTGCTGACGTAATAAGATTATTTAACACTTGATGGAACAATGTTTTGTGAATGTCATTGCTTTTACTTAATTAGGAACAGGTTGCTAAATATAAAGCTTCCCTACTATAACCATTAATGAACTATGTAGTGCTCTTTAAATGCATGTTTTTGATGCTTGGTACATTGTCCTTCAATCTGAAACCGATTTGGTAATGTTTTTTTGTAATCATTTCTTCATGATGGAATATCTGTCACTTACGTACGTAACTTGAAAGGGGTAAGGAAAGTCACCCCAACGATTTCTATACAGCATCGCACCGGAACGCTAAATCGCTTGGCGGTACGTCTTTGCTGGCAGAGTAGTAACTAGCCAGGGCCGAAGCCTTCCACCAGACCAGACCCGAGCCGATTTAGAAATTATAAAATTCCAAAACGGGCCCCGTGGGAATCGAACTTGCGACCTTCCACTCGAATTCGAGCGCGCGTCCACTGCGCCAGGGAGGTCGTCAAAGGGAGGAAGTCAAGAAGAGTTTAGCACTTAGTAAAATTAGCTACTTTTTATATGGTTTTGTTAGAAATAAGAACTCTGTAGAAACAAAGCATAAAAGACCAAACGTCTGCCCCAAACCTCTAAAGATACATTGGCTTCTATTGTTAAATTACATCTAAAATTCGCCTTTGAATAACCTTGTTAAGTCACAATACTCAAGAGGTACAACAGTTTACAGTAAGCGCAGCACAGTAAATGAAGCGAGAGTAACAAGATGAATGTATCGTGACGGCTGTGCGCTTTGCTTACTGTTACTAACGCTGCTGTTACTGTTCGATTTGCGATTCCGTTGAGTCATGTTCAATTACTCGCTAAACTGGACGCGATATTTTTGCACAATAATATTGCATCTTTAATAAATACATAAAACAGTATTACTGTTTACTAATGTGAATTTGTGATAAGGATTATACAGTGCGTTTTATACGTTTACGAATTTAGATATTCACAAAGTCTCAAAATCATTTGTTTTATTAGGTACATGATTGATGATAAATACCTACTATGTATGTGATGAATTGAGCGGGAATGGCCGTTTACTATACTTTAAGTAAAAACAGCCCATACAAAATAAGCACGCATTTAATCCTACAAAGATCGGCCCATAATCATCTGTTACACTTACTAAAAATATACATGCAAAAATTTTAGTAGGTCATTGAACTTTTAATGCAATATCAATGTGCATATCACTAGTACAAGTACCTATATGCTCGACAGTTTAATTTCTAAGAATTTCTTTTTTCCGCTCATGTTGTCTAAATACCCAGCGGTGCATTTGGTACGACCTCTCACGTCTTGCAAATTGAACTCAAATGTTACCATTAGGTGCATTTAGGATATCGCGTACATAAAAGGTAGCTAATATTTTAAAAATAAACTTTATTCCATTGTGAAAGGGGCCAATGCTGCTGTATTAAAAGTGTGCATTATTTGATTCCTCTGTATGATGCTCAACAGGGACGTAATAGTGCCAAATTATAAGAAAGTAGTAAGCTTTACTTTTTTCTATATGAGCTGATTTTCAGACACTATCTGACTATTCTTAATTAATGCTTATATAGTAACTTCCCTTTTACGAGTATGTGTAAAGTAACAATAGTAATATTTAGTCTTCTTTATAGTTTTATTTTTAAATAATCTCCGCAAATAATTATAGTAACGAAAACTTAAAAATTACTTTGGAGTGTGCTCAAGAACTCCACAATCTAGTACCTCCTTCACCTTTCTACCACAGAACCGCAAGACGCCGGGAGAAGTGGCATCCTTATGTGGTTGATGTCCAGCAAGCTCGAACGAAACGATTTTCTTCCACGTTTCTGATACGTACCCATAAGGTGTGGAACACCCTTCCAGCTTCTGTGTTTCCAGCCAAGTACAACCTGGGTGCCTTCAAGAGAAGAGTGAATAGGCATTTTCTAGGCAAGCGCGCTCCATCATAGACCTCATCATTTTTGTTCATCAGATATGATTGTAGTCAAGCGCAAGTCTATCTATAATAAAAAAAATACTTTAAGAAATCGACCGGCTTGAAATTTACATTTCCCAAAATGTAAAAAAATAACATAAACTTAATAAAGACATCGTCGTAAGTTTGCCCGTCTGTCGTTATTCTATAGAATATATTTCGGAGAGTGGTGCTACGTGTTATCACAGTCAAGCGCTAGCCTATAGCATGAAGTTAAAAAAAAGATAATTTTTGTAAACCAGTATGATTCGCCTACCGACGTTCTGACCCCTAGAGGTTTACGGTTACCACACTATAAACTGTGACTGAAAAGCTCCAAAAAAATTGCAGATTTTATAAAAGGACGTCTTTTTTCTGGAGTCCTGCCCTGGAGTCTCGACCCTCAATGCAGTGTGTCACAGCTCATTTGGCATTCCATGGAATTAATCCGAAGGGCAGGACTCGGGAGGGGGGGGGGAGGGGGAGGGCAAGAGAGGGCGATCCGCGTGTTTACACATGTGACACCGCTGCATAATGCAATTAATTGTTTCACTTCCCAGTGAGTGAGTATCAGAGCGTTATTATTATATTTAGGGCGAATACGTTTGGGTGAAGAATGAATGGCCCGTTTATATTGATTACAGTTAATTTAGTCTGTTTTCACCTCATAGGTGTAGTGGTTAATTTTTTTTTTTCAGCGCAAAGACCGTGGTTCGATTACCAGGTCAGGCTAAAATATTGTTACCTATGGTTAAACTTTCAGATATTTAGAAAACAAGTTCCTTTTTGGACGGTGCAGTGGAGGGATCCCTGCAGAGTAAAATTTATGAAGAAAAAGTTTTTGTTTTGACTTTGAGCCGCCACGAATTCAATTATCTGATGTCTGTATCTAATGAACATTTCCAATTGCGACAACTCTTCACTTTCAATTTCTACTACTAGTATCTACTATGACTTATGACGTCTCGCCCGAAGGTTAATGGTATATGTAAAAAAAAACCAGCCAAGTGCGAGTCGAACTCGCGCACCGAGGGTTCCATACTATCAAAGAAGTAAAGCGTTAAGAGAATCACCTTTGTCCCATGAAATTTACGAGGATAATTTACAAGTAGGTACTTTTGTTGGCGAACCGCAAACCTAACTTTGTTTTTAGAGGTTTATTGTTAATGTCACAAAAAGTATATAAGTTGGCGAGTTGATTTTATTTTTACTGTAAAATATACATTAACTTCTATAAATCGTAATTATTTCAGATTTTTCGGTTGGTAAACTTCGGAGATAAGTGCCGGGGGGGAACGGTATTTTTTTCGACAGTTTGCTCGATAAATGAAAAACTATGAGGCATAAAAATAAATAAAATTTTTTTTTAGAATACACAAGTGACGCCCTTTCATAATATGATACCCCACTCAATATTAATATCACATTTTGAAATTTGGACGACCCGGTTTTCCCCTCTTTTTAAATAAAAATAAAAAAGATTTTCAATTTTTTATAATTGCAATGCCGGCGCTTTGCAATTACCTACAACTATTCCAAATTTCAGGTCAATACAGAAATAATCTAGTGTGACAGACGAACGGACGGACGGACGGACGGGCGGAGAAAGTCTCACCATAAGGGTTCCATTTTTACCATTTTGGTATGGAACCCTAAAAATACCAAATTGCTCTCGGCCTGTACTTGTTTACATTAACACTAAAAACTTTTGTTCTACGACTTTTCAAAATTCAGTATTAATTTATTTCATACAACATGACATTACACTGTTACGTTTTTCGTATCCTTCGTCACGTCATTGCAACTTGCCAATGTTACATTATAGAGTAGGAACAAGTAGAGTGTCTCTGTAAGATATTGAATTAATATCGAGTAAAAAAAAGTCGTAGAAAGAAAGTTGTTAGTTTTAATGTATAAAATACAGACCGAGAGCGATTAGTATTTTTTATAATATAACCCTGTATTACCTATAGTGGAACTTGTAATAGAGGTGCTCGAAGGGGACTAATGTGACATTCTATGCTGACATCAGTCACTTCGTTCAATTCTAAGTATATCTATATCATAAAGTCCCGCGCACACCGGCGTGAGAATCCCTCATTACCGCACACAAAATAGGCCGCGACTAATTCCCGTCGGATTTACAATGGCAATAAAAGGAGCGACGGCGATGCGCCTGATTTGCATTTTGAGAAGGAGTTATATGAGCCTCGCGCCGGTAAATCAGGCCGTTGTAAAGTTTTAGGGCTAGTTATGTGACTGATATAATGCAGCCTGCTATGTAGGGTTGCCAGGTACTTCTCGAATTTTTACAATGATATTCATACCTAGCTCTTATAGGACAGAATATCTTTAAACTCTGCTTTAAGGTAGCCGCTTAAGACGGACCAATTTCAGACGGCTGCCGCACTCCGGCTAGGTTGCACGCGTTAGTTCTAGTACGGTCTATTTCACGCGCTACGTGCGCCTGATAACGAGGTAGCCCTAGTACGTCGAAAGAGATAAAGTTACGCGATAGAAAGAGAGCGCAACTTTAGGTACGTAGCGGAGGCGGAGCCAGGCGCTATTGCGGACTGCATTGCACTTTTTTGCGAACTTTCCGTACCGTTAGGTACTATCATGTAATTTCGTTCTCTTACTAAAAACTTTTTCTATGGAAAAAGTGTTTTTTTAATTTTTGCTTTTTAAAGAACCCAATTATTATTAAACCTTATTTAAGAGATTTTTCACGTTGAGTACAATATAGCCAGAGCATAAAAATTGGCAGTACTTACTTTTAAAAATACTTACTTTATTGATATTTATTTCACACAAGTGCCCATATTTGTGAAAGTCGTTTAAGTGACAACCTTATTAGTACTGTCCACAAAATGACAATGGAGAAATTAACATTGTAAAGTGTTCTAACGTTGTTTTTGTGTAGTACATTTAGATAATTATGATCAAATAGCAATTTGCATTGGTGCATGATTCGGTCAAATCAGACCCGGAAATCCTGTTTAATTTTTCACAAATATTGTAGAGTTAAGGGTTTATTGTTAATTTTACTTGCAAAGAATATTAATAGTATGACAACTGTATTTTTAACCGACTTCAAAAAAAGGAGGAGGTTGTCAACTCGACTGTATGTTTTTTTTGTATGCAATTCGTACAATCATAGTCGTTCGTATTAATCGCCCGACTTCGAATTGGTGTACTTGCATTAAAATTTAAAAGTTATTTCACTCTGTAGTGGCATTTGGAATCGTTTTTATGAAAAGAATTTTCCATTTTATTTCAAAAAGCTATTGCTCTACAAAAATCCCATTCACCACATATCCGAAAGGTTTCCGAAAGATAATTAATGAAATGAAATGAAATATCTTTATTTCACATAGGCCTAATATAAAGGCGCTTGTAAATGGTCCTTATGATATTTGTCACATTTGTATGGCGATAACTCCAAGTCGACTTAAAACTAAGTTTGCGAGGGTTCCAACGCGCCCTGCACTGAGAAGAAGCCCACAACAAACTCAGCCGGGTTTTGTTTACAGTTTAATTTTCTACAGTTTCCCAGATTTGGAGCTATTGGGAATAAATATGAAGCAAATGAGTGTTTTTGAGCAAAATTTTTTCAAAAATACATCTTAATACAAGTCGGGGCACGAAAGTGTAGCGGTGAGCGAAATTTGGAGGGGATAGCTGCGCATGTGTACTGTCGCGCACGCAATCCAATCAGCGCTAGATCACGCAATCCAATATGGAGAGCCAATCGGCGCTACGCACGCCCGCCCTTTATCCCTCTCAGCCCCCTCAGCCCCCTCAGATACCTTATTTTTGACTTCTGCGCATTAACGGTCAACGCTACACTTTCGTGCCCCGGCGTATAAATTTCCATTATTTTTATTTAGTGTAGCTATTTTTTGGCCTTTTATTGCGTCTGCAGCGATAGTAGGTATCTGCGATTCTAATCATGCATATAAAATTTCCCATTTAATAAAGTTTACATCGACAAATAGACCATGCAACAATATTAATATAATTGTTTTTTTATCAACAATCAAAACCTATTTTAGATAGCATTTAAATAAAATTTTCATCACAAAAGAATTGTAACGCCGCTCGAAATCTCCGTCACCATAACATTCGGAACCATCCCCTAATGATGGTAGATAAGATAAACGACACTTTAAACTCGTGTAGATGACTATTGATAGTGCTAGGGGTGGCATATTAAATTACGCTGATGGATCGCTCACAGATACCGCTATAATGTGTTTTCATAAAATAACACTTTATGAATAATCTCGTAACGGTTTGATGACGCTTTTTTATTATTTTTAATCGTAATCGAGTTTTAATTTTGCGTAGCGTTTTTTTTTGTTGATATTTTATAATTTGATGCAGCGTTAGGTTTGATTGATTGTGACTATTATACGTAGTTTAGTTTCATCATTTTGAATATGCATGGTTGGAGAGTGAATTAATCACTCTATTATATTTTGAATAAATATAAAAAAAACCGGCCAAGTGCGAGTCGGACTCGCGCACCGAGGGTTCCATACCATAAAAGAAGTAAAACATTGAAAGAATCACTTTTTGTTCATGAATTTACGAGTATAATTTACATGTAGGTACTTTTGTTGGCGAACCGCAAACGTAACTTTGTTTTTGGTGGTTTATTGTTATTATCAAAATAAGTATAATAGTTAGGGAGTTGATTTTATTTTTTCTGTAAAATATACATTAATGTCTAGTAATCATAATTATTTCAGATTTTTCTATTGATAAACTTCGGAGATAAGGGGGGGGGGAACGGTATTTTTTTCGACAGTTTGCTCAATAAATCCAAAACTATCAGGCATAAAAATAAATAAAAATCGGTTTCAGAATACACAAATAACGCCCTTTCATATGATACCCCACTCAATATTGTCATCTCATTTTTAAAATTCGAAGTCCCGGTTTTCCCCCCTTTTTAAATATAAATAAAAACAATTTTCAATATTTTATAAGTGCAATGGCGTTGGGTCACTATTACCTAAAACTATTCCAAATTTCAAGTCGATAGCTTTGATAGTTATGTGTGTGTGATAGAGTGTGACAGACGGACGGACGGACGGACGGACGGACGGACGGAGAAAGTCTCACCATAAGGGTTCCATTTTTACCAAATTGGTATGGAACCCTAATAAAAAACCAGGGTTGGTATATTTTGAGAACGCGGCCGTGTGTTTTACGTGTACCGAATTACTTATTTGATCTAATAACTATAGAATGACGTAATGTACTACCTTCCTAGAGAAGAGAAGAAGAAGTATCTGCAACACCAAGGGCATTTACCTACTCCTGATTTTTTGAATTTTCTTTCACTATGAAAAAAATTACATAGAGTCTTGGAACCCTTCAGAGTTTACATATTATTTCATATTAGCCATGATATTATATCACGCGAAAATTATAAAAAGTAACCGTTATGTTGACGATTTAGATTAGTGTAATATTAATTACATTCTGTACTTACGTGGATGGCAATTAGTTAATTTTCTTACAATACACATGCTTGTATGTAGGTACCTATGCCTAAACAATCAATGCTGATTGTCTCATTTTTGAGATGGGAAAAACCCAGACAGTCTTCACTTTACCACCGTCGGAAAGCCACTGTTTTTTTTTATTTTTTGCTTAGCTTTCATTCACCAACTTGGAGTGCAAATCAAACAATACCTATTACCTAGTAAATAATAGTTTCTCTAATTAATTAATCAATATCTGGGTGACCGAGCTTCGCTCGGTGGCCAATAGATGGCAGCAGTAGTCATATTTTTATTTTTTTTTGGTAAACTCGTCATTTTCTAAAAATGAATCCTAGCTAGATCGATTTATCGCCCCCAAAAACCCCTATATACTAAATTTCATGAAAATCGTTCCAGCCGTTTCCGAGATCCAGATTATATAGAAATATATATACAAGAATTGCTCGTTTAAAGGTAAGTATAGGATAATACTTTCTCTTGGATCTATTGAAGACTTTGGAAGCGGTCGATGTAACCTGTGAGCTTTTTTACTCTCTCTGATGAGCATTACTAACGAGATCATTTAGCATAGACAAAGAGAAACATTAAGTATGGCGATCGATCAAAACATAATGTTCTTAACACGGTAAAGGCAAGCACACACTAATGGCTTTTTGTAAAATGGCTATGATAATAAATTAATATTTATATTGTTATTTCAATATCTGTTTAGTCTGTAATGAAAATTTAAATCAACAGTTTTTTTTAAACAGCAGATTTTTCACCACTGTGTCATGGGAACCATGTAAATTGTAAATTCTATAGTCGCATCAGATTTTTCTGGGTTATCTCTCAAATATTATAAAAGGGAACAGAACTCCCTTCTCCTCCTATTTAGGATAATGATAATATTTATTATATCTTACGGATACAGTTTGGTATCATGGTTCGATCTCCAAAACTATTATAATTATACGATATTGTTCCATTTACCTACTGGCCTGAAAAGTAGATATAATAAATTGTAATTTCCATCTTCTCACAAGATATCTTAAAAGTTTTGTAATATTTTTTTCATAGTATATTAAGAAAAATTGTATATAATGACATTTTTGAAAAGAGCAAGTGCCGAGTTTTTTTCCATTTCTTCTCGAACCTGCTTTCCGAACCTGGTGGTAAAGTTTTTGAATTTTCATAAGAACCTATTATTTAGGCCCATGTGAAAAAAACCATTTTCATTTTAATTGTATTCCATAAACGTCAAACACTCCAATAACAAAAACACTTAAACTCAACAATGTTTAATCTCGACCCAACTTTACATCACTAATTATTACCGTTCGCCTTTTTAACGAATTAGGGCTGCCACTGATTTATTTCCGTGCCCCGACGACTCATTTACCGCTCATCATCAGTGGAATTACATTCGCGACCGATCCATTCACTTGCGCGCTCGATTGATGACCGACGATTAGCGTTCGCTCTCGCCTGTCATCGGTGCTATCGATTGATTGCTCAGCACTACCATCCTCAAATCAACTCTAACTACTACAAAATAAAGTTGAATTTCCATTGTTTTGATTTCAGATATTACGCAGATTGATCGCTGTATGTTACCATAGTAAAATCAACTTTACGTTGGAATGAAATATGGTTGAAATTTGATTGTGTAGCGAAGGTTTATAACACAGGGTGTATAATCTGTCGGATGGATTTAGGCGTGAATTTAGACACGTCAGGCAGTATTATGTGAATGCTGAATGTATGGGAGCGGGTGATTGAGATCGCGTGAGCTAATGAGCGCTGGAGCCTGGGAAAACAATTCGATATTCAAAATATGTTCAAGATATGTGAGATCATACTGTGACTACCTACTTGGAGTGACATCATGTGGCTCAAGCTCGAGAACTTTACTTTTGAAGTGCCGAGTCTAAAGCCAGTTCTTCTCGGTGTAAATCTACTTTCCGAACCTGACGGTAGTCTTGACTTTTCATGGGTGCCTATTATTTAGGCCTATGTGTAAAATAAAGATTATCATAAGAATTTAACTATTATTATTAGGTAGGGTTATTTTTGTTTCGGTAGGCACTACCGTGATGCCAGCTGTTATTCTTCAATCTTCAGTAATGTATTATTGTGTTTCGGTTTATAAGTAACTAATTGTAGCCGATGAGATGTTTGGGCAAAATAAGACATAAGGATTAATTTCTGATAATGAGCATAGATGTAAAATAAATAGCATAGGTATCTTACCTGTCAAACAACAGCTCCTTATAACCATGAGTTCTCTATTATAGAAACATATAAACTCTGCTTTCAGTCAGGTCCTCAATAAAAAGGAAGCAGATTGTTTATCTATACAAGTTAGTACTTGACTGCGATCTTACGGTCTCATCTGATGGTAAGTGATGATGCAGCCGAAGATGTTATCGTTCTATAATTTACTCCAACGGTTTCTACATAGCATCACACCGGATCGCTAAATCACTTGGCGGTGCGTCTTTGCTAGTAAGGTGGTAAATAGCCACGGTCGAAGCCTGCCACCGGACAAAATATAATAAAGTGTACGACACGTTTCACGTTTATGTTTCGTATACACACCCTCAGTAAGCAAGCCGTAAAATATCCGCACGAACTAAAAAAAAAGTATAATATTGTTTATTTTTGACACGTTATTAATACAGCCCATGTGTGGAGGCGTGTCGAAGTGGCGAACGCCGCGGTGTGCCATATTAGCTGCAACTGTGGCCGCATTACCATCACAATGCGCCGGAGTGGGCGGCAGCTGTGCCGCCAGAATATGTCGCTAAACCACTGTTTTATTGGTGATCGATTGCTTGTGTAAATACATGGGGAAAATGCCATTTAGTATTATTAATCTATAACAGATTCTTACGTCTAATAATTTCAAATCGCGTTAGTGCATAATTTTCAAACTTCCTCAGCCATCCACCAAATTACATAGAAAAACCTGTAAGTTTATGTATATTCGCTTTCTAATTTTTAACGTTACCTTTTTATGGCCATCTTGGTGAAGTTGGCACGCTGTGGTATGTGAGCGGGCGGTTAAAGGTTGAATTCCCGACACAGACTAATGTCAAATTTTATACTGAGGCACCTATCCCAAATTGGCCTTCAGTTCTAGTTTGGTAACCAAGCGGAAATTACGTACCAAAACTCGATAGTTCAACCGCGGCTATTCTTTCGGCTGTGAAGCGTTCCAGACTGACATTCTGTAGCAACCTGTAACGTATTCACTGGTGTCATCAGATTGCTCTCAAGTAAAATGAAAAAGTTTGTATAGAGTTTGTGGAGAAACTCAACAAGTATGTAGATACCTAAATCATAGAAATCGACAACAATCAAGTACCAGTAATACCAGGAAAATATAAACCCAAATAGGTACGAAATAGAAAAAAGGGAAATCTCATATTTGGCAATAACATAAAGGATATTTGACCACATCATTCAATTCATTCGTTCATTCAATTGAACGTAGCGCCTGAGGAGCTTTGTGTTTGCTAGGGTTGACGATCTCGAATGACTTTCAGTTGATTATTATTTATTTATTGTTTTTTCTCTGGTTTTCTTTATTACCTAAAGGTATTATATGGATGAGTAAATAGAAGTATATCGGCATAAAATATTTGAAATTATCGTTTTCCTTTCTCTTTTAAACTCGCAGGAAATGATACGAAGATTATGATATAATTTAATAAAATTGACAGGAACCGTTAGTTTCCCTTGATGTTTTTGCTTTCAACTAAATAAATTTTAAAAATAATCCAAGAGTTCACGTTAGTCATCGCTATTTGTTACATTTTTTTTCCTAATTTATCCTTTTTAGTTTGTTTAATGATGGAAAATACACAATGTACATACATTAATCCGTAGCTCTAACTAAACTCGTATTAAGAATTACCGAACAAAGTGACTGTTGGAATTAACACATATTTGAATTTAACTGTAGATTATTTGATTATTAAGATATTATTTGTGTAGTTATCAGGTTTCAAATTACAATCAGCCATGCAATTCCGGGTATGCCATCAGTTATCAAGGGCTAGCCTAAAAAGGATGCCTTTTATTGAAACCTTTGTTTAAAAGCCAGTTTTGGATTTGTAAGCTCAGCAAAAGTATCAGTCAGAGTGTTATCAAATAAATTGACACAGTTTTATTCTCGAAAATGCAATAAAAATATATTTTTAAATTAAATTACTTTACTTGTCAGTGACTCTGTTACATGCTATCGTCAAAGTGTATGAATATTGTTGCTCAGTGTGAAACTATTTTAAACTTAGCAACACTCTTTATCTGTCTGTTTATCAGGGTTAAGAGACTGATGTCTTTCAGTGGCAACCCTGCGGTGCGCAAGGCGCGGGAAGGCGTCCCCATAAAAATGCAAATGGCGGTGTCGACGAGGGATTTCTCCTCTCCCGTATCAATCACTCCTCTCCGCGCCTCCCCTCCCCGCCCTAGTGTTGCCAGGAACGCTATTCTAAATATCGGGACTTTAATGAAAAATCCAGAACAGAAGAATGAAAACAGGCAAACGTAGAAAAAGAAAAGAAAGAAAAATCTTCTTCTTTATTTGGCATCTTTATTTGGGATGATTACACTTAACATACTTAGTTTTTACGCAAAAAACTACAAATGACGGGTCCACATTAAATTTTTGGACACAGCGCTGCTCTTGCGTAAAGCAAGTAAAAAAACAATATTATACTTATTTTATTTCAATTATGAAAACAATATCACAAACAAAAGCAGGTCTCTAGTCATCCCTCCTGAATTCTGAGGGGTGTAAAAAACGGGATTTCCCTCCACAAGCAGGAGAGCTGGCAACACTATCTCTCCGCGCGTCTCCGCTCCGCTCGGCTGCTTATTATTGCGGGATTTGTTCGCGGATTCCTCGTTTATTGTTTTTGAGCGGAATCTCCGCGGACTTATGTGGATTTGCCTTCATTTTTTGCGAGCGGCATATCGCTTTACATTTGTTTTGTCGTTGGAGTCTTTGATTTTTATCGCAACTGAATTAGGTACGAATTACGCTAAAACTTTCGTCTAGATAGGAACTTCTACTGCATAAAAATTGTATTCGTGTAGGAAACCCAGACACTTGAATTTTCTAACTTACTTTACTTACAATAGAAAATCCTCCTTTTTGTCAAAAATACTATACCTATACCTATACCTAATATCTACCTATACCTATGACCATATTAAATAAATAAATAAGCAGGTACATTGTATTTATTAAGGTATTTTGACCAATATGAAAAAAATTCAAAGGCACTATAATATGATTCAGATTGGAGTCCACATTAAACTAGGATTAATTAAAAATCCCACGCAATCTTCGAATTTTACTATTTGTACTCCTCCTACAGTAGTAGAAAATACAACTCTATCTCTCTCCCATTAGACAGATTACATAAGCAGGCACAGTCCGCATAGGTACTATTTGTTGCAAAAACTTTGCAGCGCGTACTTCGACATTGATGAAAATCAACGAAAAAGTGGCAGACATGTGAATAAATTATGAGTTATTTGCTCTATTCCTCTTCTGTTACCCAAGTATTCATTGAAAAGAACAATTTAACGGTAAATTTAATAAACCGACTCGACTCCACTCGATATAATCGAACGCTAAGTCGATTAAATTTTCGATTGAACATCGATTTAATGAAGCGAAGCAGGAAATGTCACTCGGCGGGTGACAGAGTTAATTAAATTATGTCGTTTGATATGTATTGATGGCTCTCCGGGAGGATTATACTGTACAGTACAGTAGTCACAAGGTTTTAAGGGTCCGTTGAAGTCTTGGAGAATAATAATATAAGTTGTTGGGAAGTTTAAGAAACAAAACTTTCACCATGTTAGAACAAAAATCACTTTAGTTATTATACTACGAAATCTGATTACGATAGGAGTTTTTTTTAATAGGTATATCGGTATTCAGTACTTACGCTACAAGAGTCAAGACCGTAAAGTTACCTTTAGGATGGATGAATAAATCGACAATGTAATAGACCACATAATAAAATGGAAAATTCTTTAAAAAAAAACCGACTTCAAATGCCACTATAGAGTGAAATAATTTTTCAATGTAGGTACATTAATTCGAAGTCGGGCGAACTATGATTGTACGAATTGCCCGACTTCGAATTGGTGAACCTACATTGAAAAAATATTTCACTCTTTGTAGTGGCATTTGAAGTCGGTTTTTTTTTAAAGAATTTTCCATTTTATTTTTTACTTTTTAGTGGAAAACAACAAATGCACATGGCATTGAAAATAATGCCCAAATCGCTTGAAGTGTGCTTATAAGATTCCGACGAATTGAGAACCTCCTCCTTTTTTTGAAGTCGGTTAAAAAAGGGTTCCTTACTAATGCTTAGTATAAAGTATAGGTAAACAGGCGAGACCCTAAAAAGTGATCCTCCCATAAAGCCTAGGTACGTGTAATCAAATCCTAGGTGTAAATGTAATGTCAGTGTGACACCAGACATGTTTGTCCGGTCACTTGTGCCGTATCCCCGAAACTCCTAAACCTTGCTTGCTATCCGAGATTATGTCTACAGTCTCGACTGCTACAAATAAAGCCATTGCTCCGAAGATGACGGCAGCGGAACGACAACACTCTAGTTTTACGCAAACAATTATTTATTGCACCGAAAACAACCGAACACCCTATACATATCACTCAAACGCGAGCAAAATTCAACTTTGATTCCAAAGAAATAAGGTTGAAAATCGTGTGTTGCAGTAAATCGCTTGCCCGAGCAAGATTAATAGGGCATAAAACGTAAGATAATACAATATACAAGAAGACACGTTGTTAACCGTCCCGCTTGACGTCGAAACACAGACGCGTCACCCGTCTCGCTTGCACCCGAATGGAGTTAATCCATCCATCTCGCTCGCACAGTTTCAATTATCTGCCTAATCCCTCAATTACGCCGACAGATGTCGCCTCCGTCTTCGAGCTTATGTGCGACTTTAAAGTACCGTCCGCAAAAGCAATTACCGCTGATCGATGGAACTGTTTGAGATGCCGAGCGAATAAATTGAAAACGATATGATTTTATATCGAGATTTCGAGTATTACTTCTCGATATGGATGGCTCGATAAATCTAGATGTTCTCGATATGCTCGCGGATACCTTGCGCTTTAACTTATTGCAGTTAGTACCTACGTCCGATTGGTCGGCGTCAGTTTAAACTTCTGTTTGCTAAGTTATGGCTGAAGTTATTCCTTAAGTAATACTTGGAAAGGACGTTCTTATTTTATAAGAAAAGATCTTATGACTTATATTATTGCTTATACTACCAAAATCTAAAATTAATGGCAGGTAATAATAATGATTTAAGAAAATCACTGCCTTCTTAAAAATACTTGGCATAGAACTAGGTATTACAAAATTTAAAGAATCTAAACAAAAATTACATCTAGCTAATTTAACGTAAGTGTAAACGTATGAAAGAATGAATTGAGGCCTTACTAATAGGTACTATAGGTGTAACCAGCTTAAAAACTACTTTTCATATCAATTGTTAGCAAAAGGAATGACCTTCCTATAATTAATTACCTTCCACTTTCTTTACGAGATGAGGAAAAAGGAGTGCATTATAGATAGAGAAAAAAATGGGCAATTTGAAAAGCTATTCATCATAAAAAATATATTTAATCAATTCATTCCCTCAATATAATTATTATTTTGATGAATCAATTTATTTGCTACCACTCCCTGCTCTTAAGGGCACAGTGCCTGGGGGCGAGTTAGCTAATAATTAATATTATAATTAATGTTGTAATAAAGCCACCGCCATTTTGTCAGACACCCAAACAACCTCCAACAGCCTTCTAATAATGTCGCATTTTAATTAATTTCACTTGATTCCGCTTTTATTACTTCTTTATCTGCTATGAATTTTAAAAAGAAATAGTATTGTCTATGATAATACTATCAACAAAAAAAGTCCCTTCAAAATACGTTTAGTAGTTCTGAATAGAGAAACAGGGAAATTTAAACAAATTCAAGATCTATACCCGAATCAATCCGAAAATTTAATGCACATATCTACAAAAATATACATATGGGTATAGGATTTCTGCGCTCCTCCTCTATGAATCTATATTATTAACTACGTAATCTTACACATCGTTACACGTAGACATCGTTTAATATAAAAATGAACGCCCCTCCACTACATAATTCTTTCAACGGGTTAACGTTAAGATGTGGAGCGTAGGTACATTTTTAGATTAAACTTTCTATAGTAAACAACCTATCAAGTTTATCATAGATTCTTAAGAGTATGATTCATAGGACCAACTATCTACAGATTTATTCTAGTTCCACGAATCGAAATCGATTAAAAATAAAAAATAAAACACTTTAGAGCACACGGTTCACTTTCAAAAAGCAATTAAACCAAGATATAGGATTAAAACGCTCTCCAACATCAACAGAGCCGCTCTCACGGGCGCGAGGAACTCCGTCAAAGCCTTCAAAACGTCATTAGACGCTCATGTCATTAATGCAATCGTCGACCGCTACCGTGCCGTAATACGCCTATTATGACATTCATCGACGGGCCTAATGTGCACACGCCTTAAACAAATTAACTACATCCCCTTAACATCTATTTTAAACCCTAAAGTTAATCACACAGAGTCCAATTTCATTTAACGCTTCCTCAGGATTTAAGATGTTTTGAAATTTCGTGACTAGAATTTATTTGTCGGTATAATGGGATGGCGTGATATAAAAATGTTACAAGTTGATGATTAATTTTCGAAGCGATTTTGACTTTATGAAAATGACTGTAAGGTTTATTACAGGTTGTAGGCATGAATGTTAAGGCGATGCTTAAGGTGAATCGTTTCGGTAGCCGCGTTAAAATTTAATTAATGTTACAAAATGTTAGCGTCTTCGTAATTTGGTTTAGGTTAGGTAAATGATGGATGGCTGATGATTGACAGGTTATATATTTTCAGTTTATATTTCATGTAAATCACTTTTAAGAACTTTAATACCATTACGATTAAGAACTTTATGCCTCCGACATACTTGGCTATTTAGTGCACAAGTGTGCGTACAACAAAGGTACACTTTCTATTCCTCTCTCTCATAATCCGATACGATGACGATAGATTTAATACGTTCAAAGACCAATGCGCAGGACCATCGACTTAACGTGCACTTTGAAGAAGGGGGCAAAGTTAAAACACCAATTTCCAAAGTCCACCAAAGTCCACCAATTAGTAGTAGGTACTATAATTTATTGAACATGCCAACACTAGACCAACGAGGCAGTTAAATTTAAACAGTATTGACAATCAAAAGTAGTTGAAAGTTGAGAGAGAAGAGACTCACCTTAAGGGAGATGGGTCGTATAAATATATATGTATATTACTCGTACTTGTCTATGAAATTGATTTTTTTTTTCGTTTTTCGCAAATAATAGGCTGATTACACGTCGTTGGCTTATCTTATACCTTTAAACGAGCAATTCTTGTATATATATTTCTATATAATCTGGATCTCGGAAACGGCTTGAACGATTTTCATGAAATTTAGTATACAGGGGGTTTTGGGGGCGATAAATCGATCTAGCTAGGATTCATTTTTATGAGAATGTCGAATTTACCAAAAAAATAAAAATATGACTACTGCTGCCATCTATTGGCCACCGAGCGAAGCTCGGTCACCCAGATATTGTAACATTTATGCATGTAAATGTTTTTCAGTAACTTTGATTTGTAAAAAATACTCACTCACTTCATATACGTTTTCCAAATCTGGAAAACTGCAGAAAATTATCTTTCGGGTAAGGTGAATTTTTGGGCTTAGTTTTTGTGAAAAACATGTAAATGCATAAGCGTTATGCCATAAACTCATTGCCATAAGCCCACGATGTATAAACAGCTTACTATGTATTTGCGAAAAACTAAATAAAATTTGAATTTCGCGGGCTATAATGGCCGAAACTCCTTAAGGTGTTGCGGCCCTACCAGCCCGCGAAATTCAAATTTTATTTAGTTTTTCGCAGATATTAGGCTAACTACACATTGTAGATTTATTGCAATGCATTTTGCGGGCCTACTTTTTATGCATCTACATGTTTTTAATAGAAACATGGCTCGAAAGTTCCCACTCATCTCATATTGGTTCCCGAAAGATAATTTTTTGCAGTTTCCCAGATTTCGAGCTATCGGGAACCAATATGAAGTAAAAGAGTATTTTTGACAATTTTTTTAATGAAAACATGTAAATCCATAAGCGTTAAGCTCGCAAAACTCATTGCCATAAGCCCACGATGTATAATCAGCTTACTATTTGCGAAAAACTAAATAAAATTTGAATTTCGCGGGCTATAATGACCGAAACCCCTTAAGGTGTTGCGGCCCTACCAGCCCGCGATATTCAAATTATATTTAGTTTTTCGCAAATATTAGACTAACTACACATTGCAGATTTATGGCAATGCATTTTGCGGGCCTACTTTTTCCGCATCTACATGTTTTTAATAGAAACTTTGCTCGAAAGTTCCCACTCATCTCATATTGGTTCCCGAAAGATAATTTTTTGCAGTTTCCCAGATTTCGAGCTATCGGGAACCAATATGACGTAAATGAGTATTGTTGAGAAGAGTTTTTGTTAAAAACATGTAGATGCATAAGCGTTATGCTCGCAAAACTCATTGCCATAAGCCCACGATGTATAATCAGCTTACTATTTGCGAAAAACTAAAAAAAAATTGATTTTCGCGGGCTACATTGGCCGGAACCCCTTAAGCACAGATAATTATCAGCTGTAGCTCACATCTCGGGCGTGTCATTAGTCAAGCGCTCGCGACACGTTACCGATGTTGTGCCGCCGCCACTGATGTATTAAACCTAGATGGTATTAAGATAAAGAACTGGACAAGCGCGGGGCCGCCGCGCGGACGACGGTTCCGTAGTGCTGTAGGCTTAGTACAGCTGTGCTATTCTACAAAATGAAATAGCTGCCAGACAGCTGCCAACCCGAAATTGGCATGCAAAATTGTACTATATTACAAATGACAAATTCATAGATGCAGAGATGTACGCTCGTCGCTGTTTTGCAGAATAGCACGGCAAGTTTGTGTACAAATTTCGATTCAACTCGCTTCGAATAAATGAAACTGATTTCTCCATACATCTATAGCCAGCGTCTCGAGTGGAAACATAAAGAACTAAGCTTTCGGCGGTTGTACTAAGTTTAAAAAAAAGTTGCTGAAAAAAAGACGAGAAGGCATCTTCTATTAGATAAGCGCATTCCATCTTCGACCACGTCATACTTTTCCATCAGATGAGAATATGTTCAAGGGGTCGTGTTGAATTAAAAAAAATCGAAAAAAAAATCGAATAAGTACTGTGTTAAAAAACTCTCGAGTTCCTAGCATTTGAAGTTGAATGTAAATTAATTTAAACAAATTGTAAGTTTAATTTAATGTTTTTTTTTTTTTTTAATATAGGTACTTACCTGCATTGATGCTTGATTACTCGTAAATCATTATAAGAAAAAATTGGATTGAGAGATATATTGCTGTACGGAAAACTAAAATATTGAAATTCAAAAACAATTTCCTGCAATCAGTGGGATTGCTGGAAATTGTTTTTGAATCCCACTTTTCAGATTTAATTTCCCATAACCAAAAAAAGATTGCCTGGCAGAGATCGCTTGCAGCGATAAGGCCGCTTTTGCATACCATCACTATTATCTTTTTTCTTTGTATCTTTTTCTATGTAATTGTGTTTGGATGCAATAAAGTGTTTCTTCTTCTTCTTCTTCAATCTTCAATTAGCTGAAAAAAATACCAAAATATTGACTTATCTGTTGAAAACCGTACCTATGCAATATCTCTATTTATTTCCAGAAATATAGAGTAGAAAACGGAAATACCAAAGTTTAATAATAAAATGGCCTTGCACTGTGTCATTATTCTCTTCAGTTCTTTAATCTGTTATAGATCTTCCGTGTTCTACTTTTTCTGAAATTCGTCTGAGGAACCCTAAACGTCTTTTGTAGCAGCAGAGCGGTTAATTGAGCCGTACGGCCGCTTAGTGAGTTGTCACATTAATTGATTTTTCGAGTATCGCTCTGGTTCTTGATCGATGGTTTAATTGGAATTCTTCGATTGGTATCTTCATCTATACTCGTACGCATTACACACACACATTCGGTATTAATATATATATAGCTGCTTGTGCTGATTGGCCACTGACTGATTGATCACCTCTCCTGAACAATTTTGTATGAAAAATTTTTTTTTCAATAACCATTTCGTATAGAAGGGAAAAATTCATTAAGAACAAAAATATGGAGAGAGCTGATGATTGAGGATATCGAAGACGGATGAAGAGCACAGCCAAGGGTATTGGAGATAGGTGGGGGGTGCTCGACCAAATGTCATTTGAAATGTCATTCAACTGCCAGTGAGCTGAAAAAAAATTCAAAATGGCGGATTCAAAATGGCCGCCATACGAATTTCGCCGATATCTCGGAAAGTATAAAAGATAGAAGAATGGTTTCTTGACAATAAGTGATCAGGACCCGAAGGTCTATTTGATGGATAGAAAAAAAAAATCAAAATGGCGGAATTTATTTTTCCATAGAAAATGTACGGGGAATGTTGAAGTGACTAACAGTTGGTAATTATGCAAGGTTGTGATGCGGTTTTTCGGAGAGTTACTAGAGAAGAATATGGAGAGAGCTGATGATTGAGGATTTCGGAGACGGGTGAAGAGCACAGCCAGGGTATCGAAGATAGGTGGGGGTGCTCGACCAAATGTAACTCGAAACGTCATCCAATTGGCAGTTAGCTGAAGAAATAATCAAAATGGCGGATTCAAGATGGCCGCCATACAAATTTCGTGTTGTTCTATCTCGGAAAGTATAAAAGACAAGAGAGTGATTTTTTTGCAAGACGTAATTAGAATCTCAAGGTCTACGGGATGAATGAAAAAAAATCAGTGGTTGAATTTATTTTTCCATGAAAAATGTGAATGCTACAATAAACAAGGCCTATGAAAAACTATGAAAAGTATGAGAAGAGATGATGGTCTACGATTTGGATGATGATTGAGGAGCACGGTCATGGATTTAAAGATAGTTAAGGGCTGTTTGAATAAAAATTACACTGAACCTCACCGGGTGAGGTTCAGTGTATTTTTTATTCAAACAGCCCTTAACTATCTTTAAATCCATGACCGTGCTCCGAGGTAATTCTTTTAGCCCATTGCCAATCGGATTCCAATTGGCGATGGAGATGACGGCGATTCTTAAATAGGTGAGAAGACAGCCCGCGGGCCACATGTGGCCCGCGCTCCCACGCGCCCTACTAGTTAATATATATATAGCTGCTTGTGCTGATTGGCCACTGACTGATTGATCACCTCTCCTGAACAATATTGTATGAAAAATTTTTTTTTCAAGGATCATGTCGTATAGAAAGAAAAAAATCATTAAGAACAAAAATATGGAGAGAGCTGATGATTGAGGATTTCGGAGACGGATGAAGAGCACAGGGAGGGTATTGAAGAAAGGTGGGGGGTGCTCGACCAAATGTCATTTGAAATGACATCCAATTGGCAATTAGCTAAAAAAAAATTCAAAATGGCGGATTCAAAATGGCCGCCATCCGAATTTCGTCGATATCTCGGAAAGTATAAAAGATGGAAGAATGGTTTCTTGACAAGAGCTGATCAGGACTCGAAGGTCTATTCGATGGATAGCAAAAAAAATTCAAAATGGCGGAAAAAAAATTCCATAGAAAATGTATGGGGAATTTTAAAGGGATTTTTTATAGGCGGGAAGACAGCACGCGGGCCACATGTGGCCCGCGCACACACGCGCCCTACTAGTTAATATATATATAGCTGCTCGTGCTGATTCACTCACTGATTGATCACCTCTCCTGAACAATTTTGTATGAAAAATTTTTTTTTCAAGGATCATGTCGTATTGAAGGAAAAAATTCATTAAGAACAAAAATATGGAGAGAGCTGATGATTGAGGATTTCGAAGACGGGTGAAGAGCACAGCCAAGGGTATTGCAGATAGGTGGGGGGTGCTCGACCAAATGTCATTCGAAATGTCATCCAACTGCCAGTGAGCTGAAAAAAAATTCAAAATGGCGGATTCAAAATGGCGGCCATTTGAATTTCGTCAATATCTCGGAAAGTATAAAAGATGGAAGAATGGTTTCTCGACAAGAAGTGATCAGGATCCGAAGGTCTATTTGATGGATAGAAAAAAAAATTCAAAATGGCGGAATTTATTTTTCCATAGAAAATGTATGGGGAATGTTGAAGTGACTAACAGTTGGTAATTATGCAAGGTTGTGATGCGGTTTTTCGGAGAGTTACTAGAGAAAAATATGGAGAGAGCTGATGATTGAGGATTTCGGAGACGGGTGAAGAGCATAGCCAGGGTATCGAAGATAGGTGGGGGGTGCTCGACCAAATGTAACTCGAAACGTAATCCAATTGGCAGTTAGCTGTAAAAAAAATCAAAATGGTGGATTCAAGATGGCCGCCACACAAATTTCGTGTTGTTCTACCTCGGAAAGTATAAAAGATAAGAGAGTGTTTTCTTTGCAAGACGTAATTAGAATCTCAAGGTCTACGGGATGAATGAAAAAAAAATCAATGTGGTTGAATTTATTTTTCCATGGAAAATGTGAATGCTACAATAAACAAGGCCTATGAAAAACTATGAAAAGTATGAGAAGAGATGATGTTCTACGATTTAGATGATGATTGAGGAGCACGGTCATGGATTTAAAGATAGGTAAGGGCTGTTTGAATAAAAAATACACTGAACCTCATCATGAGGTTCAGTGTATTTTTTATTCAAACAGCCCTGAACTATCTTTAAATCCATGACCGTGCTCCGAGGTAATTCTTTTAGCCCATTGCCAATCGGATTCCAATTGGCGATGGAGATGACGGCGATTCTTTTATAGGTGAGAAGACAGCCCGCGGGCCACATGTGGCCCGCGCTCCCACGCGCCCTACTAGTTAATATATATATAGCTGCTTGTGCTGATTCACTGACTGACTGACTGATTGATCACCTCTCCTGAACAATTTTGTATGAAAATTTTTTTTTCCATGGATGGGGTCGTATAGAAGAAAAAAATTCATTCGGAGGAAAAATACGGAGAGAGCTGATGATTGAGGATTTCGGAGACGGGTGAAGAGCACAGCCAGAGTATTGGAGATAGGTGGGGGGTGCTCGACCAAATGTCATTCGAAACATCATCCGATTGGCAGTGAGCTGAAAAAAATTTCAAAATGGCGGATTCAAAATGGCCGCCATACGAATTTCGTCGATATCTCGGAAAGTATAAAAGTTGGAAAAATCCAATATGGCCGAAATTTTTTTTTTCATAGAAAATGTAGGTATGGCGAATTTTGAAGTGACTAAAAGTTGGTTGGCAATAGGAGGGAAGACAGCCCGCGGGCCACATGTGGCCCGCGCACCCACTCGCCCTACTAGTTATATTATACAACTACTATCATAGTACGTTTGACGGATTAAAAGATTTTGATAATGTACCTATTTTATATCCAACCATGAGTCATTGAATAGGTTTCTTAAATCAAAATCAAATGAAATCATTTACTTTTGTGTGAATATGGTACATTAGGTCTTAAATATAATATAAGTTCAACATATTATCCAGCCAAAATGGTCTGCAAAAAGTACGAAATAACTTATATTTGAAGTTACAAATTAATTATTAATCTAGTAGTTAAGGTAAGACCTAGTAGGTAAAGACCTAGTAAGAGTCTAAAGTAGAGAAATATTATTTAAAATAATAATATTGTAATTACTCGGAGTTCAACGCTAAAGTGGGTATGGGCATAGCAAATAGTGTAGGTTGACCCCAACCAGGTGGACTGACGACATTAAGAGAGTCGCGGAGAGCCGCTGGTATCAAACAGCACAGGACTGTGCAGGTTGCAATTCTCTTCAAGAGGGATGCCCAGCAGTAAACGTCCATCGTCTGAAATGATTAAAGGAATAGGTTCTGTTTTTCTACCTTCAAATGGGAAATGGTTTTAATCGCAAATTATTATAGTTTTTACCTTAAAGTTACATTATAATAAGTGCAATGAAACGTCAAGTTTGTTACGATCCAATGAAATGAGTCTTTGAATAGTCTGAGTTACTAGCATTGTAAACCTAAAACGCTGAATCTCATATGAGTATTCTCACCAGCGAGTCTGTCGTCGAAACAGAGTTTTAAGTGAGTTTTAAATTACCATACCATACTTATGATAAGTATAAAAAGATCCTTAACTACTTACCTAATACTACGCCTAGTAAACCTACACGAAAATCTAAATTGGAGTCATAAGTTAATAATTCTTTTGTAATGTGAAGTATTATATAGAGCCCTCTAAAATGCTTCTACCTACCATCCCACAAAAAAGAGTCGCAAAGAACTCTCATCTTCTCGATTCACTCATGAAGTGAAATAATGTAAAACACCCACTTAAGCGACACTAAACTCGAATCCCATGTAAACTCGCACCAATACACCGACAGACGGCCGCTCTGCAAACGACCAGCCAATCCTAAACGCATTATCCGATCGATTTCGACCGCTACATGTGTCTAGCGAGACTACATCTTCCCCCCGACTAACCCTACGGGGGGTGGGTAACCCCCCCTCGACTCCAGCTAGGCGGGTACCCCCTCCTAAACATATCTAGATAGACAACGCAAAGTCAATATGTGGAAATAATAATAAAGGTTGGCGCGCATCGCATATGAATCGGCGTATTATCGTGTTATTATCGTCGTAACAGTCGCAACGACTCGCTGGTGAGTGAAGTGAGCGGTGTTGTGAGCTAGTGTTTAGTTATTGATTACTCGGGCTGGATTTATCGTGCGCGGGGGCCATCGAATTGTGTTTTGTTGGCGAATGGCCACTTTGGGATTGTGTTTAGTTAATATAGCACCGTGTTGTGAATAAATTGGTATTGGTTTTAGATAAAAGTCGTGGCTTACAGATATCATACGTGAATTCGATGAAATAGTTTCCTATTCGGATTTGTGTAATAATAAGTACTTAATCACGCGTCTGGTCTGAAAATGAAGGATCATACGAGGCCCACATTATATTCCTAAGTGAAAAATAATTGTGTTGGGATGATGATGATTTATAATAATCGTAATATTTGCAAATACCTACCTACTTTTTGGACACCTAAACATTAACTCATTAACAGTGTGAGTTTTTAGGTATTTAACAATAATTATGTTTTACATTATATTATTATTAATTGAAATTACTTGAATAATCAAGCAGCGAGTTGATTTCATTGGGTTTACCGAGTAGGTAGATATCGAGTGTTTTTTATGTGGACTTAAATCTAAAATCTGTGCTTAAATCATTCAAGAAAATACGAAAAGTGTACCTACACCATAATCGGCAATATTGGAAAGAATTGTTCAGATTTTATTTACAATCTAAAAATTTTTTAAGGAAAGAGGAGGTTTATTAAATGAAATAAAAAACACTAAAATATTAAGATAACTAATTCTTTGAAAATGTCTGACCCATATCCACAAACAAGACATAGAAAAGAATCGCCAATACAATCATAGGAATCCATTAACAATACAATAAGAGAGAATCGGATATCGAAAAAACAATCACGATAGAATCGATTACTCGCGATATATATTCATGAATCGAGTCGCATCGCCGACCGTTACAACCGAATGATGGCGCATCAAATTTCATCTTCATAGCGATTGACTAGACATGTAATACGGGTTTCCTTGTTAGAGGATCACAATGGCGATCAATATGTTCAGCTGTATGGCAAAATGGAGCAGAAGTGACAGTACTCTTCTTCAATAAAGGAGACAAGAACTTATAAAAAAACTAGCTTTTTCACCACCCGCGTGAATTTTGATTTTTGCAAAACCCTTGGGAACCGTGGATTTCCCCGGGATTATAAAAGTTTTCCCATTCCCGTTCCCGCTCCCTTTTCTAACTGTAATACGTACTTTCAAACAAAGCTATAATAATCTCTAGGAAATTGCAAAATAGCGAGTTTTGGATTTTTCTAAATACCACGGGAACCATGGTATTTTTTGGGATAAAAAGCAGCCTATGTCCTTTCCCAAGCTCTAGTCTATCTATGTTCCAAATTTCATCAAGATCAGTTGAGCGGTTTAGGCTTTAAAGTGGGACAGACAGACGGTGCTACTTTTGCATTTATAATATTAGTAGGGATAAAGACCCATCCCACTTCTGAGCCATATTTGCAAGCTAATTGGTCTCTAGGGCCATTACAAACCGACTTGCCTGAATAAAGGTTTGACGATTTCCAACCTCTAGAATAAGCCAGGTTTCGAAAAGGCTACAGCGCCGTAATCACATCCACATCAAATTCGGGTTTTTATTACTTCGTGGAGCGCTGAATTTTTCCAAGATTTTGAGACGAGCAATTGCAAATTAAGCCAAATCAGCAGGACAAATTAATTTGTTTTGCTATAATCCGCTACTTGAAAAAATTCTGTATGATCCAATATGAACACCGCCCACATGAAACTTACACACAATTCTTCCAACAATTTCTTTGACGCACGTTTCGTCCCTACACCTGGACATCTTCAGCAGATGTTGTCTTCACAATGCGAAATCACACATGATTGACACTACGTTGAACACTACGTTCATCCAATATTTAAATCAGTTCAGCACATACATACTCACATGTATATACTTTCGCCTTTATAATATTAGTGTGATAATGTCGCAACAAGAAAGTTCGAAGCTGTCCCGCAAGCGATGTTGGTAAAAACAGTTTATATTATATTATCGCTTTACCCTCACACTCTCGCACCAGTAACTTGTGAAAATTCGCTCATTTACAACGTAGGACAAAAATAGGTAACGACGACTTGACTCATAACTTTTTCATCGTTAAGTTATACTTTCTTATCTAATATATTATATAAATTCTCGCGCCAATTTTTGTTACCAAACTCCTCGCAAACGGCTCGACTGATTATAATAAAATTTTCTCTGTATGTTCGATAGTACTCAGAGTAGATTGTAAGCTATTTTTTATACCCCTAATGGCAAAACGACGTTTGCCAGGTCAGCTAGATTACTGGCTACATTTCCATGTTGAACAGTCAAGGTAATTCGTTGCGCAAATACAAGCCAGCCTTTTATTGTTACCGGAGTTAAATGTCTCGAAAATTTTTTTGCTACTGTGATTCCATGGCTCCGGGATCATGGAAAACTTGACAGGTATGTAACATTCAGAAATAGCATTATTTTTAAAGAGGATTTTTTTTTAATTTAAACAAACTGGAGAGCGCACAGTTGAAATCATAATTACCATCCTATCCCGTCCATTTGCTGAACACAAAATGAATAATTTTAATGAACATTAAATTAAATTAAAAAAAATTTTCATCACAAAGTTAACGTTTGATAGTATAAAATAGAAAATATTAACTATTGAAAAATTGTCTTCGAAAACTAAATTTTCAATAAGTATAAAGTTGCGCAGTGTAAATGTCCGGCGGTGTAAAGTGTAGAGGCGTGCCGTGTGTCGGCGTGTTATTGGCAAAGTTTCGCGCGTTCGAACATCCCTCTCCTTTAATACTACCTTATTCTGCACTCTTTTACTCCCTCGTAGCCCGTAGCCCGTAGCGCCGTAGTACCTACGCCGTAGCGTTGCTACGATGTAATAAAACTCTCAAGTGGGTATAGGGTTTGATTGGATTGCTCGAACGCTTGTAAAAAGGGTACAATGTGACTTATTTAGAGTAACACAATATGTGATAGTATGTCCTGACTCCTAACTCATTTAATCAATTGGCTATACCTATTAGAAAAATCTAATATAATACGGCTTTTACTATTTCAGAGGAGTTATGCGATATGGGTTTAAAAGTGGATTTTTACCGAAACACCGTAATACATTACTGTTGAAATAAGAGAGTTACTTGTAGAAATAAGAGACACTGCGGCAGTACTTCCTAAAGCCTCTTGAAGCTTCTCCCACAGAATGTATTTTTTTACAATATAGAAGTTAGTACTTGACTGCGATCTCACCATCATTAAGTGATGATGGTGATCATTAAGTGATGATGCAGCCGAAGATGTCATCGTACTAACTTGGAAGGGGTAAGTAAACTCACTCAAAGGTTTCTACACAGCATCGCGCCGGAATGCTTAATCGCTTGGCGGTGCGTCTTTGCTGGTGTTTCATCTCAGACCAAAGACATAATATGATTGAAAATTAACTAGATTATTTGATTTAATTCGAGAAGAACATCTGTTTACAAAATCACCGTGTCTCTCGCAATATAGCTGTCACGTATTAAACACTGATGTTCGCGCAAGTCAGCTGCCAGGTTATAACGCGCCGTACCCTCCCCTCACCCCCTTTCCTGCCTTATCTAGGGGTGTCTGGAACATTGGGGATAAGTGGCATAAGAGAAACAAACTACTTTGAAGTGTTTTAAATTTTTCCAAACTATTCTTATTTTCTACTGCTTCTCAGTTCACTCTTGGCGCTGTGGTCGTGGTGATCAGATCAAATCTGTCACATGTCAATGTCATCCTACAGCGATTCCTTAATCTTCATCTTCTTCACTGGGACTCATCCGCGACTAGGCGATTATTTTTTGTAGGGGATTGACCACGTAGACGCGTGCCTTCTCTTCGCTCTGAATTAAGAGTTTAATTATTAATTAATTTAACTTATATTAATTTAATCAATCTTACCTTCTTGTGGCGTCGCAAAAGAGCTTGAGGTCTTAAGTTTTATCATCACAAGAACATAATAAATTCTTCTCGTCGTCTTTTTTTAATCATCACTTATTTTGAAGTGAAAAATTCTTCAAGTGCGTTGGTTTTTTTTTAGTTGGAAAAACCCATTGAAATCGCGATTCTGTTACCGTAACCGACACCACACGTAATTGTTCATATTTCAGTTCTGTAGGCACTTCTGGAGTGCTACGTACATTTTTTGTGACGTCAATGAAAAATTCTGTGACGTACAGATTCAAAGTATACTTTATTTCATATAGGCCTAGCTTATGAAGGCGCGTATGACAAGTCATTTCATTTTACAATATCTCTAGAGTAGTTATAATTGTTAGGACTTTACGAGGGTTCGCAAACACGCTCTTCCACTGAAAGAAGCCCACAACAAACTCAGCTTGGTATACAGTTTCTGATATTAAGTAACATGCGTTTCAATTCGAAAAATGTAAAATGGAAGGGAAGGGTTTCAAAAAAAAGTAGAAGGGAACCTTGATGTTAATTGGAACGCATCAAATAGGTACATAAATACACGATACAATAAAAAAACGATAAATGTTTGACTTGTCTCTTCATCCTTAAAAGCTATTAAATGTTTTTAAATGTATAATTTTTTTGCTGGCAAGGGTCAACCCTGGCGCCATGATGCCCCTCCCCCACCCGCCATGTTCCGGCGAGGCGCTGACTCCGCGATTCCGATATTATTGTGTTTTATAGACATGTTTTAGGATATCTTTTATATCCGCCCGTAATAATACCGTGTATCGTACCTTTGTGAACGAGCTGTGTTCAATAAAAGGTGCCTACGTGTACGGGTTTTTTTTATCAAATGCCTTATTTTACCGTTTTCGTGTATAAAGATAATAAACTTAGAGGACATTGCATATCCTTACTGAATTATGAAACTCAAAGGTGGGTTAGTGGTTGCGTAAATAAGTCGCAGTTTGATTGGAATCCATTAATTGTAGCTAGGGTAATGTTTTATATGGTGAAAATACCTCACCTTATAAAACATTATTATAATAAACTAGCGTTTAATTAAATAGTAGCTAAATTAAAAAAAAAAATCTAATAAAAAAAAAATTATAACAGAAGGTAATATTAATATCTATCTCTATACACCACTATTCGTCTAAGTGTTCTGAATAAATTAAAGAAAGAAAAATACCAAAAAGTTTCTAGTTCATCAAAGTGATAACACATTTTATTGATATAATACTGTACTTAAAATATACTGGCCTGCAAAAGTAAGTATCACACTTTTCAAATTAAATTGATACAAAGTGTGATACTTTCTTTTGCAGGCCAGTGTAATACGTAAGTAGTGAAAATTATCGTTCCATTTTTAAAGCCTCCTTCAGTCTCATTATTTTAAATGACTGGTAGGTAAATAATAATAAATGATTGTTTTCTAATGGGAGGTATGTCGTATGTTTAGTGTTCATGTTATTTTTTAATTATAAGCCCAGCAAGTTTTTCGCATTCATACATACTTACTACGGATAAAGCAACACTAACTACTTAATACATACTTATAACTACTCGATTCTACTACGTATACAACCACATCAACCAATACCATGAGCTAGGTACTTAAAGTTCCCACACCTTAAGATAAACCACCAATTCCCCGGCAAGTGTTCGCCCATCGATAGATCTCGCACCCCATCGCGCCGATGGCACAATCGCGTTACAAATTGAAAACCGCCATAAAGCCGCAGAGACGTACTGTTTTATTATTTATCAAGCCCATAAGCCCACCACATAAATCTGCAGGGAATACAACATGGCGAATCGCTTTCACGCGAAAAATACGTAAGTTTGTAGTTAAGGTTACCATTTATCCCGAAAAACATATTAGCTTGAATATAGGTATTTGAAAGAAAGAAAGAAAAATAATAATATTATTAAAATTTAAATCAAGTAGAAAATAGGCATATATAATACAAGCGGTGTCACTAAGGTGTATTGGGCACAGTGGAACAGTCCTCCAGAGTGGAATACTCTACCGAAAATGGGAGAAGACCAACGGCAGGGAGTTCCGTCTTCAGATAGTTGTTCCAAGGTCCAAAGTGCCCGAATCCCCATCTTGGCGTCAAGACGACACTAACGGAGGTACGAGAGAGGTTCTACTGGCTCAATCATCGGGAAGATGTGCAGGATTGGTGCCGTAAATGTACCACTATTGCTGCCGTGAAGGGTCCACAGACAAGGAGTAGGGGTAACCTGCAGTAGTACAACCCATTCTTAGCTATTTCAGCCACATTGAGATGCTGATTATGGGCGGCAATGTGGAGTGGAGGGCAAAAGGCCAGGAGGCAGATCTCCAACCCGGTGCGAGAGAGAGAGAGAGAGAGAGAGAGAGTGTCTGAAACCACCACCGCTGACCACAAGGCATAGAGGTGAATAGAGAATACCTTACGGTTTAGTTGCTGCGAGTCCCAATTCCAAAGTGACCCCGTTGGCACTTGGGTATCAATAAAGAATGCCTCCACGAAAATATAGTTACTTCTTTCAGTATAGAGCTTCTCTCGTCGTCTTAGAAATACCGCTTCTTTTAATTTGTGAGCTATATCCTCGCCACAAAATTGAACACAGTTTGGAGCCGCGGACACACAATACACACTGTTTTATTATTTATCAAGCCCATAACCCCTCGCAATAAATCTGTGGCGACAGGGCGCGCCGCGAGCGGAGTTTTTTGGCGCGGAAAAGAATCGGCCGTGGAAAGCGGGAATGAGCGGCAGATTAGGCCGGGATAAACCCGGGTTATTAATGGACCAGTGATACTAAATGGATAACAAATGGGTGTTTTTGCCAATTTGTTTATGGTACCTACCTACCACCGTCGGGTTTAGGATTTTTTCCGAAAACGGGCTTTTCTTTGATAGGTAGATCATTTAAATTTAAAATTGAATTAGTGGCTTTATGTAGGTAAAGTGATTATATTATATAAGTTATAACCGATTGATATTTTGCTTCTCTATCTAGTATTTTACTTTTAAGTTGCGGAGGTAGCGGTGCACTCGTAAGGTCGTTTTAATCGCATTTTAAAGTGAAACTGATTTAATTTATTAATTGAATATACAATTTATAAGGTATTGTTAACAAATAATCGAGTGTGACAGACGGACGGACGGACGGAGAAAGTCTCACCATATTTTCCATTTTTACCATTTTGGTATGGAACCCTAAAAATGAATAAAAAAACTAAAACTACCGATAATACCTAGTTATAAATCTTAATATTTACAAAATAAAATACACCGTTCAACTGATAATTTATGGGTATAGTGCCCAAGACGCTGGCGCTATTACCTCTTTGTACGGCTAAACTTAGCCGTTGAGCTAAATAAGCACCAGCTCTTGGGTCACCAGACGCTTGGACCAATTTTTGGGATAATACATTCACAGTTTTTTTTTGTATCCGATGACATTATTAGCGAAACCTATATCTTGAATTCAAATTTTTTGAAGACACCTATTTATCTCTTAATTGGCGAAAAGTGAAACCAGAGCGATAAATAGTGCGGCAATTGGATTAAGTTAAGACGCAGGAGGCTCGTAGCACTCATACGAGCTGCTGTGGAATTGGCATAAAGATTGGTCTTCAAACGAATTGATAGTAGCACTTAAATGACGCAAACAAGTTCACAGATAAATTGGCGGCAACTGATAAAAATTAATATGTTAGATATTATCGCTTTAAAACAATAAATTTCGTCAGAATGGACTTCCAAGTTCGTAAAAAATATTTAGACTACTCTCGGGGTTTGGTCCACACTGCAGGACGCGAATAATCATGTAGAAAAGTAACAGCATTTCAACAGATAACATCAACAACGCGCGCAAAACTGCTCATCACGGGCTCAGCCGGCGCGCGTCGTGGCTTACTTGTCATTTAAATTTAAATTAAGGCATTAACTTGTTGTGATTGAGCCCTGTGAACCACAGATTACGAGTCACTTTGAGCTTCCCTTACCACTGGGTCTCTTCAAACATCTTTCTTGTCATTGAAACAGAAGGTATCCATAAACGGGTTGGTACCATTTACCCCGGTAATGGGACGGATGGGAAGCAATTCCCATCTATCCCGGTAACCATCATGAGATCGTTTACTGGAGTGGGCTTGCAGCAACCCGTGGAAATTGTATTATGTCCTCTTATTGTCTACCACAGCCTTTTCAACCGACTTCAAAAAAGGAGGGGGTTCTCAATTCGAAGATATTTTTTATTTCTTATGTTTGTTATCTCATAACTTTTGACTGGGTGAATCGATTTCGATGATTCTTTTTTTATTAGAAAGCTAACGCTTTTCGTGTGGTCCCCTTTCAATTTAGTCCAGTTCTGATAATGGTATCTATGACAAAGCCAAAATTCATAAATTTTTAATTAGAAAGGATATGTAGTTAATGAGAGTTTAAGTCGATTTTTTTGTTAATTAATTAACGTATAATTATGCAATGCCTACGCTTGGGATAAGTAAACCTGTGAAAACATGTGGTGAACTCTCAGATGCTGGTGTCCTCATAAGCCAACTGTATCTTATCTTATGAAAAAAGCTAACTTTTCCGTTTTTTTTTTATGCTTGCCTGCCTGCAACGGATACCGCAGTAGTCACTTTAAGAAAAATAGACTTGAAATACTTACACAAGAATTTAGAATTCAATTTTTTTTAATTTCGTATTTCTTACGCATGTTTTACTACTCGATATTTCATAATATGTACTGAGCTTTTAAGTTGACACGTGTGGCAAAAGCCTAATGTAAAGCCGCGCGCCCACGGGCGGGGCGAGCGGTAAGACAAGCGAATGCGTAAGTGCGTGTCACAACAAGTTAACTCCCTAATTTAAATTTAAATGACAGCTGAGCCGCGCCGCCCGCCGCGACTTAGCCGCGGAAATGAGGCGGCGTCGGACGTAATTATACATGGTTTTTTGTAATTTCCTATAATAATAAAGCTAAGCCAACTTTAATTTTAATTTGTAATAGAAGCGGTTATTACATGTTACGAGTACTTAGATGTAATTTTGATAAGGTTTCCGAAGTTATTTATTTACCACCAAATTTAATAGGGCTTATTATTGTCGTTTATAAATTTTTTTTTTTATCTACCACTGTAAATATTTGAAAAGACACTTAGATTATTTATTGACGGATCTTCCCATAGATAATATTATTATTTTTGATGTTATTATATTATTTTAATAATAATAATATAATAAAGTTCCAATTAAATTTAAAAATAAATCGCTTTAGAGCTCTATAGACGTAGTATTTTTGCACTGACAATAGCTAATAAAAAAACTCAAGAGGAATTATGTATTTATCACCTTTGTGATACATAAGCAACTATTTGATAGGTTCTTAAAAACTAATTGAGCTTAGGTATGTACACAAACAATTCGTACTACTTATTACAACACTAAAAAATCTGTTTTAAATCGTTCAAAAATATCCCGCCGTGATGAAGGCTTGACAAGATAAGGGCGGGATTACAAGGCGGCGGCGGCGGGACCCTCGGTTTAAACCTTATCCGATAGATGGCCAGATTACTGCCTGTTTGGGGCATCGCTTTGCATCACAATGCTATCGCGCGACATGTGCACTACGCCTTATTTAGTCCTAGGATGACTTTCAATTTAAAATTATGTTTTGTTTTTTTTTTATCTGAATCGTACATCGAAATTTCACAAGAATTTACCTAAATAACTGTTGCGCATTGCTCCACTCGCGTTAATTTCTGTTTTCCTATTATAACTATAATAATATATTTGCATAAATCCTTTCTTGTCCTTCGTCTACATTATACAGGAACCTAAAATGTACATTTTTTTTAATAATATATGATATAAGTAACAATGAAGAGTCAGTGAATTAGAGAATTAGTGAGTTAAGATGTTTTTATACTATAAGTTGTAACGAGCTATGGCATCTCCTGCTCAATTACGGTAACCTCGCTAATCCTAATTTTTGTGAATCATTTGATTTTTCCGGTATAAAAAACTCTATGCGTTTAACCTGTGTTCATCCAATGTAAGTACAATCTATCTCCCTACCAAATGTCAGCCAAATAAGTTCAGTATTTGCGGAGTCTATGAGAAACAAACTCAAAATTCGCATTTATTATTTAGTATGATCCAACAACCCACCACCTTCCCATGACCCCACCGCCCTCTCGGACTCTTGGGCCGAAACGCGGGAGGACACCCGAACGGTACTTGCTCTCGGCGCTTTTCCCAGCTCGGGTGCCTTCTTGAGCTCCCTACAGGTTATTTACTCTCTTCCTTGTCCCTTTTGTCTTTTTCCCCTTTCTGGGGCAGCCTCTACATAGATGTTACTTCCGCCGCCGCTCCCAGCCTCCTCCTCTCACGACGAACTGTCGTCAAGACCGCTGCTGCCACTCGTCGTGAGCTCCTCCTCCTCGGCCTCTCGTCTCTGCGGTCTCCGTCCTCGTTGCCGCACATCTGAACCGCTCCGCCTCCTGTGCCACGCGTGCGCGAACTCCCGTAGTACGTGGAAGTACACCGGACCCGCCTCCGAGCGCACTATCCCGTCCAACATCTTGCACCGGAGGTCATCATACAGGCAACACTCCCAAAGGACGTGGTGAGCGTCCTCCATCCCATCGCCACATTCACACTCACTGCTCTCACACAATCGGAACCGATGCAGCTGCCACCGAAAGCAACCGTGACCCGTGAAGATCTGCGACGTTTCGTAGTCCGGGGCGACCCAAGTTGCCTCGAGTCTCCCGTGCACCGTCGGGAAGAATCGTCTGAGATGACTGCCTCTTTCATCGCTCGCCCATCGCTCCTGCCACAAGTCTACCACTTCGGACCATATGCCGCGCCTACGACTGCTCAACTCCAGCCTGGTCGCGGTCTGCCGTGCTTGATCCAGCCTGCCAGCACGGATCACCTCTAAGTCCGCGGGCAGGACGCCCGCGAGAACCGCAAGCGCAGAGCTGCTCGTGGTGCGGTAGGCCTTGGTCAACAGCACCAACGGGCCCCTCTGCGCCTTGAGAAGCTGCGACCGAATGACGTGCAGCGACGCCCTCTCGGCCCAACACGCCGCCGCATACGTGATCGTCGCCACAAATGTGCCCTGGTATATAATGCGCAGGGCCGGATATCGAATACCCCAGGAAGCGGTCGACACGCGCGATATCTTCCCGAAGCACTTGGCCCCTCGCTCACCGATCGACCTCGCATGCGGCGCGAATGAGCGACTTACATCGATTGTGACGCCAAGAACGACAGCCTGATGCACGAACTTGATCGAGCTACCACCGAGTTTGATCACTGGTGGCCGCGACCCGACCTTGCCCCTGAGTGAGACCATTTGGGACTTAGCAGGAGCAAACTCCAGCCGGTTTCGACCACCCCAGTCCTCAAACAGGCGCATGGTGGCCGCTCCCGCGTCCTCCAAGGCCCGTCGGCTGTTTCCTTCGATCAAGACCGTAACATCATCCGCGTACGCTACAACCCTAACCCCACCCGGTAGCGGCAACCGAAGTAAGTCGTCGAGTAGGACGTTCCACAACGTGGGACCCAGCACCGACCCCTGCGGACACCCCATCGTAGACGTCTTCCATCGCACCCGGTTACCGACAAAAAGTCCAACCCGCCTATTGACGAAGTAACTCGACAATAGGCGGTATAGGTTTTCAGGACAGCCTCGTTGTTTAACTTTAAGCAGTATCATTGGCCACCAGGCGTTATCGAAGGCGCCTGAGATGTCTAAAAATATAGCTAGAACGTATTTTGATGAAGATTCGGTTGCGGTGCTAAGCATCGTCTGCAGCGCCGATACAGTCGACCTTCCTGGGGTAAATCCGTGCTGGCATACTGAGCCAACAGTTAAAAATAAAAAAGTTTAAAAGTAATCTAATTAATTAATAACTATTACTAACCATTTAACCTAATATCCCACCCCAATTATCGGCCACTCCTGCTGTCCGAACAATAGAACAGTGTCACGTCATCAATCAAACGCGCCATTTTGCATCCTTGCATCCTCGCGTCCGTGCGCAGCGAATAAAATGCATCGTACACAATCCATTTTTCCTCTTTTTTCCGTCCGCCATCGTCCATTAGTGCGGGCCATCGATCAAAAACACAATTCCAATTTACCTATCGGCCACAAATTCTTCAAAACGACTGCCCGACTGCCGATAGGGCGAAAAAATAAATTGCCCGGCGCGTGTCACTCGCCATTTTTTTTCGGGCGTTTTTGACGTTTTTTTTATATTTTTTTAATCTGTATTATTTACCGTGTTGATATTCAATTCGATGCGATCGACGTTTTTGTGCGGTTTTTGTGTATTTTTTAATCGCATGGGCGGTGGAATTGAGATTTTATATACGTATTTCGTAACTTCTTGTGGGAAATTTTTATATAGATCAGAATTATAAAATTGAAGAAATGAGAAATGAGAAATCTGAAAAAGCGCAGTATATTGGATATTGATGAAGTATGCCGTACTTATTCAATACGAATTGCCGTAAATATTATGAGTAATTTGTTAACTCTTCTCGACTCTTCACAGTGCAGAACATATTATAGAACCCTTTTACTTACTTACTTTCATAGGTAAGTCAACTTTTTCAGAAATTAAATTTAAGTTTTTACTTTTACTTTCACTAAAATTATTAATAGCTGATCACTGATGATATAAGCATTTCTTAAACTCAACACGTCATAAAAAGTAGTTCAGTTTTTTTTTGGAAAAATTTTGTACCAATTAAGATATTTTTTAAATCTGTTACAACCCCCCAACCAATATGATCATGGACAAATTTTAACATGCAATCTAACAATTATCGATATTATAGACGGATCTAGGTCGCTTAAACCTGACAAACTAATTTTTGTAGCTAGATTTTAAGAAATGATTTCTTGAAGAATTTGACTTGAAGAATTGAAAATTGCGGATAGGAGATAGATTTTAAAAACCCTTCCTCAAACGTAACTAAATAAGATAGGCAATAATAAATACAAGCAGTGAAGCCTGGATCTGCATTCGAACGCCATAAATCATGGAAGGATACAGCGGTGGCTACAAATTCGCCGTTATTAAAAAAACTCATTTGCAAATTTGGAAAGACAAGAAGATATTAAAGCGATAAACTTAATTATCTTCAATTTGCCCCTCCGTGGGGGGTGCGACACCCCTTTCTTTTTGTTTTTTTTTTTCAGTTGGCATAAAGAAGTTGATGTTCCCCAGTTAACGATGTTATGACTGGAACAAAGAGTGGCAGTTATGTTAATTTAAAAAAAAAAATTTTTGCTGCACTACACTTAAAATTATTACTGGACTTATTCGAAAAATCATTATAATTAAAATCAATTGGAATAATATTTAAAATACGTTCATCTTTGTTGCGAAAAACCTTTGTTTATATTTGGCAATCCTCCTTAATAGGTAAATTGGCAATAACATTATAGCCACCTAAGTTGTCCTAAGTTGCAAAACTATATACGTTCTAAATGAGTTGTTTAAAAAAAATACGATGATGCGAACAAAATATATAAATATAATACAGTACTTACAAGTAAACAATTGAGCTATATCTTATGGTCACACTCTCTAAATATAAATAAAACAAAGTGTACAAGTCTGTCCTTCTAATCAAATCAATTTACTGTTCCAATGGTATTTCAAAACTTGAAGTGAATTCCAAAATCATAGAAGTAAAACACAAATCAAACAATTCAGGACAATTTTACGATTGCCAATGTTGCCAAGACACAGTCAAAAATTTAACCAAATAGGTATTATTATTTATCTACTAGTTCGTCTTCATACGAACCCATTGCTCTACGAGATATACCATAGATATAGGTACCTACTCTGCGAATATGTTCAACGTTTCAAATCAATTCTCTATTCCAATTGTGAGAACCAAAAACATGCAAATAAAACACAAAACAAACAATTAAGGACAATTTCATTAAATTCAACGTGAATTCCCAACGAAATCAGTTGAAACATCTCCCCGATACAAATCACACCGCGCGCCCAACCGGACAGCGGAAAAACAGCGAAACTTTGCAAATTAAGAAAATGTAATTAGTAACCACCCCCCAGGGGTCCACGCCGCCTCCCCCCACGGACATAATTAAAGCGAATCTTGTTGTAATTTTGACATTTCATTTTTTTCCCGCCGTCACCTTCCCTTATTAATTAATTTTAAAAAGTACCTCTAAAATTTAATCTGTGCGCTTCTTTTTTTGGCGTTGCGTTGACATTATTTTTTTTCTTTTCCAAGAGTTAATGAAACGGCAGAGATTTTTTGATAGCGCAGCCCGCTCATTAACTTTTTTTTGTTTCAACTTCTTCTGTTTTAATTAATTTAAGTTTGACTTTTTCTTTATTAATTTACAGTGCTTTTCGAGACCTGATAAAAAATCAGTGAAAAATCACTCCATAATGATTATAATTTAAAATAAAATCTTTAAAAGTAGCATTTTTGTCACACTGAAATGGAGATAAAAAATAGGTATATAAAACGAATATATGACTGACTGATTGATCACTTAAACCACTAGATAAATGACTTTTTAGAACAACATATTTTAAACAAGAAAGAAACAGAAGGTGTATTTGAAAATTTTACCACAAAGAGGCAAAATCAGGTGAGCGAAGCCACAGGCATTTGCTAGAGCTGCAATAAATCTTACAGCAAACAGTGAACATCGGTGAACACACAACATCGGAATGTGAACAATGAACAGATGAACAGCGAACATTAGTGAACACACGACGCTAGGGCGGGCGGGCGGCGGAGGTACGAGCGACCGTTACCATTCGTGAGATAAGGCGTGACAAACGACGCGCCCTAATGATGTGAGGCACTGGCGCTCTACCTATACGCGACAGACAGACAGACTGACTCCAATCTGAATACTGAATTAGTCCATACTTACATTTTCCTTAGCTCAAGTCATACATAATTAAACATTTTATCTGTTTTTTAAGATCGCTATTGCGTCACTTTCGAATGAAACTCGACATAAATCTAGGTTAAAATTAAACAAAATTTAGCAATTATATTTTAATACATTTTTGAAAACTAATGTTACAAAGGAAAATGCCGATTCTTGTATGAAAATTGGGCTATACCTTGCGTCTTAACCAAATCATCGGTAAAACATTAGAAATATTCTCAATATTAAGTAAAAAAAAAGATTAGTAAGATATTCACTGGGAATTTGTAATAATCTGATTTTCTAAGTGGTTAATTTTCTAAATTTTATAAATGGTATGGCGGTTCCACATGTTTCGAAACGTTGAATTACTTTTTTTTATAATACTTTTGAACTACTACTGTTCACATTTCACTAAAAAAAATATATGCGATATTAAAATTTGAAAGAAAATTCTTCATGCATACGTGTTTTAGACGCAGAGTGACGCAAATCTAGCCCATTTTCTGGCATTCTCCTTTACAACTAATAAGGATAAAACTAAAAAGGATAAAATGGTAAAAAAACTGAATTAATCGATCAAATAACAAAAAAATATAAGCTACTTTATAAAAAATTGATTCAAATACCCAATTACTTATGATAAGTTTTTCATAATACAAAATAATAGACATTATTTTTGTATCAAAATGTCAGATACGCAATCTCTCTCACTCGTACTTGAGCAATAGTTCCCAGGCAAATCTATAATCCCTCTTGATAGCTAATAAATTGTGAATTGATACGCAATAATGATTTTACTACACCATCACTTCATCTCAGAATGTCTTATAATGCATTTAACACGTTATTAGCTCAGTAAAATCGACTTCTGTAACTGTTGTGAAGCCCGGAAGCGACAAATTCTACGTCTCATTCAAAATAATCACCTATACAACAGAGAGATTTATTTATTTCAACATACCGAGCGGATAATTAATTCAGGATAAATCGACTATTAGCTACAAATACTCCTTTACAAACTACTTAATTAATACCATAATTATTATAAACCTGACATTTGCAATTTGGATAACAATAAACTTCATTATTATTCAAATTACAAAAAGCATTTTCAAAATGTAACAAACTTTACTATACCTACTGGCCGTAATAACTCGCTGCATACGAGACAGCAAAATGTGAAACAGGACGTCCATAAGTGTGAGAGAGAGCTCAACATCCCATTTTATTGCCATGCGTGCAAAGAGATATTTTGACCTGTAGGTATATATTTGCAAAAATATAGGTAAAGAGATGTGTTAAAGAGATTTGTCTACAAGACCATGCTTTTTTCATCGAAAATCTCTATTACAACACTTCTTAACAAACATTTGAGATAATCGAATCGAATCGGGTTTGATTTTCTCAAACGTTTTTCGGATACGTAAACTTGGTGATAGGACTCAGATTTAGATGATACTTAACTTTTAAGAGTCCTTTTAAAAATTTCCTCGATCTCTAAAATTACGCCGGCTAGATTCGAAAAACGAGAGTGCAAAATGTAGAGTTTGTGCTTTCATGGAACTTATTTCAGATGTAGAATAAAATAGACTGTTACATTTTATCAGTTCTTTATCATTTAATAAAAACATATTAGATATAATATTCCATATTATTATATTTATTTACCATATTTACATTTACCATATTTTTATTATTTATGCTTATTTTTTATATTTACATATTTACCATATTTATATTTTTTATGTAAAAAATTCAACGGTAAAACAAAAAGTAGCTAAACAGTATTTTTCCTCAATCTGATTATCCTATCTACCCCTCAGATAACATTTAAACATCTCAGTACACACAAAATAACATGGCGGACTATAAACCTAAGACGTTTTTACCTCTACAGAGCCATTACCGCTGTTGAAAAATAATAGATATTCACATAATTATCCTTTCACCCCGACCTTCCCCGCGCGAAAGCGACCACAACACTTTTATAGGCGGGAGAAAAAGAGACAGATGTATCGCCGTCAGTTCGTCGTTTAGCACTTAAGTAATTGAATACAGGGGTGAGTCGGGAATGAAAGGAGCAGTGGGAAATAATAATAAATATAATAATGCTCTTATGCGAACTTCTGTATTGTAGTTTGTTCGTAAGAGTCGTAAATATAATAATAAATGTCAGTCTGTTTGATGACACACGGACGAGTTTAGCATGTTTTTGACGGTATACAAGCTGTATCAAAGCAAGGGTGTAAGCACTTACATCTTTTTGATTTGTGTTTTCCTTTATTGAAATATCAAATAACAACCTGAACGCCTGATTTTGGAGTAGCGACTTGATACAGTTCTATGTATATTATCTTTTTAATACACAGTAATTTTAAAAAAAGACTGAAAACTAAAAAGTTTGTGAAGGTGCGCTCTCCTGCATTCATGTAGCAGTACCCTGGTACCAAAAGCTCTACTTTAGGGGTGTCAGGTTATTTTCGTTACGGAATTTCTGGATTCGTTCTGCACGCTCAAAGCCCGCGATAGAAGCTATGCAATAGCTTAACTGGTTAAGAACATAATTGTTACTAAAGTGTAGGTATTTTTTTATTACGAACAAAACTGCGAGTTTGCAAAAAAATAATACTTATTAGTTAAATATTTCTGAGAATTTATGTTAATAGCGTTTTAAAGTTTTAACATGCTACTGGTTTAATTAATTAAATGGCTATAAAATTACTGAAACGTAAAGTTTCTTTGTTTTCGAAAATATTTTATAAAGAAGTACGAATGAGTACTTAGGTACCTAAAGAAAAAATTAAATCGTTTTCATTGTGAGTTAAACATTAAAAGGTTTTAATGCAATTTGCATCCAAAATAAGTACATATTCGATAATGATAGGTCCATAGGAAATTCGATTGTTGAATCGTAAATTGAAAATTCGATAGACTAATGACGGAATTGAAAACAAACTTAGTGTGGGGACATACCTGCGTAGGTACATCACTTACAATTTACTCATCTTTTTGTGTCTGGTATTTACACTTAGTGCCTCAATTAATATAATATCTCTGTAGATCGAAACTAGGGGTCCAAATGAGCCCAACACCATAGAATATGGATATATTTTGCGCCAAAACCCCGCGATTACGACGTTTAACGACCGCTTCATATCGTCTACAAGCCTATTAACAACATCTTAACGTCTTACATTACAACTTCCAATTAACACTGCTGTAGTGTACTAAAATAATATTAAATTAGTTCCGATTATTACAAAAATATGTAATGTAGGTATGTCTGTTTGTCAGTAATATTTTTTTTTTACCAATTTACACCATAAAGTTAGCTGTATCAATTTAGTCTAAGTTTCTGAAGATAATTGTAACGCACCCTGTATGCTGAGACCGTTTAGATAATAAAAGTAATATTATACTCGTAAGTATATTAAGTTAGTATAAAGTTATTAACGTGAAATCAACGGATCTGCCCGCGAAATTCAAAATTTTCGTAGTTTTTTGCAATTTGTACGCTAATCAGACATGATAGTCTTGTGGCAATCAAATTGCGAGAATGGCAGTATCATCTTTATATGATTATATCAAAATCTTTGCATAAAAATGTGTATCCTAGGAAATTAGTCCGAGTATCGAGTTTTATGTGAGTAACTCGCAAATCTTGGACTAATTTCTTTAACTCGACACTTTCGAGCAGAGATTTTTATATAAACACGTGAAGCAGATATTGGGATTATCGCAATTTGACGGCCATAATCCTATTATGTCTTATTAGCTTAAAAATCGCGAAAAACCACGAAAAATTTGAATTTCGCGGGCACACCCGTGGTGTGCTCCTTAATAGTAGTAACTGTTGTTCTTTTGTTAAATTTTTCTGAAATTAGAAATCAAGATAGCTAGTCAGACATACCCCCGGGAAAAAAATCGCAGTTTCTGCGGGATTTGTAATAATCCAAAATCCTCCTTAGTAGAATCGCGGACAAAGCCTTGTATTAAATAAGTAATCTACCCATCTGACAAGGTTATTAAACCTAAGGGAACATTTAATAGATTTCGTAGCAGCCATCGAACACTCGCGTTGAATACTGCTCGAGATTACGACGCGAATAAAAACAGAGTGGTGCGGAACAAAGGATGTTACGGTTACGACCTACTGAATGCAGATTGCTTCAACGTTTAGGGTCTGTTTACATGGATCCATGGAATAATCTTCTAATCAAATAGCTTCGGTGGCCAATTTCCAAAGATTTAGTCATGAGGTAATGGAGAAAAATATTAAAATTAAAAATAAGATTAGGTACGGGAGTCTAGTCATTTTTTTATGTTTTCAAACAGTGCGTGTTGCCAGTGATGACATACGGATCCGAGACATGGTCGTTTACTATGGGCCTCATAAGAAGGCTCATAGTCACTCAGCGGGCGATGGAGAGAGCTATGCTCGGAGTTTCTCTGCGGGATCAAATCAGAAATGAGGAGATCCGTAGACGAACCAGAGTCACCGACATAGCTCAACGTATCGCGAAGCTGAAGTGGCAATGGGCGGGACACATAGCTCGTAGGACCGACGGACGTTGGGGACCCAAAGTACTGGAATAGCGACCCCGCACGGGTAAGCGCAGTGTTGGCAGGCCTCCGACCAGATGGACTGACGACATTAAAAGAGTCGCAGGAAGGCGCTGGATACAGTTAGCGCAGGACCGTGCGGGCTGGAAATCATTGCACGAGGCCTTTGTCCAGCAGTGGACGTCCGTCGGCTGAAACGAACGAACGAACGAACGGGAGTCTGACTTTCTACGCTAAGAAGAAGCCCACAAAAACTTAGCTTACATGAAATAGGACTATATTGACAATTCGATATGGAAGTTTCAGTCATATGATACAGCAAAAATAAAGAATACTGTTTCGATGTCGAGTTAAAATACAAAATATCTACGAAGAACCGTGATAGCTCGAACCAAGGATCGACGCGGGCCCTAATCATGAAAATGTATTTATGACCTAATTAAACTCCTGTCTGCCGCTCGGAGCCCGTGCAACAAAGACGGAGGATCCACGAACACTAACGAGAGAGCGGGAAAACAAACTCCCGGTCCCGGTGATTAATGAGTGTTATATGGCTGGTTAAGTACCGTGTAATTTGCAAAACGACCCTTAATTACCGGAGAACATGGCTACTATCGTTGTCTTTATCGCCCCGGACAAGATTTTATGCGAAAGAAAGAGACAGAGGAGCCCCTCGTTGCGACTTAAAAGGCGGTATTTAATGAGGCATTATGATGTCGGGCGTACAGATTAGGTTCACATGGCGCGGAATGTTGACCCGCTCTTTATATTTGGCTTGCGCGGAGCACTCGTTTCCAAATGTAAAATGTCGCCCGCCGGAGCTGCGAGCACATTTTGTTTGAGTTTAGGCCAAATTATGGGTGGATGATTCTGAAATTTCCGCAGGCGAGCTCATTTTAAACTGGGTACGGCAAATTGTCTGAAAGTTTGGAACTCGCAAGTTGTGTTGCGAAAGGGCTGCGGCGTAAACAATTTTAACTTTTGTCTGTTTTATTATTTATGTTAAATTAAGAAACCTGCCTTATTTTTTAAGGTAATTGAAAGTAATATTGAGTAATATTGTTATAAGTTTCATATATTTTTACCTCTTCTTCTAGTTCTTCTCACGATGATGATAAAATTACACTGCATATTTTTTATGTTTGTTCCGAAAAATCATTGCAATAAAGAGTTATTACTTTGGAATAAATCGTAATAAGGAGTATTTATGCGATTTTAATAACATTATGATGGTGACAAGGGCACGTCTGATAATTGTAAAGTTCAGTATACTGACTATATTGACTGATATTGACTGCGTTCTCTCGTAAGTGTGTTTAAGGTTATGGGCCGAGCACGCTTGCACGGCGCAAAAAAATCACCATGCAATGTTGTAAGGAAAAGGGGTAATAAAATTTTGTTTTCTTTTTCTTCAGGTGTGGTTCCAAAACAGAAGAACGAAGTGGAGGAAAAAGCACGCCGCAGAAATGGCGACCGCGAAACGCAAGCAAGAGGAACTGGGAGAAGAATGCGACGAGCAAGAGACGCACGACGCAGACGGGTGCAGCGACGAGGAGGAAGCGAAGCGGCCCCGCCTGGACCTGCATCTACACATGCCGCACCACCGGCAGTGATCCGACCACGGCGTGGACCCGTCTGCGCCCGATCCAGAACGGATCCGTCTGAGCCGACCCGAACCAGAGTTCCAGTTCCGAACAGAGACAGACGGCTCCGGAGTTTACGCGAGTGCCAAACCTAGTGACCGCTATGATACTAGTGCAGACTTTTATTACAATTACGATTATAGGAAAGACTTTAATTATAGAGAGACTAATGATGCGCCATTCGATCTGTCCAACTGGCATGTGCGGGATGAGGGAAGGGACACTAGAACCAGTAAGTCAGTTGACAGTGATGACTTGAATGTGCAAGTTAATGACGCCGCTGATGAGAATCAGCCTATAAACTTCGCGTATTACCATTTTTGAAAACGCACAATAGTAGTCTTGCTAATCTTCAAAAGTTGTAAAAAGTGGAGCCTAGAATAAATGAATAAACAAATAGGTACGAGACGCTTACAATTCTTATGAAGTATTTATTGAAACAAATAACTCAACTATATGCTTATCATGAGGTTTTTAGTTGTCTCAACGCTACCTTGTCTAACTCTTAAAGCCTTAACAACTGCGTATTTATTGTAATTTGTAACCAAAGTACCTACCAGTCTAATTATGAAACGTTTTTCTATCAGTCGACGAATCTCCTCATTAGGCGTCTGTTGATATGATCGCCTAAAACATACTTATTTACAAATTACAACTTGAGCAAAGGACTTATTTGCCTAATAACTATGCATAATTTGTACTATACTACAGCATCAGAATTATTAGTATATACTACAGACACAGACTTTCGTGTTGGTGTTAGGACCCACACACCAGCTGCTTAATTTTACTCAGCGAATGTTCGGCTCAATAAGGTCGCAACCACTATTTAATTACCGAAATTGTCACATCAACCGAAACTACGTCGCACTCGGAGTAGCGAAGCGCCGAACTTTCAAGAGGCTATTTACGAGTTTCCAATGCATTTTGCGTATCGCGCAATGCGCAACGCGACTGAAAGTCGAAGCAGGTGTGTCCCGACATTAATGCTTAGTTTCACATTGATTTGTTACAATATATTTTAAATCATAGACATCCGTGAGCGACGACTTATTTATAGATTTATGCTTTAAATCAAAAATGTTGAAGTACATACTGCTATCCGTTTTCAAAAAAAGGATAGGTTAAACTATTGTTACATGTCTAATTTATTTAAAGACCTACAGATTTTGTACATCCAAATCAGCATTTATATGCTGAGAAAATATTTGTATTTTTATTGCTGTTTCAAATAAAACAGAAACGCTTTGTAAGAAATATAGGATAGAAATCGTATAATATAATAGACTTAAGAATTCTTTTGTAAATAAATTAAACTATGTGATACCCCACTAATTTATTGTATGTTATGTCTAGCTTTTACAAACAAAGCATTTTAAGACCTCAAAGTAAACCTATTTAAAATTAGGCGATGCTATTATTTCTGGTGTTAAAATAAACTCTTATATTCAAAACTAATACAGTTAATGTAAAAGGCTTAGTTCTATGTCTTAGTTCTTTTTTTACATTTTTACTATGCATAACTCATATACGACTGGGTACAAAAATGCATAAATAAAATAGATATACTCATAAGCTTAAAGAGAACTGAAAAACAACTTCGAAATTTTCAAATTTCTTATCAATTCGGAACAGGAAAATAAAATAGTGAATACAGTTCTGTTCCAAAGCTTATTTGCATATCCACGTAGTATTCTTTATACATTTAATTAATTTTAGGCGCAATTTTTGCTAATAAACTAAATATAAATGCATTTACGATGGCTCATTGCAGTGATTGATGTTACCAGTATTAATGTTTTTTTTTAATTGAGGTAGTAATTGTAAAAAGGTAATATTTATTTACAACCTCATATATTATGTTAGGGTTACTACCATATTATATGTATAATACAAAATTAATATATTGTGCTTTGTACTCTGAACTTTTTACAATTTTGAAATTATGTCTGACTATAAGTTTTGGTGGCGGTTTCTTGGCGTAAATTTCCGTTTTAAGAGGATTTAAATATGTTTAATCTCAAGGTTTCCGCTGGATTTATAAAGGTTCAATGCAAGATATGCCCGATAATTTTATTTGATTTCTCGTAATTCATAAGTTAAAAATGACGTAAAGTTAATTCTCGGACTATTTTCCTAAAGTAAACACTTTCAAGCAAGATAAATTAAATAGCTTAAGTACAGCAAATCGATTAGCTTACGAATTCCGAAAACCAAGTAATAATTGAATTTGGCGGGCATATTTTGCATTGAACTATAATAAATTTAGTAGAAACCTAGAGTTTAATTGAAATTCTTCTCTCGTAGTAAATAAATACAATGAGGAAACCTGCATACCTAGAAATTTACATAATACTCACAAAGTTTTGATTTGATGAGTTAATTTTTTTTACGATTTTTGAAATTAGTAAGCGCAATTTTAATTTCTAATTCTTCTTATAAGCACATATTATATAATGTAAATATATTTACTGAATAATTAGTAAGTATCTAAGTCGAAAATATAAATTTTAAGAAAGCACATTGCAATATGTACCATATAAGTACTGTATCATATAAGGATTATTATTGTACATAGATAATATTTAAACGAATTTAATTATTGTAATGTAACTGTAGTGAACACACGAGAAGATTAATTATAGCACGTACGGTCAGCAGAAAAAATAGAAGCAATAAGATGGAAAAGCAATAATTTTATTGTCTTTCTGTTATCTTAATACTTAGATACTTACTAGGAATTATATTAAATTTTGTATATTATATTGTTATTTTTTCTGCTGACGGTACATTAAAGCACAGCTGTACATACTGCCCTACATACTTCTATTTGCTAATTTAATGTAAAGCAGGTTAATTAAAAGAGTTAACTAAAACACATTTGATTTCTGTGTTTTATTGCAAACCTCAAAAATATTTAGTTATATCTGTATCAAAATACCTACTTGGTACAATCGTCATTGAATAACAAAATCCTGGGTTCAACACCTGGATTGGACAAAAATGGAAATTTCTAATAACTTCTTACACTTCGGAGACAATGAAATAACAAAGAATGAAAACATCCTGCTGTTAAGTGATACATGCCCAATCTGCTGCACTAGATAGCTGACTGTCAACGTAAAAATGAAGACACTTGATTTTCGCCATTTTGGCGCTGATTGTTGCGTAACCTGTCATGAGCGTCTATCGAACTAAAAGCAAATGACATTCAACACGACGGGCCACTTCCAACAAATGTCAATTTAGTACCGTGGACGCTCGGGGAAGGCGCTTCAAATCGGCACAAAAAATGAACTGTCAGATGTATGGAAATCACGAATCCAGAGATACATATCAGTGGACAAACTGCATTGCGCTTATCATCCTGAGACATCAATTGGGTCTTACACTACTTTTGAATTTGATAAAAAATATTACTTTATTATAAACTAGGATAAAAATAATAACGTGCAGTGAAAGAAATATTAAAATCCAACGAAGATTTACAAAGTTACAGGCGTTTAAACTTTGGAGTGGGGGGATCTTCTATCCCTTTCTCGCAAAACGAAAATTTGTATGAAGCCGCACGAAGCTACTATGGCATTGGTAAGGTGTGACGTCACAATTTCATGTTGCTATCTGTGTCTAATCACAAATCTTTAAATGCTTATAACTTTTTTGTTATTTGATCGATTTAATTAGTTCTTTCAGTGCACGTCATTATTTTAATTCTACTTTATAATAAAGTAATAAAAAAATTGGAGTCAAATACCCTATTGTTAGGTCTGATTTTTCCCAGTACCTATACCTATACAACTACAAGTCGGCGTACACAGTGAGTGCCCTTAAAACCGAAACACAGTAAGTAGGTAATATACTTGTTGTTTGACGGTAGAATTAATAGACCATAGAGGTCCAAGAGGCTGTCCTCGACTTCAAAAGTGCGGCAAAAAACTTTGACTAAATTGGCAAACCCGAGTCGTCACTACACAATTTTTCACGCACACTAGTATCCGCGCACCATACAAATTTCAAATTGACACACTCACACTACAAGAAAAAGTTGCCGCACTCACGGAGCTGTTGTTGTTAGGCAGGGCTCTATCTAGTCGGAGCGCGAGCGATGACCAATTATAAATCTACATAATATGTAAGAGACACTGCAGTGGTACCTACTTACCCGAACGAACTCCGCAAGAAGAGTCCTACCACTAATAGAACTAGTAGAATCAACTGTTTAAATATCGCAGTAGTACAGTTAGGGTCAAAATTCATACATAGTTTAAAGGCTAAAACGTAATGAACCTAACCGCATATTACTGTAAATAAACTATCAACCTTAAGACAACAGGTTAAGATTTTGTTTGTAAATTCTATATGCACTTTTGAGTATGACCGTATATCAAGCTTTGGTTGTCATACGACCTCAAGCTACGTAATCATTGTTTCACACGTGTTGACGACTTGTTTAGGTATACTCTTAGTTTTGGATCACACTCTGATATAACTCAAGCCCTATAATTCTAACCTGTGCCTAATCGTATGTAAGGTGGTAGGAAAGCTGCGGTCGAAGGTTCTCACCATACCTGCATAAGAATCTAGCCATATGTTACTTATAGACTCTCTTTGTGTGATCTTTCGCTTAGAAGTTAATGCGCTTTATCTGGCAAAGACAGGATTTTAACTTAGGTAAGTATCATCCGGGTGCAAAAATTCTAATTTTATTTAGTGAACTAATTATATATCGTTGCGTATGGCGTATAGCCTTCTATGCAAAAAACTAAATAAAATTTTAATTCGCGGGCTACTTGAGCCGAGACCCCTTAACATCTTCCCGGCCTTAATCATTTATTGGTATAAATGTCAACTTACACAAGAACACACGTAAAACATTCGAAACAACTTTGCTCTATCATAATATCACTCGGCAAAGTTGCAAATAAATCAGTACCTACAATACACCTACACATATTGGCCTTATTTCCCGAATCCCGCCTCGGCAAGAAATCACTCCGCGCCGAATTGCCTAAAATCCACCCCCACTTTAAAATGGAGTCATAAATAAAACGCGGCCGCCTTATCGCGCCGACGGAGCCGCAACAAATGAAGGAACACCCCCTTACACATTAGTGGTGGGTGAAAGAAAGATGCAATTGAACTAGATCACTCGATGTAGTTCATTTCAATCCTTTTCTCCTTTTCATATATCATTTACTACATCATTAAATCATCACTGATTAGTGAAAGGTGCCATTTGTAATCTTGAAATTTCGAAAACCTTATTATTAAGGCTATATCAGCCTCTAAATGCAGAGTGGTTAGGTTAGGTTAGAAATAATAAATTTCCTAACTGTATTCTTTGAAATGGAGTCACAAAAAATGTGACTTTATATTGATCCTAAGAGAAGAGAATGGTAGGAAGGTTTCGTTTCTTCAAACTGTAACTATAGTTGAAATAAGTAAATTGGCAGGCTATTCTGCTCAAATAAATAATAATCAATAAATCCTACAAAATCTTCCTAAGTAAGATGCAGCCAACTTATTATCCGAAGAAAACAAGCAGTCAAGAAATAAGCTATGATACGTAAATGCGATTGAAAGAACTGAATGGACTAGATCACCAACACCTTTTTTTTCGTGATAGAATAGCTTATACGTGTTTTATTAGAATTCAGGATACAGATAAAATTATCTGTGCCTTAAGTAGTGCGCTAGCAGTAACTTTGCCAATAAAATATGATAGATTATGAAGATAAAAATTTAGCAAAAATCATTTGCACCAAACCAACAATTAGTGAACCAAGTTAGGGATATAAATGAGTTCAGATTCAAGAGATGTGAATCACCTAGGTGAGCCGTTTTTCCGCAACACTAGCAACAACAAATGAAAGAAAATCCCCTACCCTCACACCCAAATCTCACCCCCTCCTTTTCTTACCTATGAGAAAAATTGCCCATCTCTTTTTAACATGGAACAGTAAAACTCTGTTTTACATTTATAAGTACACGCCACATCGCGTTTTAAGGGTATGAGCAAACTATAGACTTCTCACACGTTGAAAATATCTAGAAACTTTTTTAAGTTTGTATTGAACACTAACTTTTGAATTGGTGAAAACGGGTAGCATTTGCAATTACTTTTAATGAATAAAAGTATAATCCATTCTCAAGTCTCCACTCAAATGATCTCAGGGACAAATTTTGTTTTAAACATTATGTCACATGCATTCACGGTTCGCTGACGCTGTGATTTATAAAATTAAAATCATACAGAGTCATTGTCACTGTATGACCATTAGTCAAACAAATTCAGGCCAAATGCAGGGCTGAATTCTTCGTTTGAAGATGGTTTTCTTATAGATACAACGGTTAAGGTACTTCTCATTATCATATCTCAAAATCTCTTCTGTCTCAAGAGTCCGCATTGTAGTGTTCATCCGATTTCAAATGCGACAAAAACATTTCAATAAAGCTTCAGTAAAATAGCTGACCAATGTGATCTGAGATGTGATGAACAGGTATCGTTGATCAAAATAGTAAGTAACCCAAGAATAATTAAGATAGCAAGACAAAATGTTTTACAACAAAACGTCGCTTATACGACTTACAATTTTCCGAAAACTGTAAACATGGGGGTTGCAATGGAAATTAAACCCTATTGCGTTTGTAATGAGGTAAGTTATCCTTTGTCTGTGTAGCAGGAAGCGGCCGGGTCGCCATGGCAACGGGGGGCCGCGTCGCGATTTCTGCTGGCGCCTCCTTCGATAGCTGCAAAGTTCTTTCTGATCACTTGCAGTGGAAAGTGGCTGTGTTATATACTTAAGGGTTGTCACGAGAGGAAAACTATATACAAACAGTTTTTCATCATATATTATTAGGTTATTAGTTTATTATTACATTAGGTTGGTAAGTTGAGCAATGAGCAGTGTAAGTTCAGATTTCTGCCACCTAATCGGGTCATAGTTCGATTTGAATTTGGAATCCCCTACCATGGATGAGGGAAAAACTTTAATAACTTTTATCTCAGTGCCTAAAAGTTTTTAAGATGGCGAAACCAGCGAAAACTGACGGAGTTTTCGACGAACGTTCTATAAATACAACATCTGAGGTTATACGTTCGGACTACCAGCGGTCCCCAGACAACACCGAACTTGGAGGGTTCCCCTATTGCCTCCAACACCGGTAAAATTTCATTTAGACACTGATGGTAGGACTCTTCCTGTAGAGTTTGTCTGGGTAAGTTTAACCGCAGTTTAAGTTATTCTTCTGTGGAGCAGTAACGTCTTCACACTTACGCACAATTCGACATAAGAATTATTGTCTCAAGGTGAAGACTGATGAGTGCAGTGCAGTGTGTCATTGCAATGCAGGAGAACGTCGTGCTCGTTTCAATACTCTTTCTTATAAAAAAACCGGCCAAGTGCGAGTCGGACTCGCACACCGAGGGCTCCATACCATAAAAGAAGTAAAATATTAAAATAATCACTTTCGTTCATGAATTTACGAGTATAATTTACATGTAGGTACTTTTGTTGGCAAACCGCAAACATAACTTTGTTTTTGCCGGTTTATTGTTTTTATCAAAAAATTATAATAGATAGTTGATTTTATTTTTCCTATAAAATATACGTTTATTTCTATTAATCATAATTATTTCAGATTTTTCAATTGGTAAACTTCGGAGATAAGGGGGGGGGGGGGGACGGTATTTTTTTCGACAGTTTGCCCAATTAATCGAAAACTATCAGGCATAAAAATAAATAAAAATCGGTTTTAGAAAACCCAACTTAATATTGTTATCTCATTTTGAAATTTTGATGACCTGGTTTTCCCCCCTTTTTAAATAAAAATAAAAAAGATTTTCACTTTTTTTATGATTGCAATAACGTCGTGCCGCAATTACCTACAACTATTCCACAGGTCCATAGCTTTAAAAGTTACTGAAATAATCGAGTGTGACAGACGAACGGACGGACGGACGGACGGAGAAAGTCTCACCATAAGGGTTCCATTTTTACCATTTTGGTATGGAACCCTGACAAAAAATAAACAAAGTAAAATCCTTGGTGTGACAACCCTAGAGGCATGCAGGTTCGATAAATGGATGTAAGAATAAATGGTAGTGTTCGGTTTGGGGACAGTTTGCGAGATAGCGCACCATCGACATGAAGTATGAACAAACACCGTCTGTTTCTTACCTTATATGACTCTATTTAGATACTATAGCAAAGACACCTATACTATAGACCCGGCGGACCGCGCGAAAAAATGTCGCCAGTTTATGGGAGCAAAACCCCCCCGGCGTCAGTAGTAAGCTGTAAGCCTACGCAGTATTTCGCAGGAGTTTCGTCACATGGCTCTACATTTTCTTGTATGAAGAAGGTTTACGTAAAGTGTTCGGATGGGCTCATCTTGATGTTATTATCATAGTACTATAGGCACTAATTTAACTCATGAACTCAGAGAAACACCCAGCGTAGCACTTTCTATAGAGCTACATATCTATATTTTTATGCCTGGTCCAAAAATCTAACCTGTAAATTCGTGATTCCAGTTTACACAACCTCAAAACCATCGAGGCAACTTAGAAAAAAAATATGAGGAAAACAAACGGCAGAATCTGCTATATCAATTAATCTGGCGAATTTGCCATTCTCATCATAATATCTTTCAAAAGCCTAAATTAAAGGCATTGATAAATTAATGTTCGGAAAAACACTTTACCGCCACGTTGGGAAAGCAGTTTTGCATCGAGAAGAACGGGCAAGAAACTCAGCACTTGTTCTTGTTAAAATAATAATTACCTATGTTTACGTTTTGATTTAAATAATATCATCAGATTATATAACTTATGGTTTATATGACGTTATATAATTATGACGTATATTATAATTATTATATTATAACATATGACGCAGTTTGTTTCACTCCTCTAACACTCGTCAAGAGGTCAGGGGTACGTGATTTCAAAAAAAAAATCAAAATACCTTTATTTCACATAGGCCTAATAATATACAGGCTCTTGTAAAAGGTCATTATGATATTTGTCACATTTGTATGGCGATAACTCCAAGTCGACTTAAAACCAAGTTTACGAGGGTTCCAACGCGCCCTGCACTGAGAAGAAGCCCACAACAAACTCAGCCGGGTTTTGTTTTCCGTTATCACCACTTCACAAAAGTTCTTAAAACTAATTGAGCTAGTATAATTACAGCAGTTCATTCATCCCCAAGGATTTGATTCATGTAAGTAATCCTTAATACTTTACGTAAGCTTTATTAATGAGCTTTTGTTTTACAGCAACTTTGAACTTATTGAGGGATAAGTTTCAATAGATTGAGATGTAAAAGATCATAATACAGCCTACGTGGTAGATCAAGGTATAAACATATCTACGTTAACTGTCCCTTCTATTGGCCACACACTTTGATTAGGAGGTTGATTCTACGACGAATGAATTTCAGATTTCGTTTTAGTGAGTTTGTGTGATTTCAACCATTAAATTACAGCCTACATGTATCTTATTCTTATCTATTTAATCAAAAATTCTTGTATTTAGTAAAGTCTTTTGTAGAGTCCGCTCGGATCTGTAAGTTCCACTGAAATTTCAGATAGGTATTGTAACGTGAAGCAGTCACTGCATCACTGGGTTTCAGCCTGAATATTGTGGCCGATGAAAATATTATGTATTGAGCATAATGACAATTAAGAATTATTGATGTCTGATGGTGACGAGCGCACTGCAGTGCATTATAACATTGCAATGACAAGTATTGGTACACACTGCACTTAAGACACACATAGGCAGGCGTATCACTAAAACATTCAGGTGATCGTTTTGCTATATTAAAGGAATATCTTTTCTTCATGAATTTACGAGTATATAATTTACATGTAGGTACTTTTGTTGGCGAACCGCAAACGTAACTTTGTTTTTGGCGGTTTATTGTTAATATCACAAAAAGTATATAAGTTAGCGAGTTCATTTTATTTTTCCTGTAAAATATACGTTAATTTCTATTGATCATAATTATTTCACATTTTTCGATTCGTAAACTTCGGAGATAAGGGGGGGAACTGTATTTTTTTCAACAGTTTTCCCAATAAATCAAAAACTATCAGGCATAAAAATAAATAAAAATTGGTTTTAGAATACACCAGTAACGCCCTTTCATATGATACCCCACTCAATATTGTTATTTCATTTTGAAAATTCGAAGCCCCGGTTTTCCCCCATTTTTAAATAAAAATATAAATTATTTTCAAAATTTTATGATTGCTAGGACGTTGGGTCACTAGTACCTAAAACTATTCCAAATTTCAAGTTGATAGCTTCTATATTTACTGAAATAATCGAGTGTGACAGACGGACGGACGGACGGACGGACTGACGGACGGAGAAAGTTTCACCATAAGGGTTCCATTTTTACCATTTTGGTATGAAACCCTAAAAAATAGCGCAGCACTCTGGTAGTGCTGACAGAAGCAAAAACTTGAACAATTACGTGAGGTGGCGGTTACGGTAACGGAATCGCGAGTTCAATGGTCTTTTCCCATCTCAAAAATATCCGACGATTACACTTACATCCACTTCAAAAAATCCAAAAAATTTCGAATAAGATGCCGGACTCACCCACAATTCACAGCAATCATCATCGAAGTCGGTATCGTACCTACCGGCGAGTGATCCGTCGTAACGGATTTACTGCGCGTCCGTCCGTCCGTCCGTCCGAGTGATTTATGTCCGCACCCACTCGCGGCTAATTAAAATCGGATTCTTTATTGTTGAGCTTAACCCAACAGACGAACCGTGGGCTCGCGGCTTGTCGTAAATAATGACGTTTTGACGTAATGTGTCAGAAACACGGTCAGAAATACTTAAAAATAAAAATTGTAATATCGTGGTATATATTATATCGTCAATTTCTCCATACACCTATCATATAACTTGACGACCGAATAGCATAGTGGAAGCGATCCTGCCGTCTGCGTCGGAGGTTGTGGGTTCGATTCCCACCACTTGAAAATGTTTGTGCGATGAGCATGAATGATTTCCAGTGTCTGCGTGTTTTTCATATATCGTATTTATAATATGTATATTAAGCATTAAATATATTTTAATCATATATTATCCAGTTCTCATAATACAAGCTATTAAATTTATACTACGTTTGTAAATTCCATTGTCCTGATATTGGAAAAAAATTTTTAGATACATTGCGATGCTTACGATAAGAAGATAAATATAGAACGAAATTACAAAAAATAAAAATAAAACTCACGTGAATAATTTAGCAAGCATTTTCACACATACATATGTTTTCCATTTTTTATCGGAAGTGGGTATCGCAATATAATTATGTCAAATGGTTGAACCCAGGTAGTAGGACTTTTTTGCTGAGTGAAGTCTATAATATCATCCCACGTTTCGTTAGCTCGTTGAGATGACGCTATCCTTATTTCTAAGAGAAAATCTGAATATAGTCTTAAGTAGCTAGAGTGAAGACGATGTGATAAACTTGAGAAAAATATCTAAATTATAACTCCTATCAAAGCCACGGCCTAAAACTAGTACGTAATAAACCACATTTCGACAGAGCCTCCAAAGTGTGTCGATCAATCTGTTCGTATTTACGAGTCTTTGTTTTAGGCCGTCACGTTTATAGCACGTCTTATTTATAGGACATTAATGAAACTATTTGGTCTCTCGACCGTCCGTAGGGTCATTCGGTTTTAGTTACAAATCGTTGTACGGTGAAACTGGAATTAAGAATGTCTTGTTTTATTGGGGAAGTGTGTTTTTTTAACGACATGAAAGATAATTGTCTCAAGAACTAAACCTAAAGCCTAAGAAATACTAAACTACACTGCAATGAACTGGATCGTTAAGCCAGGTGATGTGGTAACCACATTTGTCAAAACTTTTGACCACTTGCTGAAATCAAAACTTTTTTATCCGATAAAAGTTTTTATAGATAAACCACGCTTGAGGAAAAAGTTAAAATGCCAATACTATTTTTACAAAAAAAAGTACTTACCTAAGGTTCTTAAAAGTTTTTCCTTGTATTTATTTTATAATATTGTAAGAGGTCTGTGAAGCTCACTAACCCGCACTTGGCCGTTGTGATGCGCTATAGTAAAAGATCATAACTTTTGAGTGGGTAAATCGATTTTGATGATTATTTTTTTATTAGCTGACTCTTTCCATGTGGTTTCATTTTAATTTAGTAAGTGGACTTTCCATGTGGTTTCATTTTATGTTAGTAAGTGGACTAGTGATAATGGTATCCATGAAAAAAAGCATATGTCTTAAATTTTTCATTGGAAAGTAAGAAAGTATGTATTCAACAGTAGATTGACGAGAGTTCAAGTCGTTATTTTGTTAATTAAATAACGTATATTATAAAGCCTAATATAAGATTGACACAAACAATTAATGTCAGTTAATGACGACATACCTACCTCATAGTCATAAATGTAACATGATCCTTTTCCGATCAATAAACAGTTTATGACAACAATAAACGATTCACTTGGCTCGGTTCAGATTAAAATATTGTCATCGATTTTGTATTAACGAGCATCGATCGACCCTAAAATTAAACGTTTTCATGTTGTTTAATCACTGACAATTAATTTGATTTGTAAAAGTCGTATTAATTTAAGAGTCTACAAAAATAAATTAGACAGGTAATCAATTTAACTTCAAAATAAAAAATCCTTTGTTCACTCCCTGAATCATAACCCCTTGGTCCTAGAAAGTTGATGCGTAAAAATTTCATTTATGATTTTGTGATATCTACAGTTTTATAGCTACATAGTTTAAATATAGCTCTGACTGCTGTTTTCTGCAATACGAATATCGTTTGAATATCAGTAGCATTGCCCCACAGTAGGATTCCACATGACATGAGATAAGGTCGGATTGTTTTATTCTCACGAGATCAAACGGGTGAAGCTGAGGTACTCCTAGCTACTCGTAGCAACTGATTTGAAAACCGAAATTAAATACGCAGACCAATACAATTTTGTCTCAATTCACATAATATGTCTGCCACTGCAACGGTATCAGATATTCTACCGTTATTTCGGTTTTAAGAGCGCTATAGCCAGCAAAATTACTGGACATAATTAGGCAAAGGCGAGCGCAGTGCAGTCGTCGTATGGCATTGCAATGGCAAGTCCTGGGACCCACTGCATCTGACATGGGCAAGCGTGTGTTATCATCAGGTAAACTCCTTGATAATTCCTTTATTAAAAATGATGCATAATGCGTTGCGGCAAAAATCCTTTCTAGGCCATGAAAAAGGGATGTATGACGATGTTGTCTTCTCTCCTTAGATCTTTGCAATTCGGCAAAGATATTTTTAATGTTGCAGTCTTCTGTAGGTACCATGTAATAATAATTACTATACCCTATATGACATACTCGTACGAACATAAAATAACAGCTGTAAACCACAGTCCGCATGATGTTTCAATCAATCAATCCGTAGATAAAGCGGTGCATCTTTACAGTCGCCATCAAAATCATTACAGCCGACGAATTTATTGTAAACTGCGCGATTGCTTGTAAACCGATGCCACAATAAACACCCAGACGTATCGCTCGCGTATGACGTGTGCCTTGACTATTGCCACTATAATTAAACAAGTTGTCTTGTCTGTACATTTGAAGGCGCGCTTTATTTACTGAGCGAAGCAAGCTCTTTGATTAATAAGAGTTATTTTCCATTCGCTCTTCTGGAAACTTTGGGAAGTTCGAATTCTCCAGATCGAGCATTTTTGAGACAAAGTTTCTTCTCGAACGGTATCGTGCAGGGCTAAGGCGAAAGAAAATAGATTTTTGGCGTAACGAAAATCCCGTCACGAAGAATGTCTACGAAATTATTCGAAAATCTAGAATGAAAGTTTTTTTACTAATCAATAGAATGGGCACGCATGCAATCACTTTTTTCTTTAGGTAGGACTTTTTAGGTAGGTAGGACGTTGTAGAAGTTTCTTTTTAGCTAGGACTTTTCTTGTGAATTTGTAGCACTGGGTTGATACCACCGCAGTGTCAGTTACTCTACCGTGAAGCATCAGTCAGTCAGTTACTGTGTTTTGGTTTGAAGGGTTCTGTACGCCGACATTAGTAGTAATATGAGACCTAAGAATATCTCAGGTTGATGAACGCAATGCAGTGCGTCCCAATATTGCACTGCAGCCATGGGACGCGCTGCATTTGCATGAGTAATATCACTAAACATCAGATGAACGTATTTCTCATCATTCTCTTTCATCATCACTTGTTGGTATACTACCAGGAGCGCAGACATCACATAGAGCTTGCGTCGCAATATTGCTCTGCAGTCATGGCGCTGTATCTGCACGAGTAGGCTTATCAGTTATCGCTAAACATCAGATGAACGTATTTCCTCATCATTCTCTTTCATCATCACTTGTTGGTTTACTACCAGGAGCGCAGACATCACATAGAACTTGCGTCGCAATATTGTACTGCAGTGATGGCGCTGCATCTGCATGAGTATAGGCTTATCAGTTAACACAGATGAAAGTATTCTCATCATTATTTTTCATCATCACTCGTAGGTATAATACCAGGAGCGCAGACAGCATTAAGAACTAGTACATTGAATATAAATTGGTCGTAAAGAGAGGAAGGTGCAATAATAAGCATAATTGACAATTAGCACGCACTCGCCAAACGACCACTGTCCGAGCCGGACCACTGCTGCATTATTACCGCACTATATTATGAACTGAATAACAGTATAGTATTCATCATTATCATCTCAATGAGGGTTTTGTTAGGTGGCAGAGTTGAGACGAAAGGTCTTTTCTAGTGCTTGGTCTATGTCAGGTCTTTACAAATACTTGATCTCTAATTAACAAGCTGAAGTGGCAGTGGGCGGGCCATATCTGTCGCAGCGGCCGTTGAGGCAGACGTGTTCTGAAGTGGAGACCGCGTACCGGTAAGCGCAGCGTAGGACGACCTCCTGCTCGCTGAAACGACAACCTGAAAGAGGTCGCTGGTAGCGGGTGGATGAGGAAGGCGGAGGACCGTGTGTGGTGGCGCTCTCGAAAAGGCCTAAGTCTAGCAGTGGACGTCTATAGGCTGTTTAAAGTAAGTAATAGATCCCGATTCGAGGCTAAAGCAAATTATCAAATCGCGCATTATATCTTTTTAAAGTAAGTAATAGATCCCGATTCCAGGCTATAGCAAATTATCAAAGCGCGCATAATTTCTTTTTTTCTTCACAGTAGTACAAATGCCACTGCAACGATACTCAGACGGACTCTGCAGAAAGATTTCTCGTAATGGCATGCAATCTACTAACGATAATTCCATCACATATGAATATTAACCAAGAAGAACTGGCGAGAAATTCGGCACGACAACTAAGAATAGATATACAGCTTCCAGTAAGAGGTCAAATATTGTTTTTTAGATCACGAGGTCAAAAATAAATAAACAGCCAATATAAACTGTACCAAATAACTCAGCCGAAAACTTGTCAATTAAATAACTCATCAAGTTTTATTTATTTTGATTGACCGACAGGTGCTGAGTTTATGTTAATACATTGTAAATATCTAATCTGACTTCTGCGCAATTAAATTAATCTATTTTATAGCAATAATTTAATTGAAATTACCATATTGACTATAGTTCGTAATTGATTTTTATGTATGTAGTTCAATTTATTTTTAAAATACCTATGGTTTATTGGGTTAAGAAATTAGCGGCCTTCTTTTGATTGTGTTGAAAGTTATTTCAGAAAGTAATATCAATAATTGAGCCTATTTTCATAGACAATAGGTATATTTATTTAAAATGTACTAGAAATTCACGTGGGTATAGGTAGTTGCACCAACAGTAAACATATTAGTCGTAAGGCTTGCACCTACTAAAATCATTCTGTTTCCACGACGGAACGGCTGACGGGAGTACGGGATTCACTATTGTATTCATCGCGCTACTGCCAGGTCACGACCCATGGATTACAGACGGTTACGATAACGATGAATACGCTTTTCTTAGACAATCTAAGGTGAGCCTAATCGGAAGTTATGATCTGACCGTATCTATACTGGAAATTGAATCCAAGACCTTTCTAAGCAAAGAATTTTAGAGACATCAACTTTTACCTAATTAGGACATCATGACTATTTTCGCAAAAAAATCTAAATGCGTTATATTATAGACACATTTGCATACATTCGCGATTAAAGGTGTTGTCCTATGATAAGCGTTTTAATGGCCAAGATAGTTTTATAGTTCAATTAATTGAGCAGAATATTAAAAAATATACGTACTTAAATATATTATAGGGTGTTCGTCATAAAAACACTGATAGTAAAAAACTGACCAAGGCCACCTTTTATTTATCCCTTAAAATTCGCAAATATTTCGGTAAGTATACTTGATCACTTCTTCATATTAAATAGGTGCGTAAAAGAAAATAAATTTTAGTTAATTATTATCAAAACCCATTCGGAATCTTTTAATACCTCACGACAATCGTAATTGGGGGATCAGCAAAATTTTATTGCTTAACGATAAAATAATCAACTTGTTCCTAACCCATTTGCAACCGCGACTTATTGAGAAGTTTAGCCAATTTCTTGAAAAAGCACGCATCATCTATTGTACATTTTCGAACAATAATAACTACGATCAAATAAAAATTTATAGTACACATACGTGAGTCCATCAATGTCTCTTTTTTCTCTAAAGAGGGGAAAAATCCTCATGGACGCTGTGCCGGACTCTTACCGACTAAAAAACCACCTCCTATCTCCAAGCAATGATGTGCCTGCCGAATGAGCCTACCATCACTGCCACTTGTCTTCCCTACCCTGTGTTTTCTCTACTGTCTATTTCTTTTATTTTTATAATATCCTCCATAAAGTGTTTTACACTATCCCAATTCTTCTCATCAATGTCTGGCCGAGATACCTATGTTGTCTCTACATGCTGGCCAACTAAGCTGGACCAAAGTGTATAGGGCATATTGTTAACAAAGATAATGGTGGTAGACGCGAGAGTTGGTAATGGGTTGACGATGGGTTGGCCTGAAATGAAAGTCAACATGTAATTCCAGCGTTACAATGTTCATTTGTTTTTTTTTTTCAATAAACAGCTATATATTTGCAAGGCAGTTCGAATTTTAAATAAAACCTTTGAAAAGCTACCTCCTTTAAATTACTTACACAACAGATATGAGTTTAGTATGGAATTTATTCGACCGCTAGACCACGACAGATATGGATTTTCATACAACTTTTGCCACTTATTGACCGGTACAGCAATTTCGATTTATCACAAAGAAGGTTGTCAAAATAATGCTCTAGGCATGTTCGTTAATTTTCACTATTAGGTATTTATATCTAATCTCGATTGAAGATTTCACAGTGCAATAGTAATCATTCTAATTTTTACGTTTTGCCCTCCTTCTGCTTGCTAAAGACAAGAACAAATCGTTGACTGTAAAAGTCTTTCACATAAGGGTACGCGCACACTGCTCATTTACATGTAATGAAAAGTAGCATTAAATTGAGGCCGTGATGAATGTGGGCTCATGTCTCAGCCGTTAAGGCGTTATTTACGACATTTTAAAATGTTTTAATGCCTGCCTCGGGCGCTGCGAGCCACTAAAACGGAATTATTATCAATGTTTTTATTGGTGTCGATGTGGTCGGAATGTGAGCGGACTATTGTTGTGAAGAAGACTCGACTTCTTAGTTACCCTCGCATTCAGAATATAACACAGCCTCAACTGATACATTATACAGATGATCGGTTTGATATCAGAACTTGCTTGATCAATGTCTTACAATTAAAAAATTGTAAGACCTTTATTTTATGTAAAACAAGTAACGCAATAAAATATAGTTGAAGGACCAAAAGTAGTTAAGTTCTTAGTAAAGAATCTAGAAATTCTTCATATTAGTTAGGACCGGAAGTTTCGAACGGAGATTCTCTTCAGTGCCTCGGAAAGCACGCCAAGCCGTCGGTACTCCGAATGTGACGAGGCTGCCGTTCTCAAACTTCAAAATTCAAAATTATTTATTTATTTCACAAAGGCTTAACGTACATGCTCTTGTAAAACGTTAATATGATATTTGTCGCATATTTTGGTGATAACTACCTACAAGTCGACTAAAAACTAAGTTTCGCGGGTTCGTGGGTTCTGTGATCTGTCAGACAATATATCATGAGTGAAGGAATATAGTAAGCATTTAATCGACCAAAAGAACATACAGTCTATGAACCTCGACTCCTTGAGTCCAAGCTGGTTTTGCCACTTGTGACTTGGCTGTTTTTTTTTCAACGTCCATGTGGTACCTGCATTTAAATTTTCGAGTAGCAAGTTGCATCATAGACCATAGCTTTCTATCAGGTCAACTAAAGAAACATTATCTAAAATCGAATCAACCAAATTACAACAATTAAAATAATCCCTCAACCCGTATCTTAACTCCATCTCAACAGAATAGAGCCCAAGAAAATAAAAGTAGACTATAAAAAAATTAAAACGACTAATTTTTACAAGCGTAATTATGATGCCGCGTTGGATTTTTAACTTTACGGAACTGTGATAGAGTTTTAAATCGTTCGTTTGTTAAAAACACCTCCGCTTAGTGAAATACGGTCGGATGGTATGTTTTATTAGTAATATTCAAACGGCTGTATGTCTGTCCATCGATAAGGAGGTGTTATACATAGCGGTTAAGTTTGTAAAATTATGAGACCATTGGGTCCAAAAATTTTCTCTACTGAAAGTAGGAGTTAAAAAAATTGCACGTTAGTTGATGATACTTATCGATTAAACTTATCCTCTTCGATACTTATCGATTATATTCCTTATAATGGTATTTACTACGAAGTGATGTTATAAAGAGCAGTTTGCCTAATATATTTAATACTAAAATTTAGGTAATAAATGTCACAAAATGCTTGTAGAAAGTTTGTTAGAAATAGCTTTCTAGAAGATACACTTGTAAAACATATTTTGTATAATTTTCTTAAAATAATGTTTATCATAGCGACTTCATCCGCTGCCATAATAATTGAATATGCTTATTGATATTATGATACTGCGGTTTTATAAAATGTTATAATTTTTTTTAATATGTAGTGTCCTTAATACGTAACTCTTTCTCATCACATCAAAATATTGCGGTCGAGTACAAAGTGTTTATTTTTTAATTTCTTATAATAAATAGAGCATCTAACTGTCTAGGATTGATTGAAACATGGTGTCTTCTCGCGGACGTGCTTGTTACCTGTGTGTTTTATTACTAATATCACTGACAATAATCCGTCCGGCTGTCTGTCGAGGCGTCATTAAATCGCCATCGCGCGCCGCAACGACATAAATAACGAGGGATTTATTCCTATATTTATTTATTTATATGCTCCACGTATTTATTGCTCGGCGGACGCTCGCCCGTCTGCGGTCGGCTTTACACGTTTTTTTTATTTGACGACTTATTGCGTTATTTTTAGTTATCGATGACTAGATCCAAACCTTATATTGTTTTTATTGATTTATAATGGGTCGTTGCTCGCGCTCCGACTAGATAGAACTCTACCTAACAACGACAGCTCCATGAGTGCGGCAACTTTTTTTTTGTAGTGTGAGTGTGTCAATTTGAAATTTGTATGGTGCAAGGATGCGCGTGAAAAACTGTGTAGCGACGGCTCGTGTCTGCCAATTTGAGCAAAGTATTTTTACCGCACTTTAGAAGTCGAGGGCTCCCTCTTGGACCTTTAAGATTTATTTATTAATTTTTAAGTCTCGATGTACGAAATGATATGACATACTAATTAATAATATCTGGGTGTCGCGTGGTCTTCTCCTTGGGGACAAGTCACCCGTGACCAAGCTTTGCTAGGTAGTATTACTACTGACCAAAAGATGGCAGCAGGAGTCATATTTTTATTGGTAAATTCGACATTTCCTAAAAATGAATCCTAGCTAGAGATCGATTTATCGCCCCCAAAAGCCCCTGTATACAAGATTTCATGAAAATCGTTCGAGCCGTTTCCGAGATTCAGATTATATACAAATATAAATAAACACAAGAAGGTATAGGATAATGCATGCACTACTCAAATAACTTTTTAAAAAAGATCTTTGTTTCCATAATTTCTGACCTTCATCACTTCGAAACACTTTTCAATAATGAAAGTTGCCTTTAATAATAATTCAATGAAAAATATAAGAATTAATGTACTTACCTCTATGAATTGCATCGAACGACAGCTTAACCTGTTCTTTGGCTTGGGGTGAAACATTTTACAAAACTAATTATACCAATATAATTATTGTAAATTGGCCGACCCTGGAACCAAAACAACTAGTAAACGAGACAGCTCCTTATTCATATAACTTTCCATGTGATTATTGTCTTTAAATACAAAACGATGGTGAACAAAAAATAATAATGTTGGTTACAATAACAGTGAGGAGGTAGATATTTTTTGGCGTTGACGCGTTGTTGGTTTTAGTTCAAATATCCGTTTCCTGCAACGAAAAGTGATACCACTCACTCTTGACACTTTGATGATGGCTACATTTACTGAAAAAATAGAGTAACACATTAAATAGAGAAAGAGCTATCGAGTTAAGTTTCATGACTGCTTTTTAGGGTTCCGTAACCAAAAGGTAAAAAAGAAACCCTTTTAGCGAGACTTCACTATCCAGGCCAGGCTGTAGGTATCTCTTGAACCGTGTTAGCTACAGACTTGAAATTTTCCCAGGTGATGTATTTCTATTGCCGCTATAAAAAAATATACTAAAAAATTGTATTTAAAAAATATTTAAGGGGTTTCCCATACAACAAACTTGATTTTTTTTGCTTGTTTTTGCTTGATATTGATAACGGTTACAGGTAGACGCTTCTAATTTTCACAGAATATTTAAGTAGTTATAATATGTATACTTACTACAGATATAAATACTTAAATTAAAATAAATAAAGAAATTCCCATAAAACAAACGTGATTTTCAGCTCGTTTTTGATTCAGTGGGCAAGGGTTGTTCAGTTTACTATAATACTTTCGAGAATGGGTTTTGATGGTACGAAACCCTCAGTGAGCGAGCCCGACTCGCACTTGACCAATTTTTTATAGTGGTTCAAACTAAACCTAGCCATAAAGAACAATTTGAGAATTTGTTCCACCCAGAATAAGGACGTTTCCTTGTTCTGGGTGAAGGCGCACGCGGGGTTGGAGGGAAATGAAAGAGCCGACGAACTCGCGAGAGAGGCGGCTTTACACTTAAGGAGGAAGCCGGACTATGACCGATGGCCGGTTTCATTCGTGAAGCGACTACTTCGCGAGGAGTCGCTTGACGAATGGAACCGGAGGTATACCTCCGAAGAAACTGCAGGCACGACCAAGATCTTTCTGCCGGATGTGCGCTTTGCACATACTGTGGTCAAAAAATTGAACCTAAATATGGTACTGACCCAAGTACTGACGGGTCATGGTGGGTTCGCGGAGTACCTGCACAGGTTCAAATGCAAGGACAACTCGGGCTGCGTCTGCGACGAAAATGTATCAGAATCGATTATTCATCTTCTGATGGATTGTCCTCAGCACGGCGCCGCTCGGGAAGACCTACAGCAACAACTGCAGATGAGACTGTGCAGGGGGTCCGTGCCCACCATTCTGGGCGGGGCCTCTGGACGAGATGCACTCATCAAATACGCGACCAGAATAGCTAGAATTGCTATTGAAAGGAACAGAACAATCGGTATAGATACGTAGTGTATCTTGTATTATAAGAATACACAGAATCACTCGTATAAAAATCGAATTGTTCTGTCCCTCACAAAAGCCAGAATGTTCGGCTGTTCTGTGTACGTACTTCAGGCTTTGCGTCATGTTCGACATTTTAAATTGAAAATAATGATAATAATGTATAGCTATAATAATATTAGATAGATAAATTCCCTCTCTATGAAAGGGGACAATGTTATTATAAAAAAAAAAACTAAACCTAGCCTTGTCTCGAAACTTGAACCTTTGAACTAAGGAACTAACTTCTACAGCTACGAGTGATTAATCCACAAGAAACGCAATCAAAAGGTAACTTATTGTCTACAGTATCCAAAAGGTATCGAAAAGGTAACAAAAGTCCACCTCATTAATTGGCTGGCACGCTACAGTACACATCACATCCGGTAAATACATTGTGTCCATTTTAATGGTACACAAAAGAGGCACATAATTTAAATCTCTCGAGAAGACTAATAAATGGACTATTAAAAACATCGTCCAAGAAACTCAGTCTTTAAACTAAGGGTTGAACCTCATATAAGACAACGACGCGAATTCGAGCGAGCACACTTTGAGCTTACTGCGTTTGAGATAAATAATTTCGCTTTTTTTTATTTGATAGTAAAAAGACAAGATATGTAGAATAATATTTGGATTATGAAGATTAAATAGAATAAATAGTAGAGCTTAGAATGTAAGATCTAATAGTTTCACATTTTAAATATTGTAAGTAGGTATCTCGTAAACTTAATTTCAAGTCGACTACAAGGTAGTTATCACCGTATTACCTATAATATTACATCATAAAATGAAAAATTCTTTTCAAAAAAACCGACTTCAAATGCCACTACAAAGAGTAAAATAATTTTTCAATGTAGGTACACCAATTTGAAGTCGGGCGATTAAAACGAAGGACTATGATTGTACGAATTGGTGTACCTACATTGAAAAATTATTTTACTCTTTGTAGTGGCATTTGAAGTCGGTTTTTTTGATAAGAATTTTCCATTTTATTTTTAACTTTTTATAGTGGAAAACAGCAAATGCACAGGGCATTGAAAATAATGCCCAAATCGCTTGAGTGTGCTTATAAAATCTGAAGAGTTCCCTCAATTTTTCCGAGATCCCATCATCAGAACCTGACTTGATGACTGTAGTCATTAAGTCAGCATCTGCAAAGAAATGCACTAGTAACTATTAAAAATACCCCAATCGCTTCAAGTATATTAGCAAAATTTGAAGAGTTCCCTCGATTTCACCAAGATTCCATGATCAGATCCTGACCAAAAAAAAATGGGACCATCTAGAAAGTATACCCTTTCAAACAAAAAAAGAATTTTCCAAATCGGTTTACGCGTCTTCGAGTAATCGGTGAACATACATAAAAAAAAAAGATTCCGACGAATTGAGAACCTCCTCCTTTTTTTGAAGTCGGTTAAAAAAATGACGTATTCAGCTTTCATAAGTGTCTGTAAGTTAGGCCTATTATGAAATAAAGATATTATGACATTTTTAACACATAGAGAAAAAAACGCTTAACAAACACCAAGGTTTATTGGTATACATAGATTCAGCGAAAAAAAAAACACTACGAACGCCTGTTTTCTGCACGATTATCTGCGTCGGTGCCACGTCGTGTCGTGAGTGCGGTCGAGCCCTATAGTTAAGGGTCATGCGGCGGGATGAACTGACTTATTGTAGCGGTTTTTATAATGTTTTTATAATCCTCCAATAAAAAACGCGGCCACAACGACCGGTAGCTGAAAAGGATTAACTTTAGGTTTCGATTCAGAAGTGCTGACGTGTGCGATATAGGTAGGTAGTGACTAGTGATGCGACCATGTAGCTGTACCCATTTTTACGATGGAACTTTTTTTTGTAGTGTGAGTGTGTCAATTTGAAAATATGGTCCGCGGATATAAGTGTGCGTGAAAAACTGTGTAGCGACGTGACGGCTCATGTTTGCCAATTTGAGGTATATATTTGCCGCACTTTTGAAGTCGAAGGACCTCTATGATTTTTTTTATGAATTTTTAACGTTTTCTGCTGTTTTTTTCGGTAAGTAATTGTATGCTGATTGCTGACCATACCAATTTCAGACCGATTTCATGAAATACCTTAGTATAAATTCTCGAAAGAAATGCAGACAATATCGGTCGTTGTGGACATGGTCAGATGCGTAATGGTAAAAGATGCGATGTGGTAATTTAGCGACCTTAGGTATCGACACTGTGAATTATCAGTTCATTCATCCGATGTGTCGGCTATCGGTCATGTGCTCAAATGTCGCCTGTCCATCTGATGGGAGTCTGCTAACACTGCGATGCGCGACCGCCAGTAGACCGTACTCATTGCTTCAACTTCAAGAGATCTTTGAGCTAAGTAACAATGTCATTTTCTAAATAGATTTATAGCCCCAAAGGAAAAGTACAACTAAATACAAGACGTAGATATTGAAATAATTAATTGGTGCTTATTAATACCTAAATTAAACAATAAAGTTTTTATATTACAGAAATTTAAATATATGTACCTACATAAAAAAAAAATTTAAAAGAAAAAAAAAAAAAGATATTGAAAGCTTTCAGAAGATAACTTTATCTTCGATAATATTTACTTAACTGATTTCCCCAAGGTTTGTATCTTATTGTCCATCACTACAAAATAACTGATATAAAAATCCATACTAAATAAATGATTGTTACATCATTAGCGGTCAATGTTTGCGTCTCTGTCTACACAACCTTCTCCTTCTCACACGTTTTACAGCATCGTGTAACGTGAGATCTTGTTGTTGTAAGTCGAGACGCGAGAGAGATTCAGTTTTGTGTTATTTGTGTAATTTTGGAAACTAGCATCACTCAGGCACCTCATACATAGGTATATTACTACAGTATGCTGCTGAAACCTTAACTTTAAACGTTTATAATAAGTACCTATATGGAATTTTAATTTCTTTACATGAGTGCCGAATTTCTTGAAAGAAAGAAAAAAAGAAAAGTAAGTATTAGAACATTATCTTTGAGATTCCGGGTTCGATCCCCAATCGTCGGGGCAATGTAGAAATAGTTATTTGTTATGCAAGGGCGCAAAGTGGATTTTTGGGCCGAGTGTCAAATTTGAATGCTGAGCGGCGAAGGATTCTAGGGTTGAACCCTGAGCGCAGCGAAGGGTTCAAAGAATAGAATCCTGAGCATAGCGAGGCATTCAAAGACACGAGACCCAAGAAAATTTGCGCCCGTCCATAACACAAAATTTTTCATCTCACCACAGCGAGGAAAATCACCAGAAGAAGAACACTTTAGATCGGCATTGCGATTTATGTTAAATGTTGTTTTTGGTAACTCTGAATAATTTCACTTCAATCATCACTCACTTTATTTCAAAGTTAAAACAAAAAAATAATGAATAAAGTAATAGAAATATTAGGTATTTTCATTTAATCAAAGATTTAATCACGATTGGAAACATAGACAACTAACACTAGACCAGAAAAAAAAATTGAGAAACTTTTTTTTAACTTTTTTTTTGAATGCGTTCGGAAATAGGAATTTCTAAGAACCAAAGATAAAAAAAAAATTATTAATATTTTAACAATAATTACATAAAAAACGAGGAAAAAATCATGGATTTAATTAATTTCTTTTATAATTAATAAAACTAAATAGGAGTTATTATATTTATTGATATTCTAAGAAAAAGTAAAAATAAAAAAACTAATGTACCTATACAAACTCTAAGGTCGAACTTTTTTACTGAACGTATGTGTTATTAGAAAAAAAAGAAGTCTTCAGCTTTGACATTGACATGACACGTAATTCGAGTTTGACGTTGGAAATGCTTTTCGGCCCAAGGGCCGGAAGGGATTTTCATACTACTTTGTCTCCCTTGGGAAAAATGAAAATGCTTTGGCGGCCTAGGGAATATAATAGCATTTCCCGCCCGCATTTCGGGCATTAAAAAACGCTTTTCCGAGCGGGTGAGATGAAAAATTAGTTTTCTACATTGTCTCGGGTCTGGTTGTTGTGGTACCTTCGTTGGTTCTGATTTCCTTAAGACAAGTGCATAAGCTACTTACTAAGGGTACGGAGCAATGTATGTGATGTTGTCCGTTATTTATATTTATTATGCCACACACACAAAAAGTACACATTTACGAGTACCTATAATTATGTATAATATGTAAAATGCCTAAAGCTTACTTCACCTGGATAAAAAGATAATAAATGCCTTCCAATTATTATTTCCCAAGCATCAGATACTGTTTGTCATGTGTAGAACAACCCAGAAATGAGTCCAGCAGCCAGCATGAGCCTGTGTGCCCCATTAAGTTCTTGCTAGTTCTTCTCGGTCGAAATTAGCTTTCCAAACGTGGTTGTAGAGTTTTAATGAGTCTCTTATTTTAATTAGCGAATATATCCCTATGGATGGTTACGCTAAATAATTTGTCCCAGAAAAACTACAAACGGATCCCGAATCCTGATTGTTAAACATTTACGTAGTAGTAGTAGTCACAAAAAAGGCTTAGTTCGAAATTAATTCTATTAAAAAATTCTAATGCGGTATTAAAACATTTTCGATCAGACTAATTAGAATAAATCCTTAACAATGTAATTTATATGCGATAATAAAAACCTACCCAATTACCTACCCAAAAAATAACCCAAAGTACGATCATAAAACGATCTACGCCACAAAATACACCCCCTATATTAAACTATACTGCGCGCGCGCATCCATTCAGTGTTTTTTCTGCATACCTGCAACTTCCTTCCTAAAGCTATCCATTACCATGAATGGAATTCCTTCGCTTTTGACAGTTAAATGGGTCTCTGACACCTTTACAAATGAAATATTTCACCCTTATTTCTTTGAGATAAAGTTCAAAATCCTCTGGCAAAGTTTTTGAACCAACAAATCTGTGTTGACGTAACCAACTTAATTTTACCATCAAAAAAATTTTTGTAGCACTGTATTATTGAAGCAGTTAGGTTGTAATTTCAATGATTTAATGTTTTATAAGTGTGTTTTGGGATGATCTAGCTGTCTGGGACGTAAGTGAGGTTCATTGTTGATCGGTGCCACGCCGTCTGCGCTGGGACGTATTTTTTTTGGTCATATTTTTTGCCTCCAAAAATATATCCAATTTGGTTAATGATACTTGATGACATCTGAGCTGATGATTGTTGGATGAGGGGAGACAAATCGAAATAAAAATAATAGAGTTTTGGAATGTCTTTAGACTAAACTTTTTAATTTTTATTAAAATCAGAGAATAGTTAAGAAAAAACTATACCTAAGTATTTAGTGTTATACATAGGGCTTAGAATTTTCTGAGTTAAGAAGATATTATGATGATTTCATATCATGTGTTTTACGTTAAGGAATATTTATTGAAACATTGAGAAAGAGAAACCAACAAACAAAAGAGTTTTCCATAAAGCTCTCAATGCTGTGTGAAGCCTGACCACAGCGGGTCTAAAAAGCTTGAGATACTTACTAATAAAAGCTACTAATTTCTCTGTAGGGAAACTTAGTTAAGTCAACAAAAAAGTTTCCCTATGAAGTAGGTATATCTAGAGTATAGATAAATATGTACCATAATAATATTTTCTTAAACACTAGGTATACCTACTATCAATATCATACAATTCGGTGGAACAGTAAGTAGACTACATATTGCCTAGATAGTAGGTACATAATATGACGTCTCTTATCGTAGATATAAAAACCTATTATCCTTCTGCATAATATACCGAATCTCCAAATATCTGTCAATAGCACGTTACAACTGGAACGTGAAAAAAAACTTATTTTACGCGACATTTAAACTAGTAACCGTCAATGGACTTACTCCATTGAGGCGGTGGAAAAAAACTGACTTTTATCACACGGGGTTTCCGGTCCAACGCTTTGTGTACCATTTATTGTACCTTAAAGGAAATCGGGTACAATCTACAAGAAGCAACTACATGCAATTGCTTAAAAATGTACAAGGAATAATAGTCATTATTATAAGTCACTAATAGAGATTATTTTCCTGTCATATAATTTCGTATCCAACTTGAGAAATATTTGCGAGTCTCGTGAAAAAAAAAGGCAAATTGACGGATATTGTGCCGCCATTATTGGCTTAACTTTTAATGTTTTCCGATTGAATGGAGTCGATTTCTACTTTGTAATAGAATTTGGGGATTAATTTTGTCTATTTAGTGATATTATGTCTGATTTTATTGCCTTTCAAAGGTGTTGCTATTATGGCCGGATTACCTACTTAGTTGGAGAGAAATAATTTTCGTTGATCGGATTTTAAATTACTTACGTGTCATTTGTATGGGAAATAAGAAATTTGAAGCTCACCTTTGTGTTATAATGATAAAAAGTTATTCAGATGGCTCAGTCGTTCAATCTCTACCTCATACCTAGTATTTGATCGGGTGTTCAAAATTCAAATCCCAAGAACGCACTGAAATTAATTTACTTACCTACCTGAAAACATAAAAAAGTAAAGTAAAGTAAAGTACCATTTTAAGGAAACCAGGAAAAGGGTGTGTGAAGCCCGCCAACCTGCGCGGTTTTATTACCTGATCAGATGTTCAACTTGGCAAATATAGATTTAAAAATATTATTAAGTGTTCTTCATCATACCGATCTAATTTACAGGTAATTTTGAAAAGTCACCTACATAAGATACCCATTTTATCTAAGCTCATTGCATAAAATTCGAATTACGAAATCAAAATATGTTACTTACATACTGACCTACTTAAGGCCCTGTTTCCACCAAAGCAGAGCTGTGTTTGAGTAACCAATCAGACTGCGTCATTTCGACATCTCGGTTCCCCTCAGTTTCGGAGATGTCTAAAATGACGAAATCTGAAGGGTTATTCAAACACAGCTCAGATCCGCTCCGCTTTGGTGGAAACCGGGCCTTACTCACATATAGGCTATGAGGTAACAATGCATATAAGTAGGTATCTCACTTGGCCAGCGTGATGGGCTACGGCCAAACCCCTCTCAGTCTGAGAGGAGACCCGTGCCCAGCAGTGGGACATAAAAAGGGGTTGAGATGATGATGATGATGGTAGCTTCATTAGCGGCATCAAAACAAACCGAGTGTGTTCAAGTGTTTTGATAGGACGGTGTCTGTTTGTCTGTCATCCGCTACCTCTGTCACTGTCGGGTTTCCGCTCGCCGCTAATTGCGTGTTGATACTTACAATAACATATAATACCTACTAAGAGGGAGATGGGCTTGCCGTTGCATATTATTAAAAAAAAATCATGAACATCTTCAAAATTCGCTTCTTTAAGATTCAATACAGAAATTAGTCAATTTTGAGATTCGGTAATAAAATAAAGGTACATGGAAATACTTTTTACAAGTATTTTTTTTGTAACTTTTTTTGTCTCTTCTTTCATGCTAAAATTAACTTTTATACTTGTTTTTGGTATTAGCAATTAACCTCGAAAAACAAAGTTAAGTTTGTGGTTCGGTAAAAAGGGGTTTTTACGGTTTTACTTTTTCTATAGTAGTAGGTATGGAACTCTCAGTGCGCGACCCCAATGGGGTCTTACACTACTTTTGAATTTGATAAAAAATATTACTTTATTATAAACTAGGATAAAAATAATAACGTGCAGTGAAAGAAATATTAAAATCCAACGAAGATTTACAAAGTTACAGGCGTTTAAACTTTGGAGTGGGGGGATCTTCTATCCCTTTCTCGCAAAACGAAAATTTGTATGAAGCCGCACGAAGCTACTATGGCATTGGTAAGGTGTGACGTCACAATTTCATGTTGCTATCCCTGTCTAATCACAAATATTTAAATGCTTATAACTTTTTTGTTATTTGATCGATTTAATTAGTTCTTTCAGTGCACGTCATTATTTTAATTCTACTTTATAATAAAGTAATAAAAAAATTGGAGTCAAATACCCTATTCGAACCTGACCAATTATGTGTACAATTAGTCACCTTGTGTTCATCAGTGAGACGACTGACAACCTAGACTTGCACCGTATTTACAAAAAGCTAGCGCTAACTTTTATTGAGAGTAGAAAAACACCAGTGGGCTGATTCTGTAACGTTCACTTAGTTAGTTAGTAACCCTAACTGGGTTATTAACTAAGAAAACGAAGGCAAAAATCCTATTTTTACACAAATTACCAAATCATGTCAGTATACCATGCTAGCTATCTTGTACAAAAATAATACAAAAATAGGATTTTTGCCTCCGTTTTCTTAGTTCATAACCGAGTGAGGGGTTCTAACTAACCAACTGAACGATACAGAATCAGCACACTGATAACGTTATCAATTAAAAACACCGCAAATTGTTGATAATTTCATTTTGAGTTCGATTTAAAAACAAAATTGTCAATAGGGTATTTGACTCCAATTTTTTTATTACTTTATTATAAAGTAGAATTAAAATAATGACGTGCACTGAAAGAACGAATTAAATCGATCAAATAACAAAAAAGTTATAAGCATTTAAAGATTTGTGATTAGACAGAGATAGCAACATGAAATTGTGACGTCACAAAGTACCAATGCCATAGTAGCTTCGTGCGGCTTCATACAAATTTTCGTTTTGCGAGAAAGGGATAGAAGATCCTCCCACTCCAAAGTTTAAACGCCTGTAACTTTGTAAATCTTATTTCTTTCACTGCACGTTATTATTTTTATCCTAGTTTATAATAAAGTAATATTTTTTATCAAATTCAAAAGTAGTGTAAGACCCCATTCTAAAAGGTCTTTTGATGATCAATCCTATAACCATTGATCATCGAGAGACGTTTCAGATGTAAATCCGGCCATAGTTGAGTTGAGTTGAGGCTTTACATAACATCTAGTTGAGTAATTCCTACCCCACTAATTTACACCTAAACTAGTCCACACTAACTAGCGAGACTAATGACCCGGTAGCTCGAGAGGGACAGAGAAAGAACATAGTGTAACGTCAGCAGAGCGAGGGAGATAGCAAATGTAGAAATAATAAAACTCCATCAATAAACTGCCGACCAACTTTTAATATTAATACACCGCACTAACGGCGGCTTGTTTTACTTTATTTTTTTTTAGGGATCCACGACAAAATTTTAAATTCAGCACTCGTAGAATGTAAGTTGATAACAACAAGTGATACTTACTCCTAAAAAGACAATCAAATTGAAAAATCAAAAATATGAACAGAACTCCCGAGATAATCCTTAACATATTCACAGACTCATCATCTCCCAGCCCAAACTTTTGGGTTTAATTTTTATTTTATTTAAAATTTCCTTATTTCACAAAGGCCTGACGTACAGGCTCTTGTAAAAAGTCAATATAATATTTTTGTCGCGTATGGTGATAACTACCTACAAGTCGACTTAAAGCTATATAAGTTTACGAGGGTTGCACTGAGAAGAAGCCCACAACAAACTCTTCACAATGGTTCTTAAAAACTAATTAAGCTATTATAATTATAGCAGTTCATTCATTCATTCTTGAAAGCTGAATAGAGATAAGCTTTACTTACGGCGGTTTTCAATATCCTATCTATCCATGGTTTGCCTTACTAGAGGTAGAAATTTGACATAGCTTGTATGGAGCTTATGTCAAATTTCTATCTCCAGTAAGGGAAACCATGGATAGATAGGATATTGAAAACCGCCGTAACTCCTGGGGTTAGTACTACCAATCGATAGAAAAAAACCCGAATTCGATAGGTTGTTTGCAAGTTGAGTTATCGCTCCGACTAACTTGCCTGCTTACTTGTCTACAAACTCATGTTTTTTAGGTTTTCTCGTGACTGAAAGCACCAATTTTTGATGCGGTTTTCGCCAGTAGACGTGAAATTCCAAGCACAAACTGCTAGAAGCAATACTTATGGGTCTAGCGATTAACTCTGGATGTGTGTAGCGGTCTGCCAGGTTAAAAAACTGTTTTCGAAATTGAACTGTGTGAATATGAAAATTTGAGTTAATCATACGGAACCTCAGTTCAAAGTCCCGGTTCCCGCACTTAACACCGGTAGCCGACAATGCGGTTCATTTATCAAGGCGGCTTAGCGCATGCCTCTCGCCTCTTTGCGGCGTCGAACCCGCTACCTGTTCGTTAGCTGCCGCGATGACTCGGCGGTTTGGTTATCTGTTGATGCCGCGACGTCTCAATAATTATGAAACAGGATCTTAATGACCTCCCTGGCGGAGTGACACGCGCTCGGATTCGAGTGGGAGGTCGCGGGTTCGATTCCCGCCACGGGCTTTTTGGAATTTTATAATTTCTAAATTAGCTCGGGTCAGTGTCTGGTCGGAGGCTTCGGCCGTGGCTAGTTAACACCCTACTAGAAAAGACTAACCGTGTGCGGCTCAGAGGCAGTGCGGGCAATAAAAACTTATTAAATAAATATATTTGTTTACGCGCCATTGAGCCATCGCTGACTGGGCGCGGGCGACTAGCCCATGGTTACATGGTTATTTTCGACAAGCGTTCTATAATTTCATTATACAACTTATGACGTCACACGCTCGGACGGCGGGCCATCGGCTCGGCACCAACACCTGCCTGGAGGAAAACCCCATTGCCTGCAACACTGGCAAAAGTCGAAAATTCCGACAGCGAATGCTAAGGGACTGGTTACGACATCTATCGTCAGCTAGAAGACCGCTACGAAAGATATATCAATCCGTATCCCGGAGGGATATCACTATCGACGGAGAAGTTCTATACTATGGGATCCTTGTGGACCAGCTTTTCACAAGCGTCGCTAAACTCTCTTCGGGTTCAATAACTACTTAACTGACGGGTAGTTACGCCATGTTGTTGGGCTTAAACACGTAACGCCACGGACTACTCAACACCGCAAGGCTCATGTGTCTTACCTACAGGTGAAAAAGGTTTCGCCACGACCAAGGATCATCCATGGTCAAATAATCAAGTACCAAGAACCTAACTGTGAAGAAAGGCCAAGGAAAGGAGGCATTCAGACCCGTAACCCAACATTCGTTCAGCATAATACTCACTAACATTCGTACTATATTGTTTTAAAAATAAATTTAAACAATGACTTTTTTAAAAAAGCAAGTGCCGATTTTCTTGCCCGTTCTCCTCGGTGCAGTGCTACTTTCCGAACGAGGAGGTAGAGTCTAACTAACGTTTCGCAAGTGCCTTTAAGTTAGGCCTATGTGAAAGAATAAAATTTTTGAATTTTGAATTAGACACATAATCCAACTGTCCTTAGTCAGTCCAAAACAACTCATCGGTGACAGACAGCAGTATTATAAAGTAAGAATTGTCGGCTTCTCGATGATCGATCCGTTTTTTAGTAGGCTTATCGGCCCATAGCGGCCTTACCAGCCCTCGAAATTCAAATTTTATTTAGTTTTTCGCAAATATTAGACTAACTTCACATTGTAGATTTATGTCAATGCATTTTGCGGGCCTACTTTTTATGCATATACATGTTTTTAATAGAAACTTTGCTCGAAAGTTCCCACTCATCTCATATTGATTCCCGAAAGATAATTTTTTGCAGTGTCCCAGATTTCGAGCTATCGGGAACCAATATGAAGTAAATGAGTATTGTTGAGCAGAGTTTGTATTAAAAACATGTAGATGCATTGTGCCCGCAAAACTCATTGCCATTAGCTTTCGATGTATAATTAGCCCACTATGAGCGAAAAACCAAATAAAATTTGAATTTTCGCGCCCGTATGGTACCCATCGCCCTTAAATATGTTTCCTTTTCCGCGGCATGTAACCGGTGCTTTCAGATTAGCGTGCGTTGAATGCTCCTCGCAAGCGGCTTATTAACTTATAGCCGGCTTATTTTAACGCGATATACAACAATATAATACGTTACAATAACAAATAAGATAAATAAACACCAATATTTGTTCTGTGACCCGCGCGGCCTGTGCCTGCCTCGGCCGCGTCTCTTTAATTCCTACTAGCAGTGCCCGCGGACTCCGTTCCGCGTAAAAATATTTTTGGCCCGGCCCGTTTGTCCCGCATGAGGCCCGGATTCCAATTTAATTATTTATTTTTTAACCACAATTTTAACACTAAAAGCCGTTATTGTGAGTTACCCGTAGGAGATAGGCATATGCCATCGCGGACTTTTTTGCAGATTTTGATACGTTCTTAAATATTGTAGAACATTATTTTGTTCTATCCTCAATAGTTTCCGCGGCGTACGTGATGAAAGCTTTTTTTTTACGACTTGGATTACATTATTCAAGTTTAAGTAAAGATGCATAATTAATTTTGGAATTTATTATAGCCTATGACACTCCACAATAACGTAGCTTTCTATTGGTGAAAGAATTTTGAAAATCGGTTCAGTAGATCCAGAGATTACCCCTTACAACGTCACAAACTCACAAACATCGTTACGCTACCTCTTTATAATATTATAGTATATAGTATAGAGTATAGATTAAATTGAACGTTTTATGACGCCTAAGCGTGAAATATAGACTGCTTTTTGTTGTTCTCGTTATATTCCGCCTGCGTAGTCTGAAACGCCATCTCAATCCATTTACAATTCAGCTACTTATTTGACTCCAGTCACACACAACCATCGAAATATTAAAGCAAAGAAGTCATTTTTGAAGGGAAAACTTTAGGCACGTTGGATATTTTTATTGAAATATGAAAAACCAATAATAAATAATAATTAATGTTAAGGAATATATTATTGTTGAACAAAATACATTAAATTTCAAAATTCAATTTTTTTAAATTTGCTTTGGATTTAGCGCTCCGGACCATTGCACGAAAGCTGCCGACAAGGATAATATAGCGATCATTTTCATACATTTTTAGGGTTCCATACCATTTTGATAAAAATGGAACCCTTATGGTGAGATCCGTCTATCACACTCGATTATTTCAGTAAATATTAAAAAGTTATCGATCGAAATAGTCATAGGTACTTAGTTAAGTAATAGTGGTCCAACGTCCAGACAGACAGACAGACAGACAGACGGACGGACAACAAAGTGATCTTATAAGGGCAGCCCAAGAGCGCTACATGTAGCCGTTAAGACGAACCGATTTCAGACGGCTGCCGCTCGCCGGCTAGGTTGCATGCGTTAGTTCTAGCAATCTTGCACGGTCTACTTCACGCGCTAGTACGTAGAAAGAGATACAGTTACGCGATAGAAAGAGAGCACAATTTTAAGTGCATAGCGGAGGCGGTGCCAGGCGCTTTTGTGAACTGCATTACTTTTTTAGGGTGGCTATTACTTTAATTACCATGGTTCCGTTTTTTCTTTTGAGGTACGGAACCCTAAAAATTTAGGTTACCTAATATTAAATTTAATTTAATAATAATTTAATTTAATAATAATTTAATTTAATTTAATTTCATACATCTTATTATTTTTAATATTATCTCTCCTTGTCCCCAAATAAAGTGGAAACAAAGTCTCAACAGATAATGAGACGTTCAAACAAATAGCTGGTACTTAATTAGCCGGCCCTATAATTTAGGAGAGGCGCCGAGGACCGTTAGGTACGAAGGGCTTGCGATTAGTTGGTAATGCCCTCAACGAGGTAATGCGGCCGAGAGGGCCTGATAAGGGTCGAATAAACCTTAGCTTAGGTGCTGAAATACGGGAAGGCTTTTATTTTGATACGAACTAAGTACCTACGAGTTTTTAAACGAAGAAACTCAGCTACCTACTACAAAGCTAATATTAGGTTAGGTGACAAAGGTACCTTTTACATTCTATCGCAAATTAGGGTTCCATATGAAAATTGTAAAAACCGGAACCCTTTGTTGTCCGTCTGCCTGTCTGTCACGACTCACGACCCTTTATTCCACCTATTACCTACCTCAAGCTTTCAACATGAAATTAGGCATAGTAAATATTAATTGGGTAATAAATGCCCGACATCATTGCAATCTTAAAGTAGGTATTGAAAGTAGTTTCAATACTTTAAGGAGCACACCACGGGTGTGCCCGCGAAATTCATTTTTTTTGTGGTTTTTCGCGATTTTTAAGCTGATAAGACGTAATAGGCTCATGGCAGTCAAATTGCGATAATCCCAAGATCATCTTCAGGTATTTATATAAAAATCTCTGCTTGAAAGTGTCGAGTTAAAGAAATTAATCCGAGATTTGCGAGTTGCTCACTTAAAACTCTTTACTCTGACTAATTTCCTAGGATAGACATTTTTATGCAATTTGATATAAACATGTAAAGAAGTAACTGCCATTCTCGCAAAATGACTGCCATAAGCCTATTATGTGTAATTAGCGTACAAATTGCAAAAAACCACGAAAATTGTGAATTCCGCGGGCAGACCTGTTGAGTTCGCTTTAAGTCACCCCGCAGGAGGGTCTCGCACGAAGTTGCCAAGCACTAGTTTCCACTTTCCACATACTTACGATGATATGGCTTCGAGCCATCAAAGGTGCATGCGTGGGATTCGAACCCCCGATACTCTAACGCGAAGCCGAGATCTGAACCAAAGAGCTATCATACCTGGCAGAGCTTAGTCCTCGCTAATCCCATTCAAACGACACGTCTCAGATCCGATTATAGATCGCCACTTTTCACGCCTGTGTCAATTGTTACCGAAAACCATCTTATTTTGCTGCCTCTATAACCCTTAACACAACTTTATAAACTCTATATTACGTTGAACGTGTTGATTTCCGAATTAGCTATAAAACCACAATGACAAGCAGTGATATACACACTTATTTTTAAGGCGTTAAAACACATTTTTGATGATTCCAACTGCAAACTTAAGTTGGCTGTAGATAATGCAAAGTCTACACAATCGTTGCTGCAATAATACCATTCCTGACTTTGATATTGACACGTCTGAGTGACAGTTGGCCTGTTTACCTATTTACTCGATTTACACAAAAATATGCGATTTTATTGCGAATGAAAAAATGAATTAGTTTCACTTAATCCGTAATTCTTATTGAGTCTGAAATGCATTAGTTTTATTTGTATTTTGAAATAAGCTTAAAGCAGTGATAGCTCAGTAGTTCTGACCACCGCCTCTCATAAGGAGGTCGTGGGTGCGAATCCTGGACACACACCTCTGACTTTTCCGAGTTATGTGCGTTTTTTAGGAAACTATCACTTGCTTAACGGTGAAGAAAAACATCGTGAGGATACCTGCATGCCTGAGAGTTCACAAAAATGTTCTCGAAGGTGTGTGAAGCCCGCCAACCCGCACTTGGCCAGTGTGGTGAGCTATGGCCAAACCCCTCTCAGTCTAAGAGGAGAACCGTGCCCAGTAGTGGGACATAAAAAGGGGTTGAGAAAGAGAGGGAAATAAGCTAGCAAGATTTATTTTATAGCAATGCCTGTCTATGTTAGATGCAGTACGTCCTGAGATTTTGTCATGCACTATCATAAGACGCAAGATTTTGTAATGCAATATCATAAGACGCAAGATTTTGTAATGCAATATCATAAGACGCAAGATTTTGTAATGCAATATCATATATAAACTCAGCGGTATTTTAAACACAGATTTGGTAATTTAAACTGATAAATATTCCACTACTATACTCAATATAACACTAATACTCGTGATGTCGCTTACATTTAACACTGCACTGATTTTAACACGTACATTTAATACTGCACTGATTATTCACTTACGTATTCACCGTCCGAAGGTTGTATCCGAAAAGAGGCCGGACTTCCTAAAACCCTGTCTTAATATACTAGTCGCCTCGCATAGACACGAAACCCGAACCTCACCGAGGCGATAGCCGAATCATGCCGACGCGACACGATATTACGTTGAATGCGGCGCCACTGGTCTGCCCAACAGGATGTGACGTCAAAATACGAAGGCTAATAATTAAAATTGCTAACAGTCGGCATTTCCTGACCGAGTTCACGTCCCGTGAAGCAAACCAGCATCCTTACAACTTCAAAGAGTCTAACTTAACAGTCTTCAGAAACAGTTTACGTATCTACATACAAATAATTAATCCTTGTAACTTGAACGGTGATCTCTACATACTCACAGTTAAATTAAGCCGAGTGACCCCTGCATGTTCACTCCAGTAAGCTGAGTGACCCCTTCATGTTCACTACAGTAAGCTGAGTAACCCCTTCATGTTCACTACAGTAAGCTGGGTGACCCCTTCATGTTCACACCAGTAAGCTGAGTGACCCCTCCATGTTCACTACAGTAAGCTGACTGCTGGGTGACCCCTTCATGTTCACACCAGTAAGCTGAGTGACCCCTCCATGTTCACTACAGTAAGCTGACTGCTGGGTGACCCCTTCATGTTCACACCAGTAAGCTGAGTGACCCCTCCATGTTCACTACAGTAAGCTGACTGCTGGGTGACCCCTTCATGTTCACACCAGTAAGCTGAGTGACCCCTCCATGTTCACTACAGTAAGCTGACTGCTGGGTGACCCCTTCATGTTCACACCAGTAAGCTGAGTGACCCCTCCATGTTCACTACAGTAAGCTGACTGCTGGGTGACCCCTTCATGTTCACACCAGTAAGCTGAGTGACCCCTCCATGTTCACTACAGTAAGCTGACTGCTGGGTGACCCCTTCATGTTCACACCAGTAAGCTGAGTGACCCCTCCATGTTCACTACAGTAAGCTGACTGCTGGGTGACCCCTTCATGTTCACACCAGTAAGCTGAGTGACCCCTCCATGTTCACTACAGTAAGCTGACTGCTGGGTGACCCCTTCATGTTCACACCAGTAAGCTGAGTGACCCCTCCATGTTCACTACAGTAAGCTGACTGCTGAGTGACCCCATTCATGTTCACTACAGTATAATGGTTTAAAGATTTATATTAACTATCTTGCACCGAATCAATCTCATTTATTTGTTCACATTGCACTCAAACAATACATCAAAGAATAATCAACTTTGAACCAACAGAACATTGCAACTGAACATTCGACATTTGAAAAATAATATTATTTTCCCATTACTCTCAACTTTACACCAATAATAAAATTATTTTACCAACTTAATATTATAAAGATGTATCTTAACATCAATCAACAACATCAACATGAATGATGAACTATATTTGACTCCATAATATTAATAATCAAAATTACTTAGAAATATTTGCTAGTCAAGATAATCAAATTAATTAAACAGCATCCATTTTAATCTTATAGAGGTGCAGTAATTAATAACATTTGTCTCCATCGTGTGTTGATTTTTGGGCGTAGTCCTTAACCAGGATGGTAAAAGGGCTGCCTTCCCGGCATCGCACTTCTGAACTATAAACTCAGCGGTATTTTAAACACAGATTTGGTAATTTAAACTGATAAATATTCCACTACTATACTCAATATAACACTAATACTCGTGATGTCGCTTACATTTAACACTGCACTGATTTTAACACGTACATTTAATACTGCACTGATTATTCACTTACGTATTCACCGTCCGAAGGTTGTATCCGAAAAGAGGCCGGACTTCCTAAAACCCTGTCTTAATATACTAGTCGCCTCGCATAGACACGAAACCCGAACCTCACCGAGGCGATAGCCGAATCATGCCGACGCGACACGATATTACGTTGAATGCGGCGCCACTGGTCTGCCCAACAGGATGTGACGTCAAAATACGAAGGCTAATAATTAAAATTGCTAACACATAAGACGCAAGATTTTGTAATGCAATATCATAAGACGCAAGATTTTGTAGGCTACTCATACACAACCATAATTCAGAACACAAAATCACATTCACATCAATAAACAAACATACACATTTTTATACACATTAAATTCACAAGCATACTCGGGTGAAACCCGTAGTATTAGCTGGCGACCGCGCCGCGAGGCGAGTGACCTGACAAAGCTGAGCGCGCAACATTGCACAACGCGCCAGTACACGGTACTCCAAGTCGCTACCTACACGTCGGTCAACCGCGATCTTTAATTACATCGCTAATTCAGCAAAATAATAATAAGTGTTCTGTATTGAGTTCACAATAAACAATCTAACAAAACGTGCTATATTCTTCGCTAGAACCTTCTATTACGAAAGGGGATACTCTGCCTCACTGGCAAACCCCTTCAATTTTGTAATGCAATATCATAAGACGCAAGATTTTGTAATGCAATATCATAAGACGCAAGATTTTGTAATGCAATGTCATAAGTACGCACAGCAATGCACTCGTCATCTATTCTTACACTCAATATATTAGACTTTTAATGTAAACTCAACAAGCGTGAAACGTTAAACAGCTTTTTTTCTCGATTTGTCATCGACACCATCTGTCGGTCGCGGGTTCGAATCCGTATCGATTTGGGGACAAATTGTGTGACAAATAACGCACATTTATGCCTCATTCAGTAATAAGGTTTATTATTAAAGTATGGGAGATCGCTTGAACATCTGTACCTAATTGTAAAGGTGTAAACTCATTGAGTCGGAAAATGTGATTTTATCGGTATGTAATTTAGCTTGGGTTGTGTGCTGGGGTGTTAATTGATATTTCTGATTTTGGGGTGATATCATGATAAGTAGGTTTAGTGATGATTTGTGAAATTACGAAGGTTAACTGTGATTTTGTCGTTAACGTTAAAAAATATCTAAGTTTGTGCCCGATTAGAGTAGCGAGGATTCCGTACGATTACTAAAAGAATTATTTCTTGTACGATTGACTTACGTATTTTACAGAGGTTACTTTACGATGGAGACAAGGGATAAGAAAGGTCTTTAAGATTTTATGTAGAAGTGAATTATTTATGTAGTTAGGTACCTACGCTAAATACGGAACCCTTAAAATACCGATTTTGTATCGTGAAGTGTTTTTGATTTGGTGAGAAACTTCCGACAAAGACAACGCCAAGAGATTTAGCGTTCAGCTGCGATGCTGTGTATCAACCGCTACTTACGGGGTTACCCTCCCAATTTACTTCAATAATATCTTCGGCTGCATCGTCACTTCCCACCAGGCGAGATCGCAGTTATAAATACAAACTTGAAATGTATGAAATAAATAATTATCAATTTTGACGACCAAATGGCGTAGCGGTAGCAAACCTGCCGTCTGCGTTGGAGGTCGTGGGTTCGATTCCCACTAGTGGTAAATGTTTGTGTGATGAGCATGAATGTTTTGCAGTGTCTGAGTGTTTTTCAATATATTACTTTTTTATGAATATTAATATGTAAGTATCTATATTTATCACTTATCTAGTACCCGTAGGCCATTACACAAGCTACCGCTTACTTTGGGGCTAGATTGCAATGTGTGTAATCTCCTGATATTTATTTATTATTAATTAAAATAACACACATAAGGCTAAATCAGTGCTTGAGAAGAAGATTTATGTAACATGATACCTCCAAATTCCAATTGGCAATCATCAGAAGAATTCCCGTGTAATTCACAGGGCCGTCGCCAGAGCTCCGCTATTGAGGGAGATTGTGAGGCTGCAGGTGATGGAGGGGCGGGGAGGGGGCGGGGGGGGGGGGAGGTGCAAAGTAATCAACAATTTAAAATTGGGGCTAATCCCGCGTTCACCGTAATCACACGATCACTCAAGTTCTGACGACTAGCGGTGTGCGCACACGCGACCACTTTCTCTAAGACTATTTAGTCTTAATCGCCTTTTACGGAACACGTCTTCTAAGCATGGATTTCTTCTCAAAATGAACGTGACAATAAGTAATAACCAAACATATTTGCCCATTCGTGGTTGGCTTCTCACTTTCAGACATAGGTAATAAAATAAACATAAGGAACTCCCTGCCACAAGCACGGTATACGGCTTAATAGTACCTAAAAATAAACATTTGTGCCTTTTTGTGGCATATAAAACGGAAATTAGGCTTGACACTTAAACGTAGGTAAGTATAGATAGAACCCAACTTTTTGAACAGTCTGTACTCTCTACTTTAACTCAGATAACTTAAGAATAAACTATCATTCATTAATTTACTGACCAATAGAAATAAGGTGAAGTCCAGATAATAAAAAAATTCAAAGCTAGCTGTGGCGTTTGTGCCCTTGATCTAGGGTCTAGACTCTAGATTCTACCTGGTAGAAATCTCTCAGGTAGAACCACGGATTTCTGGAGTCTGGACTTACTGTTCTTTACTCAATAAGGTAGGCTTTTTTAGAGATCTATTTACTCCGAAATCGTAGATTTTTCTGGAATCAAAAGTAGTAGAGTAGTAGGTACTGTAGATAGGTACTCTACTTCTTTTCATTGAGAGAGACTCTGAATTTCATTGAGAGAGTGACATCTAAATTAACTTCCAAGGGATTAAAGAACATGGCCGAAACTTCTATGGAGCTGTGCCCTGAAAAAAAATATTCATGGCCATCGACAAACAGTAGGTACGTCATAGTAAAGCTTATAATTATGTCTTTACAATCGTTTAAGTTTTATGATCAGAAAACAGGCGAGAGACATAATTTCAGCATAACAACTTTCAACAAAATGCGCCTAAATATTTTTAATAACAATGATTTTTTATTAAAAATGATGCGTATTGGTTATGAACTAATTATTTTTTCTAATTAAAAATATTAAAAATATTTAGGCGCATTTTGTTGCAAGTTGTTATACTGATATTATGTCTCTCGCCTGTTTTCTGATCATAAAAATTAAACGATTGTAAAGACATAACTGTTTGTCAATGGCCATGAATAATTTTTTCCGAGGGCAGAATCCGGCCATATCATTTCTGTGGTCATTTCTTGTATCTATCTAATTCTCAAATCGCACGTGTGCGCAAACCGTTCCAAGGTGTTTGTTCAACGAACGCGGGACAAATCGACGCGTCAATCGTCCGTCCCGCTCGCACCCGCGCCCCGCCGCATACACCCGTCCCGCTCTCGCTAAACAACCAGCAACAAACAAAATATGGCGAATGATGCGATCCAGGGATTACCTCGAATCATCTGTTGTTGAGATTTGTTCAAATTGTTCAAATCTTGTTCAAATTGCGCAACTGATGACCCGGCAATTGATATTGTTCATTTATTTTATTCATAAAATGCCAGCTTTCTTTAGTGAAAATACGGCTTTCTTCAAAAAAGCTGGCAATTTGCGGAAAAACTGTAAACACAACATGCCTAGAGCACCCTAAATCTAGACTCCGGTAGTTAAGTTAGCTAGAGCCTAGAAGTACCTACCTAACTTATGAAACACATATTTTTTTTTTTATTCTTCAAGCTAATCTGCTTTCCAAATTTCTACCAATAGGTACTACGGTATAAATTGCCATAAGACAGTAAAAGACAGCCCGATTTTTTTCATTATTAGCCTTTACTTTAGCCTTTACCAGTAAGATACCAACCAGTGAGCTCTGAGATGCCTGTGGTAAAGACGACTGCCTCCCAATTGGAGGTCGAAGATTCGAATCCCATACTTACGCATTTCCGAGTGCAACTTATTAGAGTAAAGGGTTTTTCGCAACTAAAATACCTATAATAATAGTAGTTTATGAAACGGATGCATAATGGGGGGTATTAAAACATGAGTGTGAGCTTAAAAAACGAGCCGCAGGCGAGTTTTTTAATAGTATCACACGAGTGTTTTAATACCTAATTATGAAGAGTTTCATACACTACTTTATCTACGCTCAAATTATCATAAATCCAAACCATAAAATCTTGCTAACGTTTGTCGTAAATCCTTCACTTTGTTGGTAAAAGATTGTGGGTCATTTTTGTTGCAATTACTAAATTGTCAGGTGGAGTTAAATTTTCTTTAGTAGGTTTCACTGCTAGACATTTTTCCGCGCTAATTTTTGACTAAGTTACAAAAATAACACATTGAAATGTTAAAAGTTAGGTATGGCGCAAAATTCAGTTGTAAACTGCGTATAGTCTGTTAAAAAAGTTATGAAACAAAAAAGAGTAGAAAAATATTTATACAAGTCAGATAAAGTATATTTTAGTGGATAATTAAATAATCAAAAATTATACATAATTCTTTTCAATATTCTGTATGAACACACTTTTTAATCAGTCATATAAAGCAGGGAAAAATTATTGTTTCCGTGAAATAATTGTTGTCTATGGTCGATCATGGCGCATCCCATGACTACCAACTAAATGTTGTCTGTGGACTCCATATATAAAAAACAAAATTTAATTTTCTCTCTTTTGGCTATGACGACCACAGAGAAAATAAGTTATTCCCTGGTCTGTGATGACGACACATAAAAATACAGGAATCCAGAGCCGAGTATCGTAATGGAAATTATTCAATTATCTAGAGATATTTCCATAGTACAGTGATGTTATAATGAATAACTTTTTAATAATTATAGAAGTCTGTGAATAAAGTAGGTCAATATGTGACACATTTTGATTTCATAATTCGAACTTTAAGCAATGAGCGTAGATAAAGGTATTTCTTTAATTCTTCCGAGGAATAAAGGTATTGTTAGTTAGTATTATCTCTTTTGTTTATGATGTTCTCAAGTCTACAGTCCGACAAGGCTCTCTTGGCACTTGAATGACATTGACAGGAGGGCGCTGTTATAGAACAAAGGCATCCAAAAAAAAAATTCTCAATTATACTTCAATTTTAGCTTAAAATAGTTAAAAGTAAGCAAAAACAACACAACATACAATAGCGATATACCGCAAGAGCGAACTATCAATCAGTATCACAAGAAAGCGGCGTTAGTACCGATTTTGGCCACGCGCTAAGATAGCCTTGTCGCACTGTACCTATCCGCACTTTATAAAAGAACGTCGAAATAAACCCAAACATCGAATTCGCTTTCGGCTGCGACATCTATCGCATTCTTGTGACACTACTTCGTAACTCTATACTCACCTAACCCTACCTACATAAAGTGAAATTTTGTGCAAGACACTTACGAAATGTGTGGTAGTTCAGCGTTCAAGTGCAGAGATGGCGCTTCAAGTTTTATATGCGAGCTAGTGTTTAACGTTCTCAAGAGATGGCGCTGTATTTATTTCTTTGTCATAAAGCCACAGATTAAAGATATTGTATCTTACATAAAGCTGAGTGTCCACTTTCTCCACGGTTTTCTACCTAATTTATACATATTCGTTCTTCACAACCGCTTCAGAACAAATACTCTATAAGAGCACATAATAATGACTGTCATGCATTCCAAGATGTAATAACCTGTGATTGCCCTCAGTTAGTTAAAACTGATAATATCAAATATCTTGGTGTTATTATTGATTACCAGCTGTCTTTTGAACCGCATATTGTATCATTGACAAATCGAATTCGCAAATTAATAGCAATATTTAAAAATATTAGGCACATAGCTGATATAAAATTAATGAAAACGATATACTATGCTCTTTGTCAATCTCTTTTGACATACTGCATAGACTCATGGGGAGGCGCGCCGAAATCTAAGTTACTACTTTTAGAACGCGCACAAAGAGCAATACTGAAAGTTAGTTCATTTCATCCCTTCAGATTCTCCACAACTGATTTATATAAAGAAGCTGAAGTTCTCACGGTTCGTCAACTATTTATTTTTAATATAATCTTGAAACAGCATAAAGAAATTAAATCGGCGTTATCTAAAGAATACAATATAATATGTAAGAGAAGAAAATACACAATCTGTGAAGTATCTAAATTTAATACATCTTTCTGTCAAAAATTTTTCTGTTTCCTCGGTGGTTTTTTATATAACAAATGCAATAAATTATTGAATATCTCTAAACTAAATTCGTATGATTGTAAATCTATTGTGAAAAAATGGCTTCAGGGATTGGATTATGATAGTACGGAAAAATTACTGGCTATTATAAAGTAATAAATAACAAATCAAATTCGAATACCAAACCTTCATATCATACACTCACACACGCACACACACACACACACACACACACACACACACACACACACACACACACACACACACACTCACACTCACACCCATACATACACACATGCATACTTTGTAATAAAATTTAGTTATTAAGTATAAACATGGCAATTTAAATCTCTATTGTTGGTATTACACATATTAAGACAACAATTGTGAGGGGGTGCTCTGATGCCTATAACACGAGTTATTTTTATACTCATATTAGGCATCAGACGCTCAACCAAAAATGTATTTAATTGTAAAGCTTGTGAAAATAAATTTATTATTTATTATTATTATATTATTATTATTATTATTAAGAAATAAGAAAATAAAATAAAAGATATCTATCAAAGTAGCATTAACTATGGCCTATAATATATTTATTCGTCTCTATAAATATAATGTTTTTTGACGTATCGTCAGAAGGTTGAACGATTTGCGCTCTACCTTTTCCACGGGAGCTTTTATAGCCCAGCTATGGGATATTATAAATTATGCGATTTAAATAAAACAACTAAAATATGAAAAACTATTGTATTTTTCATTCCCATCTCTCACTAACTCTAAACTACAAAACATGTGCTTTGACGTCCAGCTCTAATCTCAGCGTTTCATGAATTTAATAAATAATTTGTAATTTAATTAATTTCCATCTTATTTCTATAGGAAGCTGAATAATTATTCTTATCTATAATGCCTTCTGTTTTACACCACTAGACAAAAGTCTCTTTCTTATTTATTGCGATAAAAGTAAAATTGCAAGTGCAAGTGGCAATTTATGAGGTGTTAAGTATATTTTGTACTAATATGATTGAACAAATATTTATGATTATATACATACATTTGAATGAACAGAATGATAGGCAAAAAAATTAATATATAGACCATTGTTTTAATTAAAAAATCAGAGATTACGTAGTTCACTCACTAGGTATTTCGGTACACTATTATAATATTCAAAAACAAGAATTCGAGGCACCCACAGAAAAGTTTTTTACACTTCCATGGAACAAAATTAGTAGAAACTATTTATTTAGGTTTTTATATTATTTATTTAAACTATACAAATACAAAATATTTCAGAGCCAATGTAGTGCCTGAAACTCCACAGTATAATAATATTATAGTCTGTCTTTTATACATTGGCACATAAAACATAAATTATAAAAAAAACTCTGCTAGTTTCACACATAAAATAGTATTGCACAAAATTATCAAGCTTATAATAGTTGTCATGATATTAAACAACAGCAGACAATTATAATTATAATAATTATCTTAATAATAGATAATGATTTAATGAAACTTTGGTTTACTGACAGAACTTTCATTTTTGTTAACCTGGTAAGTAGTGGAAAAATCATAAGCACTTTCAAAGTTTTCTTCCTCACTCTGTAAGGTCTTAACGAATTTTTGCATATTTTTCAGTCAAAATGCATTATATTCGGATATATCGATTTAAGTTTAAAATGATGAATTTTGGAATTAATGTTAGCGCCGTTACTTTATTAAAGACTTTTTATTTGTTAACTACTCGTATACATTCCAAAAGTCGACTGTTGCATACTTTAATATAAGATAAATTATCATTTATTACAGAATCATGTCTCGTTAAAAAAATATTTAGACAAACGAATTAAAAACATAATATATTTATAAGTAGATTCTTATAATAATATTATATTATGGTTAGTATAGTTGATGAATATTTCTTTGAAATTATAGATAAGTATAACAAATTCCATTTCAATTTGTAAAATTGTTTCAATTTGTTATGACCGATAGGCAGTCAGCTTAAGGCGAACTAATACAGATCTGCCCGTAAAATTCTTATTTTTGTGATTTTTGCAATTAGGATATTAATATATACAGAAGTGAGTAACTCACAAACCGCGAAAACCAGAAAACTTAAACTAAACTTTAAATTTTGCGGGCATACCCTTGCCTAGAGCAAAGAGGATAATTATCTTTGCCTAGAGCAATAAGCACAGTAAACTTAAAACTTACTCACACACGCTTACAAAAATAACCTATCAGAGATCGTTTCAGGGGGCTCGCCATGAACGCGCGTTCGCTCTGACACCGCAGCACCTTCGGTAGTCGCCTATGAAATGACTAAGTACCTTAATGCCTATTTTTTTTTATTCCAAGGTTCGTTCTTGGTAAGCCCCCAGACCAGAAGCGCCCTAACCTAAAAACAAAAATGAATTATAATTCACATCTCCACTTCTCTCGAGTCATGCTTTTCTTTCACCTCCTCAGGATTGAAGCTTTTCACAGAAACTGCTTCCGAAATGTCCGTACTCGAGAGCTTATTCGTTATTTTGGTTATCGATATCCTACTTTCTATATCGTTCGAGTCGCAAATCGATTCTAAAACCACACCTTTCTCTACTCGCCTAGGTTTTGGTATATTTTGAGTTAGGTTCGCTACTTTAGTGCTTCGCAGTTTTTCGCTGAGTATTTTGTTACATGTTTTCTTGGACATGTCTAAGGCTAAGGGATCTTTGATTTCTTCTATCTTCTCTTCTGCTGCCGGTTTGTTCTGCTGCTTGATTTCCGCTACTTCTGCGTTCGACACGTTGTCCTTCTTCTTCCATTTCGTTCTTCTGTTTTGGAACCAGATCTTCACCTGGAATGGAAGAAAGATGCTATGTTAATACAACATACTTTTACAATTCTAATTTGAAATACACATATTGATCGACGTTGGTTAATGGGACTTTTTAGAAAGTTGGGTTAAGAGACTTATATGACCGTTATGTTCTTTGGTTTATAAATTATAGTGACCCAAATAACAGAACGGTCTTATAAGTCACTAACGCTATACACTACAACGGTCTTTGAAGAATTTCCTTAAAAATCTTACAACTTTTTTGTCTAACATCTCTTGCGGAGTTCGCCCGGGTAGGTACCTACCCCGTACCACCATAATGTCACTTGTAAGTCTAGCCAAGACAAAATATCTTTATTTCACATAGGCCTGACGTACAGGCTTATTCTACCATGCAGCAGTATCTAATCAAGTAATTGTTTTGGTAAGAAGGGCATTGTAGCCGACGTGACTAAGTACTGAACAAAAGGAGACTAAAACTACCGCCTCAGGATGTTAAGCGCAGTGCAGTACGAGTATATTTATATATATTGTATTATATATATTTATATTTAAGTATATAAATATATTATATTTATATATGCATCTCAAAGCTGTGGGACGCACTGCATCGGGCTATGTCAATGTCTTGGTCGTCTCATCAGTATCTGTAGAGTACCTATGCCTTTCAGTCCGATCTGTATCATTTTTAGGGTTCCGTAACTCAAAAGAAAAAAACGGAACCCTTATAAGATTACTTTGTTGTCTGTCTGTCTGTGTGTCACGACCCTTTATTTGAGTTGTGCGCCGATAGATAAGTCAGTCAGTCAGAATGCCAGTTTGTCAGTCACCTTGCCCTTTTAAATTCAATTAATTAATCGCTCCTTCAGGATTGTAGAGAGATATATGTAAAGGTTAAACGCTCTTCACACAATTACACAGTTAGCACGCTTTTGACATATTGTTACACATCTATAGTTATGATATCTCACATCACAAACCATCCCGTCATCCCTCTCCCTCGCACGCCCTCCCTCGCTCTCGCCGTCTCCCTCTCACGCAGCGCTAATGCGCAATCAATAACAATTATCTTCGTGTTTGGCGCAAGTGGATTGCATTGTGTTGTATTTTGAAGGTGTGTTGGGGACACCATACTGTTGTGACAACTGGGACTGTCCTGTTATTAAACTGACATACGCTAAACCAATATGACATGTCACTCATATCATGTCATATCACATGTACACATATTCTAACGACCCCAGTCTCAGTGTGAAGCTGGAATCTTTAGAACACCGTAGCGACGTCAGCTCTCAATGTGTGTTCTAATCGACTGTTCAATGGGGAATGCTTTGAAGAGCTGTTTCCTCCTTCCATTTTCTCTGTGCATACACTCCGGCGTAGAAACATGTTCCATCCATTCCATCTGAATGGCTGGCAATCCACGACCATGCCAGATACTTCTTTCCACGCACATGCGCAAACTTTGGAACCAGCTACCGGTAACCGTGTTCCCTCAAAACTATAACATGGGATTATTCAAGGGGCGAATCAAATTTTTTAAGAGCCGGCAACGCATTTGCAGTGCCTCTGTTGCTGCAAATGTCCATGGGCAGTGGTGATTGCTAACCATCAGGTGACCCGCCCATTCGTTTACTCGCGTTGACTATGCGCATATCTCACTATCAATTGGTTTGTTTCTATTTTGTTCGTTTCTGCTTAGTAAGTGTGTCTTTTACACTCAATTTAGTTTAAATTGAAGTAGGCGTCATTTTGCGGAAATCCATAATTAGTAGAACAGATTAATTTGTTTTGCTATAATCCGATGCAAAATCAAAATGCAAAATCGTAATCTCTACGATTTCGCATTGTGAAGTGAAGCTCCTGAGGATGTCCCGATGTCGGGACGAAACGTGCGTCGAAGAAAATATTGGAAAATTGTGTGTAGTGTTTCATGCGTGCAGTGTTCCTGCATATTCTACCATATAGAATCTTTTCAAGTGGCGGATTATAGCAAAACATATTAATCTCTTCTATCAGTTAGGTTAGTTTTCAGTTAAGTCAAAAGGACTTTTAAAGATCGAATATACTTTTACATAATATAATATATTAATGACGGTCCGCAAAGCTCGTAAAGGGAGGTCCGCCTACCCGTTTAGCGGCTGGACCGCAGCGGGTCAAATGTCACAATATCACAGCTAGCGGATTAATTAGCGAGCCAATCACCGGAAACACGCAGCGTGTCTCACTGAGATAGAACCGACTCACTGGGCCTAGACAATAGACATAATATACACAGGACCCGGCGGATCGTGTGGCAAAATGTCACCAGTTTACTGGAGTCAAAAAAGTTTCTTTTGACACCAACCGCCACGTATAGGTCACTATTTATACTACTAGGCCCGATTAGTTTCCGCCATAATGTGGCGTATTAGAGAGAATTTTGACAGAAGGCACTACTTTTTTCTTGTATGAAGAAGGTTTGCGTAAAATGTCCAGATGGGCTCATCTAAAGATTCATATCGGTGGCCTAGCCACACGACAAACATCGGCCAAGTGCGAGCAACCTACGATAGGTAGGCGGGGCTTAGATTAGCAATAAAACTTGCAAAAGTCAACTTCTGAAAGTTTTGTTGCTAATCTTTGTTTGTAAGTTTCACGACCGAATTAACTGAAATTAAATTCTTGAAATGAAATGAAATTCTTTATTTTGTCACATAGGCCTAAATAATACTAATAGGCACCCATGAAAAGTCAAAAACTCTACCGCTAGGTTCGGAATGCCTATAAATAATAAATAAATTTTGCCCAATTTTACAAAATGGATTAAAAGAAAAAGTGGTAATATCACGTTCAGACTGACACAGGTTCTCACCGGACACGGTTGCTTCGGAGAGTACCTGTGTCGGATTGGACGTGAACAAAATTCCAATTGCCATCATTGTGATGGATTGTGCGATACCGCGCAGCATACCTTAGAGGAATGTCCTGCCTGGGACCAGGAACGGCTCGTTCTGACTAACAGTATTGGTGCTGATTTAAGCTTGCCAGCTGTAGTATCGGCTATGCTAACAGGGGAAGAGGCATGGAAAGCAACATCCACCTTTTGCGAGGTTGTTATGACGAAGAAGGAGGCTGCGGAAAGGGATCGAGAGAAATCTGATCCCTCTCGCAGACGCCGTAGATAACAATCCCAGACCCCTTAATAGCCTGGGACCTTGGGGCTGACCCTGACCTTCGCTGATTGTGGCTAATGTTAAGGGTCAGCCAGAGATGAGCCCTATGGGCGTTGCGCAAGGGAGCTTCCGGTGCGTTCGTAAGAGATCCCGGAGGCTTCCAACATGAGCGCTGAGGATGTCCGAGGGGGTTTTAGTGGGTAAAAATCCCACATAATCCAATCTACTTTCACTCTATGGAGATTTCCCCCCGTAATAAAAAAAAAAAAAAAAAAGGTTCGGAATGCAGGTTTGCACCGAGAAGAACTGGCAAGAAACTCGGCACTTGCTCTTTCCAAAAAGGTCATGTAATACAATGATTCTTATCGTTATAATATTATGAAAAATTATTACATAACTTTTAAGATATCTCATGAGAAGATGGAAATATATAATATATCCCTATCAATTCAAGAATCTTTGTCATTGAAAAATTCTTCAATAGTATAGTACCTAACCCTGATTTATGAATGGCGTTGCGATAGTAGTCCTGCGGGGCTAAAGACAAGGTAACAGTCGTTCAGCGTTTACGACAGCTGTAGATAAAAGTGTATGGACAAAAAACATCACTGTAGAAAAACCACCTTACCGAATAGAGGAAAACACGATGTTTGAAAATCGACTACGACAAATGACAATGACCATGGATGTATGGATTCCCGTATCAAGCTGAATCAAACCCAAACTTTATTTTTTTATAGACTACGGTCTCCACATTAACTCCTACAATTATTCCTTTTTTGATTAATATCTTTCTAGGATTAGGATTCTAAAGTTATAGCCAAACAAACAAGTTGCACTTCTTAGTAAAATCATAAATATGTAAGTATGACACAAAATGTGCATCTAATAGACATTAACTTTTGTATGGAAAATTAAATTCCGGATATGAAAAGCAAATTGTTAGTGCCAATCTTCTTCTTCTTCTTCTTAGCCTCCATCCCGGCATATGCCAGGGTCAGCATTCCTGCTTAATCTTTTTCACTTTGCGCGGTCTAAAGCATCCTCTTTACGCAGTCCTTTGGCACAATTTGTTAGTGCCAATGGTTCTTAAAAAACCCTATTTTATTTTCCTAGACTATTTTGGTTTTGGTTCACGAGAAAACTTGATACCACCTTTGGTCATTCTCTTTTGGCGTTCTCGCAGACTTGTAGATAACTCTTCTTAGCGTAGGTACTTCGCGTGACAAGCGACTGCAGCCGTACTACTAGCAATGAACAACGCATCGCATAGAGTAGATTCTGTTTTAAATTTCCAATCCTTGTTATTCAAATTTTAAAATACTGGTTTTCGGAGATAGCGTGTTTATCGATAGTTATTAAATTAATAGATATGGGTAAATTTATAAAATAAATCGATTGGATATGCAACAACTCTATCGTACGTCTACTCTATTAAATTATCCGAACACGATAGCTAACTCCAGGCATACGAAGTATTGGGCTAGGGATGGAAATAAATGCTGCTAATGGGAAAAACTATCGATACTATAAAACTATCAAACTATCGATACTATATACTATACATCTGTGTTTAAAGCTTCTTGTTTTACAATAATTGTAGCAAGTAGGTACTGTTTTCACGTCCCAGGTGACGCAATTTCATAGTATTTGGCGAACCCTATAAAAAGTTTAAAAGTGTCGTTATGAACTGTATTTTTCCGGTTTTAGGATTCCTTAAACCGAAACACAGTTATGCTTCCTAAATAGGCACTGCGTTATAGCTTATTTTTGCTTCTTAATAAGGAGTAAAACAGGGACAAATATGCAAAAAAAAACTTGTAAGGAAAGTCAAAAAGGCGCCCAGAGCAAGTACTCATAGGTACCTTACCGAATACCGAACATGCGTGTTACGGCCCAAGAAACCAATGATTGCAGGCGATTGATTTTTTTTAATATCATTTTTATCGATAGTTTATTTTCCCATCCCTAAGCTTATCTCCTTTCTGATCGCAGTCGATGTATAAAGGCTCGCTAATCTAACAATTATTCATTGAAAAGCCGACTTCTCGTCTAGTGGGTCCAATCGATGCACTCCGTCCTTGTCTCTCCTACACTAATCTATAGCTGAGTGACAGAGATGGATGTGAGGATAAATGGTATGGTTAAGATAGTGGCCTTTGCTTGTAGGTCTTTCTAAAAACAAAGTATATAGTACATAAGACTGCATACAACTTTATAATATAGGTACTTTAATTAATTACCAAAAACAGACTTCAATTCTCGTCATATAAGTACTATCTACTGTAAAATCATTTCCAATTAAAAATTTAAGACTTATATGGTTTTCTCATGGATACCACTATCAGAACTGAACTAAATTGAAATAGGACCTCACGGGAAGCGTTACCTTTCTAATAAAAAAAGAATCTTCAAAATCGATTCAGCCAGTCAAAAGTTATGAGGTAACAAATATAAAAAAAATTAATAAAACAATATTATACAGTCGAATTGAGAACTTCCTGCTTTTTTGAAGTCGGTTAAAATGACTAGTTTTATTAATTCCACTCGCTACTTGAAAAGAATCTGTATGGTCCAAATTCCAATATGTAGAAACACCGCCCACATAAAACATTTATACGCACAATCCTTCCAACATTTTCTTCAACTCACGTTTCGTGCCGACACCGGGACATCCTTAGGAGATGTTGACTTCACAATGCGAGACCGTATATAAATGCGAAATTGTGAATGTAGCATCGCCTGTTGATGTTCTTGCTGCTGAGGAAAAGTCACCAATAACGAATCACGGTAAGTATTAGTCTGCCAGACTACTATTTTGTGTTGTCACAATCTCGTATTTCTCTACAATCTCACATTGTGAAGTCAACATCTCCTAAGGATGTCCCGGTGATGGAAAGAAACGTGAGTTGAAGAAACGCACAAGGGAGAAAGGTTTAAAGCGTGGAAAAGGTCCAGAATGAAGAAAAACAGAAGCATAATATAGTATACTATGTTTAAATGTAAGGAGGAATACGATTTCTTTGAGAGATGTGAGTCAATTCGGAATTCGTACAAAAACTTGTACTAACCTCTCTATACTGATGAGTTACATATTGATTGAAAGGCAATTGATCTTTGATATAATTATAATATGTATTTGATATGCATATATTTGTCGAATGAATAAGCGAAGCGTAAATAACTGTGACCGGTATTCCGTCTGTTTCAGCGCACTGTCATAATATAACCTTCCACTTTCCAGAGATCTAACGTGAATGGATACCGTATTAACTAACCATTAAATGGTTTATACAACTTAGTAAATACAATCCACTCGCGCTAAACTCATAACGTTTTACTCCTGCTAAGTGGAACTCTTCAATGCAGGTGTCTGGTAAACTGTACAGAACTCTTTTAGTTCCAATACACAATTGAATACCTATAACTAGTACTAAGACAATTATAGACGTGTACCCTGGACAGGGAGGACGACGGAAAAAAATGTGGCCATATTTCGGTGCCAAAAATGCTTCTTTTGCCACCAACAGTAAGGCCACACTGTAGTTCGCTCAGCAGTCACCTATAGAATTTCGACAAATGGCGCTACTGTTTGCTACGAAAAAGGTTTATGTAAATCGTTTGGATGACTATATCCTAAGTTTTCTAGTCGGTGACTTAGATTATGTGATTTGGTAAAACATGCTGTTTGTTTGTTAAACATGTTTTTATAGCTTTACAAATTTATTTTTTATGCAAGTAAATGATAGTTTTAAGGCTTATTTCCCAGTAAGTAAGTATATGACGTAGAACCCTTCCACCCTTGCCAACTTAGGAATGAAATTTAAAAAGTCCTTTTTAGGCCGATGGATATACGTCCTAAATCATAATAAAAAGGTACTTATCACTCTTATCAGTACCGTACCTATATCAAATTCGTTTAGTGGTTTATGTACCTACAGTGGATAAATCAGTCAGTCAGTCAGTCACCTTTCCCTGTTATATACTTCTATACTATATACTGCTAGTTCGTTATATGCTCTAAGATTTTAATTAAAGTACAAGAAGTATGTACCTTACAAGGTAAAGGTAAGGTAATATATTCGCCATACCTACTATCTATAACAACTCTATAATATTTTCCTGCGAACGAGTACCAAGTTGAGAATTTGAGATGATGATAATAATGATGACGCAAGTTTAAGCCACATCTAGAAACCTCAATAAAATTCGTACATCAGCGGCAGGCGGCATTATATTTGGGCGGTTATTCCGGCTAATTAGGCGCTCGCTAATGGCTGCTACACAGTAATACCAATTTAAATTATCGATGATTTACCATATTACCACTGTGAAAACTAATATTTTTGCTATCACACATAGACTATAGAGTATGGAGTATACAAACATTCATTATGGACCATTGAAATGTACGTTTGTATGGCTTTTAAATTACATTTATGAAAGGCAATATTATCATGATAGAATTTAATGGCTGTTCAGCTAATATAGGTATAGTTTACAGGCGGTATAGGCAAAGGCCGTTACAATATAGTAGTGAAAACTACTACCTCACTTTCTGGGGTTCCAGGTAAGTACGTATTTGTCACTTTTCGGGGTAGTTTGTAGATATGTAGATTTTTTTATAGACAGAAAATGCCTTCCGACAGGGGAAACCAAGGGGTTATGTTATGTATCCACTAAAAACTGACTGTTCCTACGTACCCGCTGGCGGGAGTACGGGATTCACTTTCGTATTCACCGCGCTCTCGCCTAGTTTGTGTCGATTGATCGTCAACAACCCTTATTTATCACTTAACTTATTACATCCCTCAACTTAGGTATTTAAAGTTTAATATCAGGGTGAAAGAGCTAAGAGCTTTGCTCGGTATATTTTTTAACTATTTGCCAATAGATGGCAGCAGGAGTCATATTTTTAATTGTTTTTTTAACATTAATTAACATTGACTTCTATGATATCAGAGGCATTAATTATTTTAAAGAGTTTAGGCATATTTTGCAATGTACACAGACATAATATTATAGCGATGTTGAATTGACAAGCACTTAGATATATTACAATTAACGTGTACTTAACTTGCCTGTGACGTCATGCGATCAAGGGATTACCGGGACACCGTATTACTCGGCTTGAGTTTGGCTTGAGTTGACTTAATTATAATAGATGTTTCATATCATTAGTGTTAAGAGCTAGTTATATATCTGAGACAATTATAGCTTCTGTAGCCATATAACATAATATTATGACTTATCTACTGGTAAGCAATTCACGTATAAAATGTCGTGAAGTGAAATGTTTAAAAAAGCCACGGCCTTTATGTGTAACACTAATATAATCGCAAAATCGACTTTACGACTATTGACATAGAGCGTAAAATTGAATGTACTGGTTCAAAACACAACATGGTCAACAATCGTGAAATAAAATTTACGCTGCGTGATAAGTTTGAAAGATTGTACCTATTTCTTATGTTGAAATACATTCAATTTTACACTCTAAATCAATAGACGTAAAGTTAATTTTTATTTAATTTCTTAATTCACATCACTCAATGTGTGAAAACCTTATGTGAATAGCAATATTATGACTTACCTTTATGGGTCAAGATATAAAATTACAATAGGTAAGACCAATAGGAAGAACAATACAGTTCTTCCTTCACACTAAAACTACTGAACCGATTTGGTTTAAATTTCGTATATAGAGATAGATTATACCCTGCATTACCACTTATTAATCTTTTTTAACCGGAAAAATCCATTATTCCCATAAGATTCGAGAGAAACTCATCACGCGAGCAAACAGCTTGTACCTAGTGCATAATAGTGTCCTATAGGTAGTAGATATAAGTAATTAGTGTGTACATAACTTGAGTTGACACAGTCAGTAATTGTGCCAGTAATCGCCCTCTAGCCGGCTAAGCCTCTTAGCCCGCTTATGTCAATCTCGTAATCCGTGTGGCTAATACTCAGCGCTGTGTCATTAGTCATTAATACATTACGCTCAAGTGTATTAGTACATTACGATACATTACTGTTATGTGTAATGCGATGAACAAGGATGTAGGAGCAAGCTCGAGTATGTTCCACGAAAATTAATCGGTTCTACAATAAAATATAAAATATGTATCAAAACCCATAGAGATAATATGTACTAATGTCAAAACCGTAGCTCGGTTTGGCAGCTTTGTGATGTCTTCTCGTCCAATATACCTCAGTACCTGAAGATTAAGGTCTTCGAACAGTGCGTATTGCCAGTGGTGACATACGTCGAGTTTGCAACATGGTCTTTTACTATGAGCCTCATAAGGAAGCACAGAGTCACTCAGCGGGCTGAAGGGAACTATGCTCGGAGTTTCTCTGCGGGATCAAATGAGGAGATTCGTAGACGAGCCAGAGTCACCGACATAGCTCAACGTATCACGAAGCTGAAGTGGCAATGGGCGGGGCACATATAGCTCGTAGGACCGACAGACGTTGGGGACCCAAAGTGCTGGAATGGCGACCCCGCACGGGAAAACGCAGTGCTGGCAGGCCTCCAACCAGATGGACTGATGGCATTAAAAGAGTCGCGGGAAAGCGCTAGATACAGGTACACAGGACCGTGCGGGCTGGAAATCATTGCAGGAGGCCTTTGTCCAGCAGTAGACGGCCGTCGGCTGAAACGAACGAACGTATCAAAATATCGCTCCCAGCCCTTGGGAGTAACACTGAATTGCTCTGAATTTACTGAACGGCTGAGTTTGTCGTAGGTTTCTTCTCAGTGGCAGGGCCCGTTTGTAAGTCCTCGTTAGTTTTACTAGTAATAATTATCACCATTATAGAGAAAGATAATGTGACTCGTTATAGGAGTCTATGTTCAAGGCCTAAATTATATAAAGTTTTTTTTTTAATAAATAGGCTAGCGCTTGACTCGGCTCACACCTGATGGAAAGTGATGATACAGTGTAAGGTAGAACGCGTTTGTCTAGGAGATACCTATTTACTCTTGACTTGAAGGCGACGGTATCAGGAATGAGTTATCAAACCGCTTTGTATGCGTCTTTGGCACGTCGACTATATTATGTATAGGTGGATGCGTTTTCGATGCCTTGCCTTTCCTACTATGGTAAAAGGTGACGGTGGTAAAGGAGCAACCAAATTAAATAGTTCCTGAGCACACTCTCCGAAATATATTCTATAGAATACCGACAGACAGATTTTGTTTTTGAAAAATATAGAAACAAGATACGTAACGAAAGGATTTTCAATTTAACAAATAACGGTCGGACCTGCTGCGCAGTGCAAACCAATGTTTTAAAACTCATTTATAGATTTACCAGCTATACCTACCTAGCAGGTAGATGTAGTAGGTGTGTCGGTATGTGGTATATATTTTTGAAACAGGTTTCGCTAATTAGCAAGCTGTGTAATCAAGCGCATGTAAGCTTTTGCGCCAAACGCCGGCGGCGACTCGAAAAATACATTAATGCCAGATGAATAAATATACCAAACAGAGGCACTGATAACCCATGGGTTCAAATCTCTTCTGTTAGGGGTGGGGGGTTCAAATACCGGGTACGGGGATTTTGACACCTACTCAGATACCTCTGCCATTTATGGCAGCTAAATAGGTACCTAATACTTTTTTTTATTACGAGGGAGAAATCTTTACTGAGATATCCAATTGGATTACGTGGGATTTTACCCACTAAAACCCCCTCGGATATCCTCATCGCCCATGTTGGAAACCTCATCATGGAAAGATCTCATACGAACGCACCGGAGGCTCCCTTGCGCAACGCCCGTCGGGCTCACCTCTGGCTGACCAACATTTGCCTCTTTCATGGCAAGGTTAGGGTCAACCCCAAGGACGCAGGCTATTAAGGTACCTAATAACTACCTAGAGCTATAATTCTAAAGTGGAATACTTATTAGCTCCTTTACTCCCTAGACCTACTTATACCTACTTATTTGAAAAAAAATTTGATAGTGAGTTAATTATTATGAATCGAATTATGAATTACATACCTACCATTTCTCTCTGGAATTGATCAAATTTATAGGTACCTAGCACCTACATGATGAACATTTTCTTTCAAAAAATATGTTATGTAAGCAGCTAAGAATATAAGTACCTATAGGTATATACAACTTATACATGCTACTGGTGCTAAAAGAAATAATATTTTTTTTAATTTTTATATGCATGAATTTTAAAGATTTCAGATTTGAGTATCTCTATTAGATTTCACTCACATCTGTATGAATAAAACTTTAAATTCTATCTCTCGTAATATTGTATTCACGTTTTCAAATATCAGTAACATAGGGCTGTACGGTATACCTATCACGTTAGTATTTCTTGAGCACTAGGTTGCCTTGAACTGCTTTGATGTGTCTAACCTACAGTCAGAAGTCTGTCTGTTTATAATTTATGAACTCTGCTCCATTTGTGCAGTGTTGTGCTACTGGACTTGAGTGCTTTCAAGGTGCTTGAGAACTTGCCAAACAAACTAAACATCATCTAAATGTTTCACGAACTAAATTTACACAATATCATCACAATATTATACCTATTTACAGGCTACACAATACTTCTTATACTGGTGGTAAGACTCTTCTTACAGAGTTCGTCTGGGTGGGTAAGTGTAGTTAAGAAGCACCGCAGTGTCAGTTTTTCAAAAGGTTTGATCTGGATCTATGCCTTCAGATCAGTCAGTCAGTCATCCTATAGCTTTTACAAAGGCTCTAAGTTTTATTGAATGCCAAAAGTCTACCGTTACGTTTGCTGATTCTACATATATCGTTAAGTTTGTTAGTGAGTAACCCTTACTATGGGTTTAATCAGTGGTCGAATTGAACTTTTTCACGAACCGGAACGCTATACCTTCAGTGTTTTTATTATTTTTTTGGACTTTTTTACGAACCGGAACGCTATCCCTTCACAGTACTCCTATTCATTACCAGTGTTCGGAACGCTCCAAAAACAATTTTCATGAAACGGATCGCTTATTTCACGAACCGGAACGGTGATCTCACGAACCGGAACTCCGTTCCGGTGCGTTCCGATCCAATTCGAGCACTGGGTTTAATTAACTAAGAAAACTAAGAGGAAAATTCTATTTTTACATTATACGGTATAGTATTATGTCAACATCTGTGATGTCAACATACTAGTTGCTAACTAACTAACAAACTGAACGATACAGAATCATCCCACTGATCTTGATTGATAGTTTCAATATCAGCAGCTTTACCCCAAAATATCATTCCATATTGGAGACACTGTGGCAGTAGGCGAAATTTTTAATACTAACCTTCAACCTTATTCGTTGCCAAGTTGTAAAGCTGTAGGTACAATATGATAGTGCAGTAATAGGTATCGGGGCGCATCGGAAGAGGAATAAGTAAGTACCTAGCATCGCCGAGATAACATCAAAGCCCGAGCGAGATGTGCGCCGGATGCTGCTCTTAGCTCTCAAAACCCTCAATACACGCGGTAACATTGTAAGATCTAGGGTTACTAGATTAGACACAAAAAAAACTACTTATAAAAAATCGTAGAGAGAACTTTGTCTCCTTTTTAAAAGAGAAAAGATCTCGGTCTCTTGAGCTCTGATTTAACTAGTTTTGACTGTACCTACCTACCTACAAGAGAGGACCCTGTCATCTCAGTAGGTATCTGCTTCTGGCACAGATCAAGAATTTCTGATTGAGTCTAAAAGTACGCTGACACATCTAGCCAAACGTATCTCAGAACCACCTTAGCAATATCTGCAAGTGTATGCGCTTGGCACGTTTGGCAGCGGGCGCCTCGGACTGGCAGAGTTGTTGGCACCAAACCAAATTATATATAAAACACACCACTTAACCAAATGCCGGTCGCTTTCGTCATAGCTGGGAGTTACTGAAGAGCGCTCAATTTATCTGCGCTAGCTATACATAACAGTTTCCTATTCTATAATATCTTAAAATAATAGACTTTAGTGCCTACTTGATGTTACGGCCCTATACTATATAGGTACCTATAAGTATAATGCAGTATCCCAGGACTTAATTGCAATTAAATAGGATGCAATGCAATGTTCCCAGAGGATATAAGTGTCCCAAAAATAAGTGTAAAACTTATTTTTGTCCTTCTCACTCTTTTACGAATACATTAGTGTGTGAGACATGCAGCGTTGCGGGAGAATATACCTACAAGGTGAAAAATTTATGGTTCTTGATGTTAAGCAGGGTGAATTATTATCAGCAGTACTTTTGTATCGAATTACCTACACATAAACAAAAAAAAAAACATCGAGATAAACTCGAAAATGTGTAAACCAATAGTAGTGACTACGCGGTACGTGGCGTGTAGAGTAGTAACCTACGCGGTACCTCTAACAGAAAAATGACGGTTTACCTAATTACTAAAAAAAAGCAAGCCAGTTATCGAAAATCCTTTTCGGTTCGTTTATCGTAGCGTATCATTATTTCCGACACAGTAAAACAAAAATTACAATTAAGTAAGTATGAGTAAGCTAAAAAATGGAGATTTTGGGGCAACTTTTGGGAAAATAATTGTGTTTCTGCTACCAGTGCTCTTTTAGTTTGAAACACAGCACTATACAAGAGACACAGTTTCCTCTTAGATCCTATCTAATAACAGACATACGACTTAGCATAAAGAAACTGAATAGAATCAAGTCAGATATTAATTTCGGCACTAAGAGATGCCTAGGATTCTACTGGAAGTACTTATCAACTCTAAAAATAATATAGAAATGACAGGAATCAACATATCAACGGGCAAAATACAAAAAATAAAATCTAATAGGGTAGTATATATTTGACGAATAGTGAATTTAAATCGGCATTTAAAACCACGCTGCCTCATGAATTGCTAACTAACATGCGCCCGCGCAGGATTCCCATTGGTCCGCGGTATCTAGGCCGTGCGCGGTGATTGGCTGGAGATTTCACAACAATATTTTGGCAAGAAATCAACTAGGCGTGGCCTGTTTACAGATAAACGTGTGTTCGTATTTATGTTACCAATGATATGTTAAAGAGCGATAGATATTTCAGCGCCATGCTTTAAAAAACTTCTTTATGCCACAAGGTGTTAAACATTGGGAAATTTTATGTTAGGTGTTGTTTCAAATAATTTTGGGAAATACAACAAAATATTTTAATATTAACTAAGTACACAGACAATTTAAGTAAAACATAATATTTCCGAGTTGTTTTCTTACTTTCGAAAATAATCAAACAAAGAACAACAAAGTTTTATTATATTTTAAGGAGAATGTCTTTAATGGGTATCTATTTCATTTAATTACAAAAGTATCAGTTCACAGCGGAAAATATAAAACTGTACAAACTAAAACAGCGGTGAGTAAACTGTTTAGAACTGTATTATTGTTACACGTAAAGCACAATTAAGCTTGGCAAAGGATGAAGTAAATCCAGTTCGGTAGCTTTAATCGATTTAGAATAGTTTGCGCGATAATTCGAGGTGCTAATTAAGCCTAATCGGATGAATAGCTTCGGGTATTTAATCGATTTTGTGGTTGTTTTATGTTATTTAACTCTGGTAGGGTTGACAAAGCCGGATGTCTACTATTAAATACATATTTAGATTTTAGATGAGACTACTTCATAATATTTGGCAGTTTCGTAGCAAAACACTTAGGTAAGTCTAAGTCGAGGTTAGCAGTGAAATCTGCTGCAGATTCATAGCATTCCTCACCCCTTGCCTATGGGTCAGGCATTTCGTTGTCCCCGTGGTCTACTTAGTACTTAACAAAACAAATTAATAGGACCAAAGCAGAAGTCTTTATAACTCTGTATTGCCATAAACTCATATCATACTTATCAATAAATTTAAGGACCTCAGAAGCGTTAAGTAACTATAAGTATAAGTCTATAATTTAGCTCATTCATAAAGGATATTTTTGTGTTTCTCTCTGCTATTCTCAACACGGGACGCGGCCGTCGTCCGGGACGCCGAGGTGTAAAAGCGGGACCACCGGGGCGCTACATTTGCATAAAAATGCAAAGACACGCGCCTTAATTGATTATACGTGCGTACCTACTGAGTTTATTCGTTTAGCTGTTTATAGCTTTAATTGCGGCGTTCTCCTTTACTTAAGTGTTCGAAATACGTTTTACTGTTTAATTGGAGAGGGGTTCTTGTTACGAGATAAGTTTTGGTTTTTTGCAAATCCTGAAACTATGATCAAGTGCGAGTCGGGTTCGCGCATGAAGGGTTTCGTACCATCAAAAGCATTATTATAAAATTGGTTCTTAGTAGATAGGATAGCTACATTCTACAAGCACTGTTAGTATCTACCTAATTATTTTTTTTCTTTTGGTTTTCTCTTTAGGTAGCTATCTTTTCGGTACCTACCCAAGATATAGAGTTTACACAGAGTTTTATGTAGGTACTATAAGGTGATTTATATAGGTATATTATTAAAAATATAATTGTACTTATTCTAAGGAAATGTGTAAAATAAACATGAAAAAGTTGTTTAAATGGAAAAAAGAGCTTTCAAAATAGAGGTACGAGTAAATGGCCCTACCTTTAGATAAGGATGTACATAGTCAGATATCTATTATAGGTACTTACTTGCACCTGACAGGGACTAGGTATAAGTAGGTACCTTTACCTAGTATTTGTTATCAATTTCAACTTGATGGCCCTATCGACTTTTGAGAAAAAATGCCACAAATGACGAACAAATAGATAGACGGACAACAAAGTGGTCCTAGTTCCTACTCATTTATCGGTTTTCTAATTTGAGGTGATACTGAACCCTAAAAATGTATTTATAAAGATTATCCTGTGTCAATGTTTTTTTGAATACTTAATCCTTTTTCAGGATCTGAGTCTCTAACTCTCTAATATTAATTAATTAATTAGTAGCTTGAGGCCTTTAGCTATGTAACTCTAGGTATCTAATTAGGTACAGCCTGACTCTATATTATGTAATGCTAAGTAGGTACCTATCTAATTAGTGGGAACAATTCTAATTACACATAAGCTATTAATCATCTCATGTAATAATTGGTCTGTATATGCACCACTGTGAGCGTGACTGACCGCAAACCGCGCAGTGTGATTGACGCGCGGTCGATCGATGCGAAATCTAGTGCGGATAGCTGCGGATACAGCAGATATGGCAAAATGATCGGATTGTTAGTATTATATGCGATACAAAACCACTATCTTTCTATTAGCAAACTCCTCCAAAACACCTCGCCCGATTGCTATAAAATATTTTTTGTATGTTCGGTAGGTCTCAGAGTAGGTCGTCAGCTATTTTTTTATATCCCTAATGGCAAAACAACGTTTGCCGGGTCAGCTAGTAAGTATCTATAATACCTCTTTATTTATATCCCTTGTGGCAGAACAACGTTTGCCGGGTCAGCTAGTAAGTAGCTATAATACCTCTAAGCTTTTAATCATAACGTGTAATTGATATGTGAATGAATAATTGCAAAAATGTGACTGACGCGCAGTCGATCGATGCGACATCTAGTGCAGATAGCTGCGGATAGAGCGGGTGTGCCATATGGCCGGATTTTTGGTAAACAAAACATGTAAAAGTAGCTAAGTATTAGTAAACGAAAATATGTTTCTAGTTGTTACTTAAGTTTTACTTTTTATTTGCTTAGACAAACATTCAATATGTAAAGTGGGAGATAGTGAGATATATATTTATGTTGCGGGTACTTAAATTATAAATTGGACCAATTGTCAAATGTCGCCATGCTTTGCTTCAGTCTTGGATTAAACGTACTTCAAGAACTACGTGTTTTATTCACGCCAATACATTACAATACCCATAAGCTATTGATCACTACGTATCTGTAAATGACTTTAGTAATGTGACTGACGCGCGGTCGATCGATGAGACACCTAATGCAGATACTTACAATGAGTATGGCAATATTCCTGGATTACCACTTCGTAGGCGAAGACAGTGACTAGAAGGAAATAAGCGGACTTTACAATAACTACCCAGTACCCCTGCGCTTGGTGACGCCGACCCGATGCATGAGCCGTACAGCGCAACAAAATACCGAGGCACGAGGCCAAGAAGGCAGACCTTAGATACCTGTAAGAGAGTGTAAGACCTTAGCTAGTAAGCTTAAAAAAATATCACCGGGGAAGAGATCTTTCCCGCACAGTTTTAACTTTTAACTAAACAATCACTTACCTAATGATTTAATTTTGGTCTGTGATTTGTAAATGACCGCAGCAATGTGACTGACACGCGGTCGATCGATGTGACACATACTTAGCAAAAATAACTGGGAATGCAGCAAATGTAGAGATGTATGTGATACGCCACATCAAGGTAAAGGGCTCTGTGACTTTTTTTATATCATCATTTTGTGATTTGTTTTGTGCAGTGTGACTGACGTGCGGTCAGTCGATGCGTTTTGTTTTTTAAGTGTGACTGACGCGCGGTCGATCGATGCGACATCTAGCGTGGATATACCTGCCACTTGATTCTGCAAAAAATACTTCTAGCAATTACGAGCTCACATCTATATAGACCAGTGCCCGTATTCTGTATCTCGGTGCCTATCAAAGAATGATAGCCACTGGCATTTGTTTTTTATCCATTTAAAGTTTGCTATGAAATAAAAATAACATTTCCTTAGCAAAACTTCAATGGATGAAAAACATTTGCTAGTGGCTATCATTCTTTGATAGGCACCGAGTTACAGAATAAGTACGCTGATTAGTTAATACTTGCATCAATGATGCAGCCAACGCGACAATTGGCTGGTGATGGCTGCATTTCTATGATTACAGACGATGTTTGGGCGATGTATAATTTTATAATTTCGAGAATTGTACCCCTGTAGATAGCTGATGTAGCATTGTTCTGGGAATATTACCTACATTATCTACATTTTCTGATAGACCAAACAAGAAATTCAAACCATCAAATATTATACGGAGAAATGAGACATAATAATTGGCGACATCGTGTCAATTATCCAATGAATCGATGCTCTGTGCAGCACGAAGCGCTCTCGGCCGCGCCTCCCCCGGCGTGCGTTATCACCGCGAGGGGAGGCCGGGGCGGCTCGCTGCCTACGCTTTTATTTTAATGATGACTCGCTTTAAATTGTGTCTATTACGGGGATTAGTAGGGCTGGCGGTTTTTGCTACTGTTTAGTAAAAAAAACCGGCCAAGTGCGAGTCGGACTCGCGCACCGAGGGTTCCATGCCATAAAAGAAGTAAAACATTGAAAGAATCACTTTTGTTCATGAATTTACGAGTATATAATTTACATGTAGGTACTTTTGTTGGCGAACCGCAAACGTAACTTTGTTTTTGGCGGATTATTGTTTTTATTAAAAAAAAGCATTTTAGTCAGCGAGTTGATTTTATTTTTCCTGTAAAATATAGATTAACTTCTATTGATCATAATTATTTCAGATTTTTTGATTGGTAAACTTCGGAGATAAGGGGGGGGGGGAACAACGGTATTTTTTTCAACAGTTTGCCCAATAAATCAAAAACTATCAAACATAAAAATAAATAAAAATTAGTTTTAGAATACACAAGTAACGCCCTTTCATATGATACCCCACTCAATATTGTTATCTCATTTTGAAATTTTGTCGCGGTTTTCCCCCCTGGAAAACCGCGTCGACAAAATTTCAAAATATTTTTTAAATAAAAATAAAAACAATTTTCAAAATTTTACGATTGTTATGACGTCGGGTCACTATTACCTATAACTATTCTAAATTTCAAGTCGATAGCTTAAATAGTTACTGAAATAATAGAGTGTGACAGACGGAAGGACGGACGGACGGACGGACGGAGAAAGTCTCACCATAAGGGTTCCATTTTTACCATTTTGGTATGGAACCCTAAAAAAATCGAATAGACATTAAACAGGTCTCAAAATATAACTAGCGAATCTTCGCAGATGAGCAATTTATATTATCAAGTGGTAATTGTTATTAATTTTTCTCACACATATGCAATATGTCTATAGCTAGGCTGTTGATATAATTGGAAGTTTACTGTTTGCGAGCTAATAATTTACATTGATTCTTGTGTACTATTCATATTGTAGGTAAGTTGTGTAAATAAGGTTATTTTAAATATTTATATATTTAAACTGGAATCACATAACAATGGCAGAAATAAAGACAAATGGCAGAAATGGCAGAATTTTCAAAGAAGTGCTTTTATGGGACTGCGCGTTTATTTGAATGGATATACATATATCAGTCTCATACAATTTTTGAATTTCGTGCCATTCGAGCGATCGACAACTTTCTGTGGCGATCGTATAATATATAATATTTATGTCATATGGCTACAGTTGCAGAAGCGATATTTTGTACCACAGTTGACTGCTACAAACGTGTATTAGGTACCTACCGTCAATATAATATTCCACGACGCATAAATCTATGTATAAGTATAATTGACCGATCGATCAAAACATTTCTACAATCAGCTTTTATTCACCCAATTTTTTTTTAAGTTTTCATGATAACCATTTATAAAGTAGCGGGCAAGAGTGACAACCCTAGTGCTGTAATTCCTCTTGACGTAATAATGGAGTGTTACGGGGATCAAATCACAATGTGAGCTCAGCATCGCTGCCCGCGAGGGTCGGGGACCGGGGTTCGAGTCCCGGCTAATTGATCTAACTCGCAAAGAACAAACGCGACGTAACATACTAACAATTTGCGTTACCTGTTTCAATTATTCTTGAATTTCAAAATTTTAGGCAGAGTTTTGAAACAAAACTTCTTTTCGGAAGGTATCGCGCAAGGAGTAAATCCAAACAGCCCTATACATCCATTAATTTAAGCTGTGCGTTGATAGATTGGTACAAGCCCTTCTTTTCTACTGAGAACTTTGTCCAATTGCCCAGGGCCTCGCGATCCTCCCTATAGATCATCAGACCTATAATAGGGGTCCCACTATCAATGTGACCAGCAGGGCTAGACAAAGTAACTTGGCGTTAAGAATGCACTGACCTACATTTTCTCCATACATTCAAAAAACCAAATCATTAGTTTAATTTGTGCATATTTCGATCATGTTGGGGTGTTATTCGGATTCATATAGTAATAATCTATGCTCCTGGCCATATTTGGTTCGGAAATACTTCTTTAAAACGAAACAATAATCAATTTTGATCAAAATTTTCATAACTTTGGTCGAGTTCCGTAATACCAAAAACTTTCTTTATTAACTGGTGTTTTTCTTTATCTGGACAGTAAAAACTGTGCTCCTGAACTAATGCAACGTGAGATAGTGTTGTTTTTATTACAAAACAAATAAGCAGAAAACATGTCCTCTTTGACATAAAAATAAGCAAAACTAAATTCGTTTACAATTTCGTTTAGCAGAAACGTTGTTCACTAGCTGTAAATTGTCATGCGAAGTACGCTAAAAAGGTTATCTACTTACAACGTCTGCGAGAACGCCAGAGAGCATTCCACTTGTCGTAGGTAGTCCATTTTCAAAAACAGTGCTTCCCTCAACTTGGTCACGTGGTTTTTCTACAATCACGCGGTTTGTCCATACATTTTTATCTACAGTCGTGAACGCTAAACGACGGTTACCTTGTCTAGCCCCGGATATCTAAGAGGTTAAATTACAACGTAGGTTATTTAGGCATCCGATTTGAAATGATTGTGGCCCCTAAATTATAAAATCCTTAAGTAACCCGTGGCGGGAATAGAACCCGCGATCTCCCAGTCGAATCCCAGTGTCAGCTGGAGATCGTCAACCTTATACCGAGCTATGAATGCTTCGGGCACTTGACAGTCAAACAGACAGCCCCAATTAGTGTCCACTTGGCTGGTTTAATTGTGCTTGTTTCTTTGCTCTATGCACCGCCCCAGCGCACGCTGCGCCCCGGGACTCGAGAGGCGACGCGCCGGAATTTGGCGGCGGAACGGTCATTTGCCGATTTTTAATTGCATATTTTATAATGACGCTAACGAATGGCGACCCAGCTTCTGAAGGCCATTATCAGTTCAGCTTTTACTCGTGCTTTCTTTGTTAATTAACTCTGGTAAAAGAAATGTTCGCCATAGTATCCTTGTCATGACAAACGCTTGGAAATGCTGCGCTCCTGGTAAGTACAACCTAAGAATCCTTTGCTGTTCAGAATATTACTTTGACACTCTCACCCCATTATCCCTTCCAATTTAGTAAGATTATAATATCTTCGGCTGCATCATCACTAACATGAGATCGTTATGAAGTAGATTTTAACTTCTAGAAGATTAAAAAAATTATCAAGTCTAGTAAGTCTAGCAAGTCGGGTTCCGTACTACTGTGTACTATACACCCACAAATACCAATTGTACAGATCAATTCTAGTATTAAAGTACACCAAAGACTTCAAAAACGAGGAACAAATCACGTTTGTTGTACCTAACTATAGGAGCTATCATAAATATTTCTTTTATTCTGTTTTTTAGTTTTTGTAATAATAGCAGCATCAGAAATCGTCTGTGAAGATTGAAACTGTCTAACTATTACGGACAGACAGTCAGACAGACAGACGGTCAGACAGCGAAGTCTTAGCAATAGGGTCTCGTTTTACCCATTGCGCACAACACTCTTAGGTAAGTACGACGAATCGACAGATAATATTTTAACGCTTGGATATGTGAGTTGACAGCTTAATTCTCAAAACATAACAACATTTGTGGGAAAACAGCAAATATTTTTTGTAAATCCATCCGAGATTTAAACAGCTTTGATTGACGTAACTAAAAATGTTTATTGTCAAAACCATAAGCCAATGCGTGAACTTCTGAAACTTAACTAATATACCTCTAATACCCCTAGTGTGAGATATCTCAAACACCTCATAATCACCCAATCGTTACGACGAAAGACTATTTCGAGCGTTTCGGAATATCTGCAGCGGAGTGTTGAAACGCCGGCATATTTCACTGGAAACTGGAAGAGGTGGAAGAACCTGTAATATACGAGGCGGTATATACAGGGAAAACGACGGACAGTTGTCAAATTACATTCGACAGAGATGCCGAGATGGAAATGTTAAGCATCCTTGTCCATATAACAGCTAGGAGATACTGTGTGATATATTATTGAAACGAATTTCCTTTTCAGACGGTACAGCAATGGGTGCTAGGCGAAAGAAATTTTTTCAATCACGAACATCCTGACTTATTTTATAAAATCAACGAAATCCCATCATTCATTCATTTAAGTCTTATCTATGTACTCGTATCTACTATCTACCAGCACAATCAAATTCAAAATTGTCATTTTTAAGAACGTAAAATTTCTAAAATATAATATGTATATTGATTCACTCACGGAGAGGTTTGAACCAAGACAATAACATACAAAACACAAAAATTACAATTACATACATTGTAGTTTCCGATAAAAATCATAAAAATTAAGATTTTGGAGCAAACTTTTGGGAGAACTTTCTATCGAGAAAATTTTATCCAATTGTGTTTCTGTTTCACACTGATTTTACATTTAAGACTCAAAATACATGACATCTAAATTTTAAAGTTTTAAATTTGCAGGTCTCTAAAATCGCTATCTATGCCGTTAAATAAAGCTTGTAATATTATCGCGCTCACACAGCGCTACGCTTCAAGCTTTACGAATATATTATTCAGCATAGGCACAAAGTGGTTATATATGATCGGATTTCTCGAAGAGATTTTTCAGCCGCGTTAGCGCGTGTCAACAAACATTTCCGCGAAATCTCACTAGTCTTCTTATAGCCGGATTTGTTAATTAGATAGCGAGACAATTTAAGCCCAATCTAAGGAACGTTGGTTTTATTTTGGTTGTTCTTGGAAACTGTTTTCTGATTAATCTTTGTCAAACCAACGACTATAATATATATAATAATATAACTAATGGATTTTGAAGCAGGTGTTAATTTAAAGTCCAACCGCTGGAACTTTTACTGTTTTGTCCTTCTCTGTTGTCAATAAATTGGCAATCGAAGGAAAAAGTTAAAACAGAGTACTCGCAAGTATAAATATTCAACATTTAAAGTGACAAGACCCAAAATTTTAGTTTTTTTGGGGTTCCATATCAAAATGGTAAATATGGAACCCGTATGGTTAAAAATCACATTTGTTGTAAGGGAGTCCGCTTTCATATTTATTTTATTCTGTTCTTAAGTATTTGGTGTTAAAGAAGCAATGGACATAGCCATAGGTATCATACCAGCAGTCAAACTGTTTAACTTGTAGCGGTCTTCGATAGCGGTCTTCGGTAGCTGACGACAGATGGCGTAACCCGCGCAATAGCACACGCTGACAGAGCATTCGACGAGGGTTCTATAAATACAACTTCTGACGTCACACGCTCGGATCACAAGCGGTCCCCAGGCACAACACCTGCCTGGAGGGAAATTTCCCTATTGCCCTCTGCACCGCCAAAACTCTAACTATGATGGTGTAAGAGATACAGCCTGGTGACATTTTTTTTACACTAGGTATACAAGTTAGTACTTGACTGCGATCTCACCTGATGGTAAGTGATGATGCAGCCGAAGATGTTAACGTACTAACTTGGAAGGGGGTAAGTAAAGTCAACCCCCCAACGGTTACTGCGTCGGTACGTCTTTGCTGTTAGGGTGGTAACTAGCCACGGCCGAAGCCTCCCACGAGACAAACTTTTTCCCCTTTAGGTACGGAACCCTAAAGAGTATCGCCATGGATATATTGGAGTTATCGCCATACAAATGTGACAAATATCATAAGGACAATTTACAAGCGCCTGTATATTAGGCCTATGTGAAATAAAGATATTTTGAGTTTTGAGTTTTTGAGGTTTTTGAGTTTTTTGAGTACTTGCATCATAACCTTACCATATGGTGAGATCAATGCAAAGAAGCGGTACCTAATTGGAACAGATACACTGCAGACGTAATTAAACGCTGTGACGTAGCTGGAGGGGCTGTGTTGAGAGGGGGGGGATAAAAGGGACAAAAGGAGGGCCCTGGAGGGTCGCGCTAATTAGCCCTCAAGTGATAGGGATGTGCTTATGTGAGATTTTATACTGAGGAAACGTTGAGGCAGGTTGGAATAGTTTTTTGCGATAAAAAAGGCCAACCGCCAAAGTAATTTTTTTTTTTTTAAATTAAAAAACACGACTGCCCTGTGGTAAAACGACTTTTTTGAAAACAATATAGCCTACGGAATGATGTAAGGATTCTAACGATACCCCACGTCATGTCCAAATCTATTCAGCCGGTTAGGTTAGGTTAAGTTATGGTGGAATAAAGAAACTCACATACATACATGAACCATAAACATTACACTCCTTCTTTAGGCAGTCGTGTAAAAAACTATCAGGCATAAAAATTTGACCTTTCTTTGGTTTGAGAAAAAAATTGTAGGCCCCTTATCATGAAATTACAACGACCGTTCCCCCTTTTTAAATATAAAAAAAAAATCAATTTGTTATGATCGCAATCACATCGAGCCATCATTACCTACAAACACGATTAAATTTCAAATCGATATCTTTTATAGTTACTGAAATAAAGGGCTGAGACAGACAGACTTACCTTCATACCTAATTTTTGGTGGTAAATAACCCTAAAAACGGAATTTATAAAAAAAAATCCGATGACAATGTAGGCTAGGGCGAAATCAACGACTGCCCGCGAAATTTAAAATTTTCGTGTTTTTTTGGCAATTTGTACGCTAATTACACATCACAGGTTTATGGCAGTCAATTTGCGGGAATGGCAGTATCATCTTTACATGATTATATCAAAATCTTTGCATAAAAATGTGTATCCTAGGAAATTAGTCCGAGTATCGAGTTTTATGGGAGTAACTCGCAAATCTCGGACTAATTTCTTTTAGTCGACACTTTCGAGCAGAGATTTTTATATTAAAACGTGGAGATGATATTGGGATTATCGCAATTTGACTGTTATAAGCCTAATATGTCTTATCAGCTTAAAAATGTCGAAAAACCACAAAAAATTGAATTTCGCGGGTACACCCGTGGTGTGCTCCTTTTTATTTGGACATAAATTACGTATCTAATATTTATTGTGTACCTACTTGTTTTAAAATCAAAAGAAAGGACAAAGAGCACAAACACAAACTACACAAACGAACTGCGGATAGGTAAAGCCTGCGCCACACGGTTGCCAACAAGCCCGTATGCAGGGGTGACCTGGTTGGAGGGCTGGTTGGCACTGCCGTCGCGCGTTGCGGCTACACGGCTGCAAACTTCAGTATGTTTACAACTGCGGTAGGAGCACGACAAGTAGATATGGCTCCCGCGTTATCAAAAATTCAAAAAGTTGGTGTTTCGCTGGCACTCTTGTGTGCTGTAGATGAGGAAAAAAAGCCTAAGAAGAGGATTTGGAAGGAAGCGATGGCTAAAAGAACGACTACTTCTGAGTCACTCAAATTTAATAGGATGGTTGGATTTTGATGATTTATATAATTTTTTAAGGATGGAGAAAAACACTTTTGACGAGTTGGTGGAAATGGTTCCACCATTCATAGAAAAAAAGGATACAAATATGAGACCAGCTATATCTGCCGAAGAACGAATTCTAGTTACTTTTAAATATCTTTTTATATACTTACTTCTACTTCTTTTTATATTCTTACTTATCTTTTTATATATTTTAAATATTTACTTTAAAATATCGGCGCAGTAAACGTGCTCGCTCATTGCTAGACAGAGCGCGACTGTCTTTGAGGTTGGTTGGAACGCGCAGCTACACGGTTGGCAACCGCACTCTCCGACCACTGTCGGCAGAGCAAGACTCCTGACCAAGGTTGTTGAATGTCAAATCGGCCAACATTGCAGAAACGCCGGCTACACGGCAGAAATCTACAATGTCACCCCTGCGTACGGGCTTGTTGGCAACCGTGTGGCGCAGGCTTAACTCCACTACTTTCCCATATCATTTTCCAATACCCACTACGTTATTATGGCGTCCTAGTACATCATAACATCGCCGTCAAGCGCTGCCCTTTGATCTCTCATGCAAACAAATCACAATTGCACGAAAGCTCTGCCAAAGTCCCATTTTCCTTTGAAACCTAAACCAAAACCTTTGGTAAACTGCATAACTTTATTCCATACAAACCCATTAACCCATTGTGAACACTAACTCAACTGTGGTAGAGTTTATTTTACTTTGTATGGTTTAAATTCATGACTCTATCCATACGTCAACACAATTAAGGTATTATGGACTTTAAACCTATTCCTTTAGAGTTTACTTTTCGCTGTTTGAGTCAGATTTAGTTCAGTGTATTTGACACAAAGTGTAATTGGCGCGAAATGGACGGGGCCGTATTATACAGGTTGTTTCAAAATGTGTCAAATTGAAGTCGGCTTCAATGACGGTGTAGCGTTTTGGCTCTGGGCCACAACTTAGTCGTGTGAGCGAGATTTTTTTAGATTGACGATATGAGCACGATGCTGATATCAGATGCAGTTTATCCTAGGACTTTGTATTACATTATTTTATGAGTATAACACTAGGTATACTGCACTCGTCATCCTTTAACGTGAAATCAACGGGTCTGCCCGCGAAATTCAAAATTTTCGTGGTTTTTTGCAATTTGTACGCTAATTAAACATGATAGGCTTATGGCAACCAATTTGCGAGAGTGGCAATATCATCTTTACATGATTATATCAAAATCTTTGCATAAAAATGTGTATCTTAGAAAATTAGTCCGAGTATCGAGTTTTATGTGAGTAACTCGCAAATCTCGGACTAAGTCGAACAGAGATTTTTATATAAACACGTGAAGAAGATATTGGGATTATCGCAATTTGACGGCCATAAGCCTCTTATGTCTTATTAGCTTAAAAATCTCGAAAAAACACGAAAAATTTGAATTTCGCGGGCACACCCGTGGTGTGCTCCTTAATATTATTTTTTAAGTCATTAACTTATTTTACTCCCTATCTACTTCAACTATTTCTATAATTGTGTATAAAGGTATTAGCTATAATTTTAATTATTATTTTCACGTAAATTTTTGGTAAAGCCACCCCCACCATTTTCTTTTTAATTTTCTAGCTTATATAATTTGGAGGTACATTTTTTTTAATATCTTGAATTAAATAACGACGAAAGAAACTCATATATGGGTACATATTATACAATCACTTTTATATAGCAACTTTTTTGTACAATCGTGCAATTGATAATATCTCCTAAATCCAAATCAGAAAGCCGTGGCCCCACGCCCGGTCGTTAGCACGGACGGTGTATTACTTCCGAGATGCTCTCAATATTGCGTGTGATATGCAGACGTTTTATAAATAAACTGCTATGAACATCATCATTTTATCGAGTGCTGATTTACGTAAAACGTGAATTAAAAACAGGATTGAGGAAATTTTCTTTTCACTGCCATCCAAAAATTTAACTCCTACACATCTGATATTTTGAGCACTCACTTATGACGTAGATGAGAAATTAAGAAGTTTTTTTAATCTGAAAACGAATTTATATTATTTCATAGTTGCCTTTATGTATCTTTAGCGGTTGAGAGGGCAATAGGGAAATTTCCCTCCAGGCAGGAGTTGTGCCAGGGGACCGCTTGTGATCCGAGCGTGTGACGTCAGAAGTTGTATTTATAGAACGCTCGTCGAATGCTCCGTCAGCGTGTGCTATTGCACGAGTTACGCCATCTGTCGTCAGCTATCGAAAGACCGCTACAATCACTCCCCTCTGAGACTGTTAAGTCGTGTGTCGTCGTGGTGCATCTGGTGCGTGTCAACAGCGTGCAGCATCGTGGAAGTGCGTCAGCGATACCGGGTTGACTTGGGTGGACTGCGTGCCGGCGAGGTGTGAGTGACCTTCGAACCGGGAGTCCGTTGATGATGCGGCGGCGCGCGATCTGTGAGTCGATCGGCGGTGAATGACTTGTCGCGGCGACCAGTGAGTCGGTCGGCGAAGGCTGAGGGTCTGGTGCGAGGAATGAGATTTGCGGTTGCTTCTTCGACATTGTAGCGGACAGCGGTTGATGTGGTTCTTGCGGTTGCGGTTGTTGCAGTTGCGGTTTCGTTGTTTTTGTTGCGTGTTCTTCAGTTGATGTGCGCCCTCTGGTGGTGAATGGTGAAATCACGTCGGGGTCACCACTTTAGCGGTTGAGAGGGCAATAGGGAAATTTCCCTCCAGGCAGGAGTTGTGCCTGGGGACCGCTTGTGATCCGAGCGTGTGACGTCAGAAGTTGTATTTATAGAACGCTCGTCGAATGCTCTGTCAGCGTGTGCTATTGCGCTAGTTACGCCATCTGTCGTTAGCTATCGAAGACCGCTATCGAAGACCGCTACATATCCAAGGATACAGTGCCCCTTTTTACATGAACATTTTACAGGATTTATTTATTGCGATTTCCAGACGCATTCAGAACAACTGCTCAATGAAAAATAATAAAAAATAGAACACTCTGTAAGTAGAAATTACACTTAGTGGGCAAATTAATATCAAGCAATTATATCAAGAAGGTATTGCACTTCGAAAAACTATTTAGTTTGTATAAAAATTGAAAGTTGCATAGTGTTTCCGAGTTACTGACTTCTAATTCATTTTCATACATTACGATATTATGTGATTAGGTATACTTACCATACCAATACACCATACATATTCATGTTACCATATATTTTGAAAAGTGAATGAAGGGTGAATTATTTTTTTAGGAATAAAGAAAGATCCATTACTTAGGTACATGAAACACGATTTACTGGACTATCTACTTTTTATCTGAAGGAAAACTCACATATTCCTTGAAATCCTATATTTATGTACTTAAATAAAAAATACTGATTCAGTCATTCATTCACTCTCTGTCTCGCCTTCGCCGAGCCCAAAAATTCTGTCGAGCTTGTTTTTGTTTACTATTAAAACGATAGTTTATTATATGCGTGTACGTTTGTTATTCCTTCACGCTGTAACTACTAAACCGATTTTGCTGAAATTTGGAATGGAAATAGATAAAATATAGGCTACGTTTTATCCCGGAAAAGTTCACGTTTCCCAAAATTCTCACAGATTTCCACTAGTTTGTAATAAAACAAAAAACCATGAGGACAAAGTAATTAATGACTAAGTATAGAGCGTTATAGATCAACTCTTTCTTTTCTCCTTTTTACACGACTGCCGAAAAAAGGAGTGTAATGTTTTTAGGGTTCATGTATGTATGTGTCTGAGTTATTTTATTCGACCATAACTTCTGAACGGCTGAATAGATTTGGACATAATATGGGCCATGGGATATCGTTAGAATCCTTACATCATTCCGAGTAAAAAGCTATTTTTTTTTGGAAAATGTTGCTTTGCCACAGGGCTGTCGTGTTTTTGAATTTTTTATTAAATTATTTACAAGTTCTGTGGTGTAAACCACAGATCAGAGAGTCTTCTTCATAGAGAGTTCTTTTTCTATGGCGTAGACCTTTAAAACATAGATAAGTCAATAAGTGATTCCTTCCACCTGATTGGAATAATTAATTACCCTTAATACAAAGCTGAAATAACACTAACTTTCTACAAACAATCACGCTCGTAAACAATTGCAACAATCATTATTATAGCGACTCTTTACGACATCGCCCGTCGCTTATTAAAAGACCAATTTAACCCATTATGCCGCCATAAAAGAGTCCGTCATCCTGTTTTGTTTCCGTCCCTCTCACGCTCGTGCTAATAGAGCAACCTGTCTCGCTCGCACGGCGGGAGGAATACCGCTGAATATGGTTTACGAGATTCCTAAGTGAAGGGAGTATTTTCAAAATTGTTAGGGATTGACATGCGTTAGGGATGCGCTGGTTGTGAAAGTAATATCGATGGATGATTTTATTTTAGCCCAGGTAGGTACTTTCGACTTTCATCCGCTGCTTTTGACCACTCGACTAAAGACTGATTTAAATTGTACTAGCTGTTGCCCGCACGCACGCCCGCGTGAATATCTTTTTTTTTTAAATTCTGCGGGGACCATGGATTTTCCGAAATTATTATCTAGATCCTATGATCTAGCCTATGATCTAGAGTATAATCTATCTCCGTTCTGAATTTCAGCCAAATCAATTAAGTAGTTGTAGCGTGAACGAGATACAAACAACACAAACATATACATTATACACGTACACATTTTCCTTTACAATGGAAGAGTGATTTGAAGTTATTTTAAATTCATACGGCAACAAATAGTTATCCATTAGCACTTTAATATATAGTTACATAACAGTGTGTACTTTCTTTAAAAGGGAAAGAAAATAATTAATCATTAAACAAGAATTTTTAACATCGAAACTCATGTGGACGAAAGGTACACGATTTTTACGTAGAGCAGCGTACCGAACATAGTATTCAAGAACATATTATTTTATGAACAAAACATGTTGTATTAAAATTAGGATTTCAGAACGAACGTAGTAAGAAAGTAATTTCAAACATTAAACCTCTTTAGGGTGATAAAAAGGAAGATGCACTAAATCCAAACAGCCGTTCATTTTATAAAACGAATTAAGAAACATCAATCTGGTACACTCGATAGTCGATACCATTAAAAGAAAATAAACATCGACTAAAAACTTTATACACAACACTAACGCCTAAATAACTACGGGGCGACAACTTTATTTTTGCGTCTACGAAAATACATTAGGAACTCTATTGCAATGTAATAAGAGTTGTTATAGTTTTTGGCGATTGTATCGTTAAGTTGGTGCTTCGCTAAGTGGTCGATGAGTGCTCTTGTGATTTTATTTGATTGTTTATTTGTGTGTTTCGCTCGCAATCGGAAATTAAAGCTTATGCGGGGCTATCGAGCCCTCGACTCGAAATGGCGATGAATGCGAAAGGTTAAATCGGGATCGACTGTGTGTAGGGTTACTCACTAAAATAACTGAGTGCAAAGTGAATCTGTGAATCTGTGATGGCCTAGTGGTTGAGACTACCCTAGTGGTCCGGGGTTCGAAGTTCGTGTATGTTAGATGTAACTTTCAGTTTTATTTTCTTTACTATTTGTCGGCCCAATATCTCGCTCCCCACGGTGCAATAAAATACTCGCAAGTAAGAGCAGAGGAGTAGTATGTGTTTCGCCGGTTCTGCCCCACTGGCCCACCCTCCAACCCCCCACCGCCGGCGCTCCCCCCGTCGCTTCGTGCTTGGCTAACTTACCAAAACTAAAAAAAAAAAAAAAAAAAAAAAAAAAAAAAAAAAGGTTTAGCCCCCCATTTGAATCGTTTGCGAGCACTCCCGGAGTCGTATCTATCGTAGTTTCAGAGATAGCTTTTTTGAAGCAAACGTCCTAGTTCGTTAACTAATCGCTTAATTAATCGAACGCTAATCACCTCACCTCATGGACAATCGACGTGAGCTCGAGGCTCGAACACCGCTAATGACAGGCTCATTACTAATCACCTTAAACGAGTGCAGGGTGCGTTCAAAGGAACTTTCTTACAGATCATATTCTGCCGGATTCATCGCTGCCAACAGCACGCTATATTTATTTACCGACGATTGCTCTTTGGGAAAGTCTAAGCGTCATCGGCCGCCGCATACGGACTATGTCATCTTTGTTCATACAAAATTACAAAAATGCCTTTGAACACCCTGCACACGGTAACGCTGGTGGCTGCCGCTCCCTACAAATCATTGCTACTCACTTCTTGTGCTGCGCACTGCTCACTCAGCATGGGTTACAAAAAATATCACCAAGCGACCGCATGTGTCGACCACCGACCACAAGTGGGTTAATACGAAAGAGACACTAACCCCAAACAAAAACAAAATAACATAAATATCATAGTATTACAACAAGATACCTACCCATTTGACAATTGACTAGAGCGTGTCCACCTTTACCATAATAAAAAACAATAAAGATCTATCAACGTACTACCTTGCGATAACGTAGTAATACACTGTAAAAATCAAAAAATCAAAAACAATGCCTATGTTGTTAAAAATTGACAAAACATTCTCCACCCTGTAATCCTTCCCTTTACCCTATAAATTTCAAATCTAAATAAACTGTTAAACAAACTTGAAAAGAAATATGAGAACCACATCACAATTTGTTTATCACAGAGTAAAGAAAGTAACAAAACAGCCAAAACAAATCTAGACACGGGTAAGGTCCATATTACTTACACTAAAAACAAATATCTGTTTAGAACGGCAAATATCCCTTTTTTGCTAATTATGTGCAAATGATATAAAATATTTTAAATGGTGATACTGAAAATTTTAAAAGAATTTACAAACTGAAGAACGATAAAAGTCCAGGACCAGATAATAGGTACATGAAGCAATGCAACAAATATATCAAAAGTATTGATTATGCAAAAGCATTCGACGCTATCTCGCTTGAAAGCATTTGGAACATCCTAGAAAACTTTGAATTCCCGCAAATATACTTGAAAATAATTAAAAATACTTATGAAAACTACAAAAGTATATTTGTAAAACCGTCTAGTTATGTTGAGAATATAGAGACAACAATTGTATTTTTTATTTTATTTTATTTTTGTATGTATGCAAGTACAAAAAAAGGTTAAATGAAGTTAAGTTTTGAAGACAGTATACTCGTAGTTTGCTTAAACTGTAATGGCAAATTTACTATTTTTTGCATAAAAATTAACATGTACCTAATGAAAAATTGCTAAAGTTATCAATTCAGACCAAACTATTTTTTAGGTTTATGTTTATTTTGTTCAATATAAATTCGTTATAAATTTTAGAATTACAAGTACCAATATTAATATAATCTAATATTTTTTTTATAACTCAAATTTTTCTCTCATTCTATTCAAAATATTTAAACCACCTCCTACGAGAGCCTTACACATTATACATACATATAACACATACAAATTCATAGGTCAAAACAAATTCTGCGACAAGTGACATTTGTTTATCACAGAGTAAAGAAATCATTGTCTCTATGCTCTAGGATGCTTTGCGATGGCGCTCCCTGTCACAGTTGTTTTAACAAACGGATTATTGTAGCAACAACAGATATAAATATATATTTTTCCTACACTTTCTCTTTTGAAAAAACTCTATGTATCTAAATTTCAAACATACAGACAGAATCTAAAATGGGTTCGCAGCAATATATTCTCATCTAAAATTATGTTTGGTATATCACCATTGTTCTTTTACCACAATATAGTATGTTTTGATGAAATAAAATTTATCAAAAATTTTAACACAAAAAAAAAAAATACAGAATAACTTAATTAAAAAAAAAAAAATGAAAACTCTTTATCTTTCCAATGCATTTATAATTTTTAACTGATGAAAAATATTTTTATGAAATATAAAACTATTCATATGTAAAAAAAAAAAAAGATTACACATAAAAAAGTTCACTTACTTTAACGTAACTCGAAAAAAAAAAAGTCATCTCTTGTTTTCAGAAAACTTAGATACTGACAACAATATATAAATTTATAAAACTGTTTCACGAGTTGAAAAAAAATGTATGTCACTAATCAAAATACAAAAAATAATATGTTCGCGCAATTCTCTTTTCTGGTATTTCAAAATGAGTGAATTTCTTGTTTGATGTGTGTATTTTTTTTTAATTTAGAATAGTTTTATAAATTTATATACACTTTTATCTATTGTTTTCATTTTTTATTTTTGTCTAGTGATAATTTCCTTTCAACTCGAGAAATATTTTTATAAATTTATATATTGTTGTAGATTCATTAAATATACTTTCAAAACATTCAATTAATTTTTCAGATTTTTTTATACTCATATTTACTAAAGATATCAATAAAACACAATATATAGTTAAAACTATAATTATATTTCGAATATATGTATTTGTTTCGAGCAAACTTTCGCTGCACAGGTTTTTTTTTTTTTTTATTATTGATAAATCATTAACAACTTGCCGCTTCCAGTGAGGCGACACTTGACTCCAAAAGTTTTAATAAAACTTATAATAACATGCATTAAATATGAATTTACAATATGAAAAATCTTGTTTACCAATATTATATTACATTATTAATATTATCCAATATTAAATCGCAGTTGCTCCGTTTGCTTTCGCTGCAATCCGAAGTGCTTTTTCTCCAAAAGCTAGCAGGTGAGAACGGCAGCTGTCATGTCCAATCGCTATGCGAAGACTCTCTTTAGTCAGTTGGAAGCCCAACCTGAATTCACAGTCCATGCGATGTTCGCTGCACAGGTTTATGAAGTGTGTAAGTATCTTATGACTGCCACCATTTTCTAACATCTTTTTTAGACATTTTTACTTCTCAATCTAGTTTTAATTAACGATGTGGTGATTAAATGAAAACAGTTGGTAGATTGTACTTTAAATATTTCTATGAAATTGCAACATCGGTAAAAGTTGACATTTAATGAGTAATTGCACTCATTAACTTCTTGTTCATAACGATAACTTATCTACCTCAAATATCTACTGAATGATTCATTCTTGTTAAAAACATTTTACGAAATACACGTCACAATGTTTTATTTTATTCATCCTTTTACCATAATTGCAGATATTTAAAGAATCATCAAATTTGTATCAGTCACAAACAATGCATCAACGCTTAAAGACCCATAAAGAGCTACTAAATGCATTACATACACTTAAACCTAAATATAGAAAAGCTTTATTGAAATCTTGTGACGAAGAAGAAATACATTGCATTTGTGAATGTATTCATAACGTTTTACAAGGTAAAGTTCCAATAGAAGATAGGAACAAGAAAAAGTTACAAAAATATAAAAAAATACTACGCAACTTGGTTCGTAAAGGAAAAAATAAAATAAGAAAAAATATACTAATACAAAAGGGAGGAGCATTTTTACCTTTAATATTGGGATCTATTTTAAGTGAACTAGTTTCATCTTCAGTTTAAGATGGAAAATGCTAAGAAAATGTTGTTAGTCGAACCAAGTGTCATAGAAAAATTTAAACAACAAACTAATGTTGAAAATCCTATGTCTCGATTAGATGCAGAAATGCAAAAGATCTTAAAAAGTAACATTGAAGATACTAAAAAGTGTATTTTATATCTACAAATTTTACGAAGATACCTACATTTTACCCATGAGGATCGTCAACCTATTAAATTACCGATTATAACTGAAAGCATTAATAATATGGAATATGAAAATAGTAAAACGAAAAATGAAAACTTAGGTTTGACTGAAATACCATCACATGAAGTAAAAGAACAAAATATATTAAATAATAATCGGACACGTTACACTTCAACTGAAATATTAAGTTTAATACCTAAGTCATATTTGAAAAAGGGTGAGTTGTTACTGAACTTGATCTCTTTGAGTAAAAATACAATTGACTGGGATGATGAAGGTACAGTTATAATAAATAATGAAAAAGTTTCTGGAAGTAATATTGTTGATCTAATAAATGACTCCCTGAGATCACTTAAAAGAAGTGATCCTATAGGTTGGGAAAAATTTGCAGAAGCTTTAAATTCAATTAAAATACCGTTGTCTTACATCGGTAATCCTAAAAGATCTGAGTTTATTCATCAACTTCAATTGAATAAGCTTGAAGGTAACTATAAATCAAATCAAGACACCTTATTCACACCTAATTCTAGTGGTGATAAGCATATGACAAAGATTAAGAAGAAAATAGATTGGGAAAAATGGACTCCTTATTAGAAATAAACAATATAATATTATGATTCAAAACATCCTACTGGATTCAGTAGCAAAGAGAAATTTTCAAATACTATGAGAAGTAAAAATGTCTAAAAAAGATGTTAGAAAATGGTGGCAGTCATAAGATACTTACACACTTCATAAACCTGTGCAGCGAACATCGCATGGACTGTGAATTCAGGTTGGGCTTCCAACTGACTAAAGAGAGTCTTCGCATAGCGATTGGACATGACAGCTGCCGTTCTCACCTGCTAGCTTTTGGAGAAAAAGCACTTCGGATTGCAGCGAAAGCAAACGGAGCAACTGCGATTTAATATTGGATAATATTAATAATGTAATATAATATTGGTAAACAAGATTTTTCATATTGTAAATTCATATTTAATGCATGTTATTATAAGTTTAATTAAAACTTTTGGAGTCAAGTGTCGCCTCACTGGAAGCGGCAAGTTGTTAATGATTTATCAATAATAATAAAAAAAAAAAACCTGTGCAGCGAAAGTTTGCTCGAAGCAAATACATATATTCGAAATATAATTATAGTTTTAACTATATATTGTGTTTTATTGATATCTTTAGTAAATATGAGTATAAAAAAAATCTGAAAAATTAATTGAATGTTTTGAAAGTATATTTAATGAATCTACAACAATATATAAATTTATAAAAATATTTCTCGAGTTGAAAGGAAATTATCACTAGACAAAAATAAAAAATGAAAACAATAGATAAAAGTGTATATAAATTTATAAAACTATTCTAAATTAAAAAAAAATACACACATCAAACAAGAAATTCACTCATTTTGAAATACCAGAAAAGAGAATTGCGCGAACATATTATTTTTTGTATTTTGATTAGTGACATACATTTTTTTTCAACTCGTGAAACAGTTTTATAAATTTATATATTGTTGTCAGTATCTAAGTTTTCTGAAAACAAGAGATGACTTTTTTTTTTTCGAGTTACGTTAAAGTAAGTGAACTTTTTTATGTGTAATCTTTTTTTTTTTACATATGAATAGTTTTATATTTCATAAAAATATTTTTCATCAGTTAAAAATTATAAATGCATTGGAAAGATAAAGAGTTTTCATTTTTTTTTTTTTAATTAAGTTATTCTGTATTTTTTTTTTTTGTGTTAAAATTTTTGATAAATTTTATTTCATCAAAACATACTATATTGTGGTAAAAGAACAATGGTGATATACCAAACATAATTTTAGATGAGAATATATTGCTGCGAACCCATTTTAGATTCTGTCTGTATGTTTGAAATTTAGATACATAGAGTTTTTTCAAAAGAGAAAGTGTAGGAAAAATATATATTTATATCTGTTGTTGCTACAATAATCCGTTTGTTAAAACAACTGTGACAGGGAGCGCCATCGCAAAGCATCCTAGAGCATAGAGACAATGATTTCTTTACTCTGTGATAAACAAATGTCACTTGTCGCAGAATTTGTTTTGACCTATGAATTTGTATGTGTTATATGTATGTATAATGTGTAAGGCTCTCGTAGGAGGTGGTTTAAATATTTTGAATAGAATGAGAGAAAAATTTGAGTTATAAAAAAAATATTAGATTATATTAATATTGGTACTTGTAATTCTAAAATTTATAACGAATTTATATTGAACAAAATAAACATAAACCTAAAAAATAGTTTGGTCTGAATTGATAACTTTAGCAATTTTTCATTAGGTACATGTTAATTTTTATGCAAAAAATAGTAAATTTGCCATTACAGTTTAAGCAAACTACGAGTATACTGTCTTCAAAACTTAACTTCATTTAACCTTTTTTTGTACTTGCATACATACAAAAATAAAATAAAATAAAAAATACAATTGTTGTCTCTATATTCTCAACATAACTAGACGGTTTTACAAATATACTTTTGTAGTTTTCATAAGTATTTTTAATTATTTTCAAGTATATTTGCGGGAATTCAAAGTTTTCTAGGATGTTCCAAATGCTTTCAAGCGAGATAGCGTCGAATGCTTTTGCATAATCAATACTTTTGATATATTTGTTGCATTGCTTCATGTACCTATTATCTGGTCCTGGACTTTTATCGTTCTTCAGTTTGTAAATTCTTTTAAAATTTTCAGTATCACCATTTAAAATATTTTATATCATTTGCACATAATTAGCAAAAAAGGGATATTTGCCGTTCTAAACAGATATTTGTTTTTAGTGTAAGTAATATGGACCTTACCCGTGTCTAGATTTGTTTTGGCTGTTTTGTTACTTTCTTTACTCTGTGATAAACAAATTGTGATGTGGTTCTCATATTTCTTTTCAAGTTTGTTTAACAGTTTATTTAGATTTGAAATTTATAGGGTAAAGGGAAGGATTACAGGGTGGAGAATGTTTTGTCAATTTTTAACAACATAGGCATTGTTTTTGATTTTTTGATTTTTACAGTGTATTACTACGTTATCGCAAGGTAGTACGTTGATAGATCTTTATTGTTTTTTATTATGGTAAAGGTGGACACGCTCTAGTCAATTGTCAAATGGGTAGGTATCTTGTTGTAATACTATGATATTTATGTTATTTTGTTTTTGTTTGGGGTTAGTGTCTCTTTCGTATTAACCCACTTGTGGTCGGTGGTCGACACATGCGGTCGCTTGGTGATATTTTTTGTAACCCATGCTGAGTGAGCAGTGCGCAGCACAAGAAGTGAGTAGCAATGATTTGTAGGGAGCGGCAGCCACCAGCGTTACCGTGTGCAGGGTGTTCAAAGGCATTTTTGTAATTTTGTATGAACAAAGATGACATAGTCCGTATGCGGCGGCCGATGACGCTTAGACTTTCCCAAAGAGCAATCGTCGGTAAATAAATATAGCGTGCTGTTGGCAGCGATGAATCCGGCAGAATATGATCTGTAAGAAAGTTCCTTTGAACGCACCCTGCACTCGTTTAAGGTGATTAGTAATGAGCCTGTCATTAGCGGTGTTCGAGCCTCGAGCTCACGTCGATTGTCCATGAGGTGAGGTGATTAGCGTTCGATTAATTAAGCGATTAGTTAACGAACTAGGACGTTTGCTTCAAAAAAGCTATCTCTGAAACTACGATAGATACGACTCCGGGAGTGCTCGCAAACGATTCAAATGGGGGGCTAAACCTTTTTTTTTTTTTTTTTTTTTTTTTAGTTTTGGTAAGTTAGCCAAGCACGAAGCGACGGGGGGAGCGCCGGCGGTGGGGGGTTGGAGGGTGGGCCAGTGGGGCAGAACCGGCGAAACACATACTACTCAGAGGTGACCCCCGTGCCTGGGAAAAAGCGACGCCGACGTCCTGTTTTCCCATTTTATTTCATCTCAGGCAGTGAGACATTGTGATTTTATTTCACCACGAGCAGCGAGACTTCGTGCCGAATTTAACCCCATGATTCTTATGACTTTTATGTTTCAGAATTCAGAGACAACGCAGGGACTCAGATACACCTAAAATCTGTGGATACACCATACTTAAGTAGCTGATAAATTTTCCATCCGTAAAATATAATGGCCCAAAACTTTGCTGGATTGGACAAGTCAAAGAAAACGAAAAAGAGAGAGAGAGAAGTAAAAGAGAGTTTGAGTAAACTCTCTCGTTTAAAGTCAAGTCAAACCCGGCTGTTTGCACTAACTTTGACAGAATCACAGAAACATATGATGGATGGATCTTTGTAACTCTTTCACGCCACAACTACTGAACCGATTTGGCTGAAATTTGGAACATAGGTAGCTTATAATCCGCATAAACACATAGGTTACTATTGTGAAATCATAAATTAACGTTTTCCAGAAGATAAATCCAGGACCTTCCAATCAGATTCAGCAACTGCGTCACAGGTCAGATTAAATAGTTATTTGTTATGCAAAGGATTTTCATACTACTTTGTCTCCCTTGGGAAAAATGAAAGTGCTTTTGCGACCTAGGGAATATAATAGCATTTCCCGCCCGCATTTCGGGCATTAAAAACGCTTTTCCGAGCGGGTGGGATGAAAACATATTTCCATAAAATGAAACATCCTGTATATAGTTATAGGTACGTAATATGTGTTAATGCAGCTCATAGTGGCCTCAAATCTATTATCAGTGCTTCATTGATCGGCGCTAAATGTCACGCCAAAATAACTTCTATATATAGAATACTAAATGGGATGGAGACGTTGCCAAAATGTTGTGTCATCAAAAATAAATGGATCCGTCCAGCCACCGTTCATAACTTTTATACAGGGTTTGCTGTGAGGTATTTATTATTCTAGTGAAGAAAGGTATCAAAACAACATACTTATTTACATACTTTTGTGTAACATAATTTGAATTAAGATTGGCTATAAGTAGTAGTAAGTAGTTTGTTATGTGCCTTAAAAATACATATTAAAATTACACTGTTCGATCTGGTTCTTCCCTCTCCATTTTACCACCGCACCGCCAGACACCGGGTGGGCTTTCATCCCTATGTCGTCGATATACCACCAGTGCGTACAAAGCGGTTTGCTTCGTCCTTTCTCATACGCATGGCGAGGGTTTGGAAATTGGAATGGTCTCCCGAAATCTGTTTCCGGTATCGCACAACCCGGGTACCTTTAAGAAAAGAGTGAATAGGCATCTTCTAGGTAAGCACGCTCCATCTTTGACCACATCGTCACTTTCCAGCAGGTGAGATTGTGGTCAAGCGTAAGCATATATTGATTAAAAAAAAACACTGATAGCTAAAGGAAGTAATTAATAGTTAAAATCACGAGTTATATCGCCACACACACATACAATTTAAAATACTGATTTACTCATATACAGTAAAATATTTTAATAATAGTGCAAGTTTTACAAAACAATAAAACTTGTATTATTAACAGAAATAATGCAGAACATCTGTGAGAGTGCGTGGTACTTCCCTTATATATATATCCACCAATCACAGCTTCCTGTCTCCGAGCTGTCACGTAATCCACCAATCAGAGCCGAGCTGCGTTTTGTTTATCGCGTGGTCACCGGTAGGGGGCTCTTGTGGCGCTTCCTCATACGAGTCTCTCACCAGGAGGCCTTATTGGGATGTTCTGCATTATTTCTGTTAATAATACAAGTTTTATTGTTTTGTAAAACTTGCACTATTATTAAGCATGTAATAATGCAGAACATCTGTGAGAGACCTGTTTATTAACTCCTGGTGACCACCAAACGACGCTATGTGAAGCTTCAGAGGATTGCTTTATACCGTTAGTTAGTTTCTTCTTATACTTAATCCAATTGCCAATAATTGTTCCAGATGTTACATGTGTTTATCCATTAAATAAATAATTAATCAGAACTCCGACAGTGTGTGTTATCCGACTGTGTGCACTCTAATAGTTAAAATACCTATAAACAGGAGTACAGGACAAATATTTTAGTAAAGACGTAGTAGTAATATTCTATAACCTAGTCTAATGTTGCAGTATCGGTTTTCGATCTGAACTCAGGGTTGAATAAGACATGGGCATTACTCGTACCTACATTCAAGTATTGACCTAATGGTAAGGTTGAAAAAGCATGACACCATAAACGCGCCAGTTTGATATTATGTTTTCATTAATATGTTTCCTTTGCACTATTAACCCGTCCTATCTGAACTGGTTCATGACTGTTCCAGAACCCTGATTCTCACCAGTTTGCACAACACCCTTCTGTGGATCTCTATCCCTGGCAGGCAGAATGCTCTGTTCTGCATCGGTGCCACAAACAGGAACGTTCTCGGTGCCAAGTTTAAATGATGTATCAAGTAAACCAAAGGTGTAGGGTCAACTTTAAAAACCTTAATAAAATTATAGCTTAAAAGCAAAAACTGTGTGCAAGTACCATAAACTGTATACAATATGCAATGAACATTAATTTCAAATTATTTATATGTAATATATAGCATGAAACAGATCTTATTTACAATATCTATTTATCTATTAACTTTTGACGTTGACCGAACGTGGCGTATCAAGCTAGGTGGCAATTACTGACATGGCTAAAACATCGAGGATAGATGATAATTTCCCGCCCGGCTGCCGGCGGCGCGGCGACGCAATGTTAATTGCTGACAAAATCCTCACAACTTTTTTGCTTAGAGGCAACCAGGACGATATTTGATGTTCTAAATCTCTTAAATATTTGCTTGAGCATAAAGTCTGTTTCAGGTGCCACTCCGATGCCGAGAATAATCCGTCGGCGTTGTTATAGAAATCTATCGGTAGATACTCGGTAGTGCTTGACGTGTTCCACTCGTCCAAGATCCTCCTTAGCAGTTATGTTAGATTGAGAAGGGCTACCCACCGAATCACAACTTCCTTGCTTTTTAACAGGATACTACCGCCCCATTATTATATCTAACTGTGATTATAAGATGTTGGCCTAGTAATTGATGTCTGTTGTCACTTTACCGGATTTGGCGTTCTTTATTTTGAGGCCTAAAAATTGGAGCGAGTCTTGAACTCTTGAACGGTAACTATTATAGGCGACAAAAGCGCCGCTGCGCCATCCAAGTCTATTCCAATGTGTAGCTCCATCCCTAGAGGTCCACAAGTCACAATCATACTGCACTCTCCGACGGAGCAAAGTTTAACCGGGTACGAGCATGGCGACCATAGTCCATAAGTGTGACCCTCAGAATATAAGGAAGCTGACGAAAATCATCATAATAATCTCCATAATGACCTCGTTGTCTGTCAGAGAAAGTTTTTACTTCGTCAGAGCTTAACCCACTGGATGCTTTTCTCAGGTAAGCAGTTGAAAACGTTGTTTGAGTTCCACATTATTCCTAAATACTCAATGTCCGCTTTGCCGGTGACTAGGTTTGTATTTTTCATAGTCCATCCCAATAGTTCCAGCATCTGTAGTGATCTGTAGTGTATACTGACGTTAACTCTTCGATTTATTGACAAAAAAGAATTCGTCGAAATTCTCTATGGTCTCAACTTTTTGTTCCATAGAATGATTATAAGAATTGTCGATGACACTCCTTGATGCTCGGATGAAAGGTCCAGTCGTACTGTCATCTCGTGACCGTTCCGACGTTTTAATTTGAAAATAGGTTTGTCTGAACCATCGCCCTTCTGGGTGAGAAACATTGTTGAGATAAAACTAGAATCCAACTTGTTCTGATGTGGGGCTTTCAGCACGTTCTTTTCATTTCAAGGCTTCGAAGACTTGATAGGACAAGACTAGGTTTGGGGGTAAATGGCAGTCGGATTGCCGTGTGTCGAGAAGGGCCTTCGGAGCCCAAACCAACTGCCACTGCCTTCGATACGCTCAAAGGCAGCCCCCTAACAACTCGGGTTAGGATGATCGCTATCGCGGAGTCCTTGGTCAAGCTGTATCCTGCTAGGCATAAGAGGGGATTTGAGGGTAAATGGCAGCCGGATTCCCGTATGCCGAGAAGGGCCTTCGAAGCCCAAACCAACTGCCACTGCCTCCGATACGCACGGAGGAAGCCCTCATAAAACTCGGGTAGGTATGGCCGCGAGTCATTTGTGAAGTCGTTTCTTGTGTTTTGCTCTATTTTGATGATTTTGATGTTCTACCCCACTCGCCAAAGAAAAACCAAGGCCAGCCGCCAGATACAGTTGTCCATTCCACCCGTGTGCTGTGTGAACATACAATAGCGGGCTGCAGGTAAAATTCGCCGATAACCTGCTGAAGAGCTATAGCTGCGTTGAGCGCAGTGTCAGGTGCCGCAGACTAATCGACAAACAACTGTAGTCCCATTCCTCGACGAACTATCTAGGATCATAATTAACTTTGAGTTCAACAGAAATCTGCGTACCGGCTATCCTTCTACACACGATCGCCAAATTGTAATAATACTGCTGTGCTATTCTTGAAAATGTTCATCCCTGAAACAGCTGTCAGAAACTTGCCATACCGAAGATGACATGCAAAATTGAAATACTATTACACCATTATGATACTATTATTACATTATGTCGAATTCTCAATTCATAGATGCATAGTTTACTCTCGTCACTGTCTTGATCGATGTTGCTCGGACTCGCAGTAGGTATTTGCGGCGGCACGTGGCGCGTCGCATAGGCATGCGTAAAAAAGTAAGTATTTACGCCCTTCACGGGTAAACTTGAGGGTAGTATGAGCACTGTCATCGCTGCATCTGCATAAGCAGCGGCATGGGGCGCGTCGCATAGGCATGGGTAGAAAAGTGGGTATTTCCGCCCGCAGTGGTTTAATTCGAGGGTAGTATGAGCACCGCCATCGCTGCATCTGCATCTGCATAAGCGGCGGCATGTGGCGCGTCGCATAGGCAAGCGTAGAAAAGTAGGTATTTCCGCCCGCAGAGGTTTCAACTTAAGGGTAGTATGAGCAGTCATCGGCGCATCTGCAAAAAGCGGCGGCACGGGGCGCGTCGCATATGCATGCGAAGAAAAGTAGGTATTTCCGCCCGCAGTAGTTTGACTTTAGGGTAGTCCTATGAGCACCGTCGTCGGCGCATCTGCATAAGCGACGGCACGGGGCACGTAGCAACGGCATCCACAGAAAAGCAGGTATTTATTTATACGTCCAAAATGCAAAATCGGCAGCACGGGGCGCATAGTAGTAGGTATATATTATTATGAGTACCATCATCGATGCAGCTACATAAGTATGGTTTTGAAATACCTGTCAGTATTTTACCTATAGTAAGCGAATAAACTGAACAATGCGCATTTTCGGGTGTAAACTGAAATGCAGTATGAGGCCCGGGCGCTGCACGCAAGGCGAGGTGCAAAGGTACCTGCGCTGACAGCCGCCATTTTGTGACAACTCTAAATTGCTGCTTACTAGGTATATTACACTATGGTAATAAAAAACTTTGGAGGACTCACCAAAATTTCTTCTTAAATACCTTACTTGGCTTTGAACCGCTTTCATCACCTTATCCAGAATCCGAGTAGTCGTCAGATTTGTTCAGACAACGCCGCGTATGCACCAGTCGCGACGCTATCTTCGGTGAAGACGGCGGCGGTAACGTTGTTTTTAACGTTATTCACTTCCATAATAATTTAATTTCTAACAGAAAATCACTATAACCGAAAACAACCTCACTTACAAATTGTGAGAACGTGTTTTCGCACTGGGAAGTAACGACGCTATGAGGAAGCGCCACAAGAGCCCCCTACCGGTGACCACGCGATAAACAAAACGCAGCTCGGCTCTGATTGGTGGATTACGTGACAGCTCGGAGACAGGAAGCTGTGATTGGTGGATATATATATAAGGGAAGTACCACGCACTCTCACAGATGTTCTGCATTATTACATGCTTAATAATAATACATTTGCAAACGTCAAAACGACAAAAAACAACCAAGATGCACAATTTTTCTAAAATACTGTAATAAGACATACCTATACATTATTATAGAACACCCTATATGCCACATTCGCTAAGTGTATTTAATGCACAATAAAACGAGATCAAAGTGTTTGTCTACAGAGTGACACTCCAAAGAGATGAGTTCAGTCTTGAGTTACCTACTCTTAAGTGGCTTTATATTGAGTCAATTCTGAGTTCTGACAGATGATTTACTGATCCGTACAAACCTATTAATATCCTTCCGACCGCTCCGGCCACTGTGGTCAACCTCTGCAGAGATTTTCAATCTACGAGGGGGATAATTATAGTGTTAAGTGTATAAGTTGCATAAATATAGGTGCACTCTCTATTCACTCACTCTTTTAAACAGATGGGTTGGCAGTTCAGATGCAGATTAACGTGCTCTTTAAGGCGAAATCAACGACTCTGCCCACGAAATTTAAAATTTTCATGGTTTTTTGCAATTTGTACGTTAATTACACATCAGAGGTTTATGGCAGTCAATTTGCGATAATGGCAGTATCATCTTTACATTATTATACTAAACATTTGCATAAAAATGTGTATCCTAGGAAATTAGTTCGAGTATCGAGTTTTATGTGAGTAATCGAACTAATTTCTTTAACTCGACACTTTCAAGCAGAGATTTTTATATAAACACGTGAGGATGATATTGGGATTCCCGCAATTTGACTGCCATAAGCCTATTATGTCCGAAAAAACACAAAATGTCCAGTGGTCATTTTAAAAATTTATGACGACATTTCTAGCGCATTTTGGCCTGGGTAGTTATTCATTATACTATTTTCCGGGTTTGACTTCTTGCACGAGTATTACCACATATAATACCACAGTTAATTTAAAAAGTACAAAATTAGCTGTGGTATTCTCTGGTGTCGTGTGAGTCTTCGACCGCGACTGGTTACAGACTCTGCCAGCAAAATCTGCCGCCAATGGATTTTACGTTTCGATGCGATTCTGTGTAGCAAGAGTGATTAATAAGGTAGTTATACCATTTCCAAGTTGTGACTTTTAAGTGAAGCAAGTGACATTCCTTAAAAATTGGGGAGGTTGGGAGGAAGGGATCTCCCTTAAAAATTAATTATTTTGGTTACGCTACAAAACCCTAAAAAAGAGAAAAATATTAAAAAAAATATATACACCGTCCAAATGGTCACTCATTGGCATTTCTTGTAGATTAGTTAAACTTAACTATTTCCATTTTTGGATTTGTTTTGGGAACTAAGGGCTTGGGGGCTTGGTTCCTAAACATTTAGGAATAATTCCGGAAGTTTCAAAAAATATCACAAAAAATATTTACCATCCTAAACTAGCTAAATCCATATCCATTCATCCATAAAGTAAATAACTCAGGCAATTAAAATTGTCACTATTATTCAAGTAGGTTTAAATATGGCGACGTGTAAAACTTTAATAATGTATGAGGGTAGTTAGAGATATTCCTTAATCCGTCAAACAACATATTAACCGGACGAACAAAAAACTTCGTTAGTGATACAATAACACCGATGTAGGGTGACCAAGAAAAGCCGACTTAGAAATGTGTAAGCTTATATCAAGAAAGAGTTTGTGCTGAGTTTTTAAGTTCTTAACTTTTGGAGACGTATTTATCCAGCTCAAAACTGCTAACGCATGTAAATCCCAAAGTTAAAAAATACATCCAGTATGATCTTAGGCTACTCTATTTTAACGAAGCACTCAGATGCTAAAGTAGCAAACTATGCGATTTCATATATTGCATAAATAATAGCTACAGTTCTCTCTCTCTTTCTCTCTCTCAACACGTTTTGACGTCCCACTGCTGGGCACGGGTCTCCTCTCAGGCCAGTTATGGGTTTGGCCATATCCCACCACGCTAGTCAAGTGAGGGTTGGCGAGCTTCACACACCTTCAGGAACTCTCAGGCATGCAGGTTTTCCTTCACCGCTAAGCAAGTAATATTTATGCCCGTTTTCACCAACACTTCAAGAAACGCCTAAGCAGATAGGTGAGATAGGGTAATTAAAACAGGAATGTCCTAATCTCATCCACAGCGTTGTCACATTATTTGTGCCGGTAGCCCTTACATTATTATAATAGGACATAAATCAAAGGAGGGATTTATTTTCGTCGGAGTCGCCTTTTTAAAATTAAAACGTCGTCTTTATAAAGTCCCTTTCACAGTATCAACATTTAATTTATCTATCTCAAAACATCTGAATTAGTTGTCATGTATTTTATAAAACTTTTATCTATTGGTTCAAAAGTCAATATATAAATCAAACATAGGCAATGTAAAACCGTTCTAAATTGAGAACCGATTCTTTTTTCGGTTCTCATTTATTAAAAACCCGGTTTTTGGGTACACGGGTTCTTTAATTTTTTACACTTTTAAATTATTTTATATAAGCATCCCACTACAAATGAATACTATAAATATAGGTACATAAAATCCGTTTTTGGAGTCTCGTACACAATAACAGATAATCTGAACTGCACGATAACTTAACATTCCTTCAGTCAACTATTCACTACTAGGTAACTAACGGGTTTAGAAAACAGCTAAATATTTGTGACCAGTGTGCTGAAATGCTCGTTTTCAGAGCAAGGAAGGGTCCAGAGATGGCTCAGCTAGTACGAGAAATCTAAAGCATCATGCTAACACTTCATAGAACAATAATTTGTATTGCATTAACAGCTAAGCAGTTGTAAAACATGAAAACCCGAAAAACCGGATCCGTGTAGGAATAACCGGGTCTAAAGATACGTTTAAAAAGCGCCGAAAACCCGGTTTTTCGGATATCTGGCAACCCGGGTTACATTTATAGATACTCAGTGCCGATCGTGTTTCCTTTTGTAATGTAGGTACGAGTATACTGTACCTACAATACTAACAAAAGTGTTCGTAATAAATTGAAATTGTTTTTAGTGCCTTAAATGAAGACCATATTGGTCTTAGCTAAAGTTTATAGAGGACTAGACCATATCTACTCATTCTAAGAGGAGTTTTGGGCCGTAAAAAGGTATTTAAAAATAGCAAATTTGAGATGAAAATTTAAGGGCTCTCATTTTTTTAAGTTTATAAAATTAAGGTCGTAACTCGAAACGAGCTAATTAATTAATTGATAAAAATTAAAAAAAAAGACACCATTGCTTCCTAATAAAATGTTCAATGGGCTGTATTATTAAAGATTTAAACATCATTAAAAACACCCAAAAAAGATCTATTCATTTTTTCCTTCTAACCCGAGTCACAAAGAATGGGATTTTTCGAGTTAAGATGGAACACAAGACCGATATAAATCCTATCGAACAAAAACCGAAGAGCAAACAAGAGCCGGATAGGTGCCCCGTCGAGATCTCGCTTAATGTGACCAACTATCTAGGAAATATACGGAAGTCCTAGAAATGAGTGGTAAAATTGACACAAGGGGGTTAAAGCACTAAAAATGAAGAACCTACAGTTGAATTGTGGCATAAGTTTTGGATGATTTATTAAAAGTAAATCAGGTGGCGAAAACACTACAAAAAAAAAAATTTTTCATATCTTAATAATGAATGCACGATCGGAACTGATAGGAAACCTCAGAATATGGGCATCCGAACGATGAAATGAAATGAAATGAAATTCTTTATTTCACATAGGCTTAGATATAAGCTCTCATGAAATGTCGAGACTCTACCGCCAGGTTCGGAAAGCAGGTTTGCACCGAGAAGAACTGGCAAGAAACTCGGTACGATTTACGTAAACCTTTTCTACATAAGCAAACAGTGGCACCATTTGTCAAAATTCTATACGTGGCTGCGAACTACAGCGTGACTTTACTGTTGGTGGCAAAATAACAAAGTTTGGCACCGGTAAGCTGGCGACATTTTTTCGTGCCGTCCGTCCTATTCCAGGGTCTTTTCGTATCGGGCAAAAATTTGCCATCACAACGATTTCCTGAAAAACACATTGGTGTAAAAACCAAATTTTTTTAGAGTCTAGTCGCGGCCGGGCAGAAGCTAGTTTTTTATAGAGTTTCTGAAAATCAACACTGTTGGCGGTTTAAAATAGCGCATAGCTGTCGCGGTTCCATAGAAAATAATATTATAAATAGTTCCTGAAATAAAAAAAGATACGGGTGTCGTGGGACACTCGTAGAAACAAGTTTTGGAATAACACCTAAAAAATGCATTTTATAATTTTCATATTTGGTTTCACAAATCGCTCGATAGATGGCGCTGTCTTCAGTTAGCTCGCGCTAACGAGTTCGTCATACTAATTTCATTTTAGATTTTAGAAAATATTCGTTTTATTCGTGACGGGATTTTTTTTTTTTTATTATAGATAGGCTTGCGCTTGACTACAATCATATCTGATGAACAGGAATGATGAGGTCTAGGATGGAGCGCGCTTGCCTAGAAAATGCCTATTCACTCTTCTCTTGAAGGCACCCAGGTTGTACTTGGCTGGGAACACAGAAGCTGGAAGGGTGTTCCACACCTTAGCGGTACGTATCAGAAACGTGGATGAAAATCGTTTCGTTCGAGCTTGCTGGACATCAACCACATAAGGATGCCACTTCTCCCGGCGTCTTGCGGTTCTATGGTAGAAAGGTGAAGGAGGTACTAGATTGTGGAGTTCTTGAGCACACTCTCCAAAGTATATCCTGTAAAAAACCGCTAAACAGGCAACCTAATATAATTTGCGCGATATCGTCCAAAAAGAAATTTTATTTCAAACAAAAAATCGCGTAGTTAGTTTCCTCGTGCGTGGTCACCCCAGCTGAGCAGTAAGCTTAATGAGGCGGCCCGTTTGATCGGCGATCGCTCCATCCGTCAATTTTTAATGGCGGCATGTTTATTAATTTAAATTACTTAACGTATCCGATGGCCGATGGCCGCCATAATCGACGATTTGGCGGTTATAAAACAGCACTTAATCAAACGTTAGGCCGGCTCCACACGTTGGCCCCAACGCCACTCGTTTAGAAAAAAGCGCGCTCCAACGTTGGGTCCAAGGCTATTTTCTAGATCCACACGTTTGGCGAGTAGCGTTGGGGCCAACGTTGGGGACATTTTTTTTTTTAATTTCTCCTATGTCTTGGAGACGCTAGTGTGCCCCGATGTATATCGGAGGTTTTGCTACTTCTTTCTGCTTTATTATAATTTAGTAAGCTTATTATAATTTTGGTATTTATTTAAGACATTTTTTTAATTGTTCCCAGACTTTATTCAGTTTTCACGTTGGGGCCATTGTGTGGAGCCGGCACTAGGGTTAACGCTACGAGTTTACAGTCCGACAAGGCTCTCTTGGCACTTGAATGACATTGACAGGAGGGCGTTGTTATGGAACACAGGCAGCCAGAAAATGAAATGTCCTCAATTTTACTTCAGTTTTATATTGGTTACATAATACTAAGTAAAAACAACACAACATACGATAGCGATATACCGACAGATCGATGTATCAAACAGTATCACAAGATAGCGGTGATAGTACCAATTTTGGCCACGCGCCAAGATAGCCTTGTCGCACTGTATGCTGATTTCTTTCACTCACTGATGACTCAAATCACTTTCTCTTCCACTTTCGTTGGACCATCGATCCATTTACCTACGGTTGTTTTCAATAACCCATCAATAACCACTAAAATATGCACGATATACATATAAACGAGGTACTAGCCGACTTAATCTTATAACAAGTTGCGTCAATTTTTTTTCTAAAGCAAAAGCAAATGATGAATTTATGAAAATAGCTGGTTAGTTGACATGTTTAGTGATACGCGTGCCTGTTAGATGCAGTTTGACCCAATACTTTGCATTGCAGTATCAATAACTACTCCTTACACTGCGCTCATCGCCCTGATACATCAGTTCTTAGATCCCATTTAGCTCAATTACTCATATAACGTCAGTTTATACTACAGTGCCCCTCAAACCAAAACACAGTCATCATCATCTCAACCCCTTTTTATATCCCACTACTGGGCACGGGTCTCCTCTCAGACTGAGAGGGATTTGGCCATAGCCCTTCACGCTGGCCAAGTGCGGGTTGGCGGGCTTCACACACCTTCGAAAACATTTTTGAGAACTCTCAAGTTTCCTAACGATGTTTTCCTTCACCGCCTAAACATAAGTGATATTTAAAGTTTCCTAAAAACGCACATTACTCGGAAAAGTCAGAGGTCAGAAACACAGAGCCCAGGATTCGAATCCGCGACCTCCTTATGAGAGGCAGAGGTCAGAACCACTGAGCTATCACTGCCTCTACAACTAACACGTTACAACTTCCATCATAATCTCTATGACAACTTCACAGTCTCTATGACAACTTCACAGTACTAGAATAACTGACACAGCGGTGGTACCGACCGGACGGACTCCGCAAGAAGGGTTCTACCACCTATGAGCTTATCAGTATTTTCTTTACATGATTATGTGTATTATATACGTGGGTATGTAACCATTAAGCGTAATTCGGAGTGAAGCGATTTGTGTTTATATTAATTTACATCGAGCCCCGATGGTCGATCGACCGACAGCGACGGAACGACCCATTTATGGTTGTTACTTGTTAGCTAACTGACCAAAACGCAGGGCTCGCACAGCGTGGGCATGTAACTATCGTCAGGGACCTTGATGTCATTGATATCCCACAGCTGGGCAAGAACCTAGTCTCAGTATCCCAACACGTTGGCTAAGCTCATCTGCGTGACTTTCGGAATTTCTCGAATCCCGTGAAGAATTATGGATTTGGAGTCCTACTTATATTATACCTAATCTGTTTGACTGAATAACTCCATGGTGCTATTTGCAGACGACTGTACCGTTATATATACAAATAAATTACCACAAAATCATGAAATGATTATAAATAATAGTTTAATTGACATAATACAATGGCTGACATTTAATAATTTGACATTAAATTTTAATAAAACCAAACTAATGACATTCCAAGATATAAAAAGCAAAAAAGATAGACATAATTTAATTATTGAATATAAAGACAAAAAAATTGACAATATCGAAGTAACAAATTTCTTAGGATTACAAATTGACGCCAACTTAACATGGAAAACCCACATAGAATACGTATGTAAAAAAATCAATCAAGCATCTTATTGTTTGAAAATGCTGACTAAAAAGGTAAACCAAGATGTACTTATGACTGCTTATCATGGTTATGTAGCTTCTACATTAAGATACGGCATAATATTTTGGGGCAACGGTTCAAATGTAAAAAGTGTGTTCTTGGCACAAAAAAGATGTGTGAGAGTAATTTGTAGATTGACACAGAGAGATAGTTGCAAACCATACTTCCAAAAATTACACATATTACCAGTACCTTGTCTTTATATTTATGAGACCATTTTATTTGTAGCTAATAACAAAGATCTGTTTACTGAACTTCAAAACAAAAGACAAAAAAATAAATTTAGATTCCCCGCGCATAAATCTTCGCTTTTTAACAAGAGTTTTTATATTATGGCCATAAAACTTTTTAACAAACTTCCACCTGAAATAAGAGACCTGATGTATAAAATAAAATACTTAAAAAAGAAACTGTACGAATATCTTCTTCAAAATACCTTCTACAGTATAGAGGAATATTTAAGATAATGTAATATTACTCAAATAGTAAAAATGGAATAATTGTAACAGATTGATTGTACCTAATTAATTAATTTTTGTAAATGTGACTCTAGACTATTTTGCATGCCATTAGGCTGAATTTGGAAATACTAACACTATTCAATAAGACCTTTTGTAACTAACCCAAATTCGCAAATAAAGACATTGATTGATTGATTGATTGATTGAATTGCCACACACACATACATACATACATAAAACTTTATAGAATTAAGTGTGACAATTCGAGCAACATCAGAGAATTCGGTTTAGCGGTTTTTGATGAAGGGCTACAAACATACACACACACATACAAATTCTAGCTTTTATAATTTTATTATTGTGTATAATAAAACCAAGCTACAGTTTGGTTGATTTTAGTATTTTTATTAAGTATAAAACTTGTATACACTTTGGCGGTAGGTAAAGGAATGAATCGATTTCAATTAGGTATCGTATCCTAGACATAGATTGGGAAGTCTGCCGTTATGAACATAGACTAAGACAACCTACGTTCACTGCTTACACCACAGATTGAAGTATAAATCTGTGGTTCATACATTTCACTCTATTTCATTCCTTTACTCACAAAACACAGACAAATTAACATTGTAGTATATACTTATCACTATAATTGTATATATTTATCTACACATATATGATGGCATCTAACAGTCGGCCATCCTGACCAAATGAAGTTTGTCCTCAAACTTATTAAACATAACACAATTTTAATTTTCCTAAAATCACATAACTTCAATAGTGCATTTTGTCATATAAATATTTAATTAAAGTAAATACAAATACAATCTACCTTTATTCCAATATATAATAACAAGAAAACAGCAATACATTATAATAAAAATAAAATAAAATTAACTCTTGTAAACACATTAAATACTAACTCAAATCAATTACTCACTTTTACTCGCTCATCTCGAGATCACATCTGCACCGCACCCCTCACCGTACAGTCAAAAGCAGCTCACTCTACTACAAGACTTTACGGCCGTGTACGACTTCCAGATACTAACCAATCATCTGCACCGCACCCCTCACCGTCAAGTCAAGAGCCACTCATCTTTCTACAAGACTTCACGGCCGTGTACGACTTCCAGATACTAACCAATCATCTGCACCGCACCCCTCACCGTCAAGTCAAGAGCCACTCATCTTACTACAAGACTTCACGGCCGTGTACGACTTCCAGATATTAACCAATCATCTGCACCGCACCCCTCACCGTCAAGTCAAGAGCCACTCATCTTGCTACAAGACTTCACGGCCGTGTACGCCTTCCAGATATTAACCAATCATCTGCACCGCACCCCTCACCGTCAAGTCAAGAGCCACTCATCTTGCTACAAGACTTCACGGCCGTGTACGACTTCCAGATATTAACCAATCATCTGCACCGCACCCCTCACCGTCAAGTCAAGAGCCACTCATCTTGCTACAAGACTTCACGGCCGTGTACGACTTCCAGATATTAACCAATCATCTGCACCGCACCCCTCACCGTCAAGTCAAGAGCCACTCATCTTGCTACAAGACTTCACGGCCGTGTACGACTTCCAGATATTAACCAATCATCTGCACCGCACCCCTCATCGCCAAGTCAAGAGCAACTCATCTTACTACAAGACTTCACGACCGTGTACGGCTTCCAGATTATATATATATATATATATTTTTTTTTAAATAAAACATTTCCAATTAACATCAATATCAAACATTGAATGACTAAAAATTAAAATCCGAAAATTAAAAGTCACCATAGACAGAAACAACACATCAAAACCTCTTATGCATTATCATGAAATATAATCATCATTTACCAAATCATTAAAACATCTTATATTATTGCTCAGAATCAGATTACAAATAATTTCAATCCTTTGTCAAAGCTGCTTCATCATCTGACGTATCACTTTGATCACTAGTGATGGTGATCCACGGTTGCATGCGATCAACAGACCAAACGTTTGAATACTTGCCCTTAGTAATATTAGAGCCGGGAATGCTAGAAACCTCGTACCTATCGTTTTCTAAAATGCCAGTTATTCTAAATGGTCCCGTATATTTTGGGAGAAGTTTACGACTTTGACCTTCGTTAGATGGTAAATTCTTTAAAATCTTAACGAGGTCTCCTATTTTATATACTTTAGCTTCTTTTCTATTTCGGTCGAATCTCTGTTTTTGTTTATGTTGATCTCTTTCTATGTACTCATTAATTTCCTGCCTAATTTCCTCATTATTTTTGTCATTTTGCCTAGTTTCAGTCAACGTGTCACCTAACAAGCCTTCACCTTTGCTTAGTGGCCTTTTACAGAAAAGTGCTTCAGCCGGGGTTTTGCCTGTTCCCTTATTGAGGGTATTATTGAGGCCCCATTGTATTTTTCCAACATTTTGGTCCCATTTGTTCTCACCCATTTTATCAGCATAAGTTCGAAGACTATCTAAAACGGTGCGATTATATCGCTCTACCTGGCCATTAGCGCGAGGGGATGAAACGGCATTGAGGATATGTTGGATTTCGAATTCCACACAAAAACGTTTGAACTCCTGTGACGTAAAGCAGGTTCCGCGGTCGGAAATCAATCGACATGGGTTTCCAAAAGTAAAGCAGATGTCTTTGAGGACTCTTATTGCGGGACTAGATTTCGTATTTCGCAGCGGTTTGACTAGACAAAATTTAGTATAAGCGTCCACTATCAATAAAATGTACTGATTACCATGTGAACTTTTTACAAAGGGACCTAAATGGTCTACATGGATAGTGTGGAACGGAACATCGGTTTTGGGTATACTATGTAGGTATCCTTCTTTTGGACCAGCAGGCTCCTTACCAACAGCACAATGCAAACATGATTTTACGTATTTGGTCACAAATTTTTTCATTTTGGAAAACCAAAAATCTTTTTTAATTTTCTCGAGTGTTTTGTCAACTGAAAAATGACCTATGTCATCGTGGTTGCGTTGGCATATTTGCCACCTTGCACTTTTGGGAACTACACATTTCAGATTATCTCCTACCTTCCGATATAACCGGTTATTTTTCACGACGAAATTCTGTTTTATGTCAATCATGTCTTTATATTGCGGGTCTTCGAGCACAGAACGAATGTGACAAATTTTGGGATCAGATAATTGTAAACTGAGCAACCAATCATCCTGAGAAATTTGGAGTATACGGGTCAAATGCTCATTTTTATCATCATCACTGACGCATGGGAGTGGATTTCTACTAAGCGCATCCACATGCTGCATAGCTTGACCGGGTTTATACTCAATTGAACAATCGTACTCTTGTAAAGCTATCCACCAACGCGCTATGCGAGGTATTATATCTCTTTTTGTAAAAGTGGCTCGCAGGGCATTGCAGTCAGTGATGATGGTAAAAGGTTTCCCTAATAGATATACTCTAAATCGATTTAACGAGGTAATCACAGCGAGAGTCTCCAATTCATATGCGTGCAATTTTTCTTCATCTATGCTAGTTTTTCTACTGAAATATGCCACTGGTTTCAAAGGTGAACTGGGCGATTCCTTTTGAAAAAGGATGCCACCCAATCCGACCCTTGAAGCATCACAATGCAGTTCCGTAATGTATTCTGTATTATACAGGGCAAGAATTGGACGTTCAGTTAATTTTTCTTTTAGTGTCAAAAATGCCTCTCGCTGTTTTTGTCCCCATTCCCAAGGGTGGTTTTGCTTAGTAAGGTCAGTCAAAGGCCTAGCTATCGTAGCAAAATGTTCGATGAATTTTCTAAAGTAGCTTGCTAGTCCTATAAAACGTCGAACCTCATGGACGTTCTTTGGTTCTGGGAAAGATGCGACTGCATCAATTTTCTCTTTACCAGGTCTAACACCTTCGCCAGAAATCTCAAATCCTAAATAATTAATAACGGTATCAAAGAAACGACACTTCTTGATGTTTAATGTGAGACCGGCTTCTTTTAATAATTTAAAAGTTTGTTCGAGTTTTATTAAGCACTCGTTGAAATCTTTACCAGAAATAAGAAGATCGTCCATGTAGGCTATAGCACACTTTTCGCGTGACTTCCCGAGCATTTTACTAACGGTCCTTTGAAATACAGCGGGACAATTAGCTAGACCGAATGGGGCCCGTCTGAACTGATAAAGACCATCCGGTGTTACAAATGCGGTTAAATGCTTGCACTCTTCTTTAATAGGTATCTGATAGTACCCACTTGACATGTCGAGACTAATAAAATACGAATTTCCGCTAAGGAGGTCTATCTGATCGTCTATACGGGGTAATGGGTAAAGATCCCTAACGGTTTTTCGATTAAGTGCCCTGTAGTCTACGCACAATCGATAGCCACCTGTCTTTTTGGAAACTAAAAGAATTGGACTAGCGTAAGCAGAATCGGACTCTTCAATTATTTTATTCTCTTCTAATTCTTTTACCATGTCACGCACTACTTCCTTTTCAGTGTGACTTAGCCTGTAAGGGCGATATGCGACAGGGGTATCATCTGTCAATTTGATATCTAGTTCGGAAATGTTTGTACAACCTAATTCGGATAAGTTCTGGGCAAAGCAGTCTCGATATTTATCAACGAGGTTGTAAACCATTTCTTTCTGCTCAGAAGTTAATTCAGGGTTAACAAGTATATCATTATGATCAATAGGTTCCAAAGTATTCGTGGTCAGGCATCGCAGGGGTTCTTCAGAAAAATTTAACAATGAATCATCCCGAAAGATTGGAATAGCTCGAGCAATAACCAAATCTTTAATGAAATACAGCGGTTGAAAATTTTTAGCATCGGCCAAGTTTAATATCAACAACTCGCATTTACCGTTCTTAACCTGATACACACCCTCCTGAATACAATATTCGTGACCGTTTATATTTCTATAAGTATTTGGGACATATATGTCAGTATCTTTGAAATCGGGACAATAACAATCCAATAAATCTACAGTGTTTATTTGTGTATCTGACAAAACAAGAAGTTTAATTTTTGGGTTGTCTAAACAATCTTCGTCAATGTTGGGAAGTTCGGTAATTGCATTTCGTGACAAAATATTAAACGATTTGTCAGTTTTTGTAATAACTAGGTCGGGTAGTTCGGTAAAATTCTGACCGATAAGCAAGGGTACATGTAAATGTCGATTGTCGATTACGTAAGCTGTAATATTTGCTTCGACTGAATCAATGCGCACAGAGAAGTTAACTTTTCCTAGAATTGGAATCACCACATCAGCCACGCCTCGAATAGAAGGTAAACACTCTTTTGACAACTCTAAACAAAGTTTATCTACAGTTTCTTTAGTAATTAGCGAGCAATCACTTCCTAAATCAATATAACACTGGACCAATTGACACCTGTTGACCAGCGCTTGTTTATAATATTTACGATTATTTGAATTTGCACTGTCAACAAACATCACTCGTTTTTCATTATTTTTTGTGTTGTTTTTTATGTAGCAGTCGTTACTACTATGGCCAAACCGGGTACATGTGTCGCATTTAATAATAGGTTTAGTACACTGCTGGACCCTGTGCCCTTTTTCATTGCAATTAAAGCATGTTGCAACAAAGGATGAAGATTGATTACTTTGGGAGTTATTAGTACGACATTGAGCTGCCCGATGACCTGGCTCCGCACATTTGTTACAAATAATGTTTGGGCGGGTTTTGTTTGTGTTTAAATTTCTGGAAGTATCTTTTTGCTCTTTACATACATCTTTTAAAAATTTAAACAAATCTTCCGGTTCGGTAAACCGTCCTGACGATGCACCGGCACGAACAGTTCGATCATCTATGCCATGTATGAGGCAATCTACGGCCCTTTTGCCAGAAATTTCGCAAGCATTTAGCAACATAACTTTTTCGTAATAATATTCATCCAAGTTTTCGCCAAATTTAAGTCGACGTTCGAGCATTTCTGACAAAAGTACTCCGTAGTTCGTCTCCGATGGGAAAGCTTTACGCAAAATAACCTGCCAGTCTTCCCAACTACGTAATACAGACGTCTGGCCTTGATACCATTTTTTGGCATTACCCACAAGTTTAGGTAGTGCATAATGCATAATATGCGCTTCATCCCACCGGTATATTTTTGCACACTCATTAACCTTGGCTAGCCACATATCTATTCGATGATTTTTAATCGACGGATCGAATTCGGGAATCATGTTATTAACGTTTGTATTAATCGACGAGAAAACAGGCTTCACAAAGGATTGCAAAATTTGAGCAAGATCATTAGGATTTAACACAACATTTGGTAAAGTATTAGTATTGCACTGACCTGGTGTCCCGCATTGCGGTACCTCCAATTGATGTCCTGCGAGATGACCCTCGGCGGCTACAGCGGCGGCGGTGAGCGCAACCTCGGGCGTGGCGACAGCGGGCGCCGTGCCTGCAGTTGCTGCAGGCCGACAGTCTAGCGCCTGCGCAGCCATGGCGGTGTCAGCGTGGCACACACCCGACGCGCCTTCGCTGCTCTTCACTGAGGGTAGTTGTATTTCATCTCGTCCGGTCGCAGAACTTCTTGATCGTACTCTTCGTCTTCTTTCGCCTTCAGTACAAGTTCCAACACGTCCGGTCGCAGATACCACGTCGCATAATTCTGGTGTGGCAGCGGTTTGTCTGCTAATGCTGCGCTGGGTACGAGATCGATGATGAGCAGACGAACGATCTCGGCCTTTTCTTGTTAGACTTCGACTCCTCGTGTCATCGGAGCTATAAGATGACTCACTTGTCGTATCATCATGGCGTCGTCTTCTTTTGCCGGAATAATTATCGTAATGTGTACGTTTTGACCGCTTTCGGCGTCCCATTTTAACAAGTTGGAAGTAGGTTACCGCACTTCTGATAATAAAACCAAGCTACAGTTTGGTTGATTTTAGTATTTTTATTAAGTATAAAACTTGTATACACTTTGGCGGTAGGTAAAGGAATGAATCGATTTCAATTAGGTATCGTATCCTAGACATAGATTGGGAAGTCTGCCGTTATGAACATAGACTAAGACAACCTACGTTCACTGCTTACACCACAGATTGAAGTATAAATCTGTGGTTCATACATTTCACTCTATTTCATTCCTTTACTCACAAAACACAGACAAATTAACATTGTAGTATATACTTATCACTATAATTGTATATATTTATCTACACATATATGATGGCATCTAACATGTATTTATTCTAAAACCTTTTCAAGTATTTATTAGGTAGGTAGGTACGTGAACATTACAATTTACAATGAACAACAAATAATAAAAAGTTTCATTGAAGCCACTCCCGTCGCGTGGCAACCCTGCTTAATTTGTGTTCGATCGTTTGTTATTAATCTATTACGACTTGAACCCAAGCTGAAATCAACTCTAATGCAAGACCATAAGTCACAATTTCGTATGTATTACAGAGTTAATAGGAGTTATTGCTGAGTTCTGTTCAATGGCCCATCTATTTGTTTTCGGATTAATAATCATAATCCCTCCGACCGAATTGGTTCTAATTCTACGGTGGCCAATCCTGATAGAGTTTATCCAGCTATGTAGGAGTCTCCTGCATAGCTGGATAAACTCTATCAGGAGATAACATGAGAGTGGACAAGAATGTGTATAGGTACAAAGGCAGGTCCTACGATGTCACTGACTAATTATAGGGTGGGTCCTGAATTATATTTCCGACAGCCCAATTTTTTATACCTACGACTAATTTCTTTAAATAGCTTCTATAGGATGATCCTGTGGAAATTTCGAGAAATCCTGTTCTGTGAAAATGTTTTTGTAAATTATAATTAATAAAAAATTGCGGGCCATAATACACATTACTATTACTAACTTAAAATTTGACTAATTTTTGCTTTAGTTAATAATATTGTAATAATGATTATTTCCATAAATTAAGTAAAAATAAGTAGGTACGTGGTTAAAAATAAATTCGATATTTTTGCCTGTTAAAATTTTCAATTATCCAATGCAATAGGAGAGGATAACACTATACTTACTGAGAGTTGTAGTTACATGTTCACATGTGATTCATGGTACAAGGAAAGAGTTATCTCATCTGGTGAGAGGCTTCGGCCGCGGCTGGTTGCTGTAATGCGGGATGATAATATTATAAGCCTATAGTTTATATCAATCTTTCTCAAATGGGCGATAACGCCCCTTTGTGTGCGTTGGACATCTATAAGGGGGCATTCTATAATTAAAGTTATGAAATTGTGGTTTTTTAGTTTTAGGAGTGTATTAAAAAATTGGTGCGGCGCTGAAAAATAATTGATTTTCAAAGGGGGCGGTAAAGAAATAAGTATGATAATCTCTGTTTAATAGTATGATACATTACTATAGTTTAAATTATAATACATTATGATGGCAAAGGAGAAAGCTCGCCGCCGCGGGGGACAGCAAAAACAACTCCACAGCTCATTAATGGCATGTGCTCTTTGCTCTACAGGATGCTCCAATTTCAGCTATATTTAAGTACCTTAGGATTAACATTTTGTACAAATCCTGGGAGTATTATTTGTATTTCATTTTTATTACGGTCTTAGAGCTTAAAGCTTAGAGTCACTCTGCGGGCAATGGAGAGACAGATTACGAAGAGATACTCCGAGATGAGGAGATCCGTAGACGAACCAGAGTCACCGACATAGCTCAACGTATCGCGAAGTGGCAATGGGCGGGACACATAGCTCGTAGGACCGACGGACGTTGGGGACCCAAAGTGCTGGAATGGCGACCCCGCACGGGAAAGCGCAATGTTTGTAGACCTCCGAAGTCCGAACAGATGGACTGACGACATTAAAAGAGTTGTGGGATGTCACTGAATGCAAGTGGTACAAGACATTGTAGGAGGCCTTTGTCCAGCTGTGGAGATGGAGAAGTTGGCTTCACGCACCTTATAAAACATTATGAAGCACCCTCAAGCATGTAGATTTCTTATTATGTTTTCTTTACAGACAAGCGAATGATATTTTCATTATCTACTGAGTACTTCAGCATGATGCTCAACGTGTGCCTAACCTATCAACGCCTGGGCTATGTTTATGTATGGCCATTGGCCATTATCAATGGCCGAACCACTCTCATCCTGAGAAAAAAGATGATTATTTTATGAAAGAAACTGTTATTAAATTATTAAATATAAAATAAAATCAACAAAACAGATAATAATTAAAATCATCCTGTATTCTCTACAATCCCAAGGGTTCGCAACTTATGAATCAAAATAAACAGCTCATGTACAATTTGCATCCATAGAAAAATCAACTCTAAATTAAACTATCATAAAGTTTATTGTTCTCTGTATAGGGAATTTGTTCTAAAGATGGAATTGAGTGGGTCAATTAGCGTAGCTATAATGGGTGTATAGGATAACATTAGACGCAGACAAACAGACAAACGGTCTGCGGGTAAGTAATTTGATCGCGAAACATATTCATTAGTGCCATCTCGTAAAATATCTAAACAGTTAGGTATGATTAATTAATTTAGTCCCTCTCTGGCGCAGAGACGCGCGCTCGGATTCGAGTGGGAGGTAGCGGGTTCAATTCCCGCTACGGGTCGCTTCGGAAATTTATAATTTCTAAATTAGCTCAAGTCTGGTCTGATGAGAGGCTTCGACCGTGGCTAGATACCACCCTACAAGCAAAGACGCATCGCACCGCCAAGCGATTTTGCGTTCCGGTGCGATGCTGTGTTGGGGTGAGTTTACTTACCACTTCCAAGTTAGTACGATAAGATCTTCGGCTGCATCATCACATACCATCAGGTGAGATCGCAGTCAAGTAACTTGTCCATTGAGAAAAAAAGTATTTAATGTTTAATGTAGTCTGAGAGTTTATATTTAGCTATTTTTCTTTATCGTGTTTTACTACTACTTTACTACTACTATTAACTTTGTCAGGTAATATTTATCAGGATAGAAATTCCACGGGAAAAGACAATTCCCACGGGATTCACACGAGTGGGCGGGCAAAAACTACTTAAAAACAAAAACTTGTTTTCGCAATCGGTGACTTAACACCGTTTAACACTCACTTAAGTTATGTCAGTTCTTGCACTAATATCTGGTTTCCGGCTGCTAAAATTTATTTTTTTTGGACTTTCAAAATATTATTTTGACACGTGCTTCTTGGTCCATATCCTAAGTCTATACATTTTAAGCAATAGGTATACTCGTATCTGTGGTATGGAGATTATGAGATAGCTAAGAGACAATTAACGACTCAGCTATAGCTGGTGCCTATAGGCGCTTACCTATATCCACCTACGGGTTACTATTTCTATTGAATCTTCTGCAGCACCGAGATATTGTATTGTAGTTTGTACCTAGGAACATACGGTCCCAACAATATACCTACATAATACCTAATAATATGGGTGTTCTGAAATCAGAAAAGTTTCATGTAAATTATAATTGTTACTTGTCAGTTTGAAATTTAGAGAAAATGTGAAAATAAACAAATGTTTTCCTTAACTAATACTACTTATAAAATATACCTCCTCATGCTAAAATAATTATTCTATGGCATTATATGTACATTATATCCTACTATGTTCATTATTAGGTATCGACTTATAGACCCTAAGTTACCTAATTAATTTCAGACTCGAGTTTAATATATTTAAGTGATAAATGCAGAAACAATGCAGTTGGAATTGTGCAACTTGACTACCATCAGCCTATTTTCTCTTATTAGCTTAAAAATCGCGAAAAACCACAAAAAATTGAATTTCGCGGGCACACCCGTGGCATGCTCCTTAAAACAGTGAACTTAGGTTCTTGCAAACATTTATGAATCCACCACTTAGTAAGAGTCTCCAGAGAAACACCTCTATTTTTAGCGCCACGTAAGGTGGGGTGGACCATGAAAGGCCACTCTAACAAATGAACAGTTATTATTCGTTTATTTACTGAATAAATGATACGAACAAATAATAAAGTAATACTTTGTTTTATTACGTAACATATAAACCACTTTTTTAAATTTTAGATTTGATCAATATTGATTAAACTTAAGTTTCATTGAACCCTTCCAAATGGCGTTGCTAGGAACAAGGCTCCTTAGAAGGCCATTGTAATAAAGCAGTCATTTAACACTAAAAGTTATTAAATAGCGATTAAATATACAATAAAAAGAATTGGTTAATATGTTACGTAATAAAACAAAGTATTACTTAAATATTTGTTAGTTTCATTTATCCAGTAAATAGATGAATAATAACTATTTATTTGTTAGAGTGGCCTACTATGGTACACCCACCTTAGTTTAACGTGGTCGATTTCCGATATCAATGAAGCGAGGGACCGTACTGCCAAAATAGTGGCGCGAGCGATTCGCCGCCGCGTCTGTGATTTTTAGTTCGATGGATGTTTATGTAGACAGAAGGAATTTGTCATCACATGGCAATAACTACGAAATTTTAATAGTTGGCCTTCGAAGGAGCATGGCCTTTCATGGTCCACCCACCTTATTAACTCTTACTAAGTGCAGTATACACCGAAATCATTAGCTGCCATCATCCGCAGCTATTAATTGCTGGCGGGGTGTCGCGTGTGTCGCGAGTGTCGCTAGAGCGGTGACACAACTCTAATTAGTGTCGCCATCTGCGCCGCGTCACGGGGGACGACACCTTGGATAGTATAATTATCTCAGCTTAAAGGGCTCAAGGCAAAAGCGACTGGCGAGACACTAGCCTGTACTAGAGTAGCGTAGCTTTAAAAGCTCGAAATTTCTGTAGTTAAAACATATTTCGAATTTTCACAGTAACATGTTTACTTGATTTTAAGAGATACGTCTGCTCATGTCAGGCAGTAGATTACTTTAAGACAGCACTGCATTGCGGTCTTAAATAAAATTGTATATCGCTGGTAACCATAGCAAAGCAACAAAACTATCGCAAACCAGTCGATGCCTTCATCGACTACGCGGCTCGACCTAAATCAACGCCCAAAGATTCTAGACTTCATCGATGCTAGAAGTTTTTTTTTTGCGGCATCGCACAGCAGTGATGACGCTAGCTCCAGCTACCTTCAAACCAAAACACGCTAAGGATCGGCATGAATGGCTTCATGGCTAAATATTATATGCTATGTTACCCGTTCAGATGGACTCCAATGTTCTACCAACTGATTCTGATCTCAGTCCGATCGCGTTAGAGCTATCGTCCCATCAGGAGAGAGGGAATAGGGCATCAGTGTTTTCGTATACACTTTCGCACTATAATTTATGTGCCACGCTTGTGAAAAATGCGGCAAATCTTGACCGCCGTAGCTGGATCGGTGTGGAGAACATTATTCTTGTAGTTTGAACTTGGAGCCAATCAATTTTAATACCTTTCAAATACCGGAAGCTAATAACTTTATCTCCGCTAACGTCCGCAACCCGCTTCAGCGTATGACATAACTCTCAGTGGAGCGTGTAAGCTCCAGCTGGCGGCAACGCGGAGCACTTAATTTGGAGCAGACTTCGAGGAACCGACCGAACGCGCTGCGGACCGATACAGACGACCCACTGTGGATTTGTCAACACTTAAACGTATTAGGACTTACGAGTAAGTATGTCTTTTAATAGGTAATACATTATACACGCGGTCAAACTTCCGACGGGTAATCTAAGCTACGGGTTAATATACCTATCTCGTACACTAGTTATCATTTAAAAATATTAAACAGAAGCTTTCGTACTCTTTATCCGTACCTATATTCTTCTCAGCACCAGTAACCAGGTAACCAGGTAACCAGGTAAATCATGGTAAACAGGTGACCATCTAGCACCAAAGTACTTTATGATATAACAAGAGAAAAAAGAGGTCTTAATCTATGAAAGTACTCGTCAAGACAGATCAAACGAGTCCAAACTCGATGGGATTGTGTCGTTTAACCACCAGCTCCATGTCATAATACTTATGTAAGTACCTATATTTAGTCATCCGATTTACACATGTATATAAGGCAGATTAATTTGTTTTACTTAAATTCGCTGCTTGAAAAGAATCTGTATGATTTAATATGCAGGAACACCGACCACATGAAACATTCATTCATTCTCAGTTCTCATCTTCATTTCATCAGTTGCATTTCGGTCGAACTCCGCTACAAGAGTCCTTGCTTAACTCCTACCACTAGTAAATGGCCAAAAGGTCTCACAATTGGTTCTTGTAAATGTAATAACAAGATCACGGTCAAGATAGCCATCCGAACACTTTACGTAAACCTTCTTCATACAAGAAAATGTAGAGCCATGTGACGAAACTTCTGCAAAATACTGCGTAGCTTACAGGTTACTACTGACGCCGGAGGGGGTCACAATAGACATTTTTGCTCCCATAAACTGGCGACATTTTTTCGCGCGGTCCGCCCAGTCTAGAGTATACGTCAATGAAAGCAGCACATACCTGAGTCTCGGTCACGTTCAGCAGCTTGGCCATGTCGGCGCGCTCGCCTGACGACAGATACTTCTTCAGCTCGAACAGCTTCTCCAGCTCGAAGATCTGCCGGCCGGTGAAGGTGGTGCGCGCCTTCTTGCGGCGGCCTTCCTCACCTTCCTCGCTGGTCATCGAGCCTTCTCCGCCGAGCGGGGAGCGGACGTCGTCGGTCGACTTCTTGCGCTTCAGTTGCTTTGAATCTGGAACACGGCATTTGGTTGAATAGGCAACAGTAAAGAGTTTTATGCGTCCCCCAGCTCATTGGTATAGCCTGGCAACTTCGTGCGGGACACTTCTGCGGGGTGACGACGGAGACGGCCGGGGGACGCGGCAACGCATACATTTTTTTTACGCTATACAAGTTAGTACTTGACTGCGATCTCACCTGATGGTGAATGATGATGCAGTCGAAGATGTTAGCGTACCAACTTGGAAGGGGTAAGTTATGTCACCCCAACGGTTTCTACACAGCATCGTACCGGAACGCTAAATCGCTTGGCGGTACGTCTTTGCTGGTAGGGTGGTAACTAGCCACGGCCAAAGCCTCCCACCAGACAAAATACATGCAGAGAAGTGTCCCCTTCCCCGCTACACCGCCCGCTAACCGCTGACATCTAAGTTCCTTGCCTCCCCCACCGTCTGTCACCCCGCAGGAGGGTCCCGCACGAAGTTGCCAAGCTATAGCAGTGAAGTCATCGATTCAGAGGGATTAGTACAAATGAATCTAATGCCTCTCGAAGGGTCTCCTCTACAAAATTAAGGGTTAATTTTTGTTCGTTTTTAAATTCGACACAGAGAGGCGTATAGTTTACTTTAATACTATTGAGAATTGGTCTCGATGGTAAGGAATCCTCAGAGCACGAGCCCGATTCGCACTTGACTAATTTTTATTATTTACTAGCATTTACCCGCGGCTTCGCCCGCGTCATTTAGGAACAAAGTTAAATATTCAAGAATTAAACTACTCTGGATTAAAAGCGACAGACAATGACTTCTATGTATCCTACATAGAAGTCTTTGGCGACAGATGTTAGAATTGTGTTAGATCCTTGCAATTTGTAACATAATTAAATATTATGTGGCAAGCAAACTGAGCGCATATTCTAAAGGAGTGGTATTTTACAGAAGACTTTCTGTTTTTACTGTGCCACTGAGTATTGAGTAAATTCTGTCGAAATGGTCCAAAAACATTCAGTCAGGCTGAGTATTGATGAGAACTAATTTTTATGACCTATTTACAGTTTTCAGTGTCGATACAGTTTTCAGTGTGGATTACAGTTTTCAGTGTCGATATGGAGTCTAGAGTATTTATGACCTACTCATTATTCGGGTTTCAGTGGTATGTATTCACTATTGAGTCCAAAGTATTTATGACCTATTGACGGTTTCGAATGTACGGAGTCTAGGGTTCGACATATATTGTAGTAAAGTTACGTATACGTATGTTGTGAAACAGTGAGAATTTACACTTCTAATGCAATCCCACAGGAATAGGTTAATTTTTCCGGGATAAAAGGTAGCCTTTGTCACTCTCCGAGTCTTGAACTAATCTGTGCAAAAAATCAGGTCGATCCGTTGCGTGGCTGCGGCGTGATTGACGGACAAACAAACCAACAAACCAACAAACTCACTTTCACATTTATATATTAGTAGGGATTCAAATGATGATCGTCTGAATCCACCCACAGTCCAACGAGTCAGCCACTTAAGTGATTAATCTCACGCACTATAACATACTTATGAAATACAGCGACAGTTTTCAAGTACTCTGTGATTTAATACATCCAATTTCTCGCTATATCTATTCCTACAGCCGTTACTCGGATTTATATCCGTCTAACGCCAAATCATAACACTAACTCAAAGATCAATCAGGCACGTCCCTATTCTGGAGGCGCGCGAAATAGCTGTAATTAACCGCCGTAAACACTCGATAAATCCTTGCCGATGATGTCAGGGTTGGCACCGCTACTGTTACTTGAATTTCATTTATTTATTTAGTTACATTTAAATAACCCTGTAAGGGCGCTGTAACTAGGGAGGCGGACTTATTGTGTCAAACAACGATGTGTCAAATAACAATTCAACAATAAAAATAATTAATTCTACATCGAATGTAATCTTGACTCCATTGACTCATCGACCTCGTTGCACATATAAAGTTACAATTTCTCATGATTAAGATAAGGAATAAGAAAGGATTTTCAAATTCTCAATAAATGAAGGAGTGTATGTAAAATCACAGATAAAATATTTATAATTCCGAAATATCTATTATAACTTCCATTACTTTTCATTAGCACGTAGTTAGTAGAGATTCGATGTAATTAATGTTATTTTCGATTGACACTGTGAAACTACGGTAATTTTTAAAACAAATAACAATTACTTAATTGTTTTAGTATTTCTTAATAAATACAACTTATGAGACCGACTTGAAATGAAGAACCCTGAATCTGAATAGTCTAAACTAGAGCGATATTTCCTAGAAGATGTTTCCTATTTACTATATTATCCTCATTAATGGTACCTCATTCCACATTAATAGGCAATACTTAAGTAGATGTAAGGTAGGTGGCAATTCGAGAAGAAAATAAGAAAGTAAAGAACTTCGTACGTGTCTAAGGTACGTGTATAATGACTGAAACATGTCTACATTTAAATTTATGAGTGTGTCAACCCTAATGTAGAGCCACAGAGCACGCTATCGAGTCAGCCCCTCTTAGCGCGCTTGCGGAGGCAATTAAAATATTTGGCGATGAAACAACTATGTCGCATCGATGTCGCAGCGTTGTCGAGAATAGGTACAAGTTACAATCTGCGATGTAAGCTCATTCATGATCATTATTATGTGATAGCTTCGTTGGTCTAGTAGTAAGTGTACTCGACTGCAGGTCAGAAGGTCTTGGGTTCGAAGTTTGAACTCCAGGTCGGGCAATAAATAAGTTTGTTAGTTAGTTTTGAGCTTTTCAATCAAAAATAATAACCTTAGTAAAAACGTTAAGCCAATGGTCTGGTCTGGGTTTAGAGAGTGATGGAATATAGAGTGCACATGTAGATCTACATGACCGCCGCGAGAAACTCTTATTGATCTCATTTTCCTCAATGGATTAGAAAGAGAGCTCGACACATTTTGAAATGAGCAAGTGCCGAGTTTCTTGCCAGTTCTTCTTGGTGCAAACCTGCTTTCAGAGCTTGGCGATCCTGTAAATTAGGCCTAGATATGTGAAAAATAAAGATTTCATTTTTATTTTTATATGACGAATCAAATTATTAATAAGTTCAAAAATGGGGTTAATCATGCATTAATCGGAACATCGCAATGATTAAAAGCGACACAGTATCATGGCGATTGTGTTATTTGTTAATAATGAATAACTCACGGCGCTTAATTATTTCATTAATGATAATAATAACCGCTCGAATGCGGTGTAGTTTTTCTTCACGTGAGAAACTGACACTAGGGGGCGGACATGTTGTTTCCGCTTACGCTTATGTAATTTTTTTACCAATTTATTGAGTTAATATTAGTTCGATCAGTGATTAAAACTGAGTGAATATGTTGAATTTCAACTCTCACTAGTTTTAAAGAGAAAGCGATACAAACTGTAAAGTTTTCAAATAGATATCGTTAGTTCTGCCTAAAAACGAAAAACAATATGCATCCGAATTTCGTCGTGGTGAGACAGTCTCGCGTAGCTCAGTTGGATGAGCTCCCAGCCGCGATAGCTGGGGGACGTGGGTTCGAGTCCCACCGCGAGTGAAATTTTGATGCATGTTTAAAATTTATAGCGATACAAAACCTGACAAAATTCATTCTGTCATTCATTAATATTTATCTGTGATGCAACTGAGGATACATTTGTTTACTAACGACATAACTCCAAATCTACTTTAAACAATAAGCTAACATGTAAACATCGCTCATAAGTCATCCTTCGATTTTGGCTGTGCAAAATTGTCCTTGTATTATCCAAGGGCGGATCCAGCTTTGGTGCCAGGGGGGGGTCACATAGTTGTAGTCAAGTCACAAGAAGTTTTAATTTAATTATGATACTAATTAAGACAGTTAAAAAGTAGGTATTTTATTATATATGTGTATAAGTAGGTACTGTACTTAAAAAATCTATGTGTATGTGGAGACGTCATTCGTAACAGTGTAGAATGAATGCGAGCAAAGCGAGCTCAAAATTTTTGAGATTTTGCAGGATAAATCACTATTTATTCCAGGCTTGAATTTAACATGGTTTGACAGTGAGATCCGTCTTTAATAAAAATAATATAATCATTTTTAGGCGTAATAACGTCATAAAGTCACAAATATGCCCGAATGAAGTGAACACGAATTTTATATATTTTCTGATAACTGGATATGCGAGCGAAGCGAGCTCAAATTTTTTACGTTTTTTATTTCGTTTTATAATTTGATCCATCTTTGATCTTTAATTTAAATAATATAATAATTTTTAGGCGGAATAACGTCTTGAAATCGCAAATAGTCCTGAATGGAGCGAGCACGAACTTTATATATTATTCTGACAACTGGATGTGCGAGCGTAGCGAGCGCGAAAATTTCTGTTTTTTTTTACTAACAAAAGTCACAACATAACAAAGATTCTTGGGGCATACATATTTTCAAAACAGGATATGCGAGCAAAGCGAGCTCAAAATTTTTACTATTTCGCAGGATAAATCACTATTTATTCCTGTCTTGAATTTAAGGTGTTGCGGCCCTATCAGCCCGCGAAATTCAAATTTTATTTAGTTTTTCGCAAATATTAGACTAACTGTAACTACATTGTAGATTTATGGCAATGCATTTTGCGGGCCTACTTTTAATGCATCTACACGTTTTTAATAGAAACTTTGCTCGAAAGTTCCCAATCATCTCATATTGGTTCCCGAAAGATAATTTTTTGCAGTTTCCCAGATTTCGAGCTATCGGGAACCAATATGAAGTAACAGAGTATTGTTGAGCAGAGTTTTTATTTAAAAAATGTAGATGCATAAACGTTGTGCCCGCAAAACACATTGCCATTAGCTTTCGATGTATAATTAGCCCACTATGAGCGAAAAATTAAATAAAATTTGAATTTTCGCGCCCGGATGGTACCCATCGCCCTTAACATGGTTTGACAGTGAGATTCATCTTTAATAAAAATAATATAATCATTTTAAGACGTAATAACTTCTTAAAATCGCAATATGCCTGAATGAAGTGAACGCAAACCCTGAATATACTTATTTTGATATAACTGGATATGCGAGCAAAGCGAGCTCATATTTTTTACTTGTTTTTATTTCGTTTTATAGTGTGGTCAATCTTTAATTTAAATAATATCATAATTTTTAGGCTGAATAACGCCTTGAAATCTCAAATAGTCCTGATTGAAGCGAACGCGAACTTTATTATTCTGATAACTGGATATGCGAGCGAAGCGAGCGCGAAATTTAGATTTTTCTTTTTTACTAAAAAAGTCACAACATAACAAAGATCCTGAGAGCATACATATTTTGATAACTGGATATGCGAGCGAAGCGAGCTCAAATTTTTTACATTTTCGCGTGATAAATCACTATTTATTCCTTGACCTGAAATGATCTTGTATACATCCCTGCATTCAAGGTCATTTCGCGAAAATCTGCCGTGAAGCACACTTAGATAATATCTACATCATTTTTTACGTGAATATAATTTCAAAACCCAAATATATCTTGAGATTAATTAATAAAACAGTAAATAAGGAGAATTGTTGATAAATCAGGAAATCTCCTGGGAAATCAGGAGGTCATCAGTTAAAAGGTCGCGGTGCCGAGATAAAATTCAAATTTTCGATAATTTCGTTCCCTAATAATGCGTTTGACACTATATAAAATAAAATCAACCATAAATCAATTAAATATTAATGGTACCTACTCACTTACATAAAATCTATATAATTTCCAAAAATACCATATAAAACATTATATTTTACAATTTTAACTATTGGTCCATCTACGTTCTGGAAGGCCCAGGGGGGGGTCATGACCCCCATGACCCCCCCCCCTGGATCCGCCGATGGTATTATCGCTTTCATTCTACGGCTCAATTTCAACCTTTGACATACGCGTATTAGCCTACTTTCAAGAACAAACTCTTTTCCATAATAAGTAGCTTAACCGCTCCTCTTATGAACATAGCCCTACCATTTCCTCTTTTCCATAATAAGTAATCTAACCGCTCCTCTTATGAACATAGCCCTACCATTTCCAAATTGCTGACAGGGATGATCAAATAATCGCACGTCTAGTTATGACAATATACCTGGAATTACATTTGAGTAGTTCTGTTATGAAACTTGGCACCAGCTAATATAATTATTATCTGATCATTGTTTTTATTCTTCGAAAAGTGAACACTTTGGCAGCATTTAATAATATGTAGGTCTAGTTACCTATTATGATTAATAGTTACTCAACTAAATAATACACTGCACTTGACTGCAGTCCTATTTTGAACTGATTTGCATTTTATAAATGTGAAAAGTGTATCAAAATTAACGCTACCAACCCGCGAGAGCGATCACCCGCGACAGGTGGTGATCACTGGTGGTCACGGGTTCGAATCCCGTTGGTAGCGTTAATTTTGATACACTTTTCACATTTATAAAATTATATCTAGTGTGTGAAGCACTATAACAATAAAGTAAATTGATTTGCATTTTTTTAATACGAGTAGGTATACAGCTCAATGTCAATAAAAAGAATATCTTGACTCATTCATTTACTCGCTAATTAAATCATCAACTCACTATCGCTACCACAGATATGATCGCTACCTAAAATGCTGAAGCTTGGACGGATGTTTTTTTCATAGTGTGGTCAACTGACAAAAAAAGAATTCTTAATTTCCTCATGTGTCTAGAAGACACATGAGGAAATTAAGTGGGTTTCATATTTGCCACATGGACTTGAAACCGTATAAAGCTTGTGTTGTATTCGGAATGAAATCGTAAATCTAAATATCAAAAGAAAACTTAGATAGACGAAATAAAACCGTCACCACGTTAATCCCCAAAGAAATTCACCTAAAAGCCGCTCTCAATAGTGATAATATAATTAGAGAGAGAGAGGAAAACAGAAAGGAGCCCATTATTTCTCTCATAAAGCTTGTTTTCACAATCCTCAAATTAGTCGCCCATCAAAGTGTAGCATAAATAACAATTAACATGAAAATCTAAAACAAGTGACATAAAGTCGACCGCAAGGCGCGACATCAAAGCTCGCTTCGCTCACGATTTATAGGTGTTGGGAAAAGTAAATAATCGGTAATGACTATTGGGCTATTAAGTTTCTTTTTGCATTCTTCTATTGGGCTAATAATATGTGTAGATATATCGGATAGTAGTTAAAAAGCGCGTTAATATAGTGATTTCAAACATATGTAAAGGTACTAGGTATTGATATCGGCAACCTGAACGATTTACGTAAATCTTTTTTGTACAAGCAAACTGTGAACATCTGTCAAAATTCTATAGGTGGCTGCCGAGCGAACTACAGCGTAGCCTTATACTGTATATGGCAAAACAAGCATTTTTGGCACCGATAAACATTTTTTACGCGGTCCGCCCTGTCCTGGGTAGATGGCAATTAGTATATCACAAATATCGTATTGACCTTTTATAAGAGCCTCTTAGTTAGGCCTATATAAAAAGAGTTGAATTTTAAATTTCATTGAGCGATAGTTATTATCACTATTAGTATTAGCATTTGATTTTAAAGTGTCACGAATTGGGTTATTCTTTTTAGGGTTCTATACCAAAATGGTAAAAACGTCCGTCCGTCACACTCGATTATTTATTTTACACACATCGCAATATAGACCCAAAGTAAGCGATATAGCTTGTGTTATGGGTTCTAAATAACTGATACCCATAACACAAGCTATATCGCTTACTTTGGGCTAGCCCAAATGTGTGTAAAAAATAATAATTTACTAAGTACCCAAGATTTGTAAAACCGCGTTCCACACATGTGAAGCCGCGGGAAAAGCTCAGTAGCCAATTAAAAGCGAATACTGCACGCGATCAAACACTAAACTAAAGAAACGACACTAAACATAAAACAAGGGAAGAATAAATTTCTCTCTGGGATTATACGCCTAAAGATGAAATGCAGCCGGTGCGGCGGATTTGGCAAGTTTACAGCGGATGTATCTCCTTCTCTGTCTCTCATTATGGGGTGTGGTGAGTAAACAACAGGGGGATATCACCATGTGTGTTCTAATAGCCCTTGATTGCTTCCGCGAAGGACAATGTTATGGTACACCCTTTAAAGGTAAAGTTACCCGTTCTGTGACAAGGTAATGACGATTGACTGACAAGTGGCGTGGTAATGACTGACTGTTCATAAAAAATGCCGAGCTTTTTCAGGCCAAGTATGACGAAGGGTTTTTTTGGTTTTGTATAATACTTGTGTTACAAAGGGACAAAGTAATATTTTGTTACTTTACCACATTAAATTTTAAATTCATAACGAAGTTAAAATTCTGTATCAAAAGTAGGATCCTAAACTTAGCGAAGAACTCAATAGGTACCCATACAACGTCCAAGAACAAGATGTAATATCTTGGCCCTGAGTGACACATGCTATTTTTCATCACTGCATCTGAGAACAAAAATAGGAAGGACCTAACTATCCGAAATTCGTATTTCTGTAGACATTATCAGAAGACGGCGTCAAAATTATGCGGAAAACCAATCAGAAGAGAGAAAACGCAAACTCTCATGAGAACAAATAAGTGAGTTTGGCCCTCATTAACCTCTGAAGCCAATTTTCGTTTTTCGATTGGGTATGATGAAAATATATACTCTACATACTACCTATGCCAACAGAGACAATCTCTGTCTAGATATATTATTTCCTTCCAGGAACACAAAAGGTAGATATGAGACGCAAATGTCACAGGCTAAGGCTAGTGCATACCTACTGTAGAAACATCTAAAGAGAGTATTAGACACAGTGAGTTAAGTGGAGTGAGTCAGTTGAGAGTTTGAGAAATTACCGGTCTCATAATCCCCCCGTGATTTATATATACCCTTCAGAGACACATTAATGCCCGCTGAGACCCGTCAAAATGACACCAAGTGTCATGCGCTAAGTAACATAATATAGGATCAAACTACAGGAACATATAAACAATAAATTGTCTTAAATGAAATCCTGAAATCAAGTTGCTTCCTAAGGCTTGAAGCTTAAAGTTAGGTATATGTCAAAAAGAAGAACTTTGTAAGGAAGAAGTGCAGAGAAGGCCATTGTTTATTTCATTAATTTCCTAAATAATGTACTAGTAAATGTGTTATTGGGGTCCCATACCAAAATTGTAAAAATTAAATCGTTATGGTCAGAATTAATCTTCTTATCTAAAACAATCTAGGCTATAGGATTATCTATATTCTGTCGTTATAGATTACCGTAGAAAATTCGGGTTTGCATATATCTTCCTCATCTACTTAGCCTAATTAGTAACTTATGTCCTTTCCCATGCTCCATTCTAACTCTATGACAAATTTCATCAAAATTCGTTCATTAGCTAGGGGTGAAAGCGTAACGAACAAAGTTACACATTTATAATAAGAAATTTTATGTATGAATTATGGATAGATAGGGATTAATTTATATTATACAAGAAAATAAATCGAAATATTTTGTTTGTTGTATCGTAATAAACCGCAAACAAAAGTTAAAGCAAGATACTAAAGTTGGAGCTAAGTCCTAAGTCTAAACGTAGCCGCTAGCCGCTGGCCAGTCTAAACAAGACGATGGACAAATTAACTCGCAGAACTTCTGACACCTCTTGATCAGTGCATTCCTGCTATCGGGTGTCAGGGCTGACTATTGTACTTAAAAAATAATACACTCAACCATTTTATTTCATTTTATTCATTACTTGATTTTGAAATTGCTATCTCATCTGGTTGTTCCTATCTGAATTATCGTATTAATTAGGGAGCATTAAAAACTCCCAACACTATTACGCAGCATGAGCAGATTGATACAAAGCATCGCGCCGGAGCGAGCGGAAATCAGCAGGGGGTATCTATGTCTTTGCTCGTAAGGTGGTAACCACCCGTGACCGAAGTCTCATTGCATTTACATATTACCTAATTGTTACGAAGTTCCTTTCTATGAGGTCAATCCTAAAAGGTTCGTCGCGTTGCAAGTTTTTTTTTTTAAATGTTAGATACAAATCCCTTAAAAAGATAATTATTAATGAATTCGATTGAGGCTTGAAAACACTCTGTAACTGTTTGAACATCTTTAACGCATTAACTGTAAGCAGCAACGGTGTCAGAGCGCAATTAATATTAATCTATTAGAGCTATAACGCGCACGCGCACATTAGCGGCCCTAATTCATCGACATCCATTTTAGAGCTCGTCTACACTCTCCGATTTGCCTGCGCAAGCACAGAATACCATAAGAAAAGTTTCACTATGCAAATTGTTTAATAATGACGTGAGTATAAGGCGCTGATGCGAACTAAACTGCTCTTCATTGTGTCAATATTTCTCTTGTCCTCTCTTGTTACTGTATTTGTTATGTATTGTTGTTGTTGTCTGTTGTACTCTCTTTCCATCGCACTCCTTTTTTTCGCCTCTATCTCTTTCCAGCTCGCTACACGTCTCCATAAAAAAACCGCAGCGAGGTCGGTACCCCCATTGGTAACAGAAAGCTGTTGTCTATCACAATAAATATCTTTAAACTGTGCTAACTGCTAATATTATGAGGCGACATACTTCAATTCAAACTTGAATTGGCAAAAGGTACTTATATTACTTTCGCAGAGCAGTGTAGGGCAATTAGAAAGTCCATCATGACAGTCGGTATGACCCGTCTAATGCCAAGGTGCAGGCGAGGACTGCCATTATCGTTATACTTATATCGATTTTCATACCTTCAACCCACACGATATTTCAATTATAAAGCAAATACTTCCTTTCGCAGCTAAAGTGTAATTATAATAAAGTAGGCCAATAATTTTATGACGCCTGATGTACCTGGTTTTGTGCTGACAAGTCGGAGCGTGTGAACAGACCTTAACAATATTGCAGTGCACGATTGACGCAATGATCCCGCATTAGCGTGTCACAAATAATCCGAATAAATTTATTGGCTAAAAATAAATCGGCAAGTTGGCAACCCTACTGACGGACGCAGCTGCAGCGCGATAGCTTATTGCTCCGTTCAAATTATACTTAGCGGCCGTAAATAGCCTCTCATAAAACCAATCAAAGTCATTATTGCGCGCAAATAAGGACTAAAATCGCATAAAGTTGGTGTAAAGACGGTCATTTGTACGTCTGTGTCCATTGGGCTCTATTAAAACGCTACTGTAAAGTGAGTCGAGATTAAAGTGGGTCTACTTTTAGAGGGTCGGCAACCCTGTTAGATTTAGTGTTGTCTTCGGGCTACGTTTTCTCGGTATTCAATCAGGCTGCTTAGTTGCTGTTATGACTCAAGTGCGGTTATTAGTACTTTCTTATTGTAAACCGGTAGTATTAGCCGTAGTAGCCCTGAATTAATAGTAGTTCTAAAGGTTAGTTTTTCCAAATCAGAGATTTGGAAAAATTGTAAAGAATCACTTTTAAGCTATTGCATAGCTTCTATCGCGGGCCTTGAGCGTGGAGACCGAATCCAGAAATTCCGTAACGAAAACAACCTAACACCCCCCTCCGACCGACCCGCTCTATCGCGGGCCTTAAGCGTGGAGACCGAATCCAGAAATTCCGTAACGAAAATAACCTAACACCTAGAACTTGATAAAAAATGCTATGCAATAGCTTTACCGCGGCAGTCTCCGAGTGCCACACGTCTTTTTAAACTTATTAATATAGAGTCCTAGAAAGACCGAAGTTCGAGACAAAAGGCATGGCTTACCCTTACAACAAGTTATCTTACCCTTACCCTACAAGATAGTACCTAGTACCTAATTACTTAAACGACTGCAATGCCACCTGATGGTAAGTGTCAATGAAGATCTTATCGAACTAACTTGGAAGGATGTGATAACCCCTAACGGTTTCTACACAGAATCGCGCCGGAACGCTAAACCGCTTGACAGTGCGGTTGCTGGTAAGGTAGTAACTTGACTAGTGGCTCACAAAACTACTTAAATCTTAGCGTGCACAAAATACACACATAATTGACACAATAATTAAACTAACAGCTAAAAAAAGGATTCATTAAAACAGAAGTTATGTGAGGCTCTAACAGCAATACAAGAACAAAAAAATCCAAGTTAGCTAATTAGCAAATGAGCTAAGCTCAGTGGCGTATTTACCCTAGGGGCATGGCCCAGGGCGGCAGCCTCCGAGGGGCGGCGCAAGCCGCACCTCGCTCAGCTTTTTTACATTATTTTTATCGAGATAGCTTTATTTGTTTGCCTAAAGAAATTAAAAAATAACCTTCATTAGATCATTAGACACACGTTTGTTTCTTCAGTAATTCTTGATTAAGTATATTAAAATCTTTCTTGATTAAGTATATAATAAAACTATACTTCTCATGTAGTTAGTTATTAAGTTTGATAGACATCACAACGCCAGGCATATAGTTTCACGAATTACTGAGAGGCGCACCGAAGGTGAGAACTGGGCAGCGGGATGGAACTCCATCACGCGTGCGACTCGGGAGGACGGGTAGTTCGGGGGCTAGGGCGGTGCAAAGGCAAAGCGATGATGCAGTTCGTGTTGAAGTTATCACTAGTTATTTTTAATCACAGAATCAAAACTATTAGGTTTAGTTTTTGACTTATACCAATACCTACTTATCTAAAGTAATAATTTTAAACTCGGCCTGAAAATAAAACTGAAAAATTTATCACATGCACTAAGGGCGGCGTGAGGCGATTTTTGTAGCCTTAACAAAGATTGAAGAAAAATTGTAATTTTAATAGTAATTCTCAACCCACCAATCAGCTTTCAAAAACGGATTTACACAGAAAACTACTTACGTTACTTCCGGGTTTATGGGAACATACGAACTCAAAGAACGCGGTGTAAGAGTCGTATCATTTTTGAATTAATGAACAGAATAATTTCTAATCATACTCATAATATATTGATGACCCAAAACTAGTACTTACATAAAAAAATATAATTTTAAATAAAAAAATAATTAAATAAAAAAAGAAGCACAATAATAAAAAAGATTTTTTTTATTTAGTTTCAGACAAGCTTATGACGTTTTTTTTTACACTATACAAGTAAGTACTTTACTGCGATCTCACCTGATGGTAAGTGATGATGCAGCCGAAGATGTTAACGTACTAACTTGGAAGGGGTAGGTAAAGTCACCCCAATGGTTTCTACACAGCATCGCACCGGAACGCTAAATCACCTGGCGGCACGTCTTTGCTGGTAGGGTGGTAACTAACCACGGCCGAAGCCTCCCACCAGACCAGACCTGAGCCAATTTAGAAATTATAAAATTCCAAAGTGGCTGGTGGCGGGAATCGAACCCGCGACCTCCCACTCGAATCCGAGCGCGCGTCCCCTGCGCCAGGGAGGTCGTCAAAACCATTAAAACAACTTTTTAAAGTCAAAAATTGAGGGTTGGCTGTTTTGTCGCGGGTAGGTCTTAGTTTGGAGCGAATCACTAACAATATTTATTTATAATTGGGTTGAATCATGAGCGCAGCGATCAGTTCAAATAATATAATTCTCACTATGCATTCAAGGACACGAGGTGCAAAAAAATTGCGGCCATGCATCACATCACACTAATATTGTAGGCGAAAGTTTGTATGTTTGGTGGTTTGTTACTCCTTCACACGGCAACAACTGACCCCGTTTGATTCAAATGATTTATTGACAAAAATTTACAAGCCCATTTTACAAGCACTTATTTTGCTGAATTTTGGTATAGAGATAAATTATGTAATTGCTTGGAATGGACCGGAAAACGAAAAAAAAAATGAAAATTTCGCGCTCGCTTCGCTCGCATATCTAGTTTTTGAATTCTTCTTCTTCTTTAAATATACAAAAGAAGAAACTGACTGACTGACATATCAACGCACAGCCCAAACTACTGGTTCTAGAGACTCCAAATTTGGCACACAGGTTTCTCGTGAGGTCTAGGAGTGCACTAAGAAAGGATTTTTCGAAATTCACCCTCTAAAGGGGTGAAACGGGGGTCCGAAGTTTGTATTTTACCAAGTTTAAATACTCCTTCACACCGCAACTACTGAAACAATTAAGCTAAAATTTGGAATAAAGACAGATTGTATCTTGGATTAACACATAGGCTAATTTTTATCCCGACAAAATTCATAGTTCCCGTGGGATTTGTTAAAAACCTAAATTCACACGCACCTTCTTCACACCGCAACTACGAAACCGATTTGGCTGAAATTTGGAATGAAGGTAGATTATATCATAGTTTAATACATAGGCTACTTTTTATCTCGGAAAAATCCATGATTTCTGCGGGAACAACGAAAAACAGATAGTTATTCACCCGGTAAAAATACTCACGCCGTAACTACTTAACCGATTTGGCTGAAATTTGGAATGGAGATATATTATATCCTGAATTCATTCATAGAATACTTTTTATCCCGGGAAATTCCATGGTTTCTATGATAATAGCGAAAAATAGATATCCACGCGGGAAAAATATTCCTTCACGGCGTATTAACTGAACTGATTTGGCTGAAATCCGATCAACTTTCCCCGATTTGGAGATCAACTATATCCTGGATTAATACATTGACTAATTTTTATCCCAGACAAATCGATGGTTTCTGTATAATATTAGTGAAAAATAATATTATTCCACGCGGTAAAAATATTCCTTCACGCCGTAATTACTGAACTGATTTGCGTGAAATTTGGAATGGAGATAGATTTCATTCTGGATTAGTAGATATGCTACCTTTTACCCCGGGGAAATCCATGATTTCTGCGGGAATAGAAAAAAATAGATATTTATGCGGGAGATTTATTTCGTCATGCCACAACTGAAAATAGGTATTTGGCTGATAATTGGGATGACAGATTTCATCCCAAATTAACACAGAACCTATTTCTTATTCCGAAAATTTTATGGTTCCCGTGTGTAGAGAAACTAAAATTTACGCGGGTTTCTGCTATTATTATATAAACTTCATGTTCACTTCATTCGCGACTAAAATCTCTCGCCTAAAAATATTATATTATTATTTTTAAAGACGTATATTTACTCATTTATTCTGTAAAAATTAAAAAATTTAAGCTCGCTTCGCTCGTGTTTGTTTCTTTTCATTAATGTTCTGCTTTAAACTAAATAAATTTTCGGCTGTTTTCGCTTGATTTTTGCAATCACCGTATCATTTAAACTCACAATGAGTGGACACTTAATTTTTTTTATAGAGTGGTTAATATTCGTTCATTACTATGGCCCCTATGATAATAAACAATGAAAATATAATATTGTTATAAAAATTGTTATTTTTCTATACAAATCTTTCTCACACTTGTTGCTTGCTTTAAAAATATCGACAGCTTTGAAGGGATAAAGGTTTCGCTTCTTAAATAAGTCCAAGTATACATTTGTAGGTATAGGGCGGACAATTCTTCTTGGCCCGGGGCGCTGAATTTTAAAATACGCCACTGGCTAAGCTACTGTAATACAATTACTAATTACTTTGGATGACAATAAAACACAAGTGGGGACTAAAATAAAGCATAATTATTGTTCCCGCAACAGTCGGAACTCGACAACAGACGATGATATAATGCGGGGCTTTTAAACACACAATCAATAAAACTAATTACGCCGCATAAACAATGATCTACAGACAAACAACCCACGTGCCCGACTAGTGATAAGACCGACGCATTCGACTACGCGACTTTTGACTAGGATTAAGTAATACAGTCTCGTTTGTAACAGGCTATTTAAGAATTCATAACTCAAATGTAGTTCGATGGGATGTTTTCTGCTGTAGCAGCGATTTCCGTAAATAATATTCAAGTATATCGCCTAAACATCGCCTGTAACCATAAGAACGCAACCAGCCAGTCGCTACCTTGGCTACAAAACCGATGTAAGCATTAGTATTAACCAATCAGTGGCGAAGAACTTCATCAGTGCTGGATGTATTTTTGCTGAATTTTACAACTGGTTTTGAACCTGTCATCAACGACGTAGGACCAAGTGAAAGAAAGCTTCAGTAAAATACTGTAGTCACATTGTGTAGCTATCATTAATTAATATCAAAATATAAAAATTGCTTTCACCAAGGAGGCTGTCAGAAATAAGGTGATAAAGTCTAAAATTAGTTGAATAAGCGATCCTACTTAAATCTTAGGTAAAATCTCGACTTCGACACATCGACATAATACTGTAAGGCCATCATCACATCTCTAGCCCACATGCATTGGGTGTATTAATATTATCATTACTCCGCCAAAAATACAAGAGCACAGCATCGAGCTCTTTCGACTAATTGACTGTGATTTACAACTCCTTCGGTTTATAGCCCATCAGCTTTTAGATCCATAAAGACATTTATCAAAACAATTGCTGTTCGAAATTGAACTCTCTCTTCAAACTTAAAGGTTATGTATTTCATTGTCAGTAAAATGTGAGATGTGTGGAAGGGAGGGATAGGGATTGGGACGATGGTGACCTCCCAACCACAAAGTTCGTGGAATGATTTGTTTATTTGGCAGCGTGTGTGGGATTTTTTGATGATTATATCGATGTTTTTAAATTCGTGGGGTGCGCTTGATTGTTCGCAGCATATTGTTCATGTTCAAGAGGGTTCGGACTTCGGTACTAAATACCCTGAATTAATGCGACCGTGTGTTTGTTTGTTGATCCGTCCATCAATCACGCACGAACAAGCAAAAGATTGGTGGATTTTGGTGGATTGAATCCGCCAAAATTGATTCGATTTTTTGCAAAATCTAGAAAAATTTATATACTTAGTGATATATTAATTAAGATGTTGATGAAAGAGTATTTCTTCCTAGAGTCTTGGCCACTAGCATAAACTAGGATACGACCTAATTTACGCGAAAAACCAAATCAATTTTGAGTTCGTCTTGACAACCCCAATAATATTATTGTATACTTAGTGAAAACCACTACATTACTACTTACTTAATTTGTATTACGTCTGCTTGAAAAAAAGCAGTAAAGATAACTAATAACTACTTATTGAGTTTTAAAATCATGTTTAGTTATATATGCCAGGAATTTTTAATAAATAAAAAATACGCTGTGGCTTTAGTTTGAAAATAAGAAGGAGAGTTCCTTTTTTTATAGGAACCTACAGAATACAAGGTTTACATAGGTTCATTAATTACATCTATGTTCGCTCATTTCATCTATAGTTTCTACAGAAAAACTTAATACTCCTAGTATCTACATGTACCTACGGCATAATTACATGAGCACTAATATGAAATGGGTCCCATGGATGTCCATGGGACCCATTTCATATTATTGACCTTTTTGTTCAAATTCACTTATGAATAGTCCGTAAAGTATGATAATAATAGATACTCTATTCTCTCTTTATTTGTGGTAACTATACAACGCGACTTAAAAACTAAGTTTACGAGGGACTTGACAAGAATCCCACAGCAAACTCTATTTAGTAGAACCCAGAAACAAACTCAAGCAACTAAGTAAGTACCTAGTTGTTTATAATCGATTTATGAATATTTAATAATATGACCGTTCCAAAGCATCGGTCGTCTCGCTGCTCAATCGATGACCTATTAAGTACTTATAGCTTTATTCGAGTTAATCGCTTCAAACGGTTCGGTTAATAAGTCCGCATTACCATTTACATCAAAGCGAATGCGTTTGAGTGAATCGCTGTTTATTTATATCGTAACACACGGTAATTACGTTGGAGCAGGGTATTACAAATGTTGCTATTAAAGGGGTAAAATTTTATTTATCTTACTTTAATAAATATCTAGCCAAGTGCGAGTCGGAAGATTCCATACAAAAAATACTTCCAGTGGTATAATACGTAAGGTTCAACAGTTTAACTTAATTATACGCCGCTTACCATCCGACTTCAATAATTGTAATTATTCCTAAACCCCACTATACAAGGAGGCGCGATCCCTAATCTAAATGTTCAAAGTTCCATCATACCTCATAATAAATAATAATTAATTAATAGTATCTAACATAACCTTATATATAACTACAGCTGCAGACTTTACCAAAAGTTCCACTTTTCTATTGATGGCAAAACTAAAAATAACTTTAAATTCTATGCAATAGCTTTACCGCGGCAGTCTCCGAGTGCCACACGCCTTTTTTTTACTATTATACATGTATAAGCCACGCTTGACTGTGATCACAGCAGATGGAAAGTGATGACAAAGTCTAAGGTGGGACGCGCTTGCCTAGGAGATGCCTATTCACTCTTGATTTGAAGGCGCCCAAAAGGCGATCAATGTAAAATGTAGAAGTTTTTTTATTACGTACCTTTATGAAACTTATCTTCGTCCCCTGTACTCCACGAGTCCTTGGGCTTTGGCACCGACAGATTCAACGGCTCATCAGTCTTTAACCCGACCACTTTGTCATATTCACTCTCACTAATCCTCACACCCCTCTGCAACAATTGTTCTTGCAATTTGTTCTTATGGACACTCAGACTAACCTTCCTTTCTGTCAAATCCCTCGGCACTTGAATACCCTTCTCTTGGTACGTATAAGTCTTTTTAGTTTCGAAATTTCGCTTCACATTCATCAATTGGCTCACCGTAGACCTCTTTTGTTCTTTTGGTTCTTTTGATAATCCTAATATATACTCTATCGTATGAGGAGTTGGTTTTTTAGGAGGTTTCCCATAGACGTGTGGATGCCAAGAGAGCTCACCGCTTTCTTCACTATTAACATTAATATTTGCTTGTACTGTACTATTTATGCCTCTATCTGTCTGGTCATTTATGTTATAATTCTCAAACTGTGCAATATTTTCTTCAACACTAACACTATTTTCGGGATTTGTGTCTTCCGTGTCAGCGATGACCAATTCTTCGTCCTTCTCATCGTCGTCAACATTAATATTTTCATCTCTATCGTCCCTTTCATCCGTGCCTTCGTGGGACAATCTATCTATTTCATCTCCGTAGTATTCCGTGTACGTATCCGTGGAATAGCTATGTGAATCGATCAGCCTGTCGGCTTGTTGAATTAGATTCGTCGTCACGTAATTCGATACCACAGTTTGCATGTCTTCAGTATCTAGTTTAGTGTCTAGTCGTTTGCCGTCTTCTTGTGGGTTCATATGTAGATCTTTTAGCCGCGAATCTTTCGAGAACAGAGGCTCATTTTTGTTTTTATGATTGAATTAACGTTTAATAGTCTCCGGGGTTTAGTTAGTCGTTTGATGTCCCCGTTGCTTTGAAGTGCCGCCGCTTCCTGTAACAGACGGATGATTTGAGTGTAATTGAGTGAGTAAGCTCTATTGAGTAGGGATGTCTATTTCGGTTTAGTGCATGCGATTCTCTGTGGTGTTTTATTGTGACCTATTTACGTATTGTGGTCATTGCGGTAGGTTAGGATTCGTTTTTATTTTCATTTAGTTTGTCTTATGTACTTAGGAAATGCTTATTATTTATTGACTATAATTGCATTGCTTCTCGCTCATCAAGTCGCATTATAGAGCAATGTTCTTGGCCTAAGCTTTAAGCCCTATCTTCATAACATGTAAGCCTACCTCTCTATGAGGGGTGAAATTATTAATACAATGGAAATTTGAAACAAATGTATTTGTGTATAGTGCGGGGTGCATGCTATCAAGGTATCGTATCGGTGGTTTGACTCCCGGGCACGCACCTCTAACATTTCTGAATTATGAGCGTTTTACTCTAAATATGTAGTTGTGTACGGATGAAGAAAATCAAGAGGAAGTCTGCTGCCTGAGAGTTCACTACAATGTTTTCAAACGTGTGAAACATCTTTTCTACACATCATAACCTAGCGATGCGTTGGTATTTTAATCAATACATATAATAAATCTGTAGAGGTCGAATTTCTGTACAAATAAAAAAAATGCTAAAAACGGAGTCAGGGGGATGTAAGAAGTGAAATAAAACTAATTTAAAATTTTTTTCAAATTTTTTGTTTCTCTGTTTGTCTGTTTATCTGTTTGTCTGTTTGTCTGTTTGTCTGTCTGTTTGTACGGGCTAATCTTTGGAACGGCTGGACCGATTCCAATGAAATTTTGTGTGTTGGTAGCTTATGTCCCTGGTCAACATATACGATACTTTTCATCCCGGTAAAATAAAGAGTTCCCGTGGGATAGTTAAAAAACTGCAATTAATTTAACAACTTTGTAAACAACAACTAATGAACTTAATTTAGTAAAATTTGTTATGCTGATACCTTATGTTGCCTCTTTAACAAAATATATATATAGTAAAACTTATTAATCCAATCGAGTTCCCGCGGGAAAGAAAACATTACAAAAACAGTTAGCAGGCGTTTTTCAAGTAACGGATTTAAATGAAATTTTATGATCCTACTTTATATATATGCCCGGTCAACATTTAAGATACTTTTCATCCTGAAAAATTTGAGAGCACCCGTGGGATGTTTAAAAAAACCTATAGCTACTTATCTACGAAGCACAATCAAAACGGGGTCGAAATATCGACAGTTTAAATCGTCCTTTTGATCGTGCAACTAGGTATAACTATACAAGATAGCCCGTACGTAGCAGGAACGGGTTGCTACGTACACAGCAGCGCATCAGAATGCTTAATTACAATATCTGGACGTTGGTATCATCTCAGAATAAGATAAGTTTGGTTAGTATAGATATTACAATCCACGATGACACGCTCCACTCTGTCTTACTCCATGCGAATTGAGTAACATAAGCGATTTCGACAGAGTGTATAAGTAGAGGAAGACCTAAGAAGATATAGGTAAATTGTGTACGTTGACAGGAGAGATTGGAAGAAGACTACTTTACGGGTACATCGAACTCAGGGACCACTCATTTATCTTGGGAAAAATTAAGATATTCCACGGGAAACATTTTTGTAAAAAAACGAACTGCACGCGGGCGGAGCCGCGGGCAACAGCTAGTAAAAGATAAATAAAGTACCATTCCATGGAATAATAGTTTACCCGATTCAGGGTTGAATTTTTAAAAATCTCTCCAAATCTTTATATACGTAAAAGAGGCTCATAATAATTACTTATCTGTAAGTATGTAAAATTCAACCTCAACCGCCGTGTGATAAGTAAGAACTGTACGTTGATAAAGCCATCAATCAGACAGTCCGATTCACGTTTTCCTTTTACAAAAACCGAAGAAAATTTAAGCAGCAAAACAGATTTTGATACTCCAAGTACACCAGTGGAGGTATTTAATGGTATAAGTACGTTTGTCCATACAATTACACAATTCAGTTGTTATTTAGTAAACGAAACCAAAATCTGAAGCATCGCCTTTGTCTCTGCACAGAGCCAGTCGACGAGCTATTGATATGAAAGTGTCTCGTTTCTTTTCATCCCCTAATCGCCATTTTGGTACGCGGCGCGCGGCGTGCGCTATCAGCCCCCGGCCGAGCTCATTGCTCACGTAATATTCACCCCTCCGATTGTAGGATCATCCCCAATCGTCCCCGCGGTAGGGCTGTCGCAAATTCAAACTAACTTCCGCTTAAATTTCCATTTGTGAAATACCATAAAAAGCCATACCCATTACCCATCCTTTACCTATACTAGATTTTGTCCGTAACTCTATAGCCTCTCTTTCACTCATAGAGCCCCAACATATAGGTACATAGGTTCTTATTTAAAAGTCAATACTCTATCGCTATTTAAGAAAGCAGGTTTTCAACCAAAAAAAAAATAACAAGTAACTTGGCTCTTCCTCTTTTCAAAAATGTCATTATATACAACTCTTCTTACATAGTAAGAATTACACAATTTTGTGATATCTGGCGAAGTATTCCAAGAATATCATAATTATATTTTTTTTGTGGTACAAAAATAATTCTATTCTATTTTTAGGCCATTCCTTAATAAGTGGCAACCCTTGGTGCTCATCCCACGCACACAAATACGCACAATATCATAACTGAGTGCTGATTGATTTTTATTGGTGACGTAGGGTTAGCAGCTTTAAGATTTTTTATTTATAAACTTTTAATAAATGGGGCGTGTAGAGATGTGCCAGGCCAGAGCAAGGCTTACATTTTATTCTTGAAATATTGCTTCAGGTGACTACTTTTTACGTACTCAAACATTTACCAAACTGGACTATTTCTTGGTCTCATTATATTCAGTACATCTTGATTTAGGCTCGTACGTTTTATTTTTTAGTATTATATTTTATTTAAATTAAGAAAAAATACTCGAGGTTGCTTTAGGTCTAAAATATGTTTTATTTATATATTTTATATTATTTATAATAACTTTTAACCGAAGCAATATTGCTTAAAAGGTAAAACGTACGAGCATAGTTCATTGTATCAGCAACATTTCTAAAAATTACGAAAATCGAACTACATTCAAGGGTTGTAATACTTTATCGCTTTTTGTATGAAAGCTTACAGCTAGACGATCCTCGTTTGCTTGCAGTGGCAACCCTATTGGAGCTTAATTGAAACAAAGCTCGCTGTCAGCTATCATATCACATCCCTACACACAATACAGTCACACAGTGACGGCGAAACATTCGAGCTCGGAGTGTTCGATACAATTTTACCGATTCGATATTATGTTCCACTTTCCGCGCAGTATTGGAATTTGGAATACTCGCAATATCACCATAGAGAACGTTGACAATAATTTTATTATTACTACTTACACGATCTGAATTTATATTCCCGTCAAGGAACAGTTAACAGTTAAACGACATCTATTTAAACGGGCATAAGTTAATGGAAAAGTTCAGCGGCGTAATTTTTGTTTAAATTAATATTTTTTTATCACTAACCAAAGGTCAATAAAAATACAGAAATAAGTCCAAAATTATTAAAAGCCCCGCCAGTTTCATATTATATTTGTAATGAAATGAGTGACATTTCATTCATTTGAATTTGCCGCGCTTCGCGTATCAGCTGTCGCGTATCTATGATATTGATCTGTGTCGATGATTTAAAATGGCGAGGGACGCTGAAATTGTTGTGTGCATTTTTGTCGTAATAAAAACTCATAGAAAGAATCAGAAAGAATGTGATTGAGGACTCGAGATATAGTGAACTTTAAATGTCGTTTCTTTGTTATTTCAGGGAAACAATTTGTGTTTAATTTTGGAGATCCTCAATGTCTTATAAAACGACATTTTTGTGAACTAAAAGAAGATGGACCGGCTTCAATTTGAGTTTACAATAATAGCCTCAAATGATGGCAAATCAAATGTATTAGCTATAACCTCAATATCTACTGAAGAAGGAAAATGTTATGTTTTACCCGAGGAACTGAAGCCGGTGAGTCATCATACATATATTGTTAAAACGAACACTTTCACAAAAGTAAAAAATAGCATTAAAAAAAGACACCAGAGTAGAAAAGTATGGATAAAGTTGGATGAAAATCTAAAGAAGACATATGTAGATGAGGAAGGTAATATGCAATTTTTAGATCAATATTTAGATGAAGTGAGCACAACACAAGCAAAGGACAAAAATGACACTTTGCAACAAATCTTGGAACAATTAATAGAAACTACAACTAAGAAAGAAAGTCAACATAACTTAAAACATATCTCAGAAAAATTTATTATTGAAAAATTCACAAGCAAAAATCCTAATGCGATGCAATGGATAGAAATTTTTGAAAAAGAGTGTGCGCGCTTTAATATAACAAAAGATGAGACAAAAATAGATATTTTGAGGTTATTTTTAGATAAACCTTGTTTGGATTGGTATAGCTCGATGATCATAAAACTAACAATAAATTCTGAATGGAGTGAATGGAAAGACAAGTTTTTAGAAACTTTTAAAAACCAAGGATGGGACATAGTCACATATGCTCTCGCATTTAGGTATAAAGAAGGACAGTTAATTGATTATGCCATAAAAAAAGAACGGCTTTTATTAGATATAAACAAATCTATAGATTCCAAAACAATGATAGATCTTATTGCAACTGGTTTACCTGGATTTATCTTAAATAAGTTAAACAGGGATGAACTCAACAACACTACTGACTTGTTCAACGAGATAAGAAAATATGAAGGCACGATGTATAAGAAAAACTCAACTAACATAAAGAGCAGTACATTTTATAATAAAAATAAAACTTATGAGAAGAAGTCATGTAAGACTTGTGAGTCTTTGGACAAAGGGATTAGATATCATCCGGAGGAGTCATGTTGGTTCAAGAAAAATAAAAATGAACCTGAAAAAGATCTTAAAACTAAAAATGTAAACAATAACTCCATAATTGAAGTAGACATAAATACTGAGAAAAAAACTAGTAAGCACACCATTAATCAAAATCAAGCTTTTATTAGAAAATAAACTAGAAGTGAGTGGTATTTATGATTCAGGCTCACAGATTTCTATAATAAATTCAAGATTAATAAAAGTAAAAGAAAAAAAAGATGATGTGAACATAGCATACATGAGAACGGTTAATGGTGTGAAGAAGATGGATGGCTTGATAACAATAAAAATTAAAATATTTGATTTAGAAGAAGAGGTGGATGTATACATAGTAGAAAATGAAGATTTTGATGATTTCATAATCGGATTAGATATGATAAAGAAATTCAGATTAACCCAAAATGAGAACTTGCAGATAGAACAAAAGAAAATAACAAATAAAATAGACAGGATGTCTAAAGATAACAGAAATGAAGATAATAATATAAAAAAATATACAGTAAATTTCAATGAACACATACAAACAGAGGAATTTATAAGTATGACAGACCATTTAGATAATCAAAAGAAAATTGAGATAGAGAAAATTATAAAGGAATATAAAACAATATTTGCTAAGGACAAGTATGATATAGGTTCAGTTAAAGATTATGAAGCTCGCATAGATTTACAAGTAAATAAATATTGTAGTAAAAGACCATACAGATGTACAATACAAGATAGATTAGAAATTGAAGAGCAAATATCGATGTTACTAAAGAACAATTTAATAGAAGAATCATACAGTCCTTTCGCTGCTCCAGTGACATTGGCGTTTAAAAAAGGTGAAAATAGAAAATCCCGTTTATGTGTAGATTTCAGAGAGTTAAACAAAATAGTTATACCACAAGCTCAACCATTTCCTTTGATAGATGATCTAATTATTAAAACTAGAAATTGCAAGTATTTTACTACACTAGATATAAACTCAGCATTTTGGGCAATACCATTACGGGTGGAAGACAGAAGTAAAACAGGATTTGTCACACAAGATGGCCACTTCCAGTGGACCTGCCTCCCTTTTGGCTTGAAAACATCACCAGCAATTTTCCAGAGAATCTTAAGCAATATTCTAAGAAAACACAATCTCACAGGATACTCTGTTAACTATATCGATGATATTTTGATATACTCGTCTACCTTTGAAGAACATATAAGGCACATTAGAAATGTATTAAAGGCAATAATTAAAGAAGGCTTTAGACTGAAGTTTAAGAAATGTACCTTTGCGTCAGACTCAGTAAAATACCTCGGCCATATAATTCAGAACAATTCAGTAAGACCACTAAAAGACAATTTGATTTCAATAAGGAACTTTCCAACTCCTAAGACGCAAAAGAACATCAGACAATTTTTGGGAAAAATAAACTTCTACCATGACTATATACCAAGAAGTGCAATTATTTTAGATCCATTACACAATTTATTACGAAAAAACGAGAAATTTGTATGGTCAGAGAAATGTGAAGAAGCATTCAATCTGATAAAAAGATATTTATGTTCGCAACCGGTCTTGGAAATATTCGACAAAGACTTACCAATCAAAATCTTTACCGATGCATCTTTGGAGGGCATTGGAGCAATATTAAAACAGACACAACTAGATGGTAAAGACAAACCGGTGGCATATTTCTCAAAAAAATTGAATGAACATCAAAAACGGAAAAAGGCTATATATTTAGAATGTCTTGCTATGAAAGAAGCTGTTAAATATTGGCAGCACTGGCTCATCGGAAAACAATTCACCATTTACTCAGATCACAAACCTCTAGAGAACATGAACATTAAATGCAGGACAGATGAAGAATTGGGTGATCTCACATACTACCTATCTCAGTATGACTTTACCGTAAAATATATACCTGGTAAAGAAAATGTAGAAGCAGACTGTTTGAGCCGAAACCCTGTATTAGAACCAGAAGATAACAGAGAGGAAACATTGAGAATAGTTAATTTAATACAAATAAAAGATATAGTTGGAGACCAAGAGAAAAATGAAACAATAAGAGAAAAGAAACAAAATTTAATACTAAAAAATAATATCTATTATAAAAAAATAAAGAAACAGGAAAAGATTATCCTCTCAGAAGAATTTAGTAAAAAACTTATAAAAAAGGTGCATGAAGATTTATGCCATATTGGGATCAGACAACTGCAGAAAAAAATAAGTTCAATATATACGGCTATAAACCTAACAAAAAATATCATAAATATTTGTAAAACATGTGAAATATGCATAAAAAATAAATCAAGATGTCAAAAAAAAATTGGATTAATGTCACAACTGGGACCAGCTACCAAACCATTTGAAATAATGTCAATGGATACTATTGGTGGATTTGGAGGATCTAGGACTACAAAGAAATATCTACACCTTTTAGTAGATCACTACACAAGATATGCATTTATTGCGACTTCGAAAACCCAGAATGCATGTGACTTTATAAATTTAACAAAGAAAGTACTAGAGACAGATGAGATTGGAATTATCCTGACAGATCAATATCCGGGCATAAATTCAAGAGAATTTAAACAATTTTTGCAGGAAAATAATATTAAACTAATTTTTACAGCCGTGAATACACCATTCTCGAACGGCTTGAATGAAAGATTAAACCAAACAATAGTAAATAAAATAAGGTGATAACATTAAAAAACTAAGCCGATAGGTGACAGTTTTCTCTTCCAACAACTGTCACCTAAGGCTTAGGTGTCTCTTAAAATATTGGTGAAAACGAGCATTATCCGTGTATTGCGGACAGAAAGTTATTGTTTTCCGCACGAGTGCTTTTTGTTTTTCTCCTGCAAATTATAAGTACATCCAAATTCCAAATGCATGATCGAGGTTTCTAATCAAAAAGTTTCGTGTATAAATTGTTTTTGTAGTCAATATAAAGTTATTATTCCCTGGTCTGTGGTTTTGTATGAAATGCCTATTTTACAGCGGATAAAAATATGAATTGAATTCTAAATATAATTCATTCGTTGTTTTACGTTCTTGGAAACTTTCACTGTACAAAAGTAAACGGAATTGTCATTTCCATTTTCCACTCTCTCTGTTGTCCTTATATTTCTAACAAACCAGAACTTGTCAAGAAATAGCGTAATTTCAACACCTGTATCGAAATGTATTATTATTGTACTAGTGGCGTAATCATCTTGAAACTTCTTATCAATGTTTGAGAAAGGAGAATTCTAAGCGATGTTATTTGCTTACTAAGTACATACCACAGGTACTTGCCACCCTGGCATAACATTAAACGCAGTGAATACCTATCTATACCTAGATTATAATATTAATCGATACAGCCACTACAATGTTGCGGAAATCCGTACACAACGTGTGTGGGCCCTTTGATGTGCCGACCGACGTGTCAATACCACCCACGGAACTAAAACCAGCGTGAAAAACAACCTTACTCCCTCGAAATAGAGTCCAAGCCACATAAAACGAAACGCAAATTAGTTTTGATGTGATAATAATTTTAATAGATGACGACGGAAGTCGGTAGTAGCGAATCCGAAACTGGTGGGTATCATGACATTTTCAAAGCTTCAGGTTTAATACTTTACATTTCCGGGATTAATATTTTTTTATTAATGTAAAATATTGTCTTTGATTTGCGTTATTTCTGTTAACAGGATATTATATCTGTTTGGAGATCTGAGAACGTGGAAACTATCTGAAGTCATTATGTTCTTGATTATTAAAATTTGGGGGAGAGAAACTGCAAAAAATATTTATTTCCGTTCAGTTTTTGTATAACTATGTGTTTCGGCCCTACCAGCCAGCGAAGTTCAAATTTTATTTCGTTTTTCGCAAATATTAGACTAACTTCACTTTGTAGGCTTATGGCAAGGAATTTTACAGGCATTATACGTAAAAGTCCATTTGTTTTGAATTGCGTTAAAAGGTAAACAAACTAACCTTTTGGCGTACACTTCACTTCTCAACCATTTTTCACGATGTTAAAATAATTAATAAGTCTCACAAACTGCTTGCCGTCCACAAACAACATCTGAAGTTATCTTACGTATAACATTTCCACTATTTTATCCACTATTTTAGCAATATTTTTATGAAAAACTGAATCAAGACACAAATTACGTATGACAGATCAAACTAAAATTTTAGTTGTGACATCGGACTTTTATCATTGACATTAGTGTTGCGCAGAGGCAATTGCAACCACAGACAAAAAACGAACGATTCATACTTAGTCAGTGACCGAATTAACATCGATTAATTCATTCAGAATCGAAATCACAATCGTTATTTAATTATATCTTGTTCACGTATATTTAAAAATTATGCTATTGGGTCGTAAATTCTGACGTAATAAATAACAACAATATTGCTATAAACTTTTTACAGGGGCGTTTTTTAAAGATTTGGCGTTTTGGTTAACTTAATATTTGGTAGGTATCGAGATTATACGATATAATAGGGGAAATAAAGTAGTACAGTTATTAAACGTCAGTTATACCTTTTTTAATATATATATAGCTGCTTGTGCTGATTCACTGACTGATTGATCACCTCTCCTGAACAATTTTGTATGAAAAATTTTTTTTTCAATTACTATTTCGTATAGAAGAGAAAAATTCATTCGGAGGAAAAATATGGAAAAAGCTGATGATTGAGGATTTCGAAGACGGGTAAAGAGCACAGCGAAAGTATTGAAGATAGGTGGGGGATGCTCAACCAAATGTCATTTGAAACGTCATGCGATTGGCAGTGAGCTGAAAAAAAAAATCAAAATGGCGGATTCAAAATGGCCGCCATTCGGATTTCGTCGATATCTCGGAAAGTATAAAAGATGGAAGAACGGTTTCTTGACAAGAGTTAATCAGGACTCGAAGGTCTACGTGATGAATAGAAAAAAAAAATCCAATATGGCGGATTTTTTTCTATAGAAAATGTATGGGGAATTTTGAAGGGATTTTTTATAGGCGGGAAGACAATAACGAATCGATGATTACGGTCACTAAGTATTAGAAATTGTACCATTTCCCTCATTTAATATTCAATTTCATTATTCTTTGCATTGAGGGTGATCGTTCAATAGTTCATTCTTGCTATTGTTCAGGAATAGTCGCATCACTAGGGTTATGTCAAAATAAAGTGACTTAATTAGATCCGCCATATTTGTTTACCTTTTAACTCAAGTCTATTTGAACAGGGTATACATCTACATGTTTTTAATATAAACTTTGCTCGAAAATTCCCCCTCACTTCATATTGGTTTCCGTTCCGAGATATAGTTTTTTGAAGTTTCCTAGATTTCGAGCTATCGGGAACCAATATGAAGTAAATGAGTATTGTTAAGCAGAGTTTTTATTCAAAATATGTTGATGCATAAATGTTGTGCCCGCAAAACTCATTGCCATAAGCCTACGATGTATAATTAGCCGAAAAATTAAATAAAATTTTAATTTTCGTGCCCGGGTGGTACCCATGCGTCTTAAGACGTAGAAAGCCGTTAAAAGAAAGTACTTTGTGATTACCCCTAAGTGGACATAACGAGGTTCACGTGAACAAAGGTTAGTTTAATTAAGTAAGAATTTAAACTACTCAACTATTTAGTCCGAAAAATCGTGTCTTGAAATTCGAAGTCCCAATCCCCGTCTAGCAAGCAAAGGTCTACTGTACTACTGGGTACTGTTAAGTACCTATATCTACCAACATTTTACACTTATTTTGCTTGCGTTTCAAACGATTAGTTAATTTGTTCATGTTGGATAATTAAATATAATTAATATTTATATAGGTATCAGCTGACAGTGCGTTTGCATAGACGTCATATTTCGTCTCAGGTACTTGACACTGAACGCAATAAGGCCATGTTACAATAATAATGACAATTACTCGATTTTCGCAAGCAATTATTGTAGATAATTAACTTATTATGTTCGATAAAATTACTACAATTGTTCGTATATAGATATATAATATGTTATTGCTATTATCTCTAATTGTTATCGTTCGTTAAGTAACGCATATTAATAACTTTTCATTTACTTTTAGGGTTCCATACCAATTTGGTAAAATGGAACCCTTATGGTGTGACTTTCTCCGTCCGTCCGTCTGTCACACTCGATTATTTCAGTAACTATCGAAGCTATCGACTTGAAATTTGGAATAGTTTTAGATAATGGTGACCCGACGTCATTGCAATCATAAAATTTTGAAAATCATTTTATTTAAAAGGGGATAAAATGGGTTGTTGAAATTTCAAAATGAGATAACAATATTAAGTGTGGTATCATATGAAAGGGCGTTACTTGTGTATTCCAAAACTAATTTTTATTTATTTTTATGCCTGATAGTTTTTGATTTATTGGGCAAATTGTCGAAAAAATACCGTTCCCTCCCCCTTATCTCCGAAGTTTATGGTTCGAAAAATCTGAAATAATTATGGTCAATAGGAATTGACGTATATTTTACAGGAAAAATAAAATCAACTCTCTGACTATTATACTTTTCTTGATAATAACAATAATCCGCCAATTACAAAGTTACGTTTGCGGTTTGCCTGTTTTGTTTTACTTTTTTTATGGTATGGAACCCTCGGTGCGCGAGTCCGACTCGCACTTGGCCGGTTTTTTTTTCATTTCAGTCGATTCGTATGGAGTTTGATAGAGCGCTGCGCATCATCGTGGATTGTAATATCTATACCCTGGGTTAAATTAAAACATAGGCTACTTTTTAATAAAACATCCTCGTAAACTTAGTTTTTAAGTCGTCAAAAAGTTATCACTATTAATAAGTATATGTACTTACTTGACCTTTCATGAGTGCTAACAAGTAGTGGCCTATATGAAATAAATGATTTGAATCTTTGAATCTTTGAATCTTCATCAGTCCTACTCCAGCGATATTTGGGAAGTTCACGAGAGCAGAACCGCGGGGAAAGCCAGTATCGTGTATTACCTTTTCATAATGAGCTTTATTCCAGTTAATGAATCTCAAAATTATAATCCTCCACGTCATTATAATCACAATATCGGATTTGTCCAAATGATATCTAACAATTGTGCCACATTATTATCTCACAAAATGTATACCTTTCATGTAAATGTACGCACTTATGATTCGCCCTAGCACTAGAACATCACTGGGAAATTTGGACTCAACAAAGTGCATTTGCAAAGATACGTTACCTAAGTGTTCTAGATATTGTTAGAAATATTGTAGTTAGATATATAGTTGGAGGTGTCAAATATATTTATGTACCTTTCTGATATATTTTTATACAAGTTAGTAACTACGTCTTGACTATACAATTCCATCTGATGTTAGGTGACTACTAACTCGGAAAGAGCAATCTGCATCAAAAGAAAAATATAAATTATAAAATTCCATTAAACTAAAAAAACCGGCCAAGTGCGAGTCGGACTCGCGCACCGAGGGTTCCATACCATAAAAGAAGTAAAACATTGAAAAAATCACTTTTGTTCATGAATTTACGAGTTAAATTTACATGTAGGTACTTTTGTTGGCGAACCGCAAACGTAACTTTGTTTTTGGTGGTTTATTGTTATTATCAAAAAAAGTATAAAAGTTAGGGAGTTGATTTTATTTTTCCTGTAAAATATACATTATTATCTATTGATCATAATTATTTCAGATTTTTCGATTGGTAAACTTCGGAGATAAGGGGGGGGGGAACGGTATTTTTTTCGAAAGTTTGCCCAGTAAGTAAATCAAAAACTATCAGACATAAAAATAAATAAAAATCGGTTTTAGAATACACAAGTAACGCCCTTTCATATGATACCCCACTTAATATTGTTATTTCATTTTGAAAATTCGAAGCCCCGGTTTTTCCCCCCTTTTTAAATAAAAATTAAAACAATTTTCAATATTTTATGATTGCAATGGCGTTGGGTCACTATGACCTAAAATTATTAAAAATTTCAAGTCGATAGCTTTGATAGTTACTGAAATAATCGAGTGTGACAGACGGACGGACGGACGGAGAAAGTCTCAACATAAGGGTTCCATTTTTACCAAATTGGTATGGAACCCTAACAATGATATCTTTATTTCACATGGGCCTTACGTATAGGCTCTTATAAAAGGTCAATACGATATTTGCGTTGTATATGGTGATAACAACAAGTCGACTCAAAACTAAGTTGACCAGGTTTCCAACGCGCCCCGCATTGAGAAGAATCCCACAACAAACTCAGCCGGGTTTTGTTTTTTGTTATCACCATTAGTTCTTAAAGACTAATTAAGCTAGTAGGTATACCTAATTACAGCAGTTCATTATCACTCCCAAGGATTTGATTCATGTAAATAATCCTTAATACGATGGTAAGCTTTATTAACGAGCTTACGTTTCACAGCTACTTTGATTTAGCGATCCGGTGCGATTCTGTGTATCAACTACCAACCATCAGGGTTTACAAACCCGCTCAAAATTAGAAGGGTTGTACATCTTTGGCTGTTTAGTTATTTTTACCATCTGGTTAAATTGCAGTCAAGTAGGTACTTACTTTTAGTACAGTAAAATAGCCTTCCATATCATCTCTTTATTTCGTAGGATAGGTACCGACTTAGGTAACCCAATATTGGCCCTTTCTTTAAAATATTCTAGAGCTTTTTACTAAATAAAGCTTATCTTGTATTCTGTTTGTTTACCTCGCTTACCTATCTCATATAAGCTTTGGGAATTTAGAGTTTCTACGAAAAACTATTCCTCAGGACTTAAAAGTTACCTAATAGGTATTTTAAACCTATGATTTTTAACGTAAATATCTCCTACTTTTTAAATCAATTAAAGATTTATATTTCGTCAACTATCTACATAGTTATTCAAAGACGAATTTCATAAGTTGTACCTAATGAAGTTCAGAAAATTATAGTTACAAGAACAAAAGTTGGAACCTAATAAGCTTATCCAAATTAATGGATAATCAAAATACGTCCCAAAAATGTTAAAGTTATTTGAATGGATGTTATAAATGCTTATAAAATTTAAAATTAAATAGGAAAGTGTGTAGTTTGTTCACTTGTTACGCTTTAACCTACCAACTTAATGCATCAAGCGCTGAACCGATTTTAATAATATTTGGTAAATAGCTTTGTAGTACCTAGGCACTAAGTGTTTATATTAAGTACTTCAAACGAGAAATTTTAACGAAAAATACGAAATTTGCATAGTTTTTTTCAAATTTCCGACATTTAGAAAAAAAAATCAAAAGCTTTTCTTTCACATAGGCCTAACTAACAGCCACTGAAATATCAGACTCTACCGCGCCGTTCGAAAAACTAAACATACCTATCTAATTTTATTATTATTGAAATAATGATAAAGCTCATCCAAAAACATACGACCCAGTACATTAATAATTTCCTTATTAAAGTTTCGGCACTCAAAATAGATAAACTTTCAAAAAAATAAATACCAAGCAGAAATAATTAAGCCATTTGCATATTAAAAGAAAAATAAAAACATAAAATATAATGGCTTCATTTCGAATCGCGGCTCTATAAAAAACCCATAATCTAATAAATTAATTAATTGCTCACCTGACCGGTCCCGTATCCGTATCAACTGGCCAATCACAACAAGTGCACTAAAATAAAGAGCCCAATTAAAAAAAGTCACAGATTGGGAAACGTTTAAAAACAATCAGAGCCAATAATAACAACTAATAATATCACATCAATTAATCGTTTCCGAACGTAGTCGTAATGTCAACGCATTGTGGCGGGAACAATGGCCGTTTGAACCGCTCGCGAGCGAGAGTCCACGAGCGGGTGAGCGGCGAGCGACGGGCGACGAGCGTAAGCGGTGAGCGGGAAGCGCGCTTGCGTGAGGAGCTCGATCTGTGTTAACGCGACGATCCTCACAGTTAGACTAACTCACATCCAAATCGCTTAATTTTATGAGTTGTTGCCTTCTCCACCCCTCGTTGCGGCGGTTGACGTAACTTTTGCGCGGCGTATCTACATTTTATATTAATAACCTTTGAACAAAAAATTAAGTTGGATGTCTATTTAAACAGCGGCTAATATTGTCATAAAAAATTAAGAAATGTTGCCATACTACATTTTGTGTCAAACGCACTAATAGATTCGCTTATTTCGTTTTATTTCATGGATTATGAAAAACAAGTGATTCAATTGGTTCATTTGTCATTGACACACAGTTTTGTGTCAATGACAATTGTGTGTCATAACAACGTCTCGCCTTTACTTAAATAACAACGTTGAATTATATACCTATAAATAAATAAATACCTTGGTATTGGTAAGGATTTCGGGTCAGCGCTAAAAAGTGTCCCAACCAAATGAAATCCAAAACGCGAAAAGAGTTCCAATCCCACTTAAACAAAATTAGGCTTATAATAATGGTTTAAGACATGAATTACAATGTTTTAATTTGTTTATAAAAATACACATCTACTCTCGTTTATATAGGTTTTCTCGGGACACTTTATTCGTGAATTTTGTATTACACCCGCGGTCCATAGTTTTAAACCAATGGTCTTAAGTTACATTGCCTTACACATTAAGCACAACATAAATTACGTAACAACCCAATAGAATAGTCAAACGCACCAATAGAATCGCTTGATTTTTATTTTATGTCATGGGGTATAAAAAATCAAGCGAATTCTATTTGTTCATTTGCTATCGACATACAATTAATGTGGCATAACAACGTCTTTACTTTAATAAAAAAAAAAGACGTGTGGCACTCGGAGACTACCGCGGTAAAGCTATTGCATAGCATTTTAAGCTATTTTTAGTTTTTAGTTTTGCCATCTATCGATGAATAGCAGAACTTTTAATGACTTTTTGAAATATCACGCTTGTCTTAGTAACGATACAACCAATGCCACCTAGAGACGATTTGCAGAACTAAAGATACAAGCGTGATATTTCAAAAATTCATTAAAAGTTCTGCTATTCATGGATAGATGGCAAAACTAAAAACTAAAAAGTTTGTGAAGGTGCGCTCCCCTGCATTCATGGTACCCTGTAGCTCTACTTTAGGGGTGTTAGGTTATTTTCGTTACGGAATTCCTGAATTCGGTCTCAGTCTCTTCGGTAGAGAAAAAGCCTTAGTCTAAACTCTCACACGAGCTTTCTCCTTTAATTTCATACAAACTTTTAGTTTGCGGCTTAGCTTGAATTATTCATTGCAAACACTGCGACCCAATATGGAACATAATAATGTAATTATAATATTAGTTGACCCAATATGGAACAATATTAATAGGATTGCTTTATCTGAAAGCAATTTTTGTAATGTAAACGATAAAAGGCATTTAAAATCGATACGAGTAATTGAACGATTCGTAATTTTTACTCGTATCTTGCTCGGATTGGCTTGGTATTGGTATTGGGGCACTTATCACTTTTAAATGTTGATACTTGATAAGAAATTCGTGTTTTGATCATTTCGATAAGATAATATTAAATATACTAACATGAATTAAAAATTAGTCACATACATGAAGTAACTATTAACTTTTATTGTTAATGGAGAGATACACCTAAAGGCTATCTGAAATAAATTACTACACTTTGTAATTGCCAATAGCTATATTATAATTATTTTACTTAATACTTTCCATTTCCTTTATTTTATCTGTGAGTTAAAGTTGAGTTTTAACATTATGCGAAGAGATTGGACTTTTCGAAAATTAGTTCAAAGGTACAGCAGAAAACATACGAGTAATTGGGTAATGGACTCCAATTTTTATTACTTTAGTATAAACTAGGATAAAAATAATGATGTACACCGACAATACTAATTAAATCGATCAGGTGACAAAAAGTTATAAGCCTTTTATTATTTCTGATTAGACAGAGACAGAGACATTGAATTGTGACTTCCGTGTGAATACCTGTTGTCGCCCATGACTAGCGTGCCTTGTTTACGGTCACGCAGATGGCAGCATTGGGCCAGCGGTGCCACTTACGTGCGTGGCGGCGCCACTTTCGCGCACAGTGGCGCCACTTTCGCGCACAGTGGCGCCACTTCCGTTTTGTTTTTACTTGTACAAAGGATGATACGAATGTATAAAAAGGGCGAAACGGGGAGAACGAGTCAGTCTTGTTAGAGTCTTGATCGAGTCTTGTTTTAGTTATGGCAGTCTTGTTTTAGTAATGGAGTCTTGATTTAGTAACGTGAAGGTATAAGAAATATGCGTTTCACAATATGCCAGCATCAATAAAAGGCTGTTTTTTTTTTGGTAAATATGAATAAAATAGTTTACCGTTATTTTAAAATTTAATGACTTATATTTTAAAAACCCTTGAGAAATGCCTACTAAAATTTCATTTGCTTTAATGTGCGACCAAGAATATATTGTTTGCTACCACTTTTGCGGTTGCACTTTCGAATTAAAATAAGGTGGGTGGACCATGGAAGGCCACTCTAACAAATGAACAGTTATTATTCGTTTATTTACTGAATAAATGATACGAACAAATAATAAAGTAATACTTTGTTTTATTACGTAACATATAAACCACTTTTTTAAATTTCAGATTTGATCAATATTGATTTAACTTAAATTTCATTGAACCCTTCCAAATGGCGTTGCTAGGAACAAGGCTCCTTAGAAGGCCATTGTAATAAAGCAGTCATTTAACACTAAAAGTTATTAAATAGCGATTAAATCTACAATAAAAAGAATTGGTTTATATGTTATGTAATAAAACAAAGTATTACTTAAATATTTGTTAGTTTCATTTATCCAGTAAATAGATGAATAATAACCATTTATTTGTTAGAGTGGCCTTCTATGGTACACCCACCTTAGTTTAACGTCGTCGATTTCCGATATCAATGAAGCGAGGGACCGTACTGCCAATAGCGGCGCGAGCGATTCGCCGCCGCGTCTGTGATTTCTAGTTCGATGGATGTTTATGTAGATAGAAGGAATTTGTCATCACATGGCAATAACTACGAAATTTTAATAATTGGCCTTCGAAGGAGCATGGCCTTCCATGGTCCACCCACCTTAATTATAGCACACTAGCGTGATTATTGCCATTCGGGACGGCGGGACAAAGTCACGTCGGCGGCGGCATTTAGCGCCGGTACAGTAGCAATAACTCAGCTCAGGAAATCACGTCATCGCTCTATTACAGCGCGCACACGGCCGCATCCTCACACATCCGCGCGGCGTGTGTCGGACGGACGGGCGGTGCGTTCGAGTGACATGGTTGCGATCTTTGAATGAAACGGGAAGCTTTTTTTAAAAGCTCTACATTTACTTTAATTAATCGTGCTTATGTTTACAATTTTTGAATGCGCTAATGTAATCTTCCACTTCGTTACATCGTCATTTCTCACCAGATGAGATCATAAAAAATTGGGCCACTGGAAGACCTGTGACTTGAAATTGATTATGATTTCCATGCAAAGATCGATTGTCTATAGGTTAGGTACGACTAAGGTTCGTATATATATATACGATTAATAGGCATGAATCACATATTGCATATGAATAGCCATGTCCCAGGCAAGCGCGTTCCGCCTTAGATCTAGATCTATCATCACTTTCCATCAGGTGTGCCGTGTGATCACAATCAAACGCTATTGTATGTTAAACTTTAAACTAAAGTCGTTTTTATAGCAACATTTTCAAACCCATCTATTCTAAGGTTGAAATTAGTTCAGATATACTCGTAAAAGTTGAAATACTTACGTGATGAATTTTTAACTCATAACGAATCTTTACTGCAAGGTAAGGTAACATCATAAAAATAAATTAAATTGAAAACAACTGAAGATGCAATCGTAATTATTTAGAAAAGGTAAATTGGCCCTCCTGGTTGCTACACAGCATAGCATCGAAACGCCGAATCCCTAAGTCTTTCCCGATAGAGATTGTAAGTTGTGACTCCTGCCGCAAGCACGGAATACATAATACTACCTAACGGTACAGAAGGCTCACTCTCTGCAAGATGATTTAAAGAAATAGCGACTCTAGCGCTGACACAAAAAGTGCAATTTAATTCGCAATAGCGCCTGACTCCGCATCTGCAAACAAAACGCAACAAACGCAATGTTGTGGTCTCTTTCTATCGCGTTATTTTATCTCATTCGACGTACTAAGGTTGCCTTGCAATCGGGCGCACGCAGCGCGTGAAATAGACCGTACAAGAAATAACGCGAGAGAAGTACCATTCCAGGCCGTTTGTAATTAGTACGTCGAGACGGCTACCTGTAGTTTCTTCGATCTTGTGATAAGTGAACCGGGCCTGTGTTCACGCACACCGTCGCACCGTGTGGAGTGGAACGGGTCGCACCGCTAATTGTGTGCGTTGCCATCACATCGCATTGTTAATGCTATGTATCCATTTGACATATTAACGTGCGTCGTATTAAGCCGTATTACGTGTACTGTACATATCTTATATACAGGGTGATGCATATGCCTCTACGATTGCACTCCTCTATATGTAGGAATAACTCTGCTATTATACAACCACATCATAATATGAGAATGACAGTTGTCTTCTAAAAGTCACGTGGTCAATTTTTCAATCGGATATGTTATTCGTATACATTTTTTTTAAAATTTCGTTCGATTTAAGTATGTAGTTATATTTTATTTCGGAATATACCATGGTTTCCGCGGGATTGGAGAAAACACCAGACAAGCTACTTTTGCAGGTTTTGCGATATCTGCTAGCTTAAATAATATTGACGGCCTCAATATGTATATTATTCAAGCGGAAGGTCTCGAGTTCGATTCCTGACATGAGCCCTTTAATAACTCTTATTTCGGAGGGAGTATAGTATCGGCTCAAAAACCGGGGGAGACACCTTAAAAGTGTATTTCCATAATTACAAATTTTCACTTTGTCGAGTCAATATTACATTAAAAACACAAAGTTACAGTTACAGTTCAGTAAAGTTACAGTACTTATAGATGCGAAACTTACATAGATAAAAAAATAATTCGAAAAGAAAGGTCTATTTATATTTTAGTAGTATAAGTAGCACATTTCAACTTCGCATCCCCCTGTATACGACATACGTTATAACAGTAATTAAGCCGACAGTTCACGAGATTCACGGCTTTAATTACAATCACGCTGTATATATTTGATTAGGGAGGCTTTGTTTTATTATTTTTTAGTTATAAACCTTGTCTATGCCATGACGTGAGAGAATGAGGTGCTTTTAAATCATCATGGCAGTGATATTGAATTTCTGTTTTTTACTCAGAATTTGTTTTCTGACGTCGAGTGAAAGAAACCAAAACAACAAAATTTCACATTATAAGTCTTATCTGTATAATATATCGAAAGGAAAGGCGACTGACTGACATACTGACTGTCCTATAGACGCTAGACGCTAAATATTATGACGCAAGCAGCCACTAAGAAATATTTTTTGCAATTTCTAAAGGGATCGACCACAGTAGCCCGCGAAATTCAAACTTTATTTAGTTTCTATTTTTTTTGTTAAATAAATAAATAAATAAAGCTTATTTTGAGAAAACTAAATAATATTTAAATTTCGCGGGCTATTATGGCCGATATCCGTTTTAATAGAGTAACGCAAGCGATGGTTCCCTGATATAAAATAGGATTTAACAAGAAAGCACAAAGGATAAGTACTCATTATATCGAATTTCTTTGATGAAAATTTTAAAAACATCGTAGCACACTTGTTGCTACGCCGTAGCAGCTTGACTCAAAATAATAACTTTAGTGTAACGTATTACGTAAGAATAACTTAAACTAATTGCGGTAAGTCCCACAACTGGGCTAATCTTTATCTTACCTAAAAGAAAATTGGTCAAGTGCGAGTCGGGCTCACGTTTTGAGGGTTCCGTTCTATCATCCACGGATTTTCAAGTAAACTAAACACCCCTGCCCATCAAATTAAAAAACGAACAAAAAATCACGTTATACCCTTAATATTACCCTTAATATTTCTCTTTATTTTAATTTAATTATTAATTTTTAAAGTAAATATGTATTTCTATAAATTTAAATATGCATCAACTTTCACTCGCGGTGGGACTCGAACCCACGTCCCCTAGCTATCGCGGCTAGGTGCTCTTCCTCTGAGCTACGCGAGACTGTCTCACCACGACGAAATTCGGATGCATATTGTTGTTCGTTCGTTAAAACATTACAGTTATTCAAATATGCCGAAGTCCCATTAATACCAATGGAGCTAACTTCGAACGAGTAATGACGCCTTGCCGTTACTTACTACTTATATGTATTTGCTTTTATATTTATTAATATCGAGCAAAAACAAGCAAAAAATCACGTTTCTTGTATGGGAGCACCCTTAAATATTTTTATATTGTATTTTTTAGTACAGTCCGACAAGACTCTCTTGGCACTTGAAGGAGGGCGCTGTTGCAAAACAAAGGCAGCCATAAAATAAAATCTTCTCAATTTTACTTCAATTTTAGTTTAAAATACTTAATAGTTAGCAAAAACAACATAACATACAACAGTGATATACTGACAGAGCGAACTATCAAACAGCAGCACAAGATAGCGGCGTTAGTTCAGACTTTGGTCACGCGCCAAAATAGCCTTGTCGCACTGTATTTGTTGTTATAGCGGCAACAGAAATATATCATCTGTGAAAATTTCAAGCCTGTAGTTATCACGGTTGAAGAGATACAAAACTGGTGACAGACGGACGGACGGACAGACAGCAAAGCCTTAGTTATAGGGTTCTGATTTTACCATTTTGTTACGGAACCCTAAAATGACATTAGTTAAGTAGACTAACCACATTCTCCAATAGGCTCTGGCATGGAATATCGTGGCTCTGCGGTAGTTTAGTTTTCGTTTATAGACAGAAAGCCTTCACGTATGAAAGTATAATATTATTATTTACTATGTATAGCCATTAACAACAATATTAACTATTAAGCGTTAGGTTGTAACTTATAGCTGTTTTACTGTCCACTTTACTGCCACATTAACCGTTTCTTAGAACTTATAGTGGTAACAGAGACGCCGCTTTGTTTTGAATGTGTCATTAGTATGGACGTCACATGTCACACGTCAGTTAGATTCAGTAAATGACATGTGTCTTTTGAATATTAATTTCTGACAAAGTTGGTTAAGAGTCCACTGACCCATATAAACGTAATACGAAAATCATTTGTAATTCGTGCAAATTTCGATCATGTTGTGGTGTTATTCGGGTTAATATATAGTAAAAATCTATGCTCCTGGCCATATCTGGTTCCGAAATACTTTTGTTAAACGAAGTTGTAAACGAATTTAGTTTTGCTTATTTTTATGTCAAAGAGGACATGTTTTCTGCTTATTTGTTTTGTAATAAAAACAACACTATCTCACGTCGCATTAGTTCAGGAGCACAGTTTTTATTGTCCAGATAAAGAAAAACACCAGTTTATAAAGAAAGGTACAAGTTTTCATTCATAATTTTTGGTATGACGGAACTCGACCAAAGTTATAAAAATTTTGATCAAAATTGATTATTATTTCGTTTTAAAGAAGTATTTCCGCACCTAATATGGCCAGGAGCATAGATTATTACTAAGTATATGAATCCGAATAACACCACAACATGATCGAAATATGCACGAATTACAAATGATTTGGTATTTTGAATGTATGGAGAAAACGTAGGTCAGTGCATTCTTAAGCACGGGTTAAAAAAAACACGCAAAACGTTTACCTGATATTAAATGATTCAAATATTTAGTTTTTCGCTAATTGTGGGCTAATTATATTACGTCTTAGGTACCTACGAGTATATGATGCATAAATGTTTTCAATAAAAACTCTGCTCAACAATACTTATTTACTTCATATTGGTTCTCGATAGCTCGTAATCTGGGAAACTGCAAAAAATATTTCGGGAAACAATGTGAGGTGAGTGGGAGTTTTCGAGAAAACATTATGCCCGCAAAATTCATTGCCATAAACCTACAATGTGTAGATATACTTGACAATGTCAGAAACAGTGCGTCCCAGGACATTGGACAGACGTAATGTCATTCTTAGTATTATTAATCAACTAGTTATTAATATTTATTAAGTGATGAAGGAAAACATTGCGAGGAAGGCTTTCCTTTAGTAGCCATATGACGTTTACGTTAAAAAGATAGAAATTCAAAAATGTATGAAAATGATCGCGAATCTGGTCACGTGATATATCGTCAAGGACAAATGACATTAAGGATTATATATTCTGCTTATGTACACCTCATATACTAAGCCTGACCTTATACTAAAGGAATGTAATCTTTCCACATTAATATCAAATACCCTTTTTAAAGTCGAAACGCCTAACTGATCTATAAAAGCGCCTTTTCGAGCAATCAAGGAGCCAGCAATTAAAAAGCCCATTCTCTTAATCGCTTCGAGACAAAAAATCGCGTAAAAAATGATGGAGATGTCTTCATAGCATACATTCGGTTTTACAAGCTCTGCTCGAGGTTAGGGCGGACACACAGGTATATTTATCCTATACCTTTAAACGAGCAATTCTTGTATACTTATATACTATATTTCTATATAATCTGGATCTCGGAAACTTAGTATACAGAGGGGCTTGGGGGCGATAAATCGATCTAGCTAGGATTCATTTTTAGAAAATGTCGAATTTACCAAAAAAATATGACTCCTGCTGCCATCTATTGGCCAGTAGTTAAACTACCGAGCGAAACTCGGTCACCCAGATGTTAATTTATATATGCTTATTAATTTTTGTCACCAAACTCTTTAAAATTTTCTCTATAGGTATGTTTAACAGAAGACAGAAGGTCGTAACCTATTTTTTCAGCTGCAGATCACGAGGTCCTGGATTCAATCCCCGGGCCAGTAAAATTTAGTATTGGGTTTTTTTTATCAGAAAATTATATGTTAGTACTATAGCCACGTAAGATCAAGCGAAGGAGCGGGTCTTCGCCTGATCTCTACCAGCAAACGTATTCTGTAAATCGGTACCTAATACTGGCATATATTGGCACTTACTGGCATTTATCGGCAATTGACGCTTAGTGTTTATATATGTGTAGAATCTAAATCTCGGAAACCGCTCGAACGATTTTCATGTTGTTTTGGGGGCGATAAATCGATCTAGCTAGGATTCATTTACAGAAAATGTCGTACTTATTTACCAAAAAAAATACTAAGCAAATCTCCAGATATGTAAGTTGAAATTTGTTGGTGGTTACTTTTTTAACACTCGCTTTGCTTGGTAATTTAGAAAGGACAAACATGGTCTAATTCTGGTGCAGTCTTTATTGTTTTGTTATAAGTTGTAACCATCTCACGTGTGCAGGTACCCTTAAATAGCTATTAAGATTTATCAGTGTTTCAATACAGTAGAAATATTTCTGCCTATTTAAGTTCAAAAAATTGTACGATACATTCCCGCATTTTTTGGGATACTTTGAGAAACAAAAGAGGATCTCAATTATTCGACGAGCTTTTTCTATAGGGGAGACCGGGGACAAAAGTAACATTTTGTACTTTTGCTTTGGTTTCTCGTTAGCTGTTATTATTTTAATGAAATTATTATAGCCATATATAAGCAGTGATAGCTCAGTGGTTCTGACCTCTGCCTCTCATTAGGAGGTCGCGGGTTCGAATTCTGGGCACGCACCTCCGACTTTTCCGAGTTATGTGCGGTTTAGGAAACTAAATATCACTTGCTTAGCGGTGAAGGAAAACATCGTGAGGAAACCTGCATGCCTGAGAGTTCACAAAAATGTTCTCGATGGTGTGTGAAGCCCGCCAACCCGCACTTGGCCAGCGTGGTGAGCTATGGCCAAACCCCTCTCAGTCTGAGAGGAGACCCGTGCCCAGCAGTGGGACGTAAAAAAAAAAGGGGGTTGAGACGATATATAAATTTAGTTCAAGCTCTTTATATTAACATCTTAATTTACCTTATTATTGTGTAGATTAGATGAATTACATAACCTTAAAAAAATTTAGTCATTTGTTACTTTCGACCACGTTGGCGGGTCGATAGTAACACGCTGTGGGTCGAAAGTAACATGACAAAGGGACTAAGAATGAAATTAAAATATCATTTTAAATCAACAAATTATTTATTAGGAACCAGTTTTATTATCAACATAAACATTTGCATTGTGATCGCTCAAAAATTAAATGTTTTATTAGAATAAATCAGCATTACTTTAACTGCGTTTAAAGTTATTATTAGGTATGCTTATTTAAATAAATGAGATCAATATTTTTTATAATAATACTTTTATAATCAATATTCAGTATCAGATGCGCAATTGTGGCACACATAATTTACATCATCACTAACGCATTCAACATCTGACCACATTTTGCATTCGATACATTGTATCCATTGCTCATTTGGTCGACTATTGGTAAAAGGTTCTAAACAAACGAGACGGAAACAATCTTCTTCGTCAGATTTATTTTCTTTGTCTTCTTTTTTCCTTTTCCCTTGCCTTTCGTGGATGTCAACTTTCTTTTGCCGTTTCCAGTATCGGGTTGTAAAACAGCTGCTTTTCGGTACACTTACATGTCAGTAGTTTCTCGTGAAGTGGTTCTTATGCGTTGTCACGGCATTCTGTTAAAAGAAACACAAATAAATACACATTAATATTTATTTTAATACGTAATCAAATCAATACGGGGACAAAAGTAACATGTTACTTGTGTACCCTTGTGCCTTTGTTACTTTTGTACCCTACCACATTTTTGTTAAAACATGAAAGATAACTTTAAAATTGAGAGTGCTTAAAAAAAACGAAGTTAAACACTGTATAATCAACCTTCTCTAGAATTAGTATGCAAATGTTCATATTAATGAAATCTCATTAATACTACATAAACATTAAATAAGTAAAAGTCAAAAAACTTACTTTTGAGTTGCGAAATGACAAACAGTCCTCTCACACGACCTAATAGCGCGCGGTAGGTGCGGTGACTGAATCCAAAGGGGGTGACGCTGCGGGCTATCGCCTGACGACAGTGAAGCGGTGTTTCAAGTATTTGATAAACCTACAGAGCATTTGTTACTTTCGACCCGCCGTTACTTTTGTACCCGGTCTCCCCTAAATGTAAAATAAAGCACTGAAATTACTTTATTTTACCTGAATGAAAAAGAATACAAAACATATTCATAAAAGCAGAGCTTTTTGAATTCCAAATTTCTTGCTTTTTCCGGATTTCTTGTCTTTTCTTCCGGGTTTCATGTTTTCCCCGTGAGCGTGATGAAACCCCTGTAGTTTTAACGCATAAACTCATATATTTATTATGTATATGCACATGAATATATACAAAGACTTTCCTTAGGTACCCCACTAAACTACTTTACAAAAACAGAAAGTTTTACAAAACTGGCAACACTGCGGGGCTATCGTTAATAGGTCGCAACAACTCTTATTGCCTACGCCATAAAGCATACATTCTGAGCAGTCATCCGTCATGCGAGTTAATTGGTAGTAAAGAGCCTCGTTACGAGGAACGCAGGTAGCACGGCTGTAAAAATTAGTACGACCCCTGAATGGAGATCCTCAAGCTTTATCAAAAATATTGCTTTGAGTATCTAAATTAAAAACTTAACAAACACAATTCTCCATTTTGTGATGACGGCAACCTTGGATTTGGAATTTGTCACAGTATTCTCTAGAACTCTACTAGTTAAGCCGATACTAACACAACATAGCTAAAACCATCGCAAGGCTTTTAAGTGAAAAAACCGGCATCGAAATCGGTCCTTCCGTTTGAGCGCTACGAGGCCTCAGACAGACATACATGCAGACAGACATATTTTTGCGACGGGGTCCGGGCGCGAAAATTCAAATTTTATTTACTTTTTCGCTCATAGTGGGCTAATGGGCATCGAAGGCTAATGGCAATGAGTTTTGCGGGTACAACATTTATGCATCGACATGTTTTTAATAAAAACTCCGCTCAACAATACTCATTTACTTCATATTGGTTCCCGATAGCTCGAAATCTGGGAAACTGCAAAAATTATCTTTCGGGAACCAATATGAGATGAGTGGGAACTTTCGAGCAAAGTTTCTATTAAAAACATGTAGGTGCATAAAAAGTAGGCCCGCAAAATGCATTGCCATAAATCTAATCATAGTTTAGTTAGTCTAATATCTGCAAAAAACTAAATAAAATTTGAATTTCGCGGGCTGGTAGGGCCGCAACACCTTAAACAGACAGCAGAAGCTGTATGGATATAAATATTCAATTTCTAAGATCGAATTTGGTACCTACGCTTATAGATTGAAACGTAACGTACTTACGTAAAACGTATGGGAATGACATATCCAAACGCGAAATAGATCACGTGAGTTCCGACTAGATGACTGTCATTTTCATATATTTTTTGAATATCGTAAGCGTAGATACCAAAAGAAATCTAAGAAATGGCTACAGTACATGAAATATTTCTTTCTTAGCACGAATATGGTAGAAAAAAAGATGGAATTATTGCAACTATAAGGTCTAACATTATTCTGTCATTTAGGCATGCAAATATTTAATTGTGAATAAATTTTTATTCAATAAAATTATTATGTTTCTCTTCACTTCTCTAAGTTTTATACGACCTCCTAGTCTCATAGAACAACACTCATGTTACTTTTCACGTTGTAGACAGTTTTACGAGCAGATTCAAGTTTCTTGCTGGTAGTCAAAAATTCAGTCAATTATACACTTACCCAAAAACAGTCAATGAATATTCTGACAATTTTGCTTATTTTCCGCCAGGTCCAACCTCCGAAATTCTTGCTGAATGTTACTTTCTTGGTTGTTCCAAAGACTTAGGATTAGGCACTTACTTTTTTAATTGTTCTATTTGAGTTCTTAGCACCCTACGAAATATAAAGTATTGTAAAATAAGTTTGGAGCTTTTGCTATAGAATTAATGTTATAATGCTTTCAAATGTTAGACAGGTTTTATTAATGCACCTTTTATAGTTTAATCAAAACGTCAACTGTTCAAACGTGCAGCCAATTTGTGCAAGGAATAGACTACAAAATGGAACATTAAATTAAAACAGCAGATTTTTTTATTTATCAATTTATTTTTAGAATTTTTTGTAATCGAGTGTCTTGCTTGCCCGAGTTTCTTGCCTAGTAATCCTTCGAATTTGATTTAAATTTTCCAAGTCATACGGAACCCATCTAAGAAACCTCCCAATTTTTTCCCCAAACCGCTTATACAAGTTTTATTGGCCCAAATAAAACCCCACAAGGCATTAGCGGCTTCGAACCCACTTCCCGCGCGGAGGCCTCGCCTCTAATGAGCCATCCATTAGGGTTTATTATTATTTTATGACGACTCAATAATAGTTGGAGTGCATTGATTTACAATTTAGGGAGCGCTTTATTGACGACATTATTATTGCTATTAGCGGCGTAGACGGCGTATTTAAGCGACCTACTGTTTAAAAACTGTAAAGACAATTACTTTCATATTACTTTATGAACATCATTTACTTTGAATCCCTAAAATCGCTGTAAAGTAGAAATATGTACGATTGGATAAAATTTTCTCGATACAAAGTTCTCCCAAAAGTTGCTCCAAAATCTCAATTTTTAGGAGTTCGGATAATATTTTTTAATTTGCCCATAGAGGTAAGTGACCCCTGAATCTTTGCCGGATGAAAGCTCATCAGACCAGTATATATAGAATTAAATATTATGTTTACTTATACATAAAAATACCAAAACAGCCCATCTCGAGAATGGAAGGACAGAATATCTTTAAACTGTGACGAGTAAGTATCTTAACTGATCCTCTGATGGAGTCAGGAGAGTGACCTCACGACAGGGCCATTGGTTAGCAAGCGTGGTCCCGATCGGACGTTCTTTTAATTATTATAAAACGTAAATCATTGTGCACATATATCAAGTATAAACTAATATTGTTGAGATTTATTTAAAGTTTCCGCTACCCTGAAGCTGTGTCCACAACACAACAGAAGTGACAGAACCCAGGAGTCTGCAGGACGCCGCGCTCAAATCTTAATAGAGGTATCGAATTTCCTTTGGTCAATTTGACGACCTCCGTGGTTGAGTGGTTAGCGTGCCGGGTTTCAAGGCGCAGCCATCTCTGAGGTTCCGGGTTCGATCCCCGGTCGGGGCAATGTAGAAAAATAAGTTTTCTACATTGTCTCGGGTCTGGGTGTTGTGGTACCTTCGTTGTTTCTGATTTCCTTAACACAAGTGCATAAGCTACTTACTAAGGGATCGGAGCAATGTATGTGATTTTGTCCACTATATATTTATATTTATTTAATATTTCATTCTCATACAACTAAAAAAAAAAAATCAATTAAACTGACAACAATCTCACAAACAGGAAATTATTTGTTCAACAAACCAATTTTTGTTCACATTATTTCAACGGTGACAACGCTGTAACTCCGAAACCTAGCCATTAAATACAAAACAATAGTTACGATCATAGTATTCTACAAATGATCAAATCATTACCCATACGAATTGTATGTAAATATACAACTTGCAATCTTATCATTATAGCAATAAGGTGATTAATCAAATGAAATAAATTAACCTACAGCTTCTATGTTTTTTCTCCATATATCTGTATAACCCGGTTAATAGTGTAGGATTGCATTGTATAACAGGGCACACTTGATGCGTCGACATCTGAATTCAGTCGCGCTACATGTGCGACCCAGGTGGGCCGGCCAAATAAAAATAGAAACAAAATCAATACAATGCTTTGCAAGATAATGGTAATGATGTGACAATATAAACCACAAGTGTGACATCGATTAATATTTATCGATATATTCATGATTATCACTCGTATCTAGTTATCTACAATAGTCTTGGAAGAAAAACCCTCAACTTCAAAAGTGTGACAAAAAAAAAGTATTTTTTGTCGCACTTTTGAAGTTTGGCACAAAGAACAAGCACAAATTGGCAAACCCGAGCCATCGTTACACAATTTTTGACGCACACTAGCTCAGACTACATTAAATAAAGGCACACTAGCATCCGCGCACCATACAAATTTCAAATAACCACACTCGACACTCACACCACAAAACAAAGTTGTTGCACTCATGGAGCTGTCGTTGTTAGGTAGGGCTTTTTCTAGTCGGAGAGCGAGCGACGACCTATTATAATAAATCTATGAAAAAACTGCTGAAAGTCACGTGTTCTGAAATACAATGTTTCAGATACACGGTTTCTGAAACTTCACGTAGATGTTTCCGTTAATAGGTAATATTTCCATGCTCCCCATCGCCAGTGAGGAGCACAGAACGCTGCGTAAACACGTAGTGTTGTTTCAAAAACTTTGTATCCGAAACATTGTATTTATCTCACTGTCAAAATTATCCAATTTGGTCGGAGAAGGTAAAAAACGTTATCGAACGAAGCACTATTTCAAGAACAAAATGAACATTAAATTAAAACAGCAGATTTTTTTATTTATCAATTTATTTTTAGAATTTTTTGTAATCGAGTGTCTTGCTTGCCCGAGTTTCTTGCCTAGTAATCCTTCGAATTTGATTTAAATTTTCCAAGTCATACGGAACCCATCTAAGAAACCTCCCAATTTTTTCCCCAAACCGCTTATACAAGTTTTATTGGCCCAAATAAAACCCCACAAGGCATTAGCGGCTTCGAACCCACTTCCCGCGCGTAGGCCTCGCCTCTAATGAGCCATCCATTAGGGTTTATTATTATTTTATGACGACTCAATAATAGTTGGAGTGCATTGATTTACAATTTAGGGAGCGCTTTATTGACGACATTATTATTGCTATTAGCGGCGTAGACGGCGTATTTAAGCGACCTACTGTTTAAAAACTGTAAAGACAATTACTTTCATATTACTTTATGAACATCATTTACTTTGAATCCCTAAAATCGCTGTAAAGTAGAAATATGTACGATTGGATAAAATTTTCTCGATACAAAGTTCTCCCAAAAGTTGCTCCAAAATCTCAATTTTTAGGAGTTCGGATAATATTTTTTAATTTGCCCATAGAGGTAAGTGACCCCTGAATCTTTGCCGGATGAAAGCTCATCAGACCAGTATATATAGAATTAAATATTATGTTTACTTATACATAAAAATACCAAAACAGCCCATCTCGAGAATGGAAGGACAGAATATCTTTAAACTGTGACGAGTAAGTATCTTAACTGATCCTCTGATGGAGTCAGGAGAGTGACCTCACGACAGGGCCATTGGTTAGCAAGCGTGGTCCCGATCGGACGTTCTTTTAATTATTATAAAACGTAAATCATTGTGCACATATATCAAGTATAAACTAATATTGTTGAGATTTATTTAAAGTTTCCGCTACCCTGAAGCTGTGTCCACAACACAACAGAAGTGACAGAACCCAGGAGTCTGCAGGACGCCGCGCTCAAATCTTAATAGAGGTATCGAATTTCCTTTGGTCAATTTGACGACCTCCGTGGTTGAGTGGTTAGCGTGCCGGGTTTCAAGGCGCAGCCATCTCTGAGGTTCCGGGTTCGATCCCCGGTCGGGGCAATGTAGAAAAATAAGTTTTCTACATTGTCTCGGGTCTGGGTGTTGTGGTACCTTCGTTGTTTCTGATTTCCTTAACACAAGTGCATAAGCTACTTACTAAGGGATCGGAGCAATGTATGTGATTTTGTCCACTATATATTTATATTTATTTAATATTTCATTCTCATACAACTAAAAAAAAAAAATCAATTAAACTGACAACAATCTCACAAACAGGAAATTATTTGTTCAACAAACCAATTTTTGTTCACATTATTTCAACGGTGACAACGCTGTAACTCCCGAAACCTAGCCATTAAATACAAAACAATAGTTACGATCATAGTATTCTACAAATGATCAAATCATTACCCATACGAATTGTATGTAAATATACAACTTGCAATCTTATCATTATAGCAATAAGGTGATTAATCAAATGAAATAAATTAACCTACAGCTTCTATGTTTTTTCTCCATATATCTGTATAACCCGGTTAATAGTGTAGGATTGCATTGTATAACAGGGCACACTTGATGCGTCGACATCTGAATTCAGTCGCGCTACATGTGCGACCCAGGTGGGCCGGCCAAATAAAAATAGAAACAAAATCAATACAATGCTTTGCAAGATAATGGTAATGATGTGACAATATAAACCACAAGTGTGACATCGATTAATATTTATCGATATATTCATGATTATCACTCGTATCTAGTTATCTACAATAGTCTTGGAAGAAAAACCCTCAACTTCAAAAGTGTGACAAAAAAAAAGTATTTTTTGTCGCACTTTTGAAGTTTGGCACAAAGAACAAGCACAAATTGGCAAACCCGAGCCATCGTTACACAATTTTTGACGCACACTAGCTCAGACTACATTAAATAAAGGCACACTAGCATCCGCGCACCATACAAATTTCAAATAACCACACTCGACACTCACACCACAAAACAAAGTTGTTGCACTCATGGAGCTGTCGTTGTTAGGTAGGGCTTTTTCTAGTCGGAGAGCGAGCGACGACCTATTATAATAAATCTATGAAAAAACTGCTGAAAGTCACGTGTTCTGAAATACAATGTTTCAGATACACGGTTTCTGAAACTTCACGTAGATGTTTCCGTTAATAGGTAATATTTCCATGCTCCCCATCGCCAGTGAGGAGCACAGAACGCTGCGTAAACACGTAGTGTTGTTTCAAAAACTTTGTATCCGAAACATTGTATTTATCTCACTGTCAAAATTATCCAATTTGGTCGGAGAAGGTAAAAAACGTTATCGAACGAAGCACTATTTCAAGAACAAAATGTAATGCCTAGCTGTGGATTTGCAACTCTCTCTATACGGGCATAGATATCACATCTATTCGCGTCGCGCTTAGTCACTTGACTATGCTCTTATACTAGTTCTTTAAAACTAGTAATAAATAATGAGAAGAAATTATTTGTCATAACCCAGTCGCTGATCAATGCGATTCTTCAGGCTTCGGTGAATTCTCAGGAGTGTAGGTTACCGCTAAGCAAGTTATATTGGAAACATGGGAAACAATCACTGCATTCAAAAGGTGTATTATGACAGAATTATTTTGTAGTCACACACTTAATACATTTACAATTATTATCGATATCGATATTGACACAACGGCAAGCCCTTTAATCCCTAGGGCTGTCAGCTCTCTTAAGTAATCGCTTATTACACCGATTCAACCAACTAGCAAATCATAATTCAACCGTTATATTCTCTAGTACCTATTCCATTGCTTCTTTTCACCGAAAGATGAAACAAATTTATAAAAGTAAATAAGTAATGTATTTTAAAAGTTAGTAAGTGCTCAGTGAGCTTTTGATTTATGGACGTACGATAGCAACAATGCGCTTAACCATTAATTGTCTAACAAAACGTTAAGGTTAACTCGCTGTTAATCGATTTCCCTTGTTCGATTAACAACCGGTTAAACTCCATATCATCGTTGTAATATTAATGTCCCAAAGTTGGGCATAGGCTTTCTTCCTGAATTACAAAAGACGAATGTAGAGTTTATGCCCACCTCGCTAACCCAACTGGTTTCTAATTTCTAAAACTCTAAGAACGGTTACTTAGGACTCAAAGGATGTTTTCGTGGTTTACTAGTATGTTGTTGGTAAGTCAACACCTCCCGAGGATGTCCCAAGGTCGGGACGAAACGTGCGTCAAAGAAAGTGTTGGAAGAATTGTGTGTTTTGTTTCATGTGGGTGGTATGTCAGGAAAACAAATTAATCTGTCCTGCTAATTATAGGTTGGATTTCCGTAAAGTAGCGCCTGCTTCCATTTAATAATTCCTATTTGCAATATTTTAGACGTCACTGGAACAATTCTTGCGGGACAAACTCTCTTTAATAAAGAACATAGGCCTGATTACGTAAGAAAAGCATATTCATCCTTATCGTAATCGTGAGCAAATTCTGCCCCCCCGATTGGCTGACGTACCTAAATCAGGAAACCAGTCAATGGGCAGAATTAGATAACGATGAATAACCTTTCTTACAAAATCTAGGAGCTTTTCTTCTTTATCCTTGCTTTTAGTGGTAATACACGGTTCAAGAGATACAGTCTGGTGACAGACGGACGGACGGCAAAGTCTCAGTGTGAATATCTTCGATTCTCGCAGAAAACTGTCACTCAAACAATTCGATAACGAGGATATTACAGCCTCCCGACCACTGAAGCGGCGCGATCCGTCCCTTGTCCCTTGTTTGCACTGACACAGCCTCCCCTGCTGCCTAATAGATTTGACTCTTCCTTTTAGGGTTCCGTAGTTAGCCGTGAATTATGAAAATTAACATTAGCTTAGCGGTGCTTAGCGGTAAAGGAAAAGATCATAGAAGTAAAATCATGTTTAGTTAATTGTGCCAACTTAACATTGTTAATTAATGAATACTTAGAGCAGAAAATCAAAGACTTACCTATCTACCTGCAACACCTTCTATCTTACATCTTCCGTTTCATTCCACGTGACAAAAAAAATTATAAAAATCAGGCAAGCCATTTCAGAGAAGTAATAATATATTAATATTATATACAGAGAATATATATAAATTATTATACAGAGAAGTAATAATATAATATCTTTTTATATAACTTACCTATATAATATGTATAAGAACTAATATTTTATGTACCCATTAGCGAGTACTTATACTTTAGTATCCACCATATTGTATCCACAATATTAATAAATATGATTTTTGTCGAAAATTGTTTAATAATGAAACCTCAGCAGTAGATTGTACCCGAAGGCGCGAACAAAGGGAATATAAGGGGAGGTTAAAAATACGCAGCCCCAATTAATTAGGGACAATTAGCCGGCCCTTGAACAAAAGGTGGAAAAACTCCAGCCATTAATTACTAGGTGGGCGCGCGCTCTCAACCCTTTGTTTTGAGAGGAATCCGTTTGAGTAGATACTAGTCTGAACGCCACAGAGCAATCGCGAGCCAGAGCTCTTGTTACAAAATAAGAATTAAATATGTATTCATAAATTACAACCTATTAAAGACATTACCTACAAAACCCTTTTTACCCCTTTTTACCTCTTGAGTACGGAACCCAAGGGGTAAAAACGGGGCCTATTACTAAGACTTCGCTGTCCGTCTGTTAGTCCTTCCGTCTGTCATCAGGCTTTGTCTCTGGGACCGTGATAGTTACAGACACATCTATGGTTACAGACTTGAAATCTTTCATAGATGATGTATTTCTGTTGCCGCTATAACAATAAATACTAAAAACTATAGAATAATATGAATATTTAAGGGGGCTCCCATACAATAAACATGATTTTTATATTATAAAGCAGCCGAAGTTATCGCACTAACTTCGAAGATGTAATTCTAGATGGACTAGCGCGAACCACCAGGCATTGTTCCAAGCGCAAGCTAAGGCCATAATACTATTCGTACATTGATTTTCGGAGAATTAGTTCTATGATAATCACAATTAGGTATATCCTTCCACGTTCATTCAGTATTAGGGGGTTAGGGTCGTCGAAACTTTTCCCAGAGGAAAATAGCAATTAGTGAGTAGAGCAGAATAATTTATTTTGCTATACAATCCGCTACTTGAAAATAATCTGGATGGTCCAATATGCAGGAACACCGCCCACATGATACACCACACATAATTATCAACATTTTTTTAGACGCACATTTCAAAATCAGCAAAATAACGCATATGATTACATTCAATAAAGTTACTAGTGATTTGTTTATACCTTAAAAAAATCCCACGAATTGAGAACCTCCTCCTTCTTTTTTTTGAAGTCGGTTAAAAATACCTTCACGTACACTCTGTGCTGTAGCTACTCTGCAGCTCATTCGAATCCTGCAGGAAGACAAGGGAATCCGCTTTATGACGTTGCCAGTCATAATTGCTCACAGAACGATATGTAAATGCTTGCCTCAGCAATTACTTTTCATCTCACCCGCTCGGAAAAGCGATCTTTAATGCCCGAAATGCGGGCGGGAAATGCTATTATATTCCCTAGGCCGTCAAAGCATTTTCATTTTTCCCAAGGGAGACAAAGTAGTATGAAAATCCTTTCCAAAGTCAAACTCGTATTACGTGTCATGTCAATGTCAAATGCTGAAGACTTTTTTTTAATAACACAAACGGTCAGTAATGAAGTTTGACCTTAGAGTTTGTATAGGTAATTAGGTTTCTTTATTTTTACTTTTTCTTAGAATATCAATTAAAATAATAACTCCTATTTACTTTTATTAATTATAAAAGAAATCTAATTAAATGTAGATTTCTTTTATAATTAATGAAGAAGATGTGGGTATAATTACAAGAAGACTTGGTCTTTGGCGGCATCGTCACTTAATATTGATGAGATTGCTATTAAGTCCTTATTAATAGTGTGTAAAAAATCAATATCGCTTTATCTATCAATGAAATAAAACTGTGGATCATGTAATACAGGCCTAATGAACTAGCACCGCTGACAGCTTTCAATAATGCTAGAATTTTGTACGCATTTCCACACTTCAACACCTTATGGCCTGATCCATGCCTGATAATAGCCCGTCAATATATCCTTAAAAGCCTTAAACAAACCGTACAACACCCCACCCAATTGCAACTTGCTAAACCACACGAAGCAATAGGAAATAGACTCTCAGATTATGACTTGTAAGTACATAATTGAGTGATAGATAAGCAGGTATAATAACGCTATCGCATATCAGCTCCGTCCAGATTAGTTGTGTCCACTTAACAAGTAGCTATCAATTAAAACGCTTCTATCAGTATTAGCGATAATTTGGGCAGTTCCGAGTAAGCCGTTGAGATGTGCGCCTGTAAGCAAAAAAGAGCATCGTTCCTCATCGAGGATATACTCTGTGAGACGAGATCTTACAAACATTTGAGGCTGGAACCGTTGGAGTCAAACACTTGTAGCAAAAAACCTGAAGATCTGCAACCGAGTCTAGAATCACCCAACAGAGATTTTAGTTCTACTAACGAACCAAAAGTTACAAATGAAGATAGCCCGTGTAAAAGACTCTCCGCTTCAAAAACATCTCAAGAAACTAGATTATGCGAAGGATTTAAAACTGAAGACGTCTGCAAATTCTCCATCTCAAAACTGACAAGCGATGAATTCGGCAAATGCAGTGCATCAAAAAACACAAGTACCACAGACGTTAAGAGAAATGAGGATTTAACGAGATTCAATGTAGCATCAGAAGTGCAAAGGGAATTAGAAATGACTTTGAAAGCAAATCTGGAGCATAGGAGGAACACTTTTCCTGTATACCCCACACCGATTAAACCAAATGCGCTCTGGCCTCCGTATAGATTGAAGAGTCCTGCATATCCAGTAGATGGAAGATCCATGGGCTTCTATAGTGACCCAGCAATGAAGTCGGAGCAGATCCTAAGGAGCCAGTTAGCTGCTAACAGATTTATGAGTAATCCGTACAGTTTGCGACAGGTGTATGGATTTGATAGAGGTTAGTGGAACTGTTTTATGACTGAAGAAAAATCTTCCTTGAATTTTAATTACGTTTATTGATCACGTCTTAATAACAATTTTACGTACTTACGTCACGTACATAAAAGAGTCCATAACAAACTTAATTAGAAATATATTGTGCACTCTACTTCTCAGACGCTTTAGTTTTCAAGTCAACATAATAGTTATTCATCCATCGCTCGTAATAATAGTTATTGATGTTTACAAAAATTTTGACTCTCGTGGAAACCTGGTTAAAAAGCTCAATGGATATCAATTACAAAACATAACACAACAATAATTCATGTTATGACAAGAAAGAAAATCCATCCAACCATACTTACAAACTTTTGCGTTTATAATAGGTATTAGTTAGGATTAACAAATTAGAGGATTATCCTCTAAGTTTTACTTGCGCGAAACGGGGGTTAATTTTGATTTACAATTTTAACCCATTTTTATCCCTAGAGACCCTAGAGTCAACGTCTCTCATTGGACAATTTTCACAACTTCACTCATTTGTAAGGATTACGATTTTGCGGCGCTTGCGTTTGAAATGCTGGGCCCATGGTCATCGGATATCTACTAAAAAATTCGTGAATATAGTATCCCAAAAATTGGTCCAAGCGTCTGGTGACCCGAGAGCGCCTATTTGGCTCAACGGCTAAGTTTAGACATACGAAGAGGTATAATAGCGCCAGTGTCTTCAGCACTTGCCCATAAATAATGATGATCAGTTGGACGGTGTATATATTTTGTAAATGTTAAAATGTAATTTTATTAAACCATGTTTGTGTAGTTTCGTATTTATATGCCACTTCACTCTGTTGCTGGTTGGCACAAGTGGGCCCAAGATCACAGGAATTAGTTTTGCGGTTTGTTAACAAAAGTTATTCCTACCGTTTTAACCCTTGTGTGGTATGAAACTCCCGGTGCGCAAGTCTGGCTCACACTTAGCCATTTTTATGAATTTCAATCTATTAGCAATTGTAGAAAAAATGGGAAATGCTTTCCAAAAAACCAACTTCAAATGCCACTACAAAGAGTGAAATAATTTTTATTTAAATTTTTGGTACCTACACCAATTCGAAGTCGGGCAATGTTTCATACAATCCCTAATAGTCCTTCTTACTTACTTGATGTGCGAAGAAATGACGAAATCATAGGCAATCGCCCGACTTCGAATTGGTGTAGGTACCAAAAATTTAAATAAAAATTATTTCACTCTTTGTAGTGGCATTTGAAGTTGGTTTTTTGGAAAGCATTTCCCATTTTTATTTTATACTTTTTAGTGGAAAACAATAAAATGCACAAGGCGTTGTAAAAATACCCAAATTGCTTGAGGTGTGTTCATAAAATCTGAAGAGATACCTCAAATTCACCAAGATCCCATCATCAGACCCTGACTTGATGACTTTAGTCATCAAATCAGTATCTGCTAGCAAATGCACCAGTAACTATAAAAATATCCAACTCGCTTCAAGTATACAAGCAAAATTTGAAGACTTCCATCGATTTCACCAAGATCCCATCATCAGACCCTGACTTGATGACTTTAGTCATCAAATCAGTATCTGCTAGCATATGCACCAGTAACTATAAAAAATACCCAACTCGCTTTAAGTATACTAGCAAAATTTGAAGAGTTCCCTCGATTTCACCAAGATCCCATGATCAGATCCTGACCTGATGACTATAGGACAACTTGGAAAATATTACTCTTTCTAATAATACTCAAATAGTTTCATGTGTCCATATAAAATTTGAAGAGTTCCCTCGATTTCTCCAGGATCGCATCATCAGATCCTGACCTGATTAAAATGGGACCATCTGGAAACAAAACCCTCTTAAACAAAAATAGAATTTTTCAAATCGGTCCACACGTCTTCGAGTAATCGGTGAACATACATAGAAAAAAAAAAAAAAGATTCCGACGAATTGAGAACCTTCTCCTTTTTTTGAAGTCGGTTAAAAAAGGATAAATAAGTCATAATATGGCTAAGGCTAATTATTTATTTGAGAGAATGCTAAAAAGTGAGTGTCGTGGGACACTGTAGAAACAAAGCTGGGAATAACACCTAAAACGAAACTTCATTTTGTATTTTCATGTGTGATGTCACCCATCGCTCGATAGATGGCGCTGTCTTCAGTTAGCTCGCAATACTTTTAATGCCAGGTCTCTACACGTGATTGCATGCGTGCCCTTTCTAGAAAGTAATAGAAACTTTCATTCTAGATTTTTAAAAATTTTCGTAGATTTTCCATTCATTTTCTTTCGCCTATATCCCCTTGCGCGATACTCTCCCAAAACAAACTTTGTTTCTTGTTGTCTTTTAAAATGAGTAACTACTTTATAATATTACTTGATACCCCTAATTTAAAAAGTTAGTAAGCAAGGAAATACCCACTTTTTGTGAATAAAACAGTTGTAGCTATTATACATATTTTATTTATTTAATTTATTCGTACAACAGTTTCTTTATTACCTACTAATCGTTTGATAATCCATCAGATTATAAAAACTCTACCATTCTTTACTCTTATCTTTGTTAGTGCAAATAAAAATTTGGCTCACCGCTAGAATGGAGTATGCAACATATTATTTAGTTGTACAAAAAAAAATGGAGGCTATATTCTCTGTATAAAGTCTATTGAAACTGAGTCGTCATATGGTTTTACCACAGGTTTTACTATCAAAGATCTTAATTCTAATACAGATTTTATTTGCTATTAGCTAAATTTATAGAACTTACGTACTTAGACAAGATTAAAAATCGTAGATCACAATACAAAAAATACTATATCGCTCTCGGCCTGTATTTGTTTACTAAAAAAACTAACAATTTTTGTTCTACGACTTTTCTTTTTACTCGATATTTTGGAAAATATCAAATATACAATATTTTACAGAGATAGGTCTACTTGTTCCTACTCTGTATTGTAACAAAAAAAAATACATTTCTTAGTATGAAATAAATTGATACCTACTTAATTTTGAAAAGTCGTATAAAATAGGCAAAGAGCGATTTGGTATTTTTTATATACTTAACCCCGTATATTATTGACTGTATATTATTCACTAACAATTAACCCTGTATATTATTGCAACTTTTCACTAACAAAACACTTTTTTAAGAACGTTAGTTACCCTGATATTCAATAAATCTATACACCCACAATAATTTAGTGATTAGGATTAGATAAAGTATTAAAGTAGTCCAACAAGTAATAAAATATTATACCCTGTAATTAATTAGTATCAAGTAATTTTTATACAATTATTACTATACTGCATCGATTGCTAGAATACAGCTCAATGTATTTTGAACATTTTACCATATTGTGGCACCTAAGACTTTTTTTGCAAAATCCTCCTAGATAGGTAGTTACCGCTGCAATGACAGATATTCCCGTATCCCTTTTGAATTAGAAGAACTAAGTCCTTATCGTAGATAATTTGGTTATTGGTTCGCGCTCGCTTCTCTTCGACTTTTAGTTTTAATATAGCTATAGTCAAAGAATATAAATTTAATATAAATATTTTAGAACCCTATTTTAATTGTGCATAGATTACCTACTTATGTCTAATATTGCGTGAGAGCATTTGAAATTATATTTATACGAGCAAATTCAATACATTATAACAATATAGGTAATTTAGCTGTGTACCTACGTAATAACAACAATCAAGACAATTTCACGTATCAATTGAATAGCAATTAATGTATTAAAAACACAATGTTATTGTTATCACTGATTGTGATTGTGATCAATCAAATCCTGATACGTTGTATTTTACAATTAGGACGATCGGTTGGGCTGCGATAATTATATCACATTATTTGTGATATACCTATGTATTAGTGTGATATAACACGAATCAATTATGAGATAATATAAGTAACACTTATCAAGTTATCAGCGCTTTTTAATATTGATAATAAAAGGAATTACTTTTTATGGTCCCTTAGAATTAATACAAGTTGAGAGTATTACTCTCCTATATTGTTTGAAGAGGAGAAAAGCATAGGTACCATTTCCACCCGAGATATTTTGAAGGTGGAAATGAAATGAAATGAAATTCTTTATTTCACATAGGCTTAGATATAAGCTCTCATGAAATGTCTTGACTCTACCGCCAGGTTCGGAAAGCAGGTTTGCACCGAGAAGAACTGGTAAGAAACTCGGTAAAACTCGGTAGTTAGCTTACCCAAGTTAAATATATTACTTTTCATATAAATTGTGAGGAATTGATTACGCACCGCGCCTGTGCACGATGAATCAGCGGGCAACTGCCGGGCCCATCAGAGCAGGCCAGCGGATTCCCACAGGCAGCGGCGGTGGCGGGTCGAAAAAGGCCCGCCAAAAAATTTTATTGGCGATTTGCACTGGGTTTTATCCCGCGGCACAGAGTGACTTACTACTAGGTACTTACCGGCGCATGGAGACAGCCAGCACGTGGAATCCGGGGAGTGTGTTCGTGTAGGATGAAATGTGGTGTGTGGTGCCTGCTGTGTCAAATGCAAAGAAACACACTCGCCCTCCTCTGAAGGGTCTTTCGCGGCGGCGGCACGAATTCGCGGGTAGCGAAGCGAGTCCGCGGCGGCGTGGTATCCAGATCGCGCGGGAGCACAAAAAACAGTGTTCCGGATCGTCAAATGGCCCGCGGCGTTCGAACGAAGCGGCGGACAACACAACACACGAAGGAGCACAATAAATAGGGCTCGTAAAACTAAACGACACGGCGTGGCCGGCAAATCTTCAACGCGGGCAACGCGGACCTTGGGTATGGACCGTTTCGATCGGCTTGTAGCACCGGACTGCGCGCGCGTCGCCGATGCGGGGAGGCGCGATGCGCGGGGGGCAGTGATAGCCGACCGACGCGAGGCGGCCTAGCGTAAACTGGAGTGCTAGCGTAAAGCGCGAACACCCCCGCCAGTGGACCCATGAATTTGGAGTCCACTAACAATTGGGCAACCGGGATAAGGAAGAGACGGCTCGCTGCAAAACCGAATCTCCGACCATTACCTCGGCAACTCTGGGAACCCCATCGGATCCATATATCAATTTAAGAATGCGTCCACGACGCCAGCACAAAGGCAACAAATTAGGCTCCTTAACTAGGACAAGATCACCAACCTTAGGTGGGTCGGTCTTGTCTGACCACTTAACGCGCTGCTGCAAAAGATGCAAATATTCTAAATTCCAACGATGCCAGAAATTTTGGGTCATCTGCTGTAGCAATTCGAAACGAGATAACCGTGAGACCTTCACGTCCCTGAAGGGGTACTCGGGCAGGGCGTTAAGGGGTTCACCAATTAGAAAATGACCGGGGGTTAAAACTTCCAGGTCATTGGGATCGGACGATAAGGGGCAGAGTGGCCGAGAATTGAGGACAGCCTCAATCTTACAAAAAACGGTAGCGAGCTCTTCAAATGTCAAAATGGTTTCACCTATCACGCGTCGGAGATGCGTCTTTGAGACCTTGACGACGGCTTCAAAGATCCCGCCCCAGTGGGGACAAGCTGGCGGGTCAAAGGTCCAAGTTATCCCCATCTTGGACATTGCCGTGCCGAGGCCTATCTTATTTTCATTCAAAAATTGGACGACTTCCTTCAAATATCTATCGGCACCCTTATAGTTGGTCCCACAATCCGATCGGATCAGGTGCGGATATCCTCGGCGTGAAACGAAGCGGCCTAGCGTGGCTACAAAGGCTTCGGTGCTGAGGGCACTCACCAGTTCTAAGTGTACGGCCTTGGTAGCCAGGCAAACAAAAACGCAAAGGTAGGCCTTGAGGGAACGAGCATTGCGGAGGCTGGAGCTCTTGACGAAGAACGGCCCCGCAAAATCCGTCCCGACCGCCGAAAAAGGGCGCGAGGCCACGACACGGTCGGTGGGGAGGTCCCCCATAATGGGCTGCATGGTGCTGGCCTTCAGGCGGTAGCACGGAATGCACTTAAAAATGACGCTTCGGATGGAGCGTCGTCCCGATAAAATCCAAAATTCGCGCTGCAATATGGCCGAAAGGGCGTTGCAGCCAGCGTGGGCATTTTTGACGTGGTAATGCGTCACCAACAATTTTACAAAAGCGCTATTGTTCGGAAGCCATAAGGGATGACGTGCCCCATAGGGTAAGTCAGAATTCCGGAGGCGTCCACCAACGCGTATCAATCCGGTGTCATCCAGGAAGAGGTTTAAGCGGGCGAGCGAGCCTTTCAAAGGTAAACCTCGCTTCAGTGTCTCAATAGCGGACTCAAAATGCTCCAGTTGAACCAAACGTATCCAAAAGGTCCGGGCCTCCTGTCTCTCCAGGGGCGACAAGACCGGGTTCGACATTTTGTCGCGTGGGTTCCGAGCGTTGTGGGTGAAGCGCTGAATCCAAGCCGTCACCCCAATCAATTTATCAAGGGAACTGTAGCGTTCCTGAAGATAGCTCAGCGAATTGGCTGGCTTATCTTCCACAACTCCGACTCGCAAGCCAGGTAACACTTCGGGCTCGGAGAACCTACTCTGAGGCCAGGCGGACTCATTCCGAGTCAGCCAGTCAGGGCCCCACCAAAGAGAGTGGTTGACAAGGTCGGAAGCTTCACATCCGCGGGAAGCACAATCTGCAGGGTTCAGGTCCCCTGGCACATGTCTCCAGGTCAACGGGGTTTCCGAATTCTGGATTTGGGAAACCCGGTTGGCAACAAAGACTTCCAAGTTGTGGGGAGCGGCTCGCAACCAACAAAGGACAATTTCGCTGTCCGACCAGGCGTACACTTCCGTCAGGTCAACAATCGATAGGAGGGACGTACGCACATGGTTGAGAAGGCGCACCAAAAGAGCGGCTCCAGACAACTCCAATTTGGGTATCGTCAAGCGTGACCGAATTGGGGCCACTTTACTTTTCGCCAAGACAAGGTGGGTTGCGACCTCGCCGGTGTCACTGACAGTCCGCAAATAGACCACGGCTGCGTAACCCTTTTCGGACGCATCACAAAAGCCGTGGAGACTGGCGTGGCACCTTCCGGGCGGTAGGAAGCAACGAGGCATCGAAATCCGATTAACATTCGGAAGTGAGGCCACAAGGGAGAGCCACTCCAGTAGCCTGAGACCCTAACCTCCCTGAGGCAGTCGACAAAAGTATGGTCTGGCATACTGACTGCTGTAGATCCAAAGTCTCAGGGGAGGTGGCTAGGTGGCAGCTAGGGTGGCGGACACCTAGCGCGACGCGCCTTCACCAGCGGGAGCCCACTGACGGGGGTACTCCGGCTGGGGCGCTGCTAGAGAGGGGGAGGGTACCCAACGTGGGGACCATCCGGCATAACCAACCCGGGGTCGCACCATGCGGCTAGCATCCGGGGCGTGGTAGGGAGCGCCTCGACCTAGCACGGGTGGATGGCGCTCCAGTTGCGTCCACACATGGAGGGGAGGCAAAAACCTAGACGGTTCGACGCTCATTTGAGCGGCCGTCAGACACCCGTCATAAAAATGCGAGGGGGGTGTAACCCTCCCCTGGGGGGGTGTGACCCCCCCCTGGGGGGGTGAAGCCCCACCGCCCCTAGGGCGCTGGTAATCAGCAGGGGACCGTTCACCCATTTGGGGCCGCACCATGCGGCTAACGTCCGGCACCCGGTAGGAATCGCCTCGACCTATGGTGGGTGGATGGCGCTCCAGTCGCGGCCACTCGTGTAGTGGCGGCGAGAACCGACGCGGGACGACGCCCAATGGGGCGGACGCGATATCCCCGTCGTAATGACGCGAGGGGGATGTGACCGTGACGCGGGGGGGTGAAACCCTCCTCCGGGGGGCGGAACCCCTACCTCCACTAGGAGGTTGGTGGTCCACCGGAGAACGCCTAACGGGGCTGGCCGGGTGGCCAGGACTAGCGCCCCCGCCCATGGGGGGGGTGCGCGATCGAGCGCCCCCGCCCATGGGGGGGGGTGCGCGACCCAACGTCCCGGCGACCGGAACCACTCCGGTTAGCGCACAAGAGGGCCGAATGGGCACCGCCGCAATGTGGGCAGGGCCGCTGGCGCGGGCAGTCTCTTACGAGATGCTGGCCCAGGCACGAGAAGCACCACTGGCGTGTCGACACGTATTCTCTCCGGGCCGCAACCGGTTTGACCAGGAAGTGCGGACACGAGGAGACCTGGTGGCCGGGGTGCCGACAATAGGCACAGGGGGGGAGCTTCGTTGCCACGGCCCCGCTGTACTGTGACACCCGGCGACCTTCTCTGGCGTCGGCTCCACGGCCTCGCCGGTTGGGGCCGGTCCCCGCCGAAGGGCCAGTCCTTGCCCCACCCCCTCGGACATGCTCGGACCTCCCAGGGGCCACTCGAGGGCCGGTAACTCCAGAGTTATCGGCCTGGAGGCACTCCTGCTCCAAAAACTTTAGGAGGTCGGAGAAAGGGGGCAGGTAGGTTGCACCGTCCCCTCCGAAGCGCTGCTCGAAGCGGAGCTTAAGCTCCGACGGCAGGCGGGAGAGCACTATGTGCAACAACAAGAAGGACCACTGGTCGACGGGGAGATCCAATCGACGGAGAGCATTGGTGGCCACAATGCAAGGGTTTAGCAAGGCCTCTCTGAGGCCGGCCACCCCGGTGACGGCGGGCAAGGCGAGTAGCTGGGCTACATGTGCGTCGGCCAACCGGCGCACATTTTCATAGCGCCTGGCCAGCAATTCCCGAGCCGTGTGGTAGCTCTCCTCCGAGAGGTCGAGGTGTCGCACCACGTCCAGGGCCTCGCCCTGTAGCGAGGACAGCAAGTATGTCAGCTTCTGGGTGGGGGACAGGTCCTTCCTGGCGTGGACCAGACTGTCGAACAACGCCAGGAAGCCCATCCACTCTTGAAGCTGCCCACCGAATTTGGGCAGCTCGATCGTGGGCAGTTTCCCTAGTAATGCCGGCTGTGTGGGCGGTCGGCTGGGGGAGTCTCTAAAAGCGCCACTTCGACGCCTTTCATCAGCGGCGGTCCGGATCCCATGGGCGGCCTCCACCACCGAGTCCATCAGTTCGAAGAACTGGTCGTAATCGGCCTGAGCCGTCCTCAGTACCTCCTGTTCGGGACCGAGGGTGAGCAGGTCTTGAAAGGCCTGCTCCACGGAGGCCTGCCGAGTCCGCACCTGGTCCGCTCGGTGTAATAGGGCGGCGGTTCTATCTTCGCGGCCTATCAAACCCGCGGCGGACGTCGCCCAGCGAAGCTCAGACTGTATCTGTACAGCTAGCTTTTTTATGTTCGCGGACATTCTAACAAATTAAATGTAAACAAAATGTAAAAATAAAGTAATAATAAATTGAAAAGGCGGCCGGCAAGTCGGCGGGCGGCGCGAGTGCTTGCAATAATAAAATTAAAGCAATAGTAAACAAGTCGTATCGCGGTCGCGGTCGTACCGTAGTCGCAATGAACAAAGCGGCGCGACCGTAGTAGGTACGCGTGTTAAATTACGGCGAGCGGGCGGTACCGGCACGCAAGCAAAACTTAAAATAAAAATTAAACTTATAATTATAATAAGCGGAACGCGGCCGAAACGCGGCGTTGACGCAGCGGAACTGGCGGCGATTGCGGAATTTCCGCTAACAGCGCGGCGAACGACACGGCGCGTGGCGGAAAGCGGGATTTATGCCAGCGGCGCAGAAAATGAACGGCGCGGCGGGCAAAACCAGCGCAAAACGCAAAGCGAGGTGCAGACAAACCGCGCTCACTGCTACCAATAATGATTACGCACCGCGCCTGTGCACGATGAATCAGCGGGCAACTGCCGGGCCCATCAGAGCAGGCCAGCGGATTCCCACAGGCAGCGGCGGTGGCGGGTCGAAAAAGGCCCGCCAAAAAATTTTATTGGCGATTTGCACTGGGTTTTATCCCGCGGCACAGAGTGACTTACTACTAGGTACTTACCGGCGCATGGAGACAGCCAGCACGTGGAATCCGGGGAGTGTGTTCGTGTAGGATGAAATGTGGTGTGTGGTGCCTGCTGTGTCAAATGCAAAGAAACACACTCGCCCTCCTCTGAAGGGTCTTTCGCGGCGGCGGCACGAATTCGCGGGTAGCGAAGCGAGTCCGCGGCGGCGTGGTATCCAGATCGCGCGGGAGCACAAAAAACAGTGTTCCGGATCGTCAAATGGCCCGCGGCGTTCGAACGAAGCGGCGGACAACACAACACACGAAGGAGCACAATAAATAGGGCTCGTAAAACTAAACGACACGGCGTGGCCGGCAAATCTTCAACGCGGGCAACGCGGACCTTGGGTATGGACCGTTTCGATCGGCTTGTAGCACCGGACTGCGCGCGCGTCGCCGATGCGGGGAGGCGCGATGCGCGGGGGGCAGTGATAGCCGACCGACGCGAGGCGGCCTAGCGTAAACTGGAGTGCTAGCGTAAAGCGCGAACAGGAATAATACGGTATATATAAGGTAATTATTATATATTTTTATAATAAATAAGCGTGGGGGACTCACGGTTTTTTATTGAGTTGGCTCTGGACTAGTTTTTTAAAATTTCGCCAGCGACGGCGTTCATAAATCTATGCAAATTGCAAATGACTATGTTGTAAACTTGTTAAAGTTACCTTCTTTGTAAAAAGGCTACGGAACCCTCCGTGGACCAATATGCGCACACTTGGCCAGATATTTTTAAATTCATAATACACAGTCGCTTATCAATTTTGAAGGATTATCGAATTAAAATACATCACCTATTAATTGAACAAGTGCAAAACATTCGATTGATAAGTTGTCGCCAGACAGAACCTCTATGGCTCATCGGTTAAAAACAAACGGAGGGTCACCTGTTTGAATTACTTATTAAAATAAAGTTTCTTTTCGGACCTTAGCGCATGGGCACAAGGCCAAAGAAAAAATAGATTTTTTCGGTCACGAAAATTTCGTCACAAAGAAAATCCACGAGCATCCCATCATTTCAGGCATTTAATACCTACTTTTTTTCATTTATTTATTATGCTGTGGGTATGTAATCCACATATGAAGTTAATCACTCATCTCATTTGAAAGTTGAAAAAAAAAAGCAAAACTACTAGGTACTTGGGTATTATAAATATGGAGCCAAAATGATAATTTTATCACGAGAAAAATGAATTTGTTTTCAAAATTTATTTTGGATGCGTTCAGAAATCACTAAGTTATAGTAGGTATCTACCTATTTCGGTTTTAGAGAAAATTTAATTAAGCCCATGAAATATTATACATAATATACATAATTAAGTATATATAATTAATATTTCATGGGCTTAATTAAATTTTCTTTATAATCTGGGGACACGGTAGTGTCCCCGCCAAGACGAGCCAAGCGAAGCGCGAGGGCACTACCTATCTTTTCTCGAAGTGTTTCGCCGTATTTTTAAACCCTTATAACTTAGGCCTGAATTATTTCAGATAATCAAAATTCTCGGAAAATGATGTCGCCAGTGAACTTATTAAACCTATAAAGTTTCAATTTTATAGGTCTTATACTTTAGATTTTATTGACGTCTAAAAAACCCAAATTTCGTCACTGACTGACTGACTGACTGACTGACTGACTGACTCACTGATGATCATCAAAATTCCTAGGTACTTCCTGAAGACCTAGAAAGCTGAAATTTGGTATATAAGCTAGTATTAGCACACAACCAACAAAAAAATTCCAAAAGTTGGAAATTTAACCCCCCAACCCCTTAAAATAGGGGATGGGAGTTTGTATGAAATTACCGCAAATATTGATGCTAAAGGTCTCAAAATTTATATAGGGACTCTTTGTAATAAACAATTAAATACGTGTTTCAGGATTTTTAGTTAATCACCCCACATCCATAAAATTAGGGGGTTGGAAGTTCGTATGGGGTTTCCCATAAGTTTATAGGTATAATAAAAACTTAATTTCTGAAATTTGGTATATAAGCTAGTATTAGCACACAACCAACAAAAAAATTCCAAAAGTTGGAAATTTAACCCCCCAACCCCTTAAAATAGGGGATGGAAGTTTGTATGAAATTACCGCAAATATTGATGCTAGAGGCCTCAAAATTGATATAGGGACTCTTTGTAATAAACTACAAATAAGGAAAAAAATAAACTAGGTGAACCAAGGAGGGTTCCCTCATTTAAATGATAGAGGGGGGGGATACTTGATTCGGAAAAATATCCACCTTGCAATGATATTCAAGAAATACACCAAAGAAAAGGAAATTAACCAAATAAAAAATATAGTCGTAAACAACTTACAAAAAGAAGTGAAATCCCAGCAAAAACATTTTCATATAAAATGTTGCCAAGACGAGAACATGTGGCTCACACTATCAAAAAGTTATCAGATCTCATGTAGAGCAAGACTTCTAACTATACACGCCCTAACTCTATAAATCCTAACTTTATAAACTCTACACTTTAGTCAAAATATATTATGTCTTGGCTGTTTCATTACTGTCACATGGGTGTAAAGTAAAAATATTATTCACTGACTTTGTACTTTTCTGATATACAATACCTAGTTTCTGTAGTAACGATTATTTATTAGATAGGTATTGAGTCTCCTCAGAAACTGCACTTAGGTTTTACTAACTGCATTAGTTTCAAATACTTCATCACACTTTGCAAAAGTGTGTTCCTTTGCTTTAGAGGATATTTTTAATAAATGGAAGTTTTTTCCCATAACAATGGTGATACCATTTAATTTTAATGTGAAATTTCTTGAATTTTGCATGGTCTATTATGCCACTTGCAAAACTCTATTAGAAAAGTACTGAACAGTGAATAAATTCTTCAATTTACGCCCATGTGACGGTACCGAAACAGCCAAGACATAATATATTTTGACTAAAGTGTAGAGTTTATAAAGTTAGGATTTATAGAGTTAGGGCGTGTATAGTTTGAAGTCTTGCTCTACATGAGATCTGATAACTTTTTGATAGTGTGAGCCACATGTTCTCGTCTTGGCAACATTTTATATGAAAATGTTTTTGCTGGGATGAATGTTACTAAATCGGTTTTAAGTTTAAAGTTTTTATTTTTATTGATATTCTAAAAATATGCATACAACTAACATGGCTATACGAAACATAAGAACTTCGTTTCTGAAAAAAGAAGAAAGAGAAGCTTTCTTTCTGCTTCAAGATTTCGTCATGTTTGAATTTGGAAATGCTTTTTCGCCGTGGAGAACATTGAAAATGCCCGCTCGCATTTTGGACATTAAAGATGTCTTTTCCGAGCGGGTGAGAGGAAAAGATTTGTACCAAGATGTGGCGCCAAGCCGCTGCTGCAAGAAGAGTCCTACCATCACAGATTTTACCTACCACCTAGATATTTGTAGTTCGTCTTTTATTTTCGTAGCTAAATTCAAATTAGACACATATAGAGCCGCATCTCTTGCATTTAAACATATATTTTCAGATCAATGCAATAAATTAGTGGTAGGTACAATTTGTTGATATTATCGATTTGCAATCTGATCGGGTTTTTGATAATTATTCATCGATACTAATCTATATTGCGAATAATACTTATGCATCAATCATTTTTATTGCTCCTACATAAATATAATAATTTTCTTAAAAGCTTTAGGTTTTCAAAAGATGCCTACTTTAAAAATCTCTTATAGGTGAGAATTTCTATTGCATTGAGACAATCCAAGCTTCACCAATTTGTCAAATCCATAATAAGTAGGTACAATAGGTCTGAATATCATCAAATCCATCATTTATTAAGAAACCACCCACTCTAACAAGTACTACTAACTTGGATTGATAAACCTTTGGGATAGGAAGGGGCCAGAACTGACCCTGAAGAACAACACCACGAGTGTGCCCGCGAAAATCATTTTATTTATGGTTTTTCGCGATTTTTAAGCCAATAAGACATAGGTAATAGGCTTATTATTAGTCAAATTGCGGGAATCCCAATATCATCTTCACGTGTTTGTATAAAAATCACTGCTTGAAAGTGTCGAGTTAAAGAAATTAGTCCGAGATTTGCGAGTTACTCACTTAAAAGATAGGTACTCGGATTAATTTCCTAGGATACACATTTTTAATATATATAAATCTCGTGTCACAATGTTTGTCCTCAATGGACTCCTAAACTGCTGAACCGATTTAGTTCAAACTTCGTGAATATCTGTCATTTGGTCCAACTTAAAAGATAGAATAGTTTTTATCCCACGTGGACGAAGTCGCGGGCATCAGCTAGTAATCATGTAAAGATGATACTGCCATTCCCGTAAATTGACTGCCTCAACCTCTGAGGTGTAATTAGCAGGCCCGCCGCTAGCTGTTTAGTCGCCCGCGTGCAATTCCGATTATGCCGCCCTACGACTACTTACGCTGAGTTTTGTCAAAAACAGGTTTAATGTTTTCTCATTCTGGCGGAAAAAAGAAAAGAATCGTAACGAAGATACAAAAAAAAACATTTATTTTGGTTTATGTACGTATTTATTTTCTTATCTACAAAAATTTACCTCTTCTTGCCTTTATATTTGCGAAATCTTGAATCAACTTGCTTGTATCCAAGCTGTCTAAGATTTCATGTTCAATTGAAACTATAGCTAAAGAGCTTAGTCTTTGCTGAAGTATTGTTGATCTTAAATAGTTTTTTATAACTTTCAATTTTGAAAATGATCTTTCACCAGATGCAACTGAAACCGGCAGTGTAAGTAATATTCTTAGCGCTACTGCCGTGTTCGGAAATGTTGAAATTAAATAATTAGTAAAAAGATATTGTAATAGGGTTTGTGGATCATTAGACTTGTTTTCTGCAAAATGCAACTTTAATGCAATGATTTCATTATACAAATCAATTCCGTCAATATCTGATTCACTACTTGAATCATCTTTTAGCTTCAGATGTAAATCTTTACAATGTTTAATTAACTCATCATTAGAGTAATTAAATAAGTCATTGCTAAAAAAGCCAAATACATCGGTAAATGTTTTTAACTCCTCGAATCTATCCTTTAAAGATGTTATTGTCTGGTCTAGGACTCAATAAAACTCTACTCTATATTTGATTTTGGGGTCTACTATAACTTCATCACTGTGTTCATATTGAAATTGTGTTGGTTTTCTTCTTGGACGAATTGTATTTATTGGTGGGAAATCTGTATCTACATTGAGCTCGTGAGCCACTTCGGAAGCTTCTTTTAACACTATTTCAAAGTGTTCATCCGTGCGATATTCTGTGAACTTATCAATCAACTTATTTAACAAATTTATGCAAATTAAATTGTTCATTGTGGGGCTCTGCATCTTTTTGCTCAGAGCATTAATTTCGTTTAAAATATCGAACCAAATTACTACCGAGCAAATAAATCTATAATTTTGAATGTTCAGAGCAAGTGAATGAGCTTTGTGAGATGTAGTACTATCCCATTCCAACGAATCACCAGATATTTCCAGCAAAGCATCAAATATTTTTTCGAGGTGATATCGTAGTGGTTTAACTGCATCAATTCTGCTAGACCATCGCGTGGCGCTTAAAGCTTTTAATTTTAAATTTGGTAAATGTTTGCAAATTATAGACCATCTTTTTGTAGATGATGAAAAGAAAACGTAAATATCTTGAATTATATTAAAGAAATTCACAGTTTCGTGCGTAATATTTGCTGCATCATTGACTACTAAATTAAGACTATGAGCCGAGCATGGGACGTAAAATGCGCGGTTATTGATGTCCAAAATTTTTTTTTGTAAGCCATTGTGTTTTCCACGCATATTAGAACCATTATCATAACCTTGTCCACGTAAGTTTTGAATATTGAGATTTAATTGTGAAAATAAATCTAAAACAAAATTTAACAGATTTTCACCTGTGGAGCTGGTGATAGGGCAGAAAATATGTGCGATCGCTGTTCATCCACCGTGGTATTGTTCGAACTTCGAATGCGTACAGGTACCTACCAACTGAGAAGGAAGCTCAGTGGGGAATCCCCTAACATCGTCAGTGCTGCCTTTCATAGAGACATAGATTACGATACTCTATGAGGTAACAAAACTATGGAGGTGCCCTATTCTATAATTCTACTATAGCAGAACTATCATGCGTGAGTCGTGACCGATGCTGTACCCGGCGATGCGACGCCACTTTTATCGCCAAGATTTACTGTCAAAAGTTTGTTTACTCACAAGAATTTTTAATTTTGGCTGTTTTGGTGATGAATGCAACAAGAAACTAGTTTTGTGTTGTTAATTAATGGGATACCTAACTATGGTTTCGTATTGTGTGTGCAAGAATAACAAAATAAACCTTAGGAGAAGTAGCCATCTTCCTTGCCATTCGCCAGATTAGCTAGTTACGGTTATTATGTAGGTAGTAGCTTGAGTAGGGCAGGTCCTTAGTAAGTTAGTGTTTCCCATGTTAGTCACGATACTTTTATCGAATTTGGGGCGCCACCAAGCGGAGGCGGGCGGTCAACCTGCCGACATACGACGTTTGGCATTCATTGCATCTTAGTTTTAAAGGATAATAATAGATGGCGTCGTTAACGCTAGGATTGCGCGCCGATAGTGGGATTTTTATCCATTCCATGACATATTTTATTCTGTAGTATTAATCCAGGGCTATATTAAGACAATGTTTTTGAATTGACGTAATATTGCAACGCGATTTGCCGCCCCCTTGACGTGCCGCCCGCGTGCGGTGCACGCCTTGCACGCCCGCTTACGGCGGGCCTGGTAATTAGCGTATACCTACCAATTGCAAAAACCATAAAAATTTTGAATTTCGCGGGCAGAGTCGTTGATTTCGCCTTAAGCTTATCTAGAGCTTTATATAACTTTAGGTACATTCAAACCAATCAAACGTACCCACAGATATGGACGTACCACTTAAGGATGTGAGAGTAAATGATCCATCTGTCTTTGCTACATTATACATAGTTAATTCTAGAAGCCCTGATATGTTTTGTTCGTTGCAATCAAAAGCTTCTATACCTTCACCTTTCTAAATTGGTTTTGGCGTCTAATTGCGTGAGGAAAACGTATTCATCGTTATTGTAATAGCTAGGGAATTCTGCTCCGCGATTAGCTGACGCATATCAGGAACCCAATCAGCGGGCAGAATTAGTAAACGATTACGATTACGATGAATAGATAGGTACGTTATTCTTAGGCAATCTAGTGGCAGGGTCTTGTGTGAGCCTATTGGCTGCCGCGGTTGGTTACCACTACAAGAAAAAACGCATCGAGCGATTTAGCGCTCCAGTGCAATGCTGTGTAGCAAGTAACAACCAGTGTGATTTACCCGTTCCAAGTTAGTACGATAACATCTTCGACCGCACCGTCAACGTCAGAGGCGATTGCATCTACTAATTTGTAAATATATTAATATTAATTTGTAATAATATTATAAATACATGAATTGTTTCCAGGGCCGCCGTCATGTTGCAGCCCATGGTGGGGGGTGGGGGGTCGGCGCAAGGGGGGCCAGGTGCGGTTCAGCGCGGCGCAGACCAGCGCGTTGGAGCGGCGGTTCAACGCCAGCAAGTACCTCAGCCCGGACGAGCGGCGCGCGCTGGCCGCCTCGTTGCGGCTGAGTGACAGACAGGTCAGTAGTGGAAAACGGAACGCCAGCGAAGCGAGCACAAAATTTTACTTCGAATTTTATTGGTTTATGTAGGACAGTGCGGAAACCCCTATCATGAGGCTGTAGCATGGACGGACTCCTGTTAAATTAATCATACCAATCATACAATCCAATCAACTTATTAATCATAGTTATGGCTAATAGTTTTAACGAGCATCGATTATATCGTACCTACACGATTCAAGACCATAACGTTATTCTAGTAAGTATTAGGCCAATTTTATGTCCAACGCCTAGGCACTAGGTCAGAATGAGATAATTTGGCCACAAACACAATGTCTGGCAGGTTCCATATAACTTTGAAAATATTATGATGAACTCTCAAACATGTAGGATTTCTCACGATGTTTTCTTATATTTATTTAAGTAGTTTCCACAAACTCGGGAAATTCAGAGGGCCTGGAATTTGTACCCACGTCCCTCTGACGAGAAGCAACGGGCTATCACGTCATATTGTCACATCATCAGAATGTCCTTTGAAGTGGCATATTTGACCTCCTCTGGGTGGAGAATGTGCCGTTCATGGGTCGGCTACACATATGAATCAAGGCTGGGCATTTACTCAGTATGTGTACAGGAGTTTTCTCCTCCTTGTTCACTCATAGAGAACCAATCACCTACGCTTCCAGGTGAAGACCTGGTTCCAGAACCGCCGCGCGAAGTGGCGCCGCACCGCCCCGGACGCCGCGGACCCGGGCAGCCCCCCCACCGGTGACGACTCTGATGACGACGTCCAAATCGCGGACGACTGACTCCAAACATGTTTTCTTAATTATAAGTTAGCCCTAAGTACCTAATTTTATCATTAAACACATAATTAAAATACGTTTTTATATTAATTCGTATACTTATGGGAGAGGGACCAACGAGAGGGACTATTTCACGTAACGTTTTCAACGCTGAGTGATGTGAATCAAGAAATTAACACTGAAAACTAAACTGTACGTCTGTCGTCTATTGGTTTAGAGTTGAAAATTGTATGTATTTCAACATAGGAAATGCAATCTTTCAACCTTATTGCACAAAGTAAATTTAATTTCACGATTATCGACCATGTTGCATTTTGAACTACGGACATTCAATTTTACGCTCTATGATCAATTTCACTTCACAATAGCCCCCAGTAGTCCCTTTAATTTAACACAATATGATAGGAGTCCACGCAAAATAACGAGTCCGCCATCTTAGGCTGTTCGCCATATTGGATTTAGGATGACGTCACTTGCTTATAAACATGGATGGATCATGCATTGTTATTCTAACTTGACGTTATTAGTTATTTTGAACATAGTATGTACCTACAAACAATGTAAGCTTCTTAATAAATGTATATTATTTTCATACAATATACAAGTTTCAGCAATCTCCAAATAAATGAGGATCTAAAACAGCGGCAACGATACGGAAGTTATGCTCGAACAAACAAACAAACAAACAAACTTTCACCTCGTTACATAATTCAATTTGTACATAACCCTGCTGCTATTGAGTGCCCTTCTTTATTCGCTTAACTTGGTATTAATTTTTTCTATAATTAATCGGTAATAATTAATAAATTACAATTTTTAATTATAATTTTATCTGTATACAGTAAATGTTAATACGTTGTGGAGTGATAATAAAAATGTATTTTTATTGTTATAATCAAAGGGATTACTTATACATGATTATACAGTATTAATTGATTTCCGAATATTTTCACGTGTTTCCTTATTAAGCGATTAAATATTAGGATTATAATATTATCAATAGATAAGAAATATCTACGCACCTACCTACTATAAGGGAATCAAAAGATACTGCAGGTCAACTAAAAATTAAAACTAACAAGTATGTAACACCTAAGTATATGGTGGTAATGAGATTTTTTTTTTTAATGCTATACAAGTTAGTACTTGACTGCGATCTCACCTGATGGTAAGTGATGATGCAGTCGAAGATGTTAGCGTACTAACTTGGAAGGGGTAAGTTAAGTCACCCCAACGGTTTCTACACAGCATCATACCGGAACGCTAAATCGCTTGGCGGTACGTCTTTGCTGGTAGGGTGGTAACTAGCCACGGCCAAAGCCTCCCACCAGACCAGACCTGAGCCAATTTAGAAATTATAAAATTCCAAAGTGGCCCGTGGCGGGAATCGAACCCGCGACCTCCCACTCGAATCCGAGCGTGCGTCCCCTGCGCCACGGAGGTCGTCAAAATTAATGATTTTGAGTTTATTAATAAATGAAAAGGTTAGAACATCGTTTGCCGGATAGGTGAAGATTTAAATAAAAATCATGAAAGTATCAAATTCGAATAATATCATTTTATTCCGTTTCACACAATACACTTACGGATTCCCTGGTACATAACAGGCAATTTCTGCCCACATAATAAAATAGCTATAACATGTATCTAAAATAGACAGATTTTGTTCCACAATAATTTAATTTGACCTTTTCTTAGTATTAATATTACTGTTCTTGGTTACTGTATAATTTTCCAAAGTTGTTTGATATATAACAAAGCTATCTCCCCTTTAGGGGTTGAATTTTTAGGATTCTTTTCTGTGAATGGTAACTATCTGTCCAATTTGAGCCTATTCCATCAAGGGGTTTGTGCTCTACAAGATCAGTCAGTCAGTAAGTCGGTCAGTCAGTCAGTCAGTCAGTCAGTCAGTCAGTCAAACAATCAATTTATTAATCAATCAATCAATAAATTATTTTCCTTTTATATTATAATCATACAGACTATCTGACCGTTCAAAAGTTATTTTGCAATTTAGGGGTATGAAATATAGCATATGAGTTGTGACCTATTCTCAGACCTACAAATGTAGACAAAAAATTTCATAAAAATCGGTCAAGCCGATTCGGAAAAGTTTGATTATTAGTTTGAGTATTTTATATATTAGAGAAGAGAGAAGATATTGAGGTACAAACTTATACAGTAACCAAGTACGTCCGATTTCCTAAGAACAATCACCTTACATGGTATATTTACAGTGATATACAACGCATTACCAGTAAATAACAACCAAAACATTGCTATAATATTGAAACTTGTCTTATAAAATTTATATAAACAAAACAGTAATAAATGTTTTCAACAACTTTTTACCCAAACACAAATGTGGCAGTGCTTATGAACTTAGAATTTAAAGAATACACAAGCCACCTTATACAGGGGTTATATAAAAATACCAAATCGCTCTCGACCTGTATTTGTTTACATTAAAACTAACAAATTTTGTTCTACGACTTTTTTTTGAGTCGATATTCTAAAAAATAACAAATATTCAATATTTTACAGAGATACTCTACTTGTTCCTACTCTTTAATATAATATCGGCAAGTAGCAATGGGGCGGCGGCGCGCGAACTCGCGGCGCTAAACCGCAACAGTGTAATTTACAGAAATAACATTTTTTGTATGAAATAAATTAATACTGAATTTTGAAAAGTCGTACAACAAAAGTTGTTAGGATTTGGTATTTTTTATATATCCCTGCATTTAAGGTAAATCTAGACAAAAGGCAAAGATATGGAGAGTACAGTGCTGAGTGTACTATAATCCTATACCTTTAAACGAGCAATTCTTGTATATATATTTCTATATAATCTGGATCTCGGAAACGGCTGCCCCGATTTTCATGAAATTTAGTATACAAGGGGTTTTGGGGGCGATAAATCGATCTAGCTAAGATTCATTTTTAGAAAATGTCGAATTTACCAAAAAAAAATGACTACTGCTGCCATCTATTGGCCACCGAGCGAAGCTCGGTCACCCAGATATTTAGTACATATCTGTCATTTAAGGAGCACACCACGGGTGTGCCCGCGAAATTCAAATTTTTCGTGGTTTTTCGCGATTTTTAAGCTAATAAGACATAATAGACTTATGGCCGTCAAATTGCGATAATCCCAATATCTTCTTCACGTGTTTATATAAAAATCTCTGCTCGAAAGTGTCGAGTTAAAGAAATTAGTCCGAGATTTGCGAGTTACTCACATAAAACTCGATACTCGGACTAATTTCCTAGGATACACATTTTTATGCAAAGATTTTGATATAATCATGTAAAGATGATACTGCCATTCTCGCAAATTGATTGCCATAAGCCTATCATGTCTAATTTGCGTACAAATTGCAAAAAACCACGAAAATTTTGAATTTCGCGGGCAGACCCGAAGATTTCACGTTAATGTAAAATCATAACGTCAGCCCACGCCAACGTGGCGCCGCCCTAGTGGCAAATAACTGTAACTCAGTTAAAATAAATGTAAGTACATAAAAGTGTGCTTATTTATAAATAAACTACATGAGAATAAAAGATAACTTTAAATAACAATAATCCAGTAAACAACAAGGAACGAGTCTTCAGACAATAGTAAAATAAACCGAGTATAAAACACTAACTGACTTTCATTACACACTTAAAAACAGGAGATTGAAAGCGGTTCGGGCGAACGAAAACTAAACCAAGTAATTCAAAGTTTCTCTTTCTTTCTTTCTTCTTGTAGTTTCAAATGAGCTTGAGTTTTCATACAAACAGTTATGTAAGTGCTTTAAACTTGCCTCCTAATATTAAGAGGTCCCAGATACGAATCTCAGATACTAAGTTAAAAATCAAAATATCATTATTCCAAATAAGCCTCTATAGCATTTATGAAAGGTCAATACGATATTAGTGATCATAATATTATGTAAATGGTGCTAAATAGGGCGCGAGGGTTCCACGCGCCCAAATCTTGGTCATTCTAAAATGTCTGTGCCTAGTATAGTAGGCTGTAATAAGGGCTTTAGACAAGAACAAGAAAATCACGTTTGTTGTATGGGAGGGGAGCCCCCTTAAATATTTTTTTTATTCTATTTTTTAGCATTTGTTGTTATAGCGGCAACAGAAATACATCGTCTGTGAAAATTTCTAGTCTGTAGCTATCACGGTTTCAGAGATACAGCCTGGTGACAGACGGACGGACGGACGGACAGACAGCGAAGTCTCGTTAATAGGGTTCCATTTTTACCCTTCGGGTACGGAACAATAAAAATTCTGAGTTACCACATCTGTATCTTTTAAGGTTGACCCAATATAACGGGGTTATGTAGAAACCAAAATTCATGCGGGCAAAGCCGCACGCATCAGCTAGTATGTCACACCACTCATACCTCTGGAGATAACTCTGGTAGTTCAGAGTTCGCCCGCGCCGCCACGGCAATATGTACCCTATGTATGGAGGAGTTTAATCCGTTTTCCTGTACGCGCCCCTCGCCCGCCACGCCTTGAGCAGGTTGTAGCCGAAGTACAGCTGGAACGCGTGCACCTGCGACGCTGCCAGCACGAACGCGTACCACAGCAGGCCGTACGGGTAGCCCTGCAAGGGACGAATACACTCTGTACTTCCGTACCATGACTTATACCCTTTAAAGGGGCCTGTGAACTACAATGTCTCCATTCGTTTAAAATATCAAATCATTAGTAATTCGTGCATGTTTCGATCATGTTGTGGTGTTATTCGGATTCATATAGTAATAATCTATGCTCCTCATATAGTAATATCTATGTAATGGATAAATAACCGTCCAATTAGAAATGGATGACACAAGCTAGTTGTAGTGCCACACCGTTTGCGTAAGGTACAGAAGTCCTTTGTGGGGTTGAGTGTACGCTTCTACAATATGATCCCGAAGTCTGTTTTGGACTTACCTTTACACAGGTTTAAAGCCACTGTCAAGAAACATCTCATAAATCAGGGTAGAATTTTTCAATGACAAAGATTCTTGGAATGATAGGGATACATTTCCATCTCCTCATGAGATATCCTAATAGTTATGTGTTGTATCTGTGGTAATGTTATAATTGTTTGTCTGTGGTAATGCTTTTTTACTTTGTATCAGATAAAGTGAACTAAGCATAGATTGTAGAAGCCTATACCTATGGCGAATGTCACTGTGTTCTAATCACGTTCTAATAAACAAATTACTAAGTAAATTAAATGTTTTCTTAAACATAATAGTGGCGACGATTGGTGAAAACATACAAAATGGATAAAAAGGCAATACGATTTGAAGAATACAATCCAGACTCGGCAAATTGGGACAGTTACATAGATCGACTTAAGTTTTGTTTCGAAGCAAATGGCGTCATCGTAGATAATGTGAAACGCGCAAACTTTTTCACAGTGTGTGGTTCGCGGGTGTATGATACCTTGATTGCACTAATTACACCGAGAAAACCTATAGATGTGACTTTTACGGAAATAGAAACAATTTTGAGTAAACATTACAGTCCGAAACCTAATGAAATATCGATGTCGTTTAAGTTTTACAAACGCGATCAAAAGTGTAGTGAATCGGCGTCAGACTATATAGCTGATGTACGTAAAATCAGTTCAAAGTGTAATTTTACGGACTTAGAGAGAATGTTGCGTGACAAACTCGTGTGCGGGATGAGTGATACTCGACTACAATACGAACTGTTAAAAAAAGACGATTTAACTTATCAATTTGTGGTGGATGCGATGTTAGCATCCGAGAGTGCGCGGCGTGACGTGCGTATGATTCACGACACCGTGAGCACCAGCACTGCGAGCGCTGCAAGCGCTGCAAGCGCGACGAATGTCAACGGCGCGAATACGAGCGGCGCCGCTGCCAGCGCTGCGACACCAACAGTTTGCGACGCTGGCGAACCGATGGATATTAACGCCGTGCAATCGACACCTGCGAGACTCTGTTACCGGTGTGGAAACCGACACGCGGGATTATGTAGATTTTTGAACGCGGTTTGCCGATTTTGTAAGAAAAAGGGGCATCTGGAGAAAATCTGCATCTCAAAAAAGAAAAGTGTAAATAAGAGAGATGTCAACTTCACTGAAGATGAAAGTGATCATTTGAACGGGATATACTGTATACGGAATACGACGCGGATTCCTCCTTATGAAGTAGAGGTTTTAATAGCGAACGTACCTATAGCTATGCAAATCGATACGGGTTCAAGTTTTTCGCTGATAAACGAACGTACCTGGGGTGCGCTGCGTGGCCGCCTGCGGCGCGACACCCTACAGCCAGTTCAATTGTCACTGCGAACGTGGAACGACTCTCCGGTTAAACTGATTGGACAAGCTAAGTTAAGAGTCAGTTACAAAGACACTATTCAAGATCTGAATGTGATAGTGGCTAAAGGCACCGGGCCAAACCTGCTTGGTCGCGATTGGCTCACTCCACTTAATATAACTATGAACATTAATTTTGTTACTCAGGAAGATCTGAAACAAATGGACTCAATAATAGCCAAACACATGGAGGTTTTCAAGGATGGTCTCGGTACATACACAGGCAGTCCAGTGGCTATAAATATAAAACCAGGAGCAAATCCAAGATTTCTTAAAGCTCGACCAGTGCCGTTTGCGCTTAAACAAAGAGTAGAGAAAGAAATAGATCGTTTACAACATGAGGGAGTTTTACAACCAGTTTCATTTTCGGAATGGGCTACACCTGTGGTACCTATCGTTAAAAAAACTGGTGAGATCAGATTATGTGGAGACTACCGTAGTACAGTCAACGAGGCGACTGAATCTGATACATATCCAATGCCGACAGCGAATGAAGTTTTTGCGACTGTTGCTGGTGGGAAATTCTTCACAACTTTAGATTTAGACCGGGCATATACACAGGTTACTGTTGATGACAACACAGCAAAACTATTAACCTTGAATACATGTAAAGGTTTGTACACTGTACACAGATTAGCATTTGGTGTAAAAGCCTGCCCGGGAATTTTTCAACGTTTGATGACTTCATTACTAGCGGGCATACCTGGAGTTGCAGTCTTGATCGACGATATTATCATTTGTGGTGGTACAATATTGGAAATGCAAGAAAGGTTGGACCAAGTTTTGAACAGAATCAAAAAAGCTGGACTTCGATTAAACAAAAATAAATGTAAGTTTGCCAAGGAAAGAGTGGAGTTTTTGGGGTTTGTCATTGATGCAGAAGGAATTCATCCGGCACAGAGTAAGGTGGAATCAATAGTCAAAACTCCTGCGCCTAAAAATAAGAAGGAACTACAGGCATTCTTAGGACTTTATAACTTTTATGAGAGATTTGTAGTACACAAAGCAACTTTATTGGAGCCTTTACATCGTTTATTAGATACAGATAAATCCTGGACATGGACGGAATTAGAACAAAGCGCATTTGAGACAGCTAAACGATTACTTACATGTGATTTGACATTGGTACATTACGACATAAACAAGCTTTTGGTGCTGACATGTGACAGTTCAGAGTTCGGGGTAGGTGCAGTACTATCCCACGTGATGGAAGATGGTCAAGAACGGCCAATAGCGATGGCATCCAGAACGCTGCATTTACACGAAAGGCGGTACTCTCAGTTGGATAAAGAGGCTACATCAATTATGTTTGGAATTACAAAATTCCACAATTACCTAATGGGCAGACGTTTTCGTATAGTCACAGATCACAAACCACTGCTCGGGATTTTTGACCCTAAAAAACCAATGCCGAACATGCTATCACCACGCTTGACAAGAATAGCTATTGCCTTAACTTCACATAACTATGAAATTACATACAAACCTGGACCACAAATGGGTTATGCTGACAGCTTGAGTAGATGGCCACAACCAGTGCCAGAACAGCCTGAACAACAGCTATGCGACATCCTGCTTATGGCTGAATCACCTGAAGATTTTCCTTATGACGCTGAACATATTGCCTCAGCAACTAAACAAGACCGAACTTTGTGTCAAGTTGTACATTACATACAACGTGGATGGCCTGCCAAAGTAAATGATGTTAACTTACGTCCGTTTTGGTTGCACCGGGCAGAGTTGTCACTGCAAGACGATTGTATCCTGCTAGGCTGTCGGGTGGTGGTACCCACAGAACTCAGGAAACAAGTTTTGAAAGTACTACATAATACACATACAGGAATAATTCAAACTAAAGCAGTAGCTCGAAGCTATATTTGGTGGCCAGGCCTGAATGAGGATATCGAATTGTTGATTGGTAGCTGCACAAAATGTTTAGAGAACCGACACATGCCTCCAAAGACGAGTCACGAGTGGATAACACCCACAAGACCGTGGTCTAGAATCCATATCGATTTTGCGGGGCCTTTCCACAATAAATATTTTTTAATTATGGTAGATGCTTATTCTCGATGGCCTGAACTTTTTGTGGTTAACAACACTACATCAGCCACAGTAATTAGACTTCTGAGATCTGCGTTTTCTACCCATGGTTTGTGTGAAATTTTGGTCTCAGACAACGGTACATCTTTTGTCTCCAATGAAATGCAGAAATTTTTGAAGGCTAACAATATTAAACACGTAACTACAGCACCATATCACCCTGCCACTAATGGACTGGCAGAACGCATGGTTCAGACAATAAAAGATAAGTTGAAGCAAATGGATGATCTAGCCTGGGATGTAAAAATTCCTAATCTATTGTTGGCTTTAAGAAGTACTCCTTGTACGACAACCAATAAGACCCCGGCTGAGTTGTTAATGAAGAGACGTCTACGTACTCTACTCGATACGATACATCCAGACTGTCTACAAAACAAAAAGACTGAGGAGCAAATAATAAACAATAGTGAAAAGAAGACTCGAGAGAATGAGTCTGGACAGCAAATAATGTATAGAAATTACAGCACCACTGGTCCCAGATGGCTTCCTGGTGTTATAAATAAAAAAACAGGTCCATTAAGTTACAAAATTGAAACCAATGATGGTACGATAATTAACCGACATATTGATCAACTTATTAGAAAGAAATCTACAACAACTCGGACAGAGGAAGAAGATCTTAATATGGAGGTTCTGAATGAGGATGGAGAGGAAACCATTATTAATGTACCAGATGAGTCAGAATGGGCTACAATGTTAGGGATTCCGGGTACTTCATAAAGTGCTGGAATAATATAATAATGAATATAATATAATATATTTTATGTCACCTTATAGATGTAATATTAATAATTTGATGATTGTAATGATTATAAAAAGTAATAGTTATTCCGGTATTCATTTGTTCTAAGTTCACATTCAATAATTATTTCGTTGCTTATGTTTATATTTGTATGATCTCCTTGGAATTCACATTGTTGTTTTTTATGAGAGGCATAATTAATAATTATTTCAAAGTTGTTTCTTGTAGGGGAAGGTATGTTGTATCTGTGGTAATGTTATAATTGTTTGTCTGTGGTAATGCTTTTTTACTTTGTATCAGATAAAGTGAACTAAGCATAGATTGTAGAAGCCTATACCTATGGCGAATGTCACTGTGTTCTAATCACGTTCTAATAAACAAATTACTAAGTAAATTAAATGTTTTCTTAAACATAATATTATGTAATAACTTTCATAATATATAAGAATAATTGTATATCATGACATTTTGAAAAGAGCAAGTGCCGAGTTTCTTGCCAGTTCTTTTTGGTGCAAACCTGCATTCCGAACTTGGCGGTAGAGTTTTTGACATTTCCTATTATTTAGGCCTATGTGAAATAAATTTCATTTCATTTCATTTCAAGGGACCAGAGAGAGACAAAAAGTATCTGTCTCATGTGTCAAAAAAAATTAACTAATGGACAAAGTATAGTACACGTCTCTACATTGGCACAACACAGTACAAGCAGGGACCCAAGCCGTGGGACAATATTTAAAATAAGAAGTATTTTATTTATAACAAACCTTTCAGAGCCGCAGGTCAATGTTTTAAATAATAATTTTATAACAAACCTGCCACAACTGAATCTCTTCTACGTCATCCTCGTCCTCATCAAATGTCAGGTACTGGTATACGTCCCCGCAGTAGTATATCACGCAGTACAGCAGGGGGCCGAGCCCGAGGGCAGTAATTCCGTACATGTAGTGGCGCATGTAGCGGATGTTGTTGCGCTTTATGGCTGATAGACCGAGGAAAGAGAGCACGAGCGATAAACACCACAGGTATTCCCACCACAGGGGCTGAAAACAAAAAAATGGCATTTAAAAAAAAATGCAAAATTGTCTTCTACTAATATTATAAAAATGCTAAAGTTTCTACGACTATGTGGATTTTCGTAACTCTTTCACACTTTGACTGAGCTGTAATTTGAACTATAGATAACTTAAAACATGGGTTAGCAGATAGGCTACTTTTTATCACAGAAAATCCATGGTTCCCGCGGGATTTGTGAAAAAGCGAAATTCACGCATTCACTGGTCTTTTTGTAAACACAAAGAAAAATCCTTCCTCATTCACTCTTGATCATTCGGCTAGTCCAAACTTTTGGACCAAGAATGCTAAAAGTTTGTGCAGTTTTTGTAGTCATCGGACTTCAAATTCTGAATCACCAAAGTAAAGCAACACTGTGTCAACCAGTAATCATACAAACTTGGATAAAGAAACTTAAATCTAAACTTGGATCTATGTTATAAGTATTACCTAATGCCAAAACCACACTGCGTTATTTGTTATTCGTTATGCGGCTACGCTGTATTTGTCCAAATACGTGTTTATGTGAGCAAACAACAAACATGCTATCCACACTTCGTTCTATGTGCCAAATATTGCCAATACGTTTCCTTTGATGTGTGCTAAAAACCGACAAGAGGATGGATAAGCATATTTGCTATTCCTGCTTATGCGTTATTCGTGCAAATAAAGCAAATATAGATGAATGAACCGCCCACACTTGGTTGTATGCGGCCAAATAAGGCACATACAAATACAAATACAAAGCCTTTATTACTGATTTAAATGTTTTTTTTTTTACAGAGTTTATAATATGTTATATGCACATCAGTACGGTTCCAAATCAGTGTGTCCCCTCTGACACGTAGGCCTCCTCTAACCTTCTCCACTCCATTCTGTCTCTTGCAGTCCTCGTCCACACTGGTCCTGCTATCTTTTTTATGTCATCAGACCACCTTTTAAGTTGTCTGCCTCTCTTCCTTTTTGTGTTGAATCGTGGAGTCCATTCAGTTATGTCCCTTGTCCATTTTCCTGCTAGTTCTCTTAGTATGTGGCCTGACCAGCGCCATTTTAGTTGTTTAATTTTCTTATTTACGTCTTGAAACCCAGTAATCTTTCTTAAGTCTGTTGATCTTTTTTTGTCTCTTATTCTATATCCAAGTACACTTCTCTCCATACTCCTCTGACATGTTCTTAATTTGCGGTGGATTCTCTCTGTCATAGACCATGTTTGGGAACCATAAGTTAGAATTGGTAATATGCAGCAGTTGAAAAGCTTTCTTTTTATTTTCATTGGGTACTGCTTATTTTTCATAATGTCTTTGAGTGACCAAAATCGCTTCCATGCATTTGTTACTCTTCTGTCTATTTCTTGGTCCATTTGGTCTTGGAAAGAGATAAGTTGCCCCAGGTAAATATAGGTCTTGACAAATTCTATTTGCTCGCCATCTATTTGTATGCTTAGTTCTGTTCTGTTTGACATTACCTTGGTTTTAGACTTATTTATCGTTAGACCGACTTCTCTGCTTTCTGTGGCAAGATCCTGTAGCATTATTTGTAGTGTTTCTGGATTATCGGTTATCAGTACTAAGTCATCTGCAAACCTGAGGTGGTTGAGCTTGCGACCATCAATATTAATTCCATAGCTGTCCCATTTCATTTTTCTCATTACTTCTTCTAGCACTGCAGAGAAGAGTTTTGGTGACAGAGGGTCGCCCTGTCTTACCCCTCTTTGAATTGGGAAACTTTTACCCCAGGTTTCTAGTTTTACCCGTGATGAGCTATTTAAATACACATTTCTAATCAGTCGTATGTATTTGAGATCTACGCCTTGATTTTTCAACGCCTCCCAAATGTATTGGTGCTCTAGGGAATCGAAGGCCTTGTTGTAATCGATAAACGCCAGGAACAGTGAGTACCCATACTCTTGGCATTTCTCTATGGTTTGCTTCAGGCTGTGCATGTGGTCTATGGTTGAGTATCCAGACCTAAATCCTGCTTGCTCAACTGGCTGGTGAAAGTCCAATATTTTTGAGATGCGGTTTAAAATTATTTTTGCAAACACTTTGTAAACATTTGACAGGAGGCTGATAGGCCGGTAGTTGCCTATGTCGTCTTTGTCACCTTTTTTGTATATTAGTGTAATCGTGCTGTCTGTCCATTGAACAGGGATATATTCAGATTCCAAGATGGTGTTATAAAGATTGGTTAGTCTGTTTATATTATCTGGCAATGTAATTTTCATCATTTCATTTGTAATGAAGTCTTGACCGGGTGATTTATCCTTCTTCTGTGTTCCCACAGCATAAGCTACTTCCTTTTCTAGAATTGGTGGGATGGTTTCTTCATTTTCCTCTTCTAATTTTGTATCCTTTCTTTCTATTATATTTGTTGAGTACAGTTCCCTGTAGAAGTTAGTTGCGATAGTTAGTATATCCTTTCTGCTTGTTTCAGGTTTTGCCCTTTTGTTTTTAAGTTTTGGAATCCATATCTTTGCCTCTCGAAGTTCCTTGAGGGCTTTTTTTAATCCTCCCGTTTTAGAAATGTGGTAGTTTATGCATTCCATTCTTTTTCTAGTTCTGTCTTTTTTAATATTCCTGCTTATGTCTTTGCTAATTTTTGTAATTTCCCTTAAAACTTTCTTGTCTTTTTTATTTTCGAACATTGTTCTCCTTTTTTGGATTAGGTCCTTGGTGGTTTGACTGAATAGTTGCGTTTTTTCCTTCTCTATTTTTGTTACCTTGTACATACAGCTTATTTCTTTGTTGTATGTTTCCTGGATTTTGTTTTTATCACTTTCCATAGCGTCGGTATTTATATTCATGGGTGATGCGTGTTGGAATTGATAGTAAGTATTGTGCCTAAAATATTTCCTACTTTTATTTTTGTTTGTGCAATTTAATGTTGCTCTTACCATGCGGTGATTACTATTGAAGTTTAGCTGGTTTATAACATTCACATCAAGGAAGGATTTGGGCTGGTTGCTCAGTATATGATCTATTTCGTTGTGATATAAGCCATCTGGTGAAATCCATGTCCATTTCTTTGATGGTTTCTTTTTAAAGCAGCTGTTCATAAATTTAAGTTTGTGTTCTAGGGCCATCTGTACCATTCGCTCTCCGTTTGGACTTCTTTTTCCTTGGCTATATTTTCCCATTATATCTTCTTCACCTTGATTTTGCTTTCCAATTCTTCCGTTGAAGTCTCCCATAATAATGATGTTTTGGCAACAAGTCTCTATGGTTTAGTCTAGTTTTGTATAGAAATCATCTTTTACTGAGTCTTCTGCTGCCTCTGTTGGTGCGTATACCTGAATTATAGTCCAGTTGCTGTTGAAGCCAGGTAGTTCTATGTTAAGTAAAGCTATTCTCTCGGAAATACCTCTGAACTCTATGATATTCTTTTTGAACACTTTTCTTATCATGAATCCTACACCATATTGACCTCTCGTAACTCCTTTGTAGTAGAGTATGTAATTGTTGTGTTCTTCAATAGTGTCACCCAGTCTTCTTACTTCACTTAGCCCTAAGATATCCCAATTGACAGTTTGAAGAGCATTTTCTAGTTCTTGGAGCCTTTCATCAGATCTTAAGGTAAGTGTGTTCAACGTGGCAATGTATAATTTCTGTGACTTTAGTTTCTGTTTGCCTTCTTTACTTTCTTTGCGATTGGTTAGAGGGTTGCGGTCGTTTTCCCCCACGGTGACCGCTTTCCGGATTGGGGGGGTGAATTTGTTTTGGTTGGTTTTGTTGCTATTAGTAGTTATCTGATTTGTGGTCTTCCGGTTTCCGACATAGGCACATAACAAATAACAAATAACGCAGTGTGGTTCCGCCATAACATTGCCAGTACCACACTGTGATTATAAACCACATGCAGTATTTGCAAGCACATTTTTTGAATTTCCTTACTAATAGCCTAAAAGTTTTAAGCTAAGTAAAGCTCCCCGCGATTGGCTGATGCAAACCAGGACTCCAATCAGCAGGCAGACTTAGTAAACCATTACGATAACAATAAATATATTTTTCTTAGACAATTTAGGGGCAGATGTAGTATGTAAACATAAATAAGTACCTGTGGTATCTGCAGCTCCTCTATCTCCAGTATGAAGATGTCCAGCTTGTCGAGGATGTCTGCAGACAGCTTGGCCAGCATCACCAGGAACAGCACGTGGTGGAAGAACACACAGTACTTCAGCCGGGACTTGTTCAGTGCACTGGAATATTGACCATCTTTATACAACTTAGGAATGATACACCCCACTTAAATAATATTATTAGAAAGATGATGGAACATGGCTGAGGACTGAGTTTAGTAACCAACTGTAGATTTTTAGGGTTTCATACCAATTTGGTAAAAATGGAACCCTTATGGTGAGACTTTCTCCGTCCGTCCGTCCGTCTGTCACAACTCGATTATTTCAGTAACTATCAAAGCTATCGACTTGAAATTTAGAATAGTTTTAGGTAATAGTGACCCAACGCCATTGCACTCATAAAATATTGAAAATTGTTTTTATTAATATTTAAGAAGGGGGGAAAACCGGGACTTCAAATTTTCAAAATAAGATAACAATATCGAGTGGGGTATCATATGAAAGGGCGTTATTTGTGTAATCTAAAACCGATTTTTATTTATTTTTATGCCTGATAGTTTTGGAATTATTGAGCAAACTGTCGAAAAAAATACCGTTCCCCCCCCTTATCTCCGAAGTTTATCAATCGAAAAATCTGAAATAATTATGATCAATAGACATTAATGTATATTTTACAGGAAAAATAAAATCAACTACCTAACTATTATACTTTTTTTGATAATAACAATAAACCACCAAAAACAAAGTTACATTTGCGGTTCGCCAACAAAAGTACCTACATGTAAATTATACTCGTAAATTCATGATTGTTCATGAATTTACGAGTATAATAAGTGATTCTTTCAATGTTTTACTTCTTTTATGGTATGGAACCCTCGGTGCGCGAGTCCAACTCGCACTTGGCCGGTTTTTTTTAAGGAGCATTGGGCTAGCGAATTCTGCCCGCTGATGGGGTTCCTGATTTGCGTCAGCCACGATACGATAACGATAACGATGAATACTTTTTTCTTACTCAATTAGGGGGCTGACCTGACAAGACGTACATGTAGGAACCAATGGTCTATTTCTGATTTTTTTCTTTGAATTTTTAATACTTACCTTGCTGGATATGTGGTGATATTTGAAGATTTATAACTAAGATGACAAAGATTCCAACCTACCCTGAGCCAAGAAGAACCCATGTCAACATCAGCCAGGTATCCCATTAAGGTCTCAGTTGAGGGCAAATATACATGACCTATATGTACATACTTTTTAAAACATTGCTACTTTTTGCTTCCTAAGTGTTTAACCACATTTCTATATACTTACTTTGGCTCAACTTGGACACTTGACCCGTAACGCAATTTCGGCCACTTAACTTATATTTCCACGAAAGTTTTTTATGTAATACACTTCACAATGTCACTAGCTTTCGTAAATAACTCAAATTAACGAGAAATAATAAGAAAAATTATTATTATAAATCACATTTTTTAGGTTATGTTTACGTATTTTTTGCCAGTTTGCTAATATTTTTACCAGTTTGCTAATATGTTTGCCAGTTTGTTTTTGGGTTAGGTGACAGGCCCCGCCATCCTTCTGAGTGGTTATTTTCTTTTATGACCACCCAGAAATAGGAGCCCCGGCTCAGGTTTCCTTTGGCTGGTTATTAGTTGGCAGTTCATTTTTTTTTACAGATGGCTTATAATATATTCAACCTAGCACTAAAAGGTTTTAGCGCGAATCTCAGTAATTTACGAGAAATAAATTTTTAAATATTACGATTTTCTATATGAAATTTCAGACAAAATTGATCAATGACCATAAACTAAAGACTGTTTTGACACGTAGTTGTCAAAAAACGTTTCGTTTTTCGTATTCCATTCATGTTAAGTGTTTAATTTTTTTTTAAGTTAACAATTTATTAATATTTTTTGGAAATACATTACGTAAATATATGAAATAAAATATTTCGTTTGCTGTACCTTTTTAAAATTAGAAATTCAACTATTTTAATTATTTTTAACTGTCATTGACATTCTTTTTATTATAAATTAAAGTATGGACACAAAATCGAACTGGATTGATTTAGGTCGAAATAGTCACAGAACCGAACTGCCTAACCCCGACACCAAGCAGTCTTGTTTGTCCTACCCCTAGAGTGTTTTTTTTTAAGTCGGAGGCGCGGAGGGAGTGCAGCCCCCGCCCGCTGTAGCACAGCACAGGCACCCGGGCGAGCCGGAGCGGCCGAGGCTGGTCGCCGAAGGCGACCAGCATGCCGAGGCTGCGGAGGTGAGCGTGGGTGCCTGTGCTTTGCTACGCAGGGGCGAAGGGGCTGCACTTCCCGCAGCGCCGGAGAAGTCACAGATCTGAATTGGTCCCTATTTTAGAGCTGTCATTCATCTGATTTGAATACAAAGGTTGTAAGTATACTTATGTAGATCTTCTTAAAAAAATACTTTAAAATAAAAAAATACATAAAATTTCCCTTAGGGGGGTTGGGAAGTGGGCTTCATCTTCCCCTTTACCCTCCCGCGCCCCTTAATCCAGCCCCCTACCCCTTTTGCTGTGTAAAGTACTCATTATAATGATCGAAATAACCTAAAAATTTAAAAACTTTAAAAATTTTTTTCTCTAAAACTATTGAGTTTCGCACTTTTTCACTTGGAGGGGGGATTCACCTCCTCCCCCCCTCCCCCCTCCCCCCGCCCCACCCCTCCCCCTGTAACCAGCCAAAGGAAACCTGAACCGGAGCCCCGCGAAGCGGGGCTCCGTCGACTGGCCTTTAAGAAGATTAAAGACATAAAAAATGAGAAGAGGTGAAGATTTTTTAATTTCAAAAAATTATTTCTCGAAAAGTATTAGGCCTCGTACGATTTGGCTTGGGGGGTAGACTCCCCCTACCCCTCCCCTCCTCCTCACCCCCCTCCTATCCCCCCCGCAACGGGTCACGTGTCCTAGACCACCCCTTACTTTATAATTTATTACATCAGTATGTATTTTATATAAATAACAGTGTTCATTATATCGACACTCTTGGCTCCACAATTCAAACTAATGGCGGGAACCAAAACCGTGAACGACCAAGCTTTCGTCTAAAAATAATTTGACGGAACCTCACTGCAACGTCGATAGTGTCACATACCCCGAGCACAGCTTACAACTCAATGTAATTAAAAATAATCCCCAAACTCACCTTATTTGATACTGGGCCGCTACTTTTTCCCTGTGTTCGTAATCTGCACCATTCGTCCCCGTAACCATAACACCACCTCTGGACGCCATTTTATAAATAAACAACACCAAATATACGATTCTGGAGACGCTATGGTAGCTAAGGAACCGATTTTAGACCGTAGAATCGGATGTTTCTGTTTATATTCCAATATTTTTATTTTTATTCAATCCATTACCGTCTCGCCATCTGCCAAACGGAGTCAACACAAGTTGGCAAATTGTCAAATGACATCACTGACAATATGCTAGGAATGCCAATGTCAGTTTCAGAATGTTGCCTATGTTATATTATTGGTTAAAATGTCCCTTCTTATCGAGAATAAATAAGGTTACGGTTATACATAAACAGAATAATTTCAATATGTATACTGTGTATGTTTCATAGCCAAATATAGTAATAAAAGTTAGGAAAGGTACTACACAAATTATTGGTAACAAACATGATTTGTAATTAAACCATCCTGTGTGGTTTACTGTGTATTTCACTAATTATTTATATTTATACTGTGGTTATATTTAACAAATAATATTTATAATGATGTTACTGGTTGCAAATAATTATATTATGTATTTCATCGTAATTACCGTTATAAAAGTTAAGGAAGTCAAGATACTGATTGTCTGTACAATCACATTATTAATTAATTAAAATATTATTAATTTAATACTTTAATACATGAGGAATAATATTATTATATTAATGACAAACGGAACTTAATTGTAATTGCATTACGTTTATTGAAGTTGGGGAAGTCATTATACCAATTGTTTATAACCATTATCATTCTGCTTCCATGGGTTTGTGTATTTCTGTTCTTTGAGTAATTTAATGTTTAATTGCAAAAAATAACATTAATAATCATATGATCATTTTATATAACTATCATTCTCTGTTATTAAATAAGAATGTTGACAATTTAATTTGTATTGGTAGGAAGTCATTATACCAATCGTTTATAACCATTATCATTCTACTTCTATAGGTTTGTGTGTTTCTGTTCTTTAAGTAATTTAATATTTGACTATAAAAAAAATAACATTTTAAAATAATATAATCATATGATTATTTTATAATACTGTTATTCTCTGTAAATTAATTAGGATATTGACAATTTGACTAGTGACGGTAGTTAAATAAAAAGAGGGATCTCCCACTTGTTGACTGGATAGTATAAAAGCCTCAAATCCGGCAGTCTAGGGATTATTCTATTTCCGACCGTAGTACCGGACAGAGCGGTTGGGGCACTGCAAAAGCTAAGTATTTCTTATAACCTATAATTGTTATCTATCTATTTATTGTTAACTATATTTTGTAGTTGTCATTCTGAATTAATTAATCCAGTTAATGTGGCTTACATATTGCTGAGTATAATAATAGTGTTCTATAAAGATTGTTAAATTACTGTGGATCGATAAATAATATCATTAGATCTCATCGACCATTGTCGAGTCACTTTGTATTAATTAATTAGTGATTATTGTTACCAAGTTACTTGTAACATTGCTTGTACAATATAATTCGAAAAGAACAAGTGCTGAGTTTCTTGCCGGTTCTTCTCAGTGCAAACCTTGCTTTCCGAACCGGTGGTAGATTCATTCCAACAATTAGAAAAGATAAACAGTTTAAAAATAAATTAACGTTTCGAATAAAAGTTTAAACAGAAAATAACCTCTTTTATTTTAAACACTTCTGGTGACCACACCCTTAACCCAAAATCTGTCATCAGAAGTGGGATCGGAACCTATTGTGCTAATACATTATATTCTTATGTTTCAGAAACGGTGAGCGTGGATTCTGTTGTGCCAACCTGAACTATATTTACATCCGAGATATAGATGTGGTGCTGATACAGAAGAATTTCATTTGTGAATATGGAAAGAAGTGAAGAATGTAGCCAACATCTGGCCGCGAAATTTCGTCATTGGTATTAGTCTCAACGGATGTATACCTTTTTAAGGTCAGTTATTAGAACCATTTACTATAGTTTTTCTTAAAATTATAATCAATATGAAAATATTTGTATATTAAATGAAAATATCGAAACGCATAAATACAAATTATATTGTGAAACGTTAACAAAGCATCCATAAAAAAAAGGGAAACAAGACTTATTAAGGAATTGAAGAAAATCACTTATTGTGAGAAGGATTCGTTTTTATTTAAATATCAGGCTGTGAGTGTCGTTAATTTATTCCAAACCAAACAAAAATAACTAAGCTAAAACAAAGAAGTCGGTACTATGTTTTACTGTATAAAAAGGGGAAGTGATGGTTTTTTTTTTAGACATTGTACGTGTCTGAAGAAACTATTATTTCTCTGCATACATCAAGTTTATTTTTTTTTAATATGAAATAAGCTATAATAAAAGAAAGTTCTTATCGGCCACTCACTAGGGTTTTTGCGATTGATATCTTTGATAATGGGAAGTCACACTAAATTATATACCCAAAATAGCAACTTAACTAAAACTAAACTCAAACTAGATGTCAATTACACAAAAAAAATCTACTTGTTTTGTAGTCAATATGACTAACAGTAAATAACTCGAATTATATTTTTTTTTCAATTGTGGCGTTACGTGTGGCAATTATTGCTCAGTAAAAAAAAAAATCAGCAACAGATAGGAGACCGGCGGACTCGTACATTTCTGGCCCAGACTAAAATCCACTCCAATCCACGTTCATTTATGAAACTTCTGATAAATGTGGTACTCAACCAGGCTTACAAAACTGACATACAAAGTCAATCAAATAAAGTAGGGCGAAAGAAGATATTCACATTATTGTTGAAAGTGAGGTTAGGTTTAGATATATTTCATTGTTTCAAAGTGAATAATTTTACTGCAGATTATCTGAAAAATCCAGAGAAATCCATTCTCATTCTGAAAGACCCGCGTCTAGTAATGGGTCGGTGATAGGTTGAGTTTTGTTCCCATATAAAAAAAAATATTGCCATTTCGACCGTTTTTTTTTGGTTGTATTTTATTTTTGATCCCCTTCTTCTAAAAAATATGGTATTTACATAAAAAAAAAAATCTATGAAAAACGGCAATTCAAAATGGATCATTCCAGATTCTGAACGGTCTCTGGGTTATTTTTGTTAGAACTGGGCCAATTTTCGCCATACGCCTTTCCTTTTCCATTTTAAAAATAAAAAATCTAATCAATATTTCGTTTTATGCAAGATAACAAAAAAATATATAATATAATTTGTATAATATGAAGGTAGTCGTACATTTATGGTAGTGACAGTAAATTTTAATAATTAAAAAGAAACTCCTTCTTATACTTCTTCACGATTAAAAGAAATAGTAATTGTAATATCCCTTCGATGTTGCAACGTCACTCGAGTACAGACAAGCCATTGTTAGCGATCTGAATATATTTCAAACTAAATAAACATTGGTCAATGAGTCTTCAAAGTAATAACATAAAACTGTTATTGATTTTAGGTTTATTAACATTGATTAGGCTACATGGTGTCCAATCATCATTGCTAGATTCGTGTTTTTGCTAAAACCAAAATTATTTTATCTTTAACAAGTAAACTCCATTATAATATCCAGTTTCGCCTTGACTACAGCCAAGATAACTTTGTAAAAAATAACATTAATAATGTAGGTTGAAAAAAAGGGGGGAAAAATCTGACCGTGATTTTCCCTTGTCTTAATATTGCACGTCTATTCAATTTCGTACACATTTTTTTTGAGATTAAAGTAAATTTAGAATTTACGTTCTCATAATGAATATTTGTTATAACCTACAAATTTAAATAACTGTAACTAATCACGAATATTTGTTTAATGAAGATATTGAAAATCAAAATAAAGTCAAATTAAATTTGATTCCATAGGAGATGAATAATTCCAAAACTTATAAACAAAATTTCGCCTTTATCGCTAATAGAAAATTCTGTTCGTACAGCTACCTTTTTTCGTAATATCTCAAGGAGAATTATCAAGAATTCGTTTAGGATGTTTATTTATTTTTGTTCTATAAGTTTAACAATATAAATAAAAACTGAGCTTTATAATATAGTATAAATAATGTTAAAATGAGTGTTAGTTTACTGACCCCTTTTCACTGAGATTTATTGATTTTATTTTATTTACTAGGGTTTTCAAACAATGGCTCAGTATGTCTTATACAAACCACGTTATAAACTAAATATATATTGAATGGACAGTTTATTGATTTTTAATTTATGAATCATTTCTTTTAAATAAGTCAAAAGAGACGAAAAAAAAAAAACACTTATAACAACACTCTTTTCTTTCATCTAGTATTCAATTATGACAATCCTTGAAACTGATAGTTGTCCTGACATCTTTCAATTCGAGTTTCAAAGTTGTTAATTTAAATTTAAATTTAAAGTTTTCTTCATTTTTCCATATTATAATCTATCCATCAGGTGTTATACTGAATTAAGTTTTATTTTTATTATTATTACACCTAGGAGAAAACAACTGAGGCTTCTATTAGAATTATTATTTAAAGCCTAAATAACGAAAACCGTAAAGAATAAAGAAACACTAATTGATAACATCGTAGTTTCTAAGTACCCTCTTTATAATAATCTATGAACAAATAATCGGAATAATTGTAACACTAATGAGGAAATATAACACAAAATTTTAATTTATCTGTTCATTAAAAGAAAACAATCGGTGGGATAAGTGATCTAACATGTAGTCCCCGACCATTGGCATAAGACTGACTTTACCGGTAAATCTCGTTCAGACTTCCCACTTAAAAAAAAAATACATAGTAATAATATATTCGATTAAAATTTTTCATTCTTATCCCATTTTCTGTATTATATTTATTTTTGTATATAATAGTTCAACGTATAGAAAGGAAATGAAACCTTTGCGATCTAAAATTGTTTGTCAGATTGGCCGAGCGATTACTTTTATTTTGATATTGGTTTGAAATATTTTGAGCTACAAAGTCTGCAACGAAAAAATAACATTCTTTAGTGTAACATTAAAGTATATTTTTGGTTTGGACTAAATTTGAGAAACACAAAAATAACTTGTTCTAAGCGAACAATAATAAGCTTTTGTACAGTCTGTTTCGTCTTTGGGATGCTTTGATTTATTATTTGAGGAAATTAATCCATAAATGTTTTATGTTCAGCTGTCATAATAACGGACAATTCTTTTGATGGAAATCTGTGTGGAAATGTATTGTATAAAGCAAAGGATTGTTTATAAAGAAAAATATGGTACATATTGCAATAATCAACATTACGGAATAAAATGCCAAAGAATATGTGGTATTGGAAGTATTTATAAAACATTGTTATTTGATCACAAGAAGTTATTGGAAATTGCCATCTAAAATGACTCTTACTGTTTACTATGACATAACTTGACTATGGTTTAAATACCTCCAGTGGTTGTAAGTGATATAGAGTTTACCATTAATGAATGGTGTGTAAAGCCCACTGGATGGTATGGATTCTAACTCTAACTTTGACATTTACTGTTGACTGGTAAAAAAACAATGTATTTTTGTGATCTGGAGTCGTTTGAAAGGAAAAAAAAAATGGCTTGGTGAAGTATAATTATTGTGGCATTAACGGATCGACCGTGTTATATTATTTTATTTGATTATTGTAATGTTGATTGATTTGTAATTAAGCCAATATTGTGAAGATTTATTTTTTTTCTTTTAACAAGGAAACATACACATAATACATATCTGATCATGTTAATGGATGGGTTTGGTGGAAGTGTTAAAGATGATGGGTTTGCCATACACAATGGAGTTCTGTACTCGCGGTCGATTAAGCTTCGGCGTCAGCGCGTGGGACTCTGTTGAGACTCTTTACATTGTCATTTGTGGCATACTTATTATCGATAACGATGCTAATATGCAAGATCAGGAGTCACAATAAAAAAATTGAGAAAGCTGCTGACCCCGCCCTGATACTTCACTGAACCCCACCAGGCAGCGGTGGTAGGTGCTTGTATTGAAGGCCGGAGGTCCAAAGTAAAATATTGATATCGCGAAAATATTGTGTACGCGAAAATATTGGTGGCGCAAAATATTGGTGGCGCAGAAAAAATATTGGTGGTGCGAAAAAATTGGTGACGCACAAAAATATTGGTGGTGCGAAAAAATTGGTGACGCACAAAAATATTGGTGGTGCGAAAATATTGATGACGCACAAAAATATTGGTGGTGCGAAAAAATTGGTGACGCACAAAAATATTGGTGGTGCGAAAATATTGTTGACGCACAAAAATATTGTGGTACTTCGAGAGCGAAGTACAGGTCAGTCTGGCCGTGTTATATTATTGGTTAAAATGTGCCTTCTTATCGAGAATAAATAAGGTTACGGTTATACATAAACAGAAATAATTTCAATATGTATACTGTGTATGTTTCATAGCCAAATATAGTAATAAAAGTTAGGAAAGGTACTACACAAATTATTGGTAACAAACATGATTTGTAATTAAACCATCCTGTGTGGTTTACTGTGTATTTCACTAATTATTTATATTTATACTGTGGTTATATTTAACAAATAATATTTATAATGATGTTACTGGTTGCAAATAATTATATTATGTATTTCATCGTAATTACCGTTATAAAAGTTAAGGAAGTCAAGATACTGATTGTCTGTACAATCACATTATTAATTAATTAAAATATTATTAATTTAATACTTTAATACATGAGGAATAATATTATTATATTAATGACAAACGGAACTTAATTGTAATTGCATTACGTTTATTGAAGTTGGGGAAGTCATTATACCAATTGTTTATAACCATTATCATTCTGCTTCCATGGGTTTGTGTATTTCTGTTCTTTGAGTAATTTAATGTTTAATTGCAAAAAATAACATTAATAATCATATGATCATTTTATATAACTATCATTATCTGTTATTAAATAAGAATGTTGACAATTTAATTTGTATTGGTAGGAAGTCATTATACCAATCGTTTATAACCATTATCATTCTACTTCTATAGGTTTGTGTGTTTCTGTTCTTTAAGTAATTTAATATTTGACTATAAAAAATAACATTTTAAAATAATATAACCATATGATTATTTTACATTAATTAGGATATTGACAATTTGACTAGTGACGGTAGTTAAATAAAAAGAGGGATCTCCCACTTGTTGACTCGATAGTATAAAAGCCTCAAATCCGGCAGTCTGGGGATTATTCTATTTCCGACCGTAGTACCGGACAGAGCTGTTGGGGCACTGCAAAAGCTAAGTATTTCTTATAACCTATAATTGTTATCTATCTATTTATTGTTAACTATATTTTGTAGTTGTCATTCTGAATTAATTAATCCAGTTAATGTGGCTTACATATTGCTGAGTATAATAATAGTGTTCTATAAAGATTGTTAAATTACTGTGGATCGATAAATAATATCATTAGATCTCATCGACCATTGTCGAGTCACTTTGTATTAATTAATTAGTGATTATTGTTACCAAGTTACTTGTAACATTGCTTGTACAATATAATTCGAAAAGAACAAGTGCTGAGTTTCTTGCCGGTTCTTCTCAGTGCAAACCTTGCTTTCCGAACCGGTGGTAGATTCATTCCAACAATTAGAAAAGATAAACAGTTTAAAAATAAATTAACGTTTCGAATAAAAGTTTAAACAGAAAATAACCTCTTTTATTTTAAACACTTCTGGTGACCACACCCTTAACCCAAAATCTGTCACCTACATGCAATATTATAAAAAGTACCTTAATTATAAAATATTCACATAGTTAATTAATCTAACTTATTTTAATGCTAAGTTATATACCTACCTATTTACAGCAAAATATAAAATCAAAGATAAAAAGTATAAAATAGTACATTGTGATACAAGGGTGGAAAGTAGGTTTTTGCAAACGAGCTGTCATTAACAAGCCCGAGCCGAAGGCGAGGGTTTTTAATGTCACGAGTTTGCAAAAACCTATACACCCGTGTATCACACGACGTTTTTCGAAATCGTAGGCGACTTCAAATTCGCAATCGAAAAGATAAAAGATAAAAAATAAAAAGATAAAAGATAAAAGATAAAAGATAAAAGATAAAAGATAAAAGATAAAAGATAAAAGATAAAAGGTAAAAGGTAAAAGATAAAAGGTAAAAGGTAAAAGATAAAAGGTAAAAGATAAAAGATAAAAAATAAAAGATAAAAGATAAAAGATAAAAGATAAAAGGTAAAAGATAAAAGGTAAAAGATAAAAGATAAAAGATAAAAGATAAAAGATAAAAGGTAAAAGATAAAAGAAAACGAAAAAAAAATTCCTTCTGTGTCCATCCCATCCCATTTTATTGTACAATGAAAACTCCTTGGTATCAAACGTTTTGCAAAAGTAATGATCGAGCTTGTAAAAGTAAGTTACGACCACGAAAAAGAAAGATGCCTGTGCGTAAGATTTAACTTTCGAATACTAATGACAGCCTCTGAAAGTGCGCCATACCATACAACTGTATTGAAAAGAAAATTGTGATAATATGCATCAAAGAATTCCTCCGCACCGTCGTCATCGGGCAAAGTGCCCAGAAGGCTGGCAGCATTGCCACGCTGGATGGGAATGCTTAAGCTCTGACCAAGGAATAGGCCAGCCCTCTGGTCACGTGTAGTGTAGCGTCGACTTTAAATATTTTATTCAGTAATTAATAAAACATGACCCTTGATTATTGTAATATTTTATTTATTTTTCAAAGTGAATGAATAATAACTCCCAAGATTCTTTTCTTTCATTAAATAAATGATGGAGCTTCCACGTTGAAATATTTTAATTTTTATAACCAACACGTGTCTGGAACAAAATATTCAACGTTTCCTTCGGTCATCGATGGGGGATTAGATTTACAGATTTTTATTCAAGCTCATAAAAGTATAATGTAATTATAAGATTAAACATAAGTAATTAATTAATTTTTTTTAACTCTTAAATGGTTCCCTATTTTTAAGAAAAAGAGTGGCAGTGGCAACCCCGATCTCGTTTGTCAAGATTGACAGTGACACCTTGTGTACGTTCTGTGTGTACGTTCGGAAATAGAAAGTTATTTTTTTGTATAATTTTTTACAAGTGATTTTACACATACCTATTACAATTTAGAAGAAAAATAGCTAAGCAGTAAAAATGGGTTTTCTCCATATGCGAAATTTTTCGTACGGAACCCTAAAAATCTTTAAAATTTCACATAAGCCTCACTTATGAAAAGTCGAGATTACCGCCAAGTTGAGAAAGCAGGCATGCACCGAGAAGTTCTTCTAAACTCTGAAAAGAGTGAGCTTATTGGCAGTTCTTTACTGCCAATAACATGCCAATAAGCTCACTCTTTTCAAACTGTCATTGACTCCACCTAGCCGATGGACCTCCACTGCAGGTTATATTCAATGCTATTCCTCAGTCTAAAAGATCTTTATTAAAATAATGAGTAGGTACCAAATGGTAGGTACCAATACATATTTAAGTAGGTAATTATTTTTTAAGAACAATGAAGCAAAGCTACCTTTTATAGCTAGTTACCTACTTACTAGACCGCGTAGGTCTTTGGATATGCACATCTTGGTTTTAAATGTAGGTAGGCATTGAGTTATATTATATACCAATATAGGTAGGTACCTATATCAGTCGACAGTCGACACTCATACAATCAGCAATTCAGCATACAATATTGATAGATTTATTTTTTTAGATATTTTTTTTTTAGATATTCCTACTTCCGTAAGTTGTTTCTACAAAACCCAAAAGAAAATTGAATCGATTGACTGACACGTTTGTTCTTCAGTTTCCAGTTTCCACGCACTACCTACGGTTAACCAATTTTCAAACGAATTTAAATTTTTAGCCACATATTATGTACCTAAGTACTTAATTATTTTTACTGACTTTTCATAAGTGCTAATACGTAATGGCCTATATGAAATAAATGAATCTTTGAATCTTTGGATCAGCACTTAGTGACGTCACGACTGTAAAATGACGCTTATGTAAGCGACCGATAGCGATAGCGATATAGCGATAGAAAAAAAACATTTACCGGTACCGAAATGTTTTTTTTACACTATACAAGTTAGTACATGACTGCGATCTCACCTGATGGCAAGTGATGATGAAACCGAAGATGTTAACGTACCTAATAACTTGGAAGGGGTAAGTAAAGTCACCCCAACGGTTTCTACACAGCATCGCACCGGAACGCTAAATCGCTTAGCGGCACGTCTTTGCTGGTAGGGTGGTAACTAGCCACGTCCGAAGCCTCCCAAGACCTGAGCCAATTTAGAAATTATAAAATTCCAAAGTGGCCCGTGGCGGGAATCGTACCCGCGACCTCCCACTCGAATCCGAGCACGCACCCTCAGGTGTACGATGCGCGACGCCATATTTGAGAAATTTTTGGCTTCAACATACGTCACATCTTTCCGTCCTCTTATGTCATTTCGTCATTGGGTGGATCACTCCAGCCAGCCGACTTCACTCCAGAATAGAGCGTCGGGGAAGCCTCCCAGATCGCTTAGGCCTTAGAATATCTTGACAGTATTGCTGAGGAATAGGTCTCGCGTTGATCCGACACTCCAGAACCAACGTATACTGCTAGAAACCTTCTACAAAATATTTTGCGTTAACCAACCAAAGCCCGGTCGCTTGAAGTTAAGCTAAGTTTAACAATATCGTTAAAGTTAGTTCAATCCACCGAGCATAGGTACTTATATCTACTACTTAAGTAGGTGCCGTGGGTGTACCTTCGCTTCATATAGCTGAGTAGATAGTTGGCGGATCCTTTTAATCTATTTTTTTTTTACATTAACTATTGATAAGCTTGCGCTTGACCACAATCGTCATGTCTGATGGGCAGAAATGATGCGGTCTAGGAAGGAGCACGTTTGCCAAGAAAATGCCCATTCACTCTTGAAGGCACCCAGATTGTACTTGGCTGGGAACACGGAAGTTGGAAGGGTGTTCCACACCTTAGCGGTTCGTATCCGAAACGTGGAAGAAAAACGATTCGTTCAGGTACACTGGACACCAACCACATAACTAAGCTAAGGATGCCATTTCTCTCGACGTCGATACGACGACGTAGGTAATTACCTACTTATTAAAAAAAAAAGTTTAAGTCGAAAACAGTAGTGCGCAATAATTGCACTAAAACCAAAAGGATAAGCAGGCAATAAGCAGGTAAGAAATGATTAGTAATTATTGTTCCGTGGTTGTTTTACAAACATACTTAGATTACCGATTGATTGTTGGCTCGTATTTTGATACATCGAGCTTGTTTGCTCCCCGCGGTTATAAATTGAACTTGATCGCCATCACGACCAGTAGTTAGCGAGAGTTGATAACATGAAGGTCTTAGCAGTCGTCGCGATTTTTGCCTTCGTGGCTGTTCAGGTGAAATTTTAAAAATAATTTAAAAAACCATAAATTTAAGTCCTCAAGTTTCAGTCAATTAAAAAGTTAAAAGATCAATTAAGATAATTCTGGTACTTATCCATTTGCCTTCAAGAGTACTTGAATCTAAGCAACAGTAAATTAGGCGCAAGTAGGGTGGGTATTTGAAAAATAAAGAATTTCCATTCAAATTTTTGGATTGTTATAAGTATCTCGGATTTTCACCAACAGGAAAAGCTGTGTCGTAATGCACTTTCTTCCTGTAAGAACACAGCTTGAATTCAGCTAAAATACCCAGTGTTCGTCTAGAGCTCGATTTACTCTCCTATTTGATCCATTATGACTTCTTTGAGTGAATTGTTCCAGCTCGGCCGATCAGCCCCAGCGCCTGATGAGGAGAAGAAAGACGCACCGGTGGCGCCAGCTGCCGCCGCCGACCTCGCCCCACAACCTACTTCCGAGGTAAAGCAGATTTTTAACAGACTTCAAAAAAATGGAAGTGCCTAACAGCCTGTGTAACATAGGCAGATAATGAGTCTATTATGACTACGGAATGCACAGAATATTATTAACCGAATGTCGCAGCTAGATGGCAGCGGTCCTGCCTTCTGCTCATGCTTCTAATTTCCATCCTTGCCATATTTAGTGGCTTGAGACAGAAAATGGCAGAATTCTCCCACTTAGTTGAGTGAGTTGCTACTTTAAATATATAATACCATCAGGGCATAAAAATTCTAATTTTGAATTTCAATTTCGCGGGCTACTTGGACGCAAAGAACTACACCCCCGCCCCATCAAGAACTACAGGTCGATAGCAATTATTTTTGTTATTTTTTTACTGAGGCCCGGCTTCCACCAAAGCGGAGCGGAGCAGAACTGTGTTCGAGTAACCAATCAGATTTCGTCATTTCGATATCTCCTCTCCCCTGTTTCGGAGATGTCAAAATGACGAAATCTGATTGGTTACTCAAACACAGCTCCGCTCTGCTTTGGTGGAAACCGGGCCTGACTCTGTAAACGTAATTAAATAGGTTCTTATTTTCTTAATCTAGGTATAAGCTATGCGATTGAAATCGCCTGTAGTCTTGACCATGGCCGTGACGGATGCATTAGTTTCCATTTACGATCATACATTCATCATTCAAGCGATAACGCTTCGATACCTAACATAAGAAATTATTGTAATATTGTTTTGATTGGTTTTTCATAAAGAAAGTCCCCGCTTAATATTTTCTCAGTGTTTATTGATAACCTGGAACCTAAATTCACAAATAACATCTTAATTTTTCAGTATCCACCATACTGAAAAATTCATCCCCGGGGATCGACCAGGGGATGTAGTTGAGTCTTTTACTGTTAAGTTTGGTTACTGCGAACACACCCACAATTTAATGCTCCTATGGTGCCAATTCTGTTGTGCAAAATCTCTAATCGACTAAAATAGTGCTATATCTTTGTCAAAATGCTCCCCACGGAAAGGAAACAAATTGCCGAAAAAAAATTAATGTGGCGGAATAGACATGTACCTACAGGGCGGGCGGCGCGAAAAAATGTTGCCAGTTCATCGGTGCCAAAATGCTTGTTTTGCCACCAGCAGTAGGGCCACGCTCAGCAGCCATCTATTGAATTTTGACAGATAGCGGTACAAACAGTAGCGCTTGTACGAAAAAGTTTTACGTAAATCGTTCGGATGCCCATATCTTGAGGTTTTTTATCGGTGTCTGGCGAGCCCGTTTGGTTCAACTTATAACTCGGTTACAATATCTGTGGACCTGGCTCGATGACGTCACGTCGTGTCAGCGCTCTGATATGGTGCGCAAAACAATCAAGCCGTACAAGTTACACCCTACCTACTTGAGCTACATTTTTTTCCTCAGGTCAAAGCAGTAACCTCTGAAGTCAACGCCAGCCCATCGGAACCGTCTGCCCACGCTGAAGACAAGAAGGCTTGATTGCAACTCTTATTTACGAACTAAAATAAATAAATAGATAATATTATTATCAATACTTACTGATTTAACTATGGTGCTTAAGGTTTACGTATTTTATGTGGATAACTTAATATTATTAATAATAAATGTTTGATTGCTGGTTAGAGTCTTAAGACTCCAGTATTTTCTTTAAAATGACGTTTTTACCTAAATCAAGGAATTTATATAGTAACTAGCAAATACCCGCGGCTTCGCCCGCGTAAATTTAAGTTTTCCCTTTTCTCACGGGTAAAGAGTAGCTTTTATATTAAGTAAGGACGAAATCTATCTCCGTTCCAACTTTCAACCAACAATTTTCAATACTTGCGGCGAGGAATAGGAGTACTTCTCCCGCATGAATATTTGATTTGCACTATTTTCTTAGAAACCATGGAATTTTTCGGCATAAAAAGTAGTAGTATTTATCCAGGATAAAATCTATCTCCTTTCCGAATTTCAGTCATATCAATTCAGTAATTAGAGCGTAAAGTAGTATTTTTTCCCACGTGAAAATTTGTTTTTCAGTTTTTCCGCGGTAACCATGGATTTTTCCGGGGTAAAAAGTAGCCTTCGTATTAGTCCAGGATATAATCTATCTCTGTTCCAAATTTCAGCCAAATCAGTTCAGTAATTGCGACATGAAGGAATATTTTTCCCGCGTGGTTATCAGTTTTTCACTTTCATCATAGAAACCATGAAATTTTCCAGGATGAAAAGTAGCCTATATATTAAGCCAGGATAAAATCTATCTCCTTTCCGAATTTCAGTCATATCAGTTCAGTAATTACAGGGTAAAATAGTATTTTTCACACGTGAATATCCGTTTTTCAGTTTTCCCGCGGAAACCATGGATTTTCCCGGGATAAAAAGTAGCCTTCGTATAAGTCCAGGATATAACCTTCCAAATTTCAGCCAAATCAGTTCAATTAATTACGACATTAAGGAATATTTTTCCCGCGTGGATTTCTCTTTTCCACTTTTATCATAGAAACCATGAAATTTTCCAGGATGAAAAGTAGCCTATATATTAATCCAGGATAAAATCTATCTCCTTTCCGATTTTCGATTATATCAGGTCAGTAATTACAGCGTGAAGTAGTATTTTAACCGCGTGAATATCAGTTTTTCAGTTTTCCAGCGGACACCATAGATTTTTCCGGGATGAAAAGTAGCTTTTGTATTAATCCAGGATATAATCTATCTCGATACCAAATTTCAGCCAAATCAGTTCAGTAATTACAGCATGAAGGAATATTTATTCGTGGATTTCTGTTTTTCACTATTATCATAGAAACCATGGAATTTTCCGGGATGAAAAGTAGGCTTTGTAATAATCCGGGATAAAATCCATCTCCTCTCCGAATTTCAGTGATATCGGTTCAGTAATTACAGCGTAAAGTAGTATTTTTCGCGCGTGAACATCAGTGTTTCAGGTTTCCCGCGAAAACAATGGCTTTTTCCGGGATGAAAGTAGAATATATATTAATTCTAGATATAATCTATCTCCATTCCAAATTTCAGGCAAAGTTCAGTAATTACGATGTTAAGGAATATTTTCCCCGCGTGGATTTCACTATTATCATAGAAACCATGAAATTTTCCGGGATGAAAAGTAGCCTATGTATTAATCCAGGAAAAAATCTATCTCCTCTCCGAATTCCATTCATATCAGTTCAGTAAGTACAGCGTAATGTAGTATTTTTCGCGCGTGAATTTCAGTTTTTCAGTTTTTCCGCGGAAACCATGGATTTTTCCGGGATAAAAAGTAGCCATCGTATTAGTCCAGGATAAAATTTATCACTATTCCAAATTTCAGCCAAATAAGTTGAGTAATTACGGCATGAAGGAATATTTTTCCCGCGTGTATTTCTGTTTTTCACTGTTATCATAGAAACCATGAAATTTTCCGGGATGAAAAGTAGCCTATGTATTTATCCAGGATAAAATCTATCTCTTTTCCGAATTTCAGTCATATCCGTTAAGTAATTACAGCGTGAAGTAGTATTTTTACCGCGTGAATATCAGTTTTTCAGTTTTCCCGCGGACATCATAGATTTTTCCGGGATGAAAAGTAGCTTTTGTATTAATCCAGGATAATCTATCTCGATTTTAAATTTCAGCCAAATCAGTTCAGTAATTACGGCATGAAGGAATATTTTTCACGCGTGGATTTCTGTTTTTCACTATTATCATAGAAACCACGGAATTTTCCTGGATGAAAAGTAGGCTTTGTAATAATCCGGGATAAAATCTATCTCCTTTCCGATTTTCAGTCATATCAATTTAGTAATTAAAGTGTAAAGTATTATTTCTCGCGTGTGAACATCAATGTTTCAGGTTTCTCGCGGAAACCATGGATTTTTCCGGGATGAAAAGTAGCCTATTTATTAACCCAGGATAAAATCTATCTCCGTTCCAAATTCCAGCCAAATCGGCTGTGCACTTGCGGCATGAACATTTTTTTTCTGCGTTAATTTCGGTTTTTTACTAATCTCACGGGAACTATGAATTTTTTCGCGATGAAAAGTAGCCTTCGTATTAATCCAATATATAATCTATCTTTATTCATAATTTCAGCCATATCAGTTCAGTAATTACGGCGGGAAGTAGTATTTTTCCCGCGTGAATATCTGTTTTTCCCTTCTCCTGCAAAACCCATGGATTTTGCCGGGATGAAAAGTATCCTTTTTATTAACCCAGGATATAATCTATCTCCATTCCAAATTTCATCCAAATCGGTTGAGTACTTGCGGCGTGAGATTTTTTTTCCGCGTGAATTTCGGTTTTTAACTTATCCCCCGGGAACTATGATTTTTTTCGGGATGAAAAGTAGCCTATGTGGTAATGCAAGATATAATATACCTTCATTCCAAATTTTAGCCAAATCGGTACAGTAGTTTCGGCGTGAAGACGTATTTTAACTTGATAAAATCCAAACTTCGGACCCCCGTTTCACCCCCTTAGAGGGTGAATTTTGAAAAATCCTTTCTTAGTGCTCCCTTAGACCTCATAAGGTATCTGTGTGCCAAATTTGGAGTCTCTAGACCCAGCGGTTTGGGCTGTGCGTTGATATGTCAGTGAGTCAGTCAGTCAGTCAGTCAGTCAGTCAGTCAGTCAGTCAGTCAGTCAGTCAGTCAGTCAGTCAGTCAGTTTCTTCTTTTATATATATAGATAAATAATAATGACGAGACGAGCAAGACATTCAGCTGATGTTATGTGATAGAAATAGATATACCCTGGACAGGCAGACAGCGCGAAAAAATACCGCCGGTTTACCGGTGCTAAAAATTCTTTTTTTGTCACCAGGGGCCTTATTCTGTATCGTTCACTTAGTTAGTTAGTAACCCTAACTGGGTTATTAACTAAGAAAACGAAGGCAAAAATCCTATTTTTGCACAAATTACCAACCTAGGTCGGTATGGTATCATATCAGTATACCATGCTAGTTGCTATCTTGTACAAAAAGAATACAAAAATAGGATTTTTGCCTCCGTTTTCTTAGTTAATAACCCAGTTTGGGTTACTAACTAACTAAGTGAACGATACAGAATCAGCACACAGGACAAAACAAGCATTTTTGGCAAGGCCACGATATAGTTCAATCAGCACCTTAAGAATTTTAACAGATGGCGCTACTGCTTGCTTGTACGAAAAACGTTTAGGTTTTATCCTCAGGTTTTTTATCGATGGTGATAGACCTATTAATCACCTGGAGTTTAAGTACCAGGTTTTCACCAAAGCGGAAAGGAGAGGAGATGAGAAGAGTTTTGTTTAACCAATCAGATTTGCATAACCAATTAGATTTCGTTACATCCACATCTCCTCAAGTTTAGCTTCAGTGGAAAAAGCTACTTGTAGCTAAGATACATAAAATACGTAGTGCGCCCGGCCTAACATTGTTAAGATAAACTCAAATAAAAACCGGTACTGGTGAAATTTCAGATTTATTCAGGTTTTTGTATGATAAAGTGTTATATAAATCTAGTCTGTGGTATAGAAGAGTATGTCCCTGACGCTATAAATCTAGTCTGTGGTAAAGAAGAGTATGTCCCTGACACTATAAAGCTAGTCAGTGGTAAAGAAGAGTATGTCCCTGACACTATAAATCTAGTCTGTGGTAAAGAAGAGTATGTCCCTGACACTATAAATCTAGTCTGTGGTACAGAAGAGTATGTCCCTGACACTATAAAGCTAGTCTGTGGTAAAGAAGAGTATGTCCCTGACACTATAAATCTAGTCTGTGGTAAAGAAGAGTATGTCCCTGACACTATAAATCTAGTCTGTGGTACAGAAGAGTATGTCCCTGACACTATAAAGTTAGTCTGTGGTAAAGAAGAGTATGTCCCTGACACTATAAATCTAGACAGTGGTAAAGAAGAGTATGTCCCTGACACTATAAATCTAGTCTGTGGTAAAGAAGAGTATGTCCCTGACACTATAAATCTAGTCTGTGGTACAGAAGAGTATATCCCTGACACTATAAAGCTAGTCTGTGGTAAAGAAGAGTATGTCCCTGACACTATAAATCTAGTCTGTGGTAAAGAAGAGTATGTCCCTGACACTATAAATCTAGTCTGTGGTAAAGAAGAGTATGTCCCTGACACTATAAATCTAGTCAGTGGTAAAGAAGAGTATGTCCCTGACACTATAAATCTAGTCTGTGGTAAAGAAGAGTATGTCCCTGACACTATAAATCTAGTCTGTGGTACAGAAGAGTATGTCCCTGACACTATAAAGCTAGTCTGTGGTAAAGAAGAGTATGTCCCTGACACTATAAATCTAGTCTGTGGTAAAGAAGAGTATGTCCCTGACACTATAAATCTAGTCTGTGGTAAAGAAGAGTATGTCCCTGACACTATAAATCTAGTCTGTGGTAAAGAAGAGTATGTCCCTGACACTATAAATCTAGTCAGTGGTAAAGAAGAGTATGTCCCTGACACTATAAATCTAGTCTGTGGTAAAGAAGAGTATGTCCCTGACACTATAAATCTAGTCTGTGGTAAAGAAGAGTATGTCCCTGACACTATAAATCTAGTCTGTGGTAAAGAAGAGTATGTCCCTGACACTATGAAGCTAGTCTGTGGTAAAGAAGAGTATGTCCCTGACACTATAAATCTAGTCAGTGGTAAAGAAGAGTATGTCCCTGACACTATAAATCTAGTCTGTGGTAAAGAAGAGTATGTCCCTGACACTATAAAGCTAGTCTGTGGTAAAGAAGAGTATGTCCCTGACACTATAAATCTAGTCTGTGGTAAAGAAGAGTATGTCCCTGACACTATAAAGCTAGTCAGTGGTAAAGAAGAGTATGTCCCTGACACTATAAATCTAGTCTGTGGTAAAGAAGAGTATGTCTCTGACACTACTAATCTAGTCAGTGGTAAAGAAGAGTATGTCCCTGACACTATAAAGCTAGTCTGTGGTAAAGAAGAGTATGTCCCTGACACTATAAAGCTAGTCAGTGGTAAAGAAGAGTATGTCCCTGACACTATAAATCTAGTCAGTGGTAAAGAAGAGTATGTCCCTGACACTATAAATCTAGTCTGTGGTAAAGAAGAGTATGTCCCTGACGCTATAAATCTAGTCTGTGGTAAAGAAGAGTATGTCCCTGACACTATAAATCTAGTCAGTGGTAAAGAAGAGTATGTCCCTGACACTATAAATCTAGTCTGTGGTAAAGAAGAGTATGTCCCTGACACTATAAATCTAGTCTGTGGTAAAGAAGAGTATGTCCCTGACACTATAAATCTAGTCTGTGGTAAAGAAGAGTATGTCCCTGACACTATGAAGCTAGTCTGTGGTAAAGAAGAGTATGTCCCTGACACTATAAATCTAGTCAGTGGTAAAGAAGAGTATGTCCCTGACACTATAAATCTAGTCTGTGGTAAAGAAGAGTATGTCCCTGACACTATAAAGCTAGTCTGTGGTAAAGAAGAGTATGTCCCTGACACTATAAATCTAGTCTGTGGTAAAGAAGAGTATGTCCCTGACACTATAAAGCTAGTCAGTGGTAAAGAAGAGTATGTCCCTGACACTATAAATCTAGTCTGTGGTAAAGAAGAGTATGTCTCTGACACTACTAATCTAGTCAGTGGTAAAGAAGAGTATGTCCCTGACACTATAAAGCTAGTCTGTGGTAAAGAAGAGTATGTCCCTGACACTATAAAGCTAGTCAGTGGTAAAGAAGAGTATGTCCCTGACACTATAAATCTAGTCAGTGGTAAAGAAGAGTATGTCCCTGACACTATAAATCTAGTCTGTGGTAAAGAAGAGTATGTCCCTGACACTATAAAGCTAGTCAGTGGTAAAGAAGAGTATGTCCCTGACACTATAAATCTAGTCAGTGGTAAAGAAGAGTATGTCCCTGACACTATAAATCTAGTCTGTGGTAAAGAAGAGTATGTCCCTGACACTATAAATCTAGTCTGTGGTACAGAAGAGTATGTCCCTGACACTATAAAGCTAGTCTGTGGTAAAGAAGAGTATGTCCCTGACACTATAAAGCTAGTCAGTGGTACAGAAGAGTATGTCCCTGACACTATAAAGCTAGTCAGTGGTACAGAAGAATATGTCCCTGACACTATAAAGCTAGTCTGTGGTAAAGAAGAGTATGTCCCTGACACTATAAAGCTAGTCTGTGGTAAAGAAGAGTATGTCCCTGACACTATAAAGCTAGTCTGTGGTAAAGAAGAGTATGTCCCTGACACTATAAATCTAGTCTGTGGTAAAGAAGAGTATGTCCCTGACGCTATAAATCTAGTCAGTGGTAAAGAAGAGTATGTCCCTGACACTATAAAGCTAGTCTGTGGTAAAGAAGAGTATGTCCCTGACACTATAAAGCTAGTCTGTGGTAAAGAAGAGTATGTCCCTGACACTATAAAGCTAGTCTGTGGTAAAGAAGAGTATGTCCCTGACACTATAAATCTAGTCAGTGGTAAAGAAGAGTATGTCCCTGACACTATAAAGCTAGTCTGTGGTAAAGAAGAGTATGTCCCTGACACTATAAAGCTAGTCTGTGGTAAAGAAGAGTATGTCCCTGACACTATAAATCTAGTCTGTGGTAAAGAAGAGTATGTCCCTGACACTATAAATCTAGTCAGTGGTAAAGAAGAGTATGTCCCTGACACTATAAAGCTAGTCTGTGGTAAAGAAGAGTATGTCCCTGACGCTATAAATCTAGTCTGTGGTACAGAAGAGTATGTCCCTGACACTATAAAGCTAGTCTGTGGTAAAGAAGAGTATGTCCCTGACACTATAAATCTAGTCTGTGGTAAAGAAGAGTATGTCCCTGACACTATAAATCTAGTCTGTGGTACAGAAGAGTATGTCCCTGACACTATAAAGCTAGTCTGTGGTAAAGAAGAGTATGTCCCTGACACTATAAATCTAGTCTGTGATAAAGAAGAGTATGTCCCTGACACTATAAATCTAGTCTGTGGTAAAGAAGAGTATGTCCCTGACACTATAAATCTAGTCTGTGGTAAAGAAGAGTATGTCCCTGACACTATAAAGCTAGTCAGTGGTAAAGAAGAGTATGTCCCTGACACTATAAAGCTAGTCTGTGGTAAAGAAGAGTATGTCCCTGACGCTATAAATCTAGTCTGTGGTAAAGAAGAGTATGTCCCTGACACTATAAAGCTAGTCTGTGGTAAAGAAGAGTATGTCCCTGACGCTATAAATCTAGTCTGTGGTAAAGAAGAGTATGTCCCTGACACTGGCGCGCGTGGTCAGCTCCAAGGGTCGTAGACTGACGCCTCCACTGCTGCCACCCACTCGGGACGCGCATTCGCTGCCTTGGATAACCAGCGTCACCTGACCACATTATTAATGAAAACTATTTAGTTTGTTATTAAGTATAAGTATAAAGTACAAGTAAAACTCGGTCGAGCTAAGTTTGCACCTCGCTGGAATGCGGCGCCTCTTTATCCCTAGATTTCATCACAATTATTATAATCTTTCGCACTATTTTAACTTGAAAATAACAAAATCAATCTTCCTGCTATGGTTTTCCTGACCTTTTCGGACACCTGCCTATTTGTTTTGCTTTTGTCACACCAAACAGTCAAGTGTCAACAAAACCTAAGGGGAACCACTTTTTACCTGTTGCGGACTGTGTTCCCCGGATAGAGGCACCGACCGCAGCTCCCGCGAGTCCCGGACGGCTTCTCTCCTCTTGCGCTTGTTCGAGCGACGGTTGTCCTGACGTCTGCGGACGCTGCCTAACTGTACTGAATCTGAAATTTGAAACATATATCCTAGTGTAAGTAGTATGTGTTTCGCCGGTTCTGCCCCACTGACCCACCCTCCAACCCCCCACCCGCCGGCGCTCCCCCCGCCTTCGTGTTGGCTAACTACCAAAGCTAAAAAAAAAAAAAAAAAAAAAAAAAAAAAAAAAAAAAAGGTTTAGCCCCCCATTTGAATCGTTTGCGAGCACTCCCGGAGTCGTATCTATCGTAGTTTCAGAGATAGCTTTTTTGAAGCAAACGTCCTAGTTCTTTAACTAATCGCTTAATTAATCGAACGCTAATCACCTCACCTCATGGACAATCGACATGGTCTCGAGGCTCGAACGCTGCTAATGACAGGCTCATTACTAATCACCTTAAACGATTGCAGGGTGCGTTCAAAAGAACTTTCTTACTGATCATATTCTGCCGGATTCATCGCTGCCAACAGCACGCTATATTTATTTACCGACGATTGCTCTTTGGGAAAGTCTAAGCGTCATCGGCCGCCGCATACGGACTATGTCATCTTTGTTCATACAAAATTACAAAAATGCCTTTGAACACCCTGCACACGGTAACGCTGGTGGCTGCCGCTACCTACAAATCATTGCTACTCACTTCTTGTGCTGCGCACTGCTCACTCAGCATGGGTTACAAAAAATATCACCCAGCGACCGCATGTGTCGACCACCGACCACAAGTGGGTTAATACGAAAGAGACACTAACCCCAAACAAAAACAAAATAACATAAATATCATAGTATTACAACAAGATACCTACCCATTTGACAATTGACTAGAGCGTGTCCACCTTTACCATAATAAAAAACAATAAAGATCTATCAACGTACTACCTTGCGATAACGTAGTAATACACTGTAAAAAATCAAAAAATCAAAAACAATGCCTATGTTGTTAAAAATTGACAAAACATTCTCCACCCTGTAATCCTTCCCTTTACCCTATAAATTTCAAATCTAAATAAACTGTTGAACAAACTTGAAAAGAAATATGAGAACCACATAATATAAAGAAAGTAACAAAACAGCCAAAACAAATCTAGACACGGGTAAGATCCATATTACTTACACTAAAAACAAATATCTGTTTAGAACGGCAAATATCCCTTTTTTGCAAATTATGTGCAAATGATATAAAATATTTTAAATGGTGATACTGAAAATTTTAAAAGAATTTACAAACTGAAGAACGATAAAAGTCCAGGACCAGATAATAGGTACATGAAGCAATGCAACAAATATATCAAAAGTATTGATTATGCAAAAGCATTCGACGCTATCTCGCTTGAAAGCATTTGGAACGTCCTAGAAAACTTTGAATTCCCGCAAATATACTTGAAAATAATTAAAAATACTTATGAAAACTACAAAAGTATATTTGTAAAACCGTCTAGTTATGTTATAGTTATGTTGAGAATATAGAGACAACAATTGTATTTTTTATTTTATTTTATTTTTGTATGTATGCAAGTACAAAAAAAGGTTAAATGAAGTTAAGTTTTGAAGACAGTATACTCGTAGTTTGCTTAAACTGTAATGGCAAATTTACTATTTTTTGCATAAAAATTAACATGTACCTAATGAAACCTACTACATACTATTAGAATTGCTAAAGTTATCAATTCAGACCAAACTATTTTTTAGGTTTATGTTTATTTTGTTCAATATAAATTCGTTATAAATTTTAGAATTACAAGTACCAATATTAATATAATCTAATATTTTTTTTTATAACTCAAATTTTTCTCTCATTCTATTCAAAATATTTAAACCACCTCCTACGAGAGCCTTACACATTATACATACATATAACACATACAAATTCATAGGTCAAAACAAATTCTGCGACAAGTGACATTTGTGTATCACAGAGTAAAGAAATCATTGTCTCTATGCTCTAGGATGCTTTGCGATGGCGCTCCCTGTCACAGTTGTTTTAACAAACGGATTATTGTAGCAGCAACAGATATAAATATATATTTTTCCTACTCTTTCTCTTTTGAAAAAACTCTATGTATCTAAATTTCAAACATACAGACAGAATCTAAAATGGGTTCGCAGCAATATATTCTCATCTAAAATTATGTTTGGTATATCACCATTGTTCTTTTACCACAATATAGTATGTTTTGATGAAATAAAATTTATCAAAAATTTTAACACAGTAAAAAAAATACAGAATAACTTAATTTAAAAAAAAAATGAAAACTCTTTATCTTTCCAATGCATTTATAATTTTTAACTGATGAAAAATATTTTTATGAAATATAAAACTATTCATATGTAAAAAAAAAAAAAAAAGATTACACATAAAAAAGTTCACTTACTTTAACGTAACTCGAAAAAAAAAAAAAAAAAGTCATCTCTTGTTTTCAGAAAACTTAGATACTGACAACAATATATAAATTTATAAAACTGTTTCACGAGTTGAAAAAAAAAATGTATGTCACTAATCAAAATACAAAAAATAATATGTTCACGCAATTCTCTTTTCTAGTATTTCAAAATGAGTGAATTTCTTGTTTGATGTGTGTATTTTTTTTTAATTTAGAATAGTTTTATAAATTTATATACACTTTTATCTATTGTTTTCATTTTTTATTTTTGTCTAGTGATAATTCTTTCAACTCGAGAAATATTTTTATAAATTTATATATTGTTGTAGATTCATTAAATATACTTTCAAAACATTCAATTAATTTTTCAGATTTTTTTTATACTCATATTTACTAAAGATATCAATAAAACACAATATATAGTTAAAACTATAATTATATTTCGAATATATGTATTTGTTTCGAGCAAACTTTCGCTGCACAGGTTTTTTTTTTATTATTGATAAATCATTAACAACTTGCCGCTTCCAGTGAGGCGACACTTGACTCCAAAAGTTTTAATAAAACTTATAATAACATGCATTAAATATGAATTTACAATATGAAAAATCTTGTTGACCAATATTATATTACATTATTAATATTATCCAATATTAAATCGCAGTTGCTCCGTTTGCTTTCGCTGCAATCCGAAGTGCTTTTTCTCCAAAAGCTAGCAGGTGAGAACGGCAGCTGTCATGTCCAATCGCTATGCGAAGACTCTCTTTAGTCAGTTGGAAGCCCAACCTGAATTCACAGTCCATGCGATGTTCGCTGCACAGGTTTATGAAGTGTGTAAGTATCTTATGACTGCCACCATTTTCTAACATCTTTTTTAGACATTTTTACTTCTCAATCTAGTTTTAATTAACGATGTGGTGATTAAATGAAAACAGTTGGTAGATTGTACTTTAAATATTTCTATGAAATTGCAACATCGGTAAAAGTTAACATTTAATGAGTAATTGCACTCATTAACTTCTTGTTCATAACGATAACTTATCTACCTCAAATATCTACTGAATGATTCATTCTTGTTAAAAACATTTTACGAAATACACGTCACAATGTTTTATTTTATTCATCCTTTTACCATAATTGCAGATATTTAAAGAATCATCAAATTTGTATCAGTCACAAACAATGCATCAACGCTTAAAGACCCATAAAGAGCTACTAAATGCATTACATACACTTAAACCTAAATATAGAAAAGCTTTATTGAAATCTTGTGACGAAGAAGAAATACATTGCATTTGTGAATGTATTCATAACGTTTTACAAGGTAAAGTTCTAATAGAAGATAGGAACAAGAAAAAGTTACAAAAATATAAAAAAATACTACGCAACTTGGTTCGTAAAGGAAAAAATAAAATAAGAAAAAATATACTAATACAAAAGGGAGGAGCATTTTTACCTTTAATATTGGGATCTATTTTAAGTGAACTAGTTTCATCTTCAGTTTAAGATGGAAAATGCTAAGAAAATGTTGTTAGTCGAACCAAGTGTCATAGAAAAATTTAAACAACAAACTAATGTTGAAAATCCTATGTCTCGATTAGATGCAGAAATGCAAAAGATCTTAAAAAGTAACATTGAAGATACTAAAAAGTGTATTTTATATCTACAAATTTTACGAAGATACCTACATTTTACCCATGAGGATCGTCAACCTATTAAATTACCGATTATAACTGAAAGCATTAATAATATGGAATATGAAAATAGTAAAACGAAAAATGAAAACTTAGGTTTGACTGAAATACCATCACATGAAGTAAAAGAACAAAATATATTAAATAATAATCGGACACGTTACACTTCAACTGAAATATTAAGTTTAATACCTAAGTCATATTTGAAAAAGGGTGAGTTGTTACTGAACTTGATCTCTTTGAGTAAAAATACAATTGACTGGGATGATGAAGGTACAGTTATAATAAATAATGAAAAAGTTTCTGGAAGTAATATTGTTGATCTAATAAATGACTCCCTGAGATCACTTAAAAGAAGTGATCCTATAGGTTGGGAAAAATTTGCAGAAGCTTTAAATTCAATTAAAATACCGTTGTCTTACATCGGTAATCCTAAAAGATCTGAGTTTATTCATCAACTTCAATTGAATAAGCTTGAAGGTAACTATAAATCAAATCAAGACACCTTATTCACACCTAATTCTAGTGGTGATAAGCATATGACAAAGATTAAGAAGAAAATAGATTGGGAAAAATGGACTCCTTATTAGAAATAAACAATATAATATTATGATTCAACACATCCTACTGGATTCAGTAGCAAAGAGAAATTTTCAAATACTATGAGAAGTAAAAATGTCTAAAAAAGATGTTAGAAAATGGTGGCAGTCACAAGATACTTACACACTTCATAAACCTGTGCAGCGAACATCGCATGGACTGTGAATTCAGGTTGGGCTTCCAACTGACTAAAGAGAGTCTTCGCATAGCGATTGGACATGACAGCTGCCGTTCTCACCTGCTAGCTTTTGGAGAAAAAGCACTTCGGATTGCAGCGAAAGCAAACGGAGCAACTGCGATTTAATATTGGATAATATTAATAATGTAATATAATATTGGTCAACAAGATTTTTCATATTGTAAATTCATATTTAATGCATGTTATTATAAGTTTTATTAAAACTTGGAGTCAAGTGTCGCCTCACTGGAAGCGGCAAGTTGTTAATGATTTATCAATAATAAAAAAAAAAACCTGTGCAGCGAAAGTTTGCTCGAAACAAATACATATATTCGAAATATAATTATAGTTTTAACTATATATTGTGTTTTATTGATATCTTTAGTAAATATGAGTATAAAAAAATCTGAAAAATTAATTGAATGTTTTGAAAGTATATTTAATGAATCTACAACAATATATAAATTTATAAAAATATTTCTCGAGTTGAAAGAATTATCACTAGACAAAAATAAAAAATGAAAACAATAGATAAAAGTGTATATAAATTTATAAAACTATTCTAAATTAAAAAAAAATACACACATCAAACAAGAAATTCACTCATTTTGAAATACTAGAAAAGAGAATTGCGTGAACATATTATTTTTTGTATTTTGATTAGTGACATACATTTTTTTTTTCAACTCGTGAAACAGTTTTATAAATTTATATATTGTTGTCAGTATCTAAGTTTTCTGAAAACAAGAGATGACTTTTTTTTTTTTTTTTTCGAGTTACGTTAAAGTAAGTGAACTTTTTTATGTGTAATCTTTTTTTTTTTTTTTACATATGAATAGTTTTATATTTCATAAAAATATTTTTCATCAGTTAAAAATTATAAATGCATTGGAAAGATAAAGAGTTTTCATTTTTTTTTTAAATTAAGTTATTCTGTATTTTTTTTACTGTGTTAAAATTTTTGATAAATTTTATTTCATCAAAACATACTATATTGTGGTAAAAGAACAATGGTGATATACCAAACATAATTTTAGATGAGAATATATTGCTGCGAACCCATTTTAGATTCTGTCTGTATGTTTGAAATTTAGATACATAGAGGTTTTTTCAAAAGAGAAAGAGTAGGAAAAATATATATTTATATCTGTTGCTGCTACAATAATCCGTTTGTTAAAACAACTGTGACAGGGAGCGCCATCGCAAAGCATCCTAGAGCATAGAGACAATGATTTCTTTACTCTGTGATACACAAATGTCACTTGTCGCAGAATTTGTTTTGACCTATGAATTTGTATGTGTTATATGTATGTATAATGTGTAAGGCTCTCGTAGGAGGTGGTTTAAATATTTTGAATAGAATGAGAGAAAAATTTGAGTTATAAAAAAAAATATTAGATTATATTAATATTGGTACTTGTAATTCTAAAATTTATAACGAATTTATATTGAACAAAATAAACATAAACCTAAAAAATAGTTTGGTCTGAATTGATAACTTTAGCAATTCTAATAGTATGTAGTAGGTTTCATTAGGTACATGTTAATTTTTATGCAAAAAATAGTAAATTTGCCATTACAGTTTAAGCAAACTACGAGTATACTGTCTTCAAAACTTAACTTCATTTAACCTTTTTTTGTACTTGCATACATACAAAAATAAAATAAAATAAAAAATACAATTGTTGTCTCTATATTCTCAACATAACTATAACATAACTAGACGGTTTTACAAATATACTTTTGTAGTTTTCATAAGTATTTTTAATTATTTTCAAGTATATTTGCGGGAATTCAAAGTTTTCTAGGACGTTCCAAATGCTTTCAAGCGAGATAGCGTCGAATGCTTTTGCATAATCAATACTTTTGATATATTTGTTGCATTGCTTCATGTACCTATTATCTGGTCCTGGACTTTTATCGTTCTTCAGTTTGTAAATTCTTTTAAAATTTTCAGTATCACCATTTAAAATATTTTATATCATTTGCACATAATTTGCAAAAAAGGGATATTTGCCGTTCTAAACAGATATTTGTTTTTAGTGTAAGTAATATGGATCTTACCCGTGTCTAGATTTGTTTTGGCTGTTTTGTTACTTTCTTTATATTATGTGGTTCTCATATTTCTTTTCAAGTTTGTTCAACAGTTTATTTAGATTTGAAATTTATAGGGTAAAGGGAAGGATTACAGGGTGGAGAATGTTTTGTCAATTTTTAACAACATAGGCATTGTTTTTGATTTTTTGATTTTTTACAGTGTATTACTACGTTATCGCAAGGTAGTACGTTGATAGATCTTTATTGTTTTTTATTATGGTAAAGGTGGACACGCTCTAGTCAATTGTCAAATGGGTAGGTATCTTGTTGTAATACTATGATATTTATGTTATTTTGTTTTTGTTTGGGGTTAGTGTCTCTTTCGTATTAACCCACTTGTGGTCGGTGGTCGACACATGCGGTCGCTGGGTGATATTTTTTGTAACCCATGCTGAGTGAGCAGTGCGCAGCACAAGAAGTGAGTAGCAATGATTTGTAGGTAGCGGCAGCCACCAGCGTTACCGTGTGCAGGGTGTTCAAAGGCATTTTTGTAATTTTGTATGAACAAAGATGACATAGTCCGTATGCGGCGGCCGATGACGCTTAGACTTTCCCAAAGAGCAATCGTCGGTAAATAAATATAGCGTGCTGTTGGCAGCGATGAATCCGGCAGAATATGATCAGTAAGAAAGTTCTTTTGAACGCACCCTGCAATCGTTTAAGGTGATTAGTAATGAGCCTGTCATTAGCAGCGTTCGAGCCTCGAGACCATGTCGATTGTCCATGAGGTGAGGTGATTAGCGTTCGATTAATTAAGCGATTAGTTAAAGAACTAGGACGTTTGCTTCAAAAAAGCTATCTCTGAAACTACGATAGATACGACTCCGGGAGTGCTCGCAAACGATTCAAATGGGGGGCTAAACCTTTTTTTTTTTTTTTTTTTTTTTTTTTTTTTTTTTTTTAGCTTTGGTAGTTAGCCAACACGAAGGCGGGGGGAGCGCCGGCGGGTGGGGGGTTGGAGGGTGGGTCAGTGGGGCAGAACCGGCGAAACACATACTACTAGTGTATGAATGCAGCAGCACTGATCTCCATATCTCTGGATTTAGGATTCCACACATCTGACAGTTCATTTTTTGTGCCTATTTAAAGCGCCACCCCCGAACGTCCGCGGTACTAAATTGACAGTTGTTGTCCATGGTTACGTCGTTTTGAATGACGTTTTACTATAGTGCCATGGACGCTCATGCCAGGTTACGCAACAATCAGCGCCAAAATGGCGAAAATCAAGTGTCTTCATTTTTACTTTGACGGTCAGCGATCTAGAGATGGAGATCAGTGATGCTGTGATGCAGCAGCGATGATTCTTTTTTTTTAGAGTCTGCATGCTAGCCCACATCGGAGACCACGATATTTAATAAACCAGCTAGGTATCTTGCAAACAGAACCCTGAAGGGAAAAATTATGACTAACAATAATATTCAATGATTCCCAACACCATAGGATAGACAAGGAATTATAGAATTACTGGACGGACTTTGAAGCTTCACCTCTTTTTCAGGGAAGAAATGAATAAAAGATCTCTTTACTGGACCTATTCCTGGACAAGAAAAGATTGGCTGCTCTTTAACCTTTTTCTGGCATCTGCCATCTTTCCTTCAGACTTCAAGTCTGTTATTGTATGCGTAGAGATTGGGGTTACCACGTCTGTTAATGCTCCTGGCAGGTCTGCTACTTTTTGAGTAGAGTTCTTACCTTCATCATCATTGGACGGCGCTGGTAGGGGGTGGACCGTGGCAGTCCTGGAGATGTTGGCTCGACGACTCTCTATCAGCCGCACAAGGCATTCCAAAGCCGCTTGTTTGTTCTAGAAAATAATGGGATGTTTGTAAATCTATCACGCCACAACTTTTAAACTCAGACAGTTTATCTGGCGATTGAAAAAATCAGTCCTCAGATACCTTATAAAACTTGGAATAACAGGAATGATAAATCTACCATTACCTGGAAATTTATGATCAAGGAAATTTACGCAGGCCTGAAAACTGATGCGAGTAAATCCTAGTAGGAAAAATAATTTAAATGTTCTCTTGCAAAGGACTACAATATACCTGAACTTCTTCAAGAAGTGGTTCGAAGGCGGCGGGGTCGGTGGAGTCGCGCAGGGTCTCCCACGTCTTGAACAGCTTGCGGTCTGACACGCGCACCGAGCTCTCCAGCTCGCGCACCTCTGTTGATCGAGACCAATAATAATAATTAACTGTATAAAATGCAATTAATATACAATCGCGAATAGTGAAGTCAATATCTCCTGAGGACGTCACGGACGTCATAATATCTATGCAATTTTGTGTTTGAAATCGTGAAAAATCTAAGAATTTTGGCTAACGGCAGATTTTAATTGGCAGCTCCAAAAAACTTTGCAGCCTTGTATACCTAACTAATAACTTTTAAACATACCAGAGTCTCTCAGTTTAGCTACGTGAGCGACAAGTTGCGCTTTTTGAGCGCGCAACGCTCTCCGCTGCAAGCGCGCTCGCGACGCCGCTTCCCGAGCATTTCTCGCTTCGCTCGCAAGCGCTGCTACTTCACGCGCTTCCTGCTCTAAACGACGTTCTAACTCGCTGAAATGAGCGAATTTAATCATTATACCTAAATAGCAGCAAAAAAATACAATTGCTAAGAATTCCTTTTCCGTATGTGTGTAGCTCTTTTGCTGTTAATCTAGCGCCTTACAAGCATATGCAACTACTTAGTAACCCATTTTAGAAAATCAAGCAAAACTGCTCGAAAATATAAATTAGTGGCTACAATAGACAAAATCAATTGTAAGTATTAATGAAATAAAAATACAGTTAATGAATGGCAAATACGCCTAATTCGCTACACATATCTGGTAATTTATAGAAAACTAAAAAATAAACGATTCATGACCCTTGATGCCATATAAGTGATATAGCCAAAGTAACATAGCAGGCTTTCATTAACAGTGAAATATGCTAACTTTTACCATCTACACCAACAACGTAGGTAAGGCTAAGGTCATGTGATATATCTATTCAAGTTTATTAACGGACCTGGGATATTCTCCAGTGACCTTCGCGTAGGACTGTATGTTCCTGATCACCCCGACCAAGTGGTGGAGCTGGTTGCAGAACTCGGGCAGCTGTTCTGGTGTCAAGTACTGTCCACCGTACCTGGACAACAGTGGACAATCGATCTATAGGTACAATCGATAATTATTAATTAAGGTCATTTCCATTTTCTGTATACCTACTAACCTAACCTTAGGTACTTACAAGTACCTACTTGCTACGCTATGAGTGATGCTACAGCTGTACTCACGCTGAAAAAGGCGATCCTCACCTGAGATCAATGTGAGCCGCGAACTGCGCGTCTGTCGTGGCGGAAACGCCGGCGTCCATTGCGTCCGCGTCATCTGTCGTGGCGGACACGCCGGCGTCCGCCGCGTTCGCATCATCTTCCTCAATCGCGCTGCCGCAGCCAACGCTTTCACTCATGCTGAAATACGTGAGGTACCTACTAGGGTACTTAACACACATTTTGAGTTTGCTTTATGAAATATGTCGTCATCGTTTGTTCTACGAAATATACCTTGTGAGTTATAGCATACAACTAGATATAAGTTAGATAAATAGGTATACGTTCTTATTTTGTTCTATATAAGAACAAATTTTAAAAAGTCTAAATTCAGAAATAATGAGTCCACTGATGTTATGAAACAAGAGTTTCAAGAGTAAGTAACATAAATTTAATAACTAAAATGTAGTTCTTACAATATACCTACTCTCTACACCTTGCACAACCATCTTTATAATTTTTAAGTAACATAATATTATAATAAATATCTGGGTGACCGAGCTTCGCTCGGTAGTTCATCTGCTGGCCAATAGATGGCAGCAGGAGTCATATTTTTATTTTTATTTTGGTAAATTCAACATTTTCTAAAAATGAATCCTAGCTAGATTGATTTATTGCCCCCAAAACCCTCTGTATACTAAATTTCATGAAAATCGTTCGAGCCATTTCCGAGATCCAGATTATATAGAAATATATATATACACAAGAATTGCTCGTTTAATTAAAGGTATAGGATATGTTCTGGTACTAAATAAATAAATAAAAAACCGGCCAAGTGCGAGTCGGACTCGCGCACCGAGGGTTCCATACCATAAAAGAAGTAAAACATTGAAATAATAACTTTTGTTCATGAATTTACGAGTATAATTTACATGTAGGTACTTTTGTTGGCAAACCGCAAACGTAACTTTGTTTTTGGTGGATTATTGATTTTATCAAAAAAAGTATAATAGTCAGCGAGTTGATTTTATTTTTCTTGTAAAATATACGTTAATTTCTATTGATCATAATTATTTCAGATTTTTCGATTGGTAAACTTCGGAGATAAGGGGGGGAACGGTATTTTTTTCGACAGTTTTCCCAATAAATCAAAAAGTATCAGGCATAAAAAAAAAAATAGTTTTAGTATACACAAGTAACGCCCTTTTATATGATACCCCACTCAATATTATTATCTCATTTTGAAAATTTGTCGACCCGGTTTTCCCCCCTTTTTAAATAAAAATAAAAACTATTTTCAAATTATTACGATTGTTATGACGTCGGGTCACTATTACCCATAACTATTCTAAATTTCAAGTCGATAGCTTAATTAATAGTTACTGAAATAATCGAGTGTGACAGACGAAATACCCTACCAGAACATAAACAGGCCATCAGGGTAAAAAAAACTGTTACCCGGTGGAATTGAACGAACAGTTCTTTTGCAGCGTCGAGTACCGATGCTCGCCGCGCAGCTTGCCGAGCAGTCTGGCGAGCAAGCGCGACTGCCGCGTCGAACCGCTCCTATTTTCCATCAACTTGCTGCTTGAGGAACCCGTTGATATTTTCTGTAAGTATGACTTAAAAACTGTCACATAAACAGCAGTTTGGGTAAGGGCTTTGAAATCGGTCGCCTTGAATATTTCTTAAAACATGAACAGGTACTATATCTTTAACCATCTTAAAAGCTCGGTCAACGGAGCTTCGGCCGGCGGGGCTCCTATTAGGGCCGGTTTCCATCAGTGCGGAGCGGAGCGGAACTGTGTTTGAGTAACCAATCAGATTTTATCATTATGACGTCTCCGAAACTGAGGGGAGAAGAGATGTCGAAATGGCGATAAATCTGATTGGTTACTCAAACACACAGCTCCGCTCCGCTCCGCACTGGTAGAAACCGGCCCTTACTGGGTTATCATAAAAAAAATAACCACTCAGAAAGGCCCCGCCATCATCCTCTTCGTCACCTATCCGTTATCCGAGTCGGGGTGCCCTCAGTCCCGAACTCAATTGTACTCGCAATTTGCACTCGCAAGAATGTTGGGCATACCGACACAGGGCAACATAGTATAGGCCCTAGGATTACAATTAATCATCACGAGTTACCTAGGTATTACTACCCGTTTCCTTCCCCCTTCCCCTTAGAGATTCGCGGAGACGTGTTATTGGACGAGCGCGGGTTGAGGTCGTATGAAGTGGGAGGGGAACGGGAAGAAAGACGGCTAAGCTAGCTAGAAATAGATAAGCAGTAGATAGTTACGTGATAGTTACATACTCACTCTGATAAAATATTTTCTCTATCAAAATTAAATTTTGTCAGCCTGGTTAAACAATTTTGACATCCATTATAATAATATATTATGTTTAATCATTTTGTTTTAATTTTAACATTTTTTGCTACAATCTGCAATTTCATATTTTTGGTTCTGTAACTATTGTTAGGTTATTTGTCATATTTTTTTGTTGAAATTTCAAATTGGACAATCAATGGTCGTCAATGTCTAAGAAAACTTTCAAATTTTAAAGGACCAAAAAGTTAGAAATAATATAATGGAAGAGAATACAATAAAATATATCATAGACCAAAGAATTTAAATCTTTGTCATAGACCCATAGACTTGTATACGAAAGACAGGGCGAACAGCGCGAAAAAATGTCGCCAGTTTAAGGGAGCAAGAATGAACTATTTTGCACCCCCCTGGCAGTAGTCATTATAGGTAGATAGGTAAAGACCTATTTCTATTTTTTTGAATTAATAATAATATTGCAGGCAAGGTGACCACAGACATAAATAAAAAGAAAATATAAAAAAATAAACATGTATTTCGCAGGAGTTTAGACAGATATCGCTACATTTTCTTGTATGAAGAACGTTACTTAAAATGTTCGGATGGGCCTATCTTGACTATTTTAATCTATTCATAGACCCATAAAATGCCTCCGATTGGAGAAAAAAAGGAGAAAATATACTAATGTGTTTAGAGCTTTATTTAGAGCCCCCAAAAAAGCCCAAAACCTAAATACAAATAGGTTGAATCACAGACAGGGAATTACTTTATAGTGACTAATGAATAAACCTAAAGACATGAGTGAGTGAAACAGATCCATCAGACTTTTTTGTACGGGATTTTTACGTTATAAATAAAACAAGTCGATTAATGTTTATTGCATTTTAATTCATACAAAAATACAATCATCATTATTCAATTAATATTATACATAATCGCGTTTGCCCGCGCGGGCATACAAAAACTATTAATAATAAGAAAACTGCGAACATACGTACATACAACATACACTTTAAGTACTTACTCAATAGGCACAATATATCAGTCGTGGTTAGAAGCAGATTCAGAATCAAATGCCACTTAGATCACAATCCAGAAAGCCGAACTAGCAACGCCCTTCACAACTGGGCGACATACCGTCATTTGTATCATATTTTACTCCTTAACTGGTACTCCTTCCTTATACTAGAACTCCGGAATTAATCTCACGGTTATGTTTTTCTATTATTATCTGTCTACTCTGTAATTTACAGTGAGTTGTGCTATATTTTAACTGTCCAATTTACTTGAAATTCTATCTACGGAGGGTACAGTGGCGCCACCATTTTCTACTCTTTTTTGCCATTATTAATTTTTGAACGAACATTCCTTCCAGTGGTAAATGGTGTTAGTATTACAATAGAAAAAAAATCGTAAAACCTCATTTGTGACCAAATATTATGATACAAGTTAAAAAGTTTGGCCGCGAAACGCCTTTGACACAAAGCTAGACTGTGACGAATACAATTTGATCAACGATATTATGTACATAGATAAAATAAAATACATTGCATTTTTGAAGGACATTTTACTTTTTTTAGGATTTCAGGGTCTGACTTTACCTAGCACAGTATTATGAATACACATATCTATCATGGTATAATATCATTGACTTAATTAATTAAAACAATATCATTAAAACCTGTCGTGAAGTTGCGTAAATAAATATACAAATACGTTTGAGTAAATAATATTATTATTACGTTGCCTTTTGCGAGGAAAAATTACAATTCGCCACAGACTTGAGGAAAAAGATAGACAGCCAGATAATGACTAACGAGTAACAACGCACAATTGAAAGGGACAGGCAAATCCAAATATTTCCCTAGTTGAAACCTAACGTTTTTGCAATTAAAACTAAATATTGCGTTGTTATTACAAAATCATGGGTCCACCACATCTCACTCTTCTAAGTAACAATTACTAATTATCCTCGGTAGTAAATAGTGGTAAGTATCGCCACCTGTACAATACATTGACGCATTGATGCTATAGCATGTTCTTATATCACCTTACGCAATGGATAGAGGACAGGCAAATTTAATCTTGACGATGGCACCTTTGGGCTTTGCTGTTACATGACCCGGTGTTAAACGCATTCGCTATTATCATGAAAAAACGTAAGATTTCTGTCTGTCAGGGCGCAGCATACGCTGTTAGATCCTAATATATAATATTATAAAGGCGAAAGTTTGTGTGTATGTTTGTTACTCCTTCACGCCTGAACTACTGAACTGATTTAGCTGAAATTTGGAACATAGGTAGCTTATAACCCGGATTAAAACATAGGCTACTTTTTATCCTGGAAAAATCCGTAGTTCCCGTGGGATACTCAAAATACCAAATTTTCTAGAGCAATCTATAGCTACATCTATAGATAGATTGTTCAAGCGAACTTGCTTGAAAGCATGTTTAAAGGTTGGAATAGGGAACGATAAGGGGAAAATGACGTTTCCCTTAGGATTCATAAAAAGCTAATTAGCACTGTACGCATTTAACAAGTGTGTTTTAGTTGAACAAGAGGATATGGGATAGTAATGCTATAAATAATAATGCTTTAATGCTATAAATAATGCATAATGCTATAAATGTGAAAATGGGTACCTGTATTAGAGGTTCCGACATTACAACTGTTTCGCTATTAGCATTTTGTGTTTTAGTTGAGCAATGAGATACAGGTTAATAATATTATAACTATGAAAACGGGTACCTATATGATATAGGTTCTGAACTAACATCTGTTTCGTTACTGACAATGTATGTTTTAGTTGAGCTATGGGATATGGTATAGTAATTAGTAATGCTATAAATGTGGAAATGGGTATCTACCCATAAAGGTTCTGAAAGTACAATTGTTTCGTTATTTATAATGTGTGTTTTGGTTAAGCAATGGGATACAGGTTAATAATGCTAAACAGGTGTTCCTGTATAGTTTCTGATATTAGAACTGTTTCGCGATTAAAAATATGTGTTTTAGTTGAGCAATAGAATATGTGATAGTAATTATGCTATAAATGCGAAAATGGATACATATAAGGTAAAGGTTCTGAAATTATTTCACTCTTAAGCGGATACGTTGATTTTATTTTCGTCCTTCTCACTCTTATGAATACGTTGGTGGGTTAGGTTAGGTTAGGTTAGTATGCAGCGTTGCGGAAGAATATAAAAGAAAAACGTTGTTTTACCTTATTACTTCAAAAACTAAGCCAGTTATTTAAATGTCGTTCTGAGCGTTTTTGGGAATTTTTTTTTACCGATACATTAAAACAAAAATTACAATTATGTCCATCGTAGTTTTCGATGGAAATTAGAAAAAAAAGTGCGGCCAAGTGCGAGTCGGACTCGCGCACCGAGGGTTCTATACTATAAAAGTAAAACATGAAAAGAATCACTTTGATTCATGAATTTACGAGTATATAATTTACATGTAGGTACTTTTGTTGGCAAACCGCAAACCTAACTTTGTTTTTGGCGGTTTATTGTTATTATCAAAAAAAGTATAATGGTTAGAGAGCTGATTTTATTTTTCCTGTAAAATATACGTTTATTGCTATTGATCATAACTATTTCAGATTTTTCTATTGGTAAACTTCGGAGATAAGGGGGGGGGGGACGGTATTTTTTTTCGAAAGTTTGCCCAATAAATCAAAAACTATCAGGCATAAAAATAAATAAAATCGGTTTTAGATACACAAGTTACGCCCTTTCATATGATACGGGATACCCCACTCAATATTGTTATTTCATTTTGAAATTTCGATGACCTGGTTTTACCCCCTTTTTAAATAAAAATAAAAATGATTTTAAATTTTTATGATTGTAGTAACGGCGCGCCGCAATTACCTAAAACTGTTCCAAATTTCAGGTCGATAGCTGTCATAGCTACTGAAATAATCGAGTGTGACAGACGGACGGACGGACGGACGGACGGACGGACGGGCGGGCGGACGGGCGGACGGGCGGACGGACGGACGGACGGACGGAGAAAGTCTCCACCATAAGAGTTCCATTTTTACCATTTTGGTATGGAACCATAAAAATGAAGATTTTGGAGCAATTTTTGGGAGAAATTTTTGGCGAGAATTTTTTATCCAATCGTGTTTCTGAAGTTAGGTTAACACATATGCTGTTTTTTTCCCAGAAAATCCAGGACTCCCACGGGATTTGTAAAACCCCGAAATTCACGCGGGCGAAGCCGCGGGAAAAAGCTAGTAGATAATAATTATTACAATGCACTGATCTTTTAATTATCACATATTATTATCTAATGTTATATTATTTAATGTTGAATTCAACAACATATACTACAAGTGTAACGCTTTTCACCAATGTGGATAGATTTGTGTTCCACTAAGTCCCTTCTTTGTGAAGCCCTATAACAACACATCCCACAAGCGTAGGTTTTTCCATTAGGGAGGGTTTTCATATGCCGTAATAAATATTTACTACGTACAGTCCTAACACTACACATATCACAACCGTAAGGTTTTTCTCCAGATTGGGTGATATGCCTTACTAAATCATTTTTACGCGGGGACTTGTAACTGCATATCTTACAAGTGTAAGGAGGGCTGTGATTCCTGATGTGGTTCACTAACGCGCGTCTCTCTGTATACACTTCGTGACAAACATCACGAATGAAGGATATGTTCTTAGTGCGTTTGTGTGAATTTTTCGACGCAGATGGCTCCGTGTCAAAGCGGGATGACACAGCAGGCGTGTCGCGAGTGGCAGCGACTTCACTCTCACTTGCTGTGCGATACTGGGCGGCTTCGCAGGCAGTGTTCACACTGCCACAAGAACAGACAGCTCGTGTTCGTGTCAGCGATGCGTGTCGTTTTCGTGCAACATTATTGGGTTTGTAGATGTCGCACAACACGACCACGCAGCTACTCATATATATAGTGCTGTAATTGTTGGCCGCTCGGTCATGCGACGCGCCGCTGTGAGTCACAGGTGCTTGTTCATTTCTCTGTGGTGTCACGGACAGTAGAGTGCTTGCAGTCCGCATTGAGTGCTGATGATGAAGCAGCTCGTTATTATACCATAGCTCCAGGGCTGGCGCCTGGTCTGCAGGTGCTGGCTCCAGGTCTTCAGATTCCGACTCGAGGTCTTCAGCTGCTGACTCGAGGTCTACGTCTGCTGGTTCGATGTCTTCAGTTGCTCGCTCCAGGTCATCGCTTTCTGGTTCAATATATTCAGCTGTTGGCTCCAGGTCTTCGTCTGCTGGCTTGATGTCTTCATCTGTTGTTCTCAGGTCTCTGTATGCTGACTCGATGTCTTCAGATGCTGACCCTAGGTCGTCATATGCTGGTTGAATGTCTTCAGCTGCTGGCCCTAGGGCTTCATATGCTGGTTCGAAGTCTTCAACTGCTGGCCTCAGGTCTACACATGCCAATGCCAGATCCTCACCTGCCAAATCGATGACCACAGCTGCTGGCTCCAGGTCTCCAGCTGCAGGTTCCATGTGTGCACTGTGCCTGGACTGCACTGTGTTGGAGGCATCGCTGTCGTTTGCAGTCCGCATTGTGTGCTGATGATGAAGCAGCTCGTTATTATACCATAGCTCCAGGGCTGGCGCCGGGTCTGCAGGTGCTGGCTCCAGGTCTTCACATTCCGACTCGAGGTCTTCAGCTGCTGACTCGAGGTCTACGTCTGCTGGTTCGAAGTCTTCAGCTGCTGGCCTCAGGTCTACATATTCCAGCGCCAGATCCTCACCTGCCAAATCGATGACCACAGCTGCTGGCTCCAGGTCTCCACCTGCAGTTTCCATGTGTGCACTGTGCCTGGACTGCACTGTGTTGGAGGCGTCGCTGTCGACTTCATAGAACAGCGGTTCCATTTCGTCATCGGATGACGTACAGTCCACTATTTCCACACAAGTGTCCTGCGTAGTTGCCATCAGGTCCAGGCTCTCCCGACGCGCCTCCTGAACGTGTCGGGTTGTCACCGGTGTCAAACCCTGCACCAGTTCGAGCATCACGAAGCGCGCTCGGAGCCTGGTGAAGTGCCTCAACCGCTGAGAGCACCGCGCGCACAGCGCTTGCTGCAGACCGCCTTCATCGCACGCCTGATGGTAAGTGATGATGCAATCAATCAATCCCGATAGCTGCTGGTATGCCGTTGCCAGTTTGTGGCCTCTTAACCGTGACAGCTTGCCCTCAGTGGCAAGACATATTACGCATACCTTAACCATATTAGCTTGAACAAACTCTGCAGGATTGAATAAACGCTGGGATGTTTTACTCTTACTTCCAAGGATGGATAGACGGCCAATGGACTCTGAGACTGCCTGGAGTGGACCCTCTTTATGTAGAAAATGACAAACTATAAAATACCAACACCACTCAATTAATGAAAACTACCGAATCTAAAGTCGATTTTTTAAGGACTTTTTGGCGAGAATTTTTTATCCAATCGTGTTTCTGAAGTTAGGTTAACACATATGCTGTTTTTTTCCCAGAAAATCCAGGACTCCCACGGGATTTGTAAAACCCCGAAATTCACGCGGGCGAAGCCGCGGGAAAAAGCTAGTAGAAAAATAAATGTATGTTTTAGCAATGACGAAAAATACGTACTGAAATAAAAGCCACATCTCACTCTTCTAAGTTACGACAAATAATATACCTCGGTAGTAAATAGTGGTATGTATCCCCTCGCCTGTCCCAGCTATTGTCAGTCAGTTACTGTCTATCTTTTTCTTCTAGTCTGCTTCGTTTTGGCTGGCTTAAGCGAACCACGCTAATGTAGCCAGGGACCAGTTACTACAGACACAACTAGTACATTAATATGTATACATAATAACAAGATAATTGAAACAGTGTGTCAGATAAAAACTCTATATGACAATAATAAACTGATGAAAATATTGTAGTTTTACTGACAATTTTTAGACATAATTGCATAAAGAATCTAAACTGCAAGAATTTTTTTTTTCTAAACTTTGTCTATGGACGTTTCGCTCTAACACCGAATAGTCTTTAGGAAACTCCATAAAACGTAATCGGAACGCCTCAGTGTGCTAGACATTTCTGACCAGAGATATGTTTCAATATTGAATTTTTACAAACTACACAAATTAATCCTACTAAGGCTCGGTTGCTTGACTTGACTTTAACCGAAACGTTATAGTTAAATATGGCGGCTTGACTCTTATTTCGAAAGACATAAGAGTCAGACAACCATATTTAACTATAACGTTTTGGTTAAAGTCAAGTCAAGCAACCGAGCCTAAATAACGTAAATTAACACCAATATGTGCCTATTATAAATGCAATGTAAACATATTAATGCACTCAGCACCAAAACAAATCTAATAGACGCAAACTTAATCTGGTCCCAGAGAATCTACCACCCATATTCACTTTCACTATAAAGAAACTTATATATACAATCTTCTTGTACTACATATCCCGCTAGACTCCTAATGTTGTGGCACTTTACTTACACTGGAGTTAGATACTTTTTAAATTAAAAACGAACTCTAGGGTTCATGCTCAATATTTGGGAGTTTATGCCTCAAGCTGGTGTCCTATCCTATCGCATTCGATTTAGCGACCCCAATTTGATGTCAATCGATAGCTTAGTGTTAATTAGGTAAACGGAGGCATGGCCAAAGTACAAAGTAGCGCGATCTATTCGGCAGATATGGTATTAAATTTGTAATTATTATGTATAGCAAACACTTGCTTTTAAATCATTCTATTAATAAAACATCAATACGCTTGACATCATTTCTGTTGTATATACTCTGCAGGACTAAGTCGCATTGAAAGCAAGAAGACGTGTACATATGCATCGTTATATTTTTCTTGAGACTACTTCTAGCGGGTGTATGGTCGATGATATATGTATACAGTATGAGACCTCACAGTGACGCAAGTGAAGACGGATGAGCATTCCGACTTTACCAGAGACCAGAGGAGAAACCTCCCGGGGGCACGCGCACACGTTTGGGGGCATCAGGCTTGGGCTCCGTTGGGGTCACAGCTTTGGGGGCATCAGCTTTCACCTCGGTAGGGGAGGAGGCTGGCGCGGTCGGGGTCACTTGGGGCGCAGGAGGAGCCGGAGCCTCGGCAGGAGGCGAGGGTTCGCTGGCCTGTCCGTTCTGGCTCGGGGCTTCCGCGCCGTTAGTGGGCTTCGCAGGCTCGTCGCTTTGTCCTGAAATTTGATATGTGAAAATTAATACGTCTTGTCATATTTTTTGACGAGCCTCCATCGGCCAGTTGATTTGCTGACAGCTGACAAATGTAAAACGGGAGGTTCGGGGTTCGATTCCCGCATGGGCCAAGTTTTAACTTTAGCTTACTAGCTGTATAATTTTTTTCGGGACCATATCTAGCGGATGTGTCAACCTAGGATATAATCTAATTTCAGTCAAATCGGTTCAGTAGCTGCGGCGTAATTCTAGTCCTAAAAAGTAGTCTTAAACACTCAAAATTCTTAGTTTTGACTTTACTGTTAGGCCCACTTGAAAAAATAAAGATTTTTATTTTTAGGGTTCCGTCTAATCGATTTCGGCATTTTGAAATCTCCGAAACGAAGAGATGTCGAAATGACGAACTCTGATTGGTTACTCAAACACAGCTCTGCTCCGCTCCGCTTTGAAGGCAACCGGGCCTTATGGTTTAACTTTCTCTAATATAGTACGGAACCCTCAGTGCGCGAGCCCGACTCGCACCTGACCAATTATTAATTTTTTGTTTACCACTTGAGAAGTAAAATAAGGAGCTTTGTGGCAATACATACCCTGTGTTTGTTGCATGTTAGCCAGCACGGAGGGCGCGGGCCTTCGCCCCCGCGCGCGGCGGCTCGGGCTCCCCGCCGAAGATGTCGGTGTGCCCGCCGCCCGGGGGGCGCAGCACCCGGCTCGACAGCCTCGTGCCCTCGTTGATGCCCACGTTGAAAGATGTTGAAGTCATTTTTACAAATCTGGAAATTATTAACACGGGGATTTTTCATTTATTTTTACATGCAGTCCTCATTCTTTACTTCTCATCGGGGGATCGTGGATTAGATTACTGACACCCACGAATTATGAGACAAGCCAACCCACTCTTATCCAACATGGTGGGCATGGGGTATGGCAAAACCCGTGTCTGTCTGAGAGGAGACCTTGCCCAGTTGTGGGACATATAAAGGGGGAGACCACTGATTTAATCACAACAATAAACAACAATGTGAACATCACAATATATCATACAATATTACCTACTTAACCTTCCTTAAGGAGGTTTTCCTTGTTTATGATTTGCCATTCCAAAAATGAAGCTATTCGTAAAACAATTCTATTTTTAACTTCGATTTAAGAGGCCTGTGTACTACGATGTCTCCGTTAATGCAAAATACCAAATCATTTGTAATTCGTGAATATTTCGATCATGTTGTGGTGTTATTCGGATTCATATAGTAATAGTCTATGCTCCTGGCCATATTTGGTTCGGAAATACTTCTTTAAAACGAAATAATAATCAATTTTGATCAAAATTTTTATAACTTTGGTCGAGTTCCGTAATACCAAAAATTATGAATGAAAACTTGTAACTTTCTTTATTAACTGGTGTTTTTCTTTAGCTCGACAATAAAAACTGTGCTCCTGAACTAATGCGACGTGAGATAGTGTTGTTTTTATTACAAAACAAATAAGCAGAAAGCATGTCCTCTTTGACATAAAAATAAGCAAAACTAAATTCGTTTACAATTTCGTTTAACAACAGTATTTCGGAACCAGATATGGCCAGGAGCATAGATTATTACTATACGAACCCGAATAACACCACAACATGATCGAAATATACACGAATTACAAATGATTTTGGTATTACGTTTGTATGGGAGAGAGAGGTAGTTCACAGGCCTCTTAAGTACCTGTTTTTCCCTGCACTCAGTACAGAGTGTAACTAGTATGTAATTTGACTAGTGCACTGTTCAAACCACAAAACCCGTTTGGCTTTTCCACACAACATGCATATCCTGTAGGTAGACATGTTGCAAAACAGACGCTCATATTGATCCTTCTAATTAACTCACATGGGGTTTTGGATAGGGTGACTAATACCAAATGACATGGGGAAATTCCTGACAATTGCCATATATCTAATTCCTATAATATTTATTTTATGCGAAAGAATGATGAGATGAACAAGATACCAGTTTTTACTTAATAGAAACATATGCGATTCGAATAAAACAGGGACAAGTTAGAAACGCATAACTATCTTGTCACAATTCAATTTCCTTAAGGTTATGCCTGGGAAGTGGGAACCACTTATGGTCCAATTGCTTCGGAGTTTTTGCGTCCAAAATTCGTAAAAAGAACTGCTGAAATAAACCTGAAGTCTACCAGAGACCGCTACAGTAACATTATAAATACTTGGCGAGAATAAAACTGCTAAGGTAGTTAACTTAAGAAGCCACAGAAATGAGAGGCGGCTAGACCAGTCGAAAAACAGAAACCCTAGGAATGCGTCTCAAGTCTAGACGATTTAATAGCAACAATGTATCACGTAACAGGGCCAAGAGTCAAGACAATGGGCGGCGGCCGGCTGCCGTAAACAACAGATCGATGCACTTGAAAGAACATGACCTTTCAGCCGTTAATATAACACAACATAATATGTATCTAGTTTGTAATGTGTACCAGTTGGAAATTCGGCCTTCCCGACCAATTCGGCCGGATTCTATCGCCCATAGCTCAAGGTATATTCCAGGCTTAGTAGAAAAGGCTTTACCTCCTCTCCAAAGTATGGGGTACATCGTTAACCTGGGTGCTTTCAACAAAAGCTGATAGGTATATTCTAGTAAATAACTGTCGTTTGCATATAGTATTGTAATACAGCGCAATAGTCTATGTATTTCCAGTAAAGTCCTTAGTCCTGACGTGTCCACAAAGTTTAGCGCGTATGGTGACCCTTTTGGCACCTGTTAGTCGGAAAGCATTGACAGGTGCAATGTACCCTACAAAACTCTACATGCGGTTATGGATGTAACAAATAATACCAACTTGGGTTTTTTGCACCCTACCCTTTAAATAGGCAAGGGTGACACTCATCCTGGGTGTCACCCTCTATACAGAGGCAATCGTCGATGGGAAATCGAAAAGGTATCGGTTACAATGCACAAGTACTTTATTGGAAATAGTAATTTAGAAAAATATTAGAGAGATATTTTACAATGTTTGTAAAATTGTCAAGAGTAAATTATGTGTGGAGAAAGGAAACAAAATCAATGTGTCTAGGTAATTAGGAACATAAGATCTAAATGACTTCAACGTTTTAAAAGACCTATTCAATGATACCCCTTAAACACTGATATCTATACGTGTTTTCTCATACTGAATTAATTACTCTACAATTACATTATAAAATTTCATATTTTATTTATTTTACCTTATTACATATAAGTAAAAACCATTGTGATAAGATTCTAGAAATAAACTTTTTTAATGGTCTTATGGGCATAAAGTCAAAATATGAACAAATATAAAGTAGAAAGAAATGATTATTATTATTATTACAGTTACGCCGTTAAAAATAGTTGTAAGTGGCGGCGAAAAATCTTTCTTACCTAATTTTTAACAGTCGTTCAAAAACTGCAAATCATAATCAATAAATGGCTAGTTGATTGAATATAAAATAATAACGGTACGCCATCCCATAGCGATACTCGATAGATATAGTCATCTAAAGATAAAATCACATCAATGATCAATAATGTACTGTTATATTATCTTCATGTAGACAGTGGATAAAGGAAATTCACATCTGGCATACTGCTTAGTGTTTTTTGTTCGGTTTTTGTTGAAACACCTTTTAATTCAGACGCTCCAGAATGTTTTTGCTTGTTTCGATAAATAAAAGTAATACCAGATTCATATTTTATTTCAATGTATAGGTACACGGTAGTATGCCTAAATGAAAATACATTTTAATTTGGTATTTCTATAGAAAAGCCAGTTCTCGGCGACTGCGCATAATATTTTCATGTATTTATTGAGATATAATTAACTAAAACTGAGTGCAATCGTATCGGTTTCCATCAGTTTTAATTAATAGGTTGATACTAAATAAACTAACTATAAAACCTAAAACATTTCAAATATTCGACTAAGGTCCAAATATTGTTATTGTAAAGTTATCACGTAATAAAATTATATCTTGAAATGAAACATCCTCTGGACATTTTATCTTACTTTATCATGTACTTTCTTTCTATAATAACGTCATTCCGAATGTGATACATTATTGTAACGCCCTATTTATTGCTACTCATTTATCATGTTATCTTTGAACCTATACCAGTAGGTACCTACTTCATCTTTTTCCGTAGTAAAAGTTTGTGGCGACTAAAGGAGACCTATTGCTAGTATCTGTCACTGTCCATACTGAGCTTACTCCGCAAGATGATTTAAAGAAATAGCGACTCTAGCGCTGACTCAAAAAGTGCAATTCAGTTCACAATAGCGCCTGGCTCCGCCTCCGCAAACAACACAACTACTAAGGTTGCCTCGCAATCGGGCGCACGCAGCGCGTGATATATAGACTGTACAAGAACTAACGCGAGCAAAGTAGCCCTCGCGCGGCGGCCGTCTGATATTAGGACGTCGAGACGGCTACCTGCAGTATATTATTTTCCAGTCGTCATCGATCCTTTAAATTAAGAATGATTGTAAACCTGAACAAATAAATAAATAAATAAATAAAATTAGATCACGTGATAGGTGAACGTGGCCTGACTGAGCTATCTCTATAGCTTTTAGCTACCTGTTCCAGGCCCAGCGGATTCTTTACGGACTTTAACTCAAGACAGAAAAGACCGATGTCCATTAAAACTTCCTATTATAATAGGTACAACTGATCTTAATGATATTGTTTTGGTCCTTCGAGCCAGGTTTTATTACAGCATAAAGTTCAGTATATCGATAGGTACATTACAAAGTAAATACAAAACAGAATAATCTCTTACTACTTGAGAATCGTTGAAGTTATAGGTAGTAAAGGGCCGGCGGCACTGAATTTTATTTTTATCTACACTTGATCTTTAATAACCCCTCCTTCGGTAGCGTCCTTAAGAGTTGAGTGCGCCGTAAAAATCTTATGTTTATGATACATGTTTTAAGTAACCAGTCCTGTACTTTGTACTAGCATCTAGTAACAAAACTAAGACACACGAAACAAAAGGTCCAAAGTCTAGATTTTAGAAGCATGACATTTGCACAATAGTTACACAGTGGTTTTAATAGATTTTAATGCTAAAATTAAAGCACGTATAACTACATAAATAGAAACATTCAGGAGTAGGTATAAGTTCCTATTCAGTAGTAACTAATCACAAAAGTATATTTGGTCGAAACAAAAAGGCTCGAAGTTCTATAATAATATGTGACTTCGATATTCTTAAAAAAAAAAACAAACGAACACTAGAACCAAGTGAACGATTAAAAAAATCTTTCTTATCTCTTCGCTACATATATTAGGAAAGCTCTATCTGTCTATCTGTCTACCTTTATGCAAAATTTTAATTCAAGAGACAAACTCCTGGTCTGGCGACGAGTCAATAGTGACTCACCATTCGGGACTTTCCGTTTTATATTTAAGATTTCATGACAAATATTTATCCTGAATCTGGCAATTACTGGATTTCTTAAGACCTATTGTATGCAAATCTTTTGATGAAATAAACTAGATAACTAGGATATGGAAGCAAAAACGTTGTTTGCACAAGGAAAATTTTATATTGAAAGTTCACATAACATAAGTCATTATTAAAAACACATGTTCGAATATCAAATAAAGAATGTCGTAAACTAAAAAGTTTCCACACTTCCCCTCAAACAACATCCATCATCAGATATCCTCACATCACACCACACCACACACACCCAAACTCAGATCGCGCACACATTCGGTAAATGCCACACAAGTTTGTTTCCGGCATTCCCAATTAATCTACGAGTTTCCGCATTTAAAAATAAATCCAGAATAAGATTTCCTATCTTTGATGCTCTCTCCCCAGTCAGCATCTACGAATCCCGTGATGTCCTGCACCGGCGACTTGGGAAATATCAAACATAGATCCCTTGTACCCCTAAGATACCTCAAGATATGCTTAGCTGCTTTCCAATGGCGTTCCTCACTACAGGAATTATACTGCGCCAAGAAATTAACCGCAGCCGCAATATCCGGGCGTGTGTTACAGGCCAAATAGTTCAGCGACCCTATGAGCGCCTGATAACGACGATAGTCTTGGCAGGACAAGATCTTACCTCCTTCCCCTTCCGCCAAGGCCTTATAGAAATCCATTTCCATCGGAGTTTTCACCGGTTTTCAATCGCTCATACCATATTCATCCAAGATCTTCGAAATAAGCCTCTCTTGATTCAAATATATTCCGGTGTCCTAGATAAAAGCATCCCCAAAACGTGTCTAGCTTCCCCTAAATCCTTCATCGTGAAATGCTTACGAAGATTGTCAAACAACACTTCCTTTTGCGCTCTGTCGTTGTAAAATAATAAAAAATCATCAACGTATGTACAAAGCGATATAAAAATTATTATTTTTGTAAAGACAGCTATCAAAGTCACAGCGCTTGAAGTTCAAAGACAGTAACACTTCATTCACTTTTTCATTTCATGACCGAGAAGCTTGTTTGAGGCCGTATATCGCTTTTTCTAGTAAGCAAACTTTTTCCTTCGAGTCATTGTCTATGCAACCCTCCGGTTGTCGCATATAAACTTTTTCATGTAAATCACCGTTTAGAAAGGCGGTGTTTACATCGAAGTGACTAATGAACAAATCCTTTTCAACAGCCAACGATAGCAGCAGTCTAACTGTTGATCTTCTTACGACCGATAAATAAGTTTCAAAGTAGTCGACCCCGTAGGAGTAGGACTGAGTGAAACCCTTCGCCACAAGTCGAGCCTTATAGGTCCTGTTACCATCTGCATCATATTTGTACTTGAAGATCCACTTGTTCCCCACGATCTTAGCTCCAGGTGGCTTGTCGACGAGCTTCCAGACCTTGTTCTCGTACATAGAGTCCATCTCTTTCTTCATGGCTTCCTTCCAGTTATCCTTGTCTTCCCGACTCAAGGCTTCCTTAACTGTCAAAGGCTCCTGCTCTCCAGTACAGCATACAAGTCCATGAAGATTTCTGTCTCGGATTCTATTACGTAGAGGGTAACGATATTCAACCTCGTTTGACTGTCCTCTATCAACAGTCTGCTCTTCAACTTCAACATTTTCTACTACGACATTTTCTGCTCCGCTATCACCCGTTTCTCCTACTTCCACTTCCGCGTCTTCATACACCTCAGCTTCATCTGTGGAACTCAACCCTTGAGAAGCTTCTTCAGTCCCAGGTGACATACCTGACTGTCCTTCTACCCTTGCAAATTCCCAGATAACTTCAGTACCTTTGTCACCGCTGCCAACCAGCTGACTAGGATTCCCTGAAATCGCTGCTGTAAAGTCTTCCAAGAAAACTACATCCCTTGCTCTAACTGTAACGCGTGGATTACTAGGATTAATGAAACGGTATCCCTTGGTTTCTTCACAGTAACCAACAAAGATATGTTCTACCGCCTTAGGGCTCCATTTCTTCCGAGTTTCCTTTGGTACGTGCACAAACGCCTTCGATCCAAAAACTCTGAAATGATCAAATGACTGAGCCTTCCCTGTCCACAACTCCTCAGGAATCTTACCGTTGTTGCCACTGTGAGGAAGCCTGTTCTTGGTGTACACAGCAGTAGAACACGCATCCGCCCACAGTCTCCAACTAAGATTCTTCTCCGCCAACATAGTACGAGCCATCTCCACGATCGTACGATTTGCTCGCTCCACTACGCCGTTCTGCTCTGGAGTGTAGGGAACAGTCAATTGATGTTTAATCCCCTTTTGACGTAGAAACCCATCAAACTTATTGTTCACAAACTCTGCTCCATTGTCCGTGCGTATGCACTTCACTTTCAACCCGGGCCCCAAGTCTGCTAATTTAACATAATCTACGATAAAACTATCATGCAATTGTAATAGTTCCGAAATGACCTAGTCTGCAAACTTTTAAATTGGATCTCAATTTAATTAATTGATAACTTAATTGAACAATACTTGGATTGTAATCGGTATTGCCATTACCATAAAATGCGTTTCCCGAAATAAAATTTTACGTCCAACTTATGACAAGTTGGCACAACTAACGTCAAATAAGCGTCAAATAAACTATATTTCATCTGTAACATTTTACTTTGTCTTTGGAATTTTGACATTTCTACATATAAATTATAAAATAAACCACAGAAATAAACAAACTGCAACAGAAAGTTTGTGCTGGCGAATAATTCTATTTTGTGGATGGAATTAATGAAGAGACCTTCCAAACAATTTTTAGTTACGATGGGCTTCTCGTTAGAGAGCTATGTGTTCTGTATTCTTGAGGAAGCTGGGCTGGCTAGAGTGATCTGAGTGTAAAATCAAATAACACTGGATAAAAGAGATTTGTAAACAAAGCCAGTGTATGGAGAAGGATTTAATTAGCTCGGTACGCAATAAAAGCAAAGGGTTGCAACAGTTACAAACATCACATCCACATCTGAAGCATCAAGTACCTACATGTCGCTAACAGAAGCAAAAAAGAAGCCTGACATCTAAAACAATTGTATTATGAAGAACCTAGCAAACCGCAGACATAATTTAAGTACAATGTTAATTTGGCTGTACAAAAGTCAGCACACCTAAAAGAGGTCTAAAAATATAAGTATAAAGAACATCTCATCAGGGAATTCTAACACTCAAGAGTTAAGAATATTATTTAATACTTAAGGAGTTTAGAATATTATTAAAACACAAGGAGGCAGACCTCCTTAGTCCTAACAGAAGCTTTCTTCCGAGATTATTAATATTGCGGAAGATGAGATTGGATACTGCTCTATCTTTGGACGAATCCCAAGGTGAATAGTGAAGGGGAGTGATACAGATGATTAAATTAAAATCACACTTTATTGATAGGTTGTATGTAATTGGTTGCTACAACAACTTGTAAGAAAAATAAAGGGCAGGATAAAAGTGAAACTTTGTTTTAATTATTTACTGCATATAGGTTGCACAGGTGTACTTGTGTGTCCTCTGTATCCATCTATTAGATATATTCTAACAACTCAATAATACCAACCCAGATCACAGCCTGTCTGTCAACATAATGGTTTGATAACAACTGGACAGACCATCCAGTTTGCCCGGACATTTAGAGGAAAAGGCAAGACACCCTATATTATTAAGGATTTTGTGCCAGCCATTATTACCCTAGGTTGGTAGGTAAGAAGTGATAGCTCAGTGGTTCTGACCTCTGCCTCTCATAAGGAGGTCCTGGGTTCGAAGCATGGGCACGCACCTCTGACTTTTCTAAAACTAAATGCTTAACGGTGAAGGAAAACATTGTGAGGAAACCTGCATGCCTGAGAGTTAACATAAATGTTCTTGAATGTGTGTGAAGCCCGCAAACCCACACTTGGCCAGTGTGGTGGGCTATGGCCAAACCCCTCTCAGCCTGAGAGGAGACTCGTGCCTACCAGTGGGACATAAAAAGGGGTTCAGAGAATAATAGGTATGGCAAAAAAAAATGTATGTTAAATCAAGCTTTTTTTATTAGTATCATTAATATTGTTAAATCCTAATGAAATATAATTAAAATCAGTCTAAAAACGTAGTTACTCTATAAATTAATCAATCAAAATTAGATTTCAGATAACCATTTATCAATATTTTATACAAAATACAAAAATAGTAGTTGTTAATATAGTCTAATATTGTTATTAATACATAATTAGGAAAAATTATACTAGATTTGAGGTAGACTGTATATTTTATGAAGTCAAAATAAATAAAATAAATAAATAAGCCCTTTACTACTGAAACACCTTTTAAATTTTAACTTATATTATTACTTATTGCTATAAAAACTACAAAAATACAGATAAATATAGTAGGTACTGTATCTATTTTATAATTTTATTTGATAAGTTTGTATGTAATATTTTTTAATATAATTTTTTATCAAGATTACAAAATAGGTATGTTTTAGGTATTTTACCAATGTTTGCATTAACTTTAATAAATCTATTCCATATCCATTCAAGTTATAGTTTCACCCTATACCTTACCTATTGAAATTTATAATTCTTTGCTATAAGTAGGTCCTATGTAAGAAGTACAATGATAGCTTAGTGAGTTCCAGAAACATTGTTAATTGATTAATTTACAGTAATATTGATTTTTTACATGGAAATAGCCAAATAAGTTCTCTTTTCAGTTCTATATACTACCATGTTTACAAATTTATGGCTAAAATTTTAAGTATGAAGTTTTTCTTTGCTAATAGAATGCCTATTACACTAAAAATTATTTTAATTTTACAGATAGTTTCATATATTTATTTTCATAAATTCAATTGAAAGACTTTCAATACTCACTAACATACAATAGAATATAGCTTATTTCAACTACTTACTACAATTACTGATAATACCAAAATAACAGGAGAATTGATTATGCATAGGTATAAACCATGATTTTTTTTTACAGGATTTTTTATGCAAGATACCATAGTTACCTAGTTGTTTAATGTTACAAAACAATACCTACTATTAATTACAAAAAAGATTGGTGTTCAGTCCGCCTTATGGAGTACAGGCCTCTTTCAGTTGCTTGTCATTTCAGATTTAAATACTTTTAAATGAGGTTAATAACTGAAAACTGAAAGGTTTTGGTCATGACCCCCTTGCAGTGACCAACTGGACTGAGGGGGGAGAGGCTATACTATATTATTTACATTAAGATGAATGTATGACATTTCATGCAACCAAAGCTGTATAATACAAAACTTTTCTAATGAAATCAGTACATTAAAAGAGTAACAATTATATATGAAGTTGGGTACTAATATACTATTCATTCATTTTCATGCATTTTTCCAGAGCCTATGGAGTAGAGACTCCTGCAGTGTTCTATTTTGAAGCAGACTTTGTTTCACTTGAAGACTTTGTAATAATGTCATTCCAGAGCATTTTCCAACTCTGCCCACGAAGTGTGTTCTTCACATCCTGAATTTGCAAACAAAACAAAATTTATGTATAACTTTTAAAAATTAAATAAATCAATGTATCCAAATGTTGCATTCTATTTAAATATGACCCATCTATACATGCATTTTCTAAAAGAATTAATAAACAAAAGGCTTTCTATGGTGTCAGTGGAGGGACAAGTGCATTTGCTAGGGTTCCGTACCCAAAGGGTTTAAGAGGACCCTACTATTAAAACTTCGCTGTGTATCTGTTTGTCACTGAATAGGCTGTATCTCATGAACTATGATAGACAGTTGTAATTTACACAGATACATATAATATAATGTTGCTGCAATAACAATACTCTACTAACAAAACGAATAATAGAAAATAAAAAATATTGGGAGCTCCCATGCAACAGATGTGATTTTTTGCAGTTTTTTTAGGTAATGGTATGAAACTTTGTAAGTTTTACTTGTACTTGGCTGGCTTTCTTATATGCTTTAAATAAATAAATAAAAAATAAATGCTTTGTTAAAATACAAAAGACAACATCCATCAAAAATATTGTTTGCAGTGACAGTATTGTAGGATTGACTATTGCCACTAAAACTACTATAGGTACCTATACGTATTAGATTAGATCAGATTAACAGGATTTTGTTTACTTTGCCTGAAAACTCCTATACAATGTTCAACTGTATTCAGTTCAGTTGTGTGCTTCAAATAAAACACGAGCTGCAGCGTCTCCGTTGTGGTGTTAACAATTGAGGTCATCGTTCTCCAAAGAAGATAGCCACTGTCTTCTGAAAATCCATATACTGAATTGAACCCATGGCAGTGTATGGACATTAAGTGTTAAATTGCTTTCATTAAATAATAATTGCAATACTTACCTAATAAAAACCCATGTTCTCCACCGCATGCCTCGCAGCTCTTGACACAGTCCTCAGTGTACCTAATTGTAGTTTGGTAAGATCCTGATAAGTAGAATGATAACGCTATCAGAATCTGCAACAGAAATGATGGCATTAGGCACATCAAACCATCATCATGAATTATAAATACTTTAGTAGGTACCTAATACTTAGACAAGAGTTTACCTTCATCTCCGCTGATATTCCGTCACTCCGACACAGTCTGGGAATTAACAGAGCTCCTCAACTAGACCCCTAATAGTTTCCTTCCCGAGGCGAAATGTTTTAACAAATTCAGCCTCGGAAATATCCTTAACGGCGGCGACGGCGGTTTCTATTCTCCAAACGCACAGAATTTATCCAAATGCTTGTTCCGTTCAATATTAACCCCGTTAGCTAGCTGGAGAATGTTCCACCTTGCTCTAATCATCAATAGATTAGAAAAAAAACACTAATAATCCACATGCAATGATAGAAATTCACTGATTTAGCTATTACTGCTTAATTATCTAAAATTGCAGGTCGATTGCCATTTCGAACTGTCAAAAAATTAGCAGACTAGGATATATTCGACAATTGAGATGTGATTGTGTTAACAGACTAGCAAAAGTTCATTGAGATGTATATTGTAGGTGAGTCGTGTAATTTTTACACAATTAGTAAACGATCGACCTAGCAGACTACCAAAATCGCAAAAATCGGTAATAATTGTGTAATTATTGGACGATCGAGATAAAATTGTCATAGCAGACTTGGGGCCCCGGTCTCAACCTCTACAGATGCTAGAAAAACTTTAAAATGATCCAAAACCTGATCTTTCGATTTAAGGAAAAATGCAAAAGTTTTACGTGTAAAGTCATCTAAAATTACTAGCATGTACCGAGATCCACCGTACGACGGTTCAGACATTGGACCACAGATATCTGCGTGAACCAGTTGCAGTCTCTCAATTGCCTTCTCAGCCTCACCAACTGGAAAAGGTAAACGATGTGCCTTCCCCTTAATACAAGCGACACAAGGCTCCATTACGCTCTTTCCAAAATCCACACCCGGAAGCTTACGTAAATCTCGCTCATTTACGTGTCCAAGCCGCCGGTGCCACAACATCAAAGGATTACCTGCTTTCACTGACGCCAACGCAGCCCCATCTACAACCGCCTGACAACCTTCAAGCTTGTAGATACCAGAGACTTCACTTGCGATAGCCAGAAGCTTTTCATTGAAATGGCCTGGAACCAAATGGTGAATTAGCTTGCACCCATCCTTGTCAAAAATCACCTTCCATCCTCTCTCTACTAACTGTGAAACTGATAACAGATTAACACGCAAACCAGGTACATACATGACGTCCCTCACGGCAAGCATTCTACCTTTCATACTCACCATGATGTCACCCTTACCCGCGCATTCCATCTTATCATTATTCGCACATGTCACGTTACTCATACTGACATTCATAACCAAATCTTTAAACCAATGTTTCTGGAAAGACATATGTGAAGATGCGCCGCTGTCGATGTCCCACTCCGTCGGATTGAAGGAGTCCCCGGCACTTGATGAAGACAGGCTCACGACGTCTCTCGTTTTGGAGGTCGAATCATCAGCTTTCCTTCCTTCAGGACAGTCCGGCTTCTTATGCCCATGCTTTCCACATCTATAGCATTTCACTTTGGTCATATTCTTGTCTTTGTTCCCATTCCGTTTCCGACTCTTACTCACTGCCAATGTCGAGTCCGTTGAAGACGATGTACTGCAACCTTGACGTGAATCCTCCTGTAGTAACTTTTGCCGTACGTTCTCTGAAGTTAACTTCATCCCAGAGTGTTCCAGTGCCATACGCATAGGTCTGTACTCTTCAGGTAGTCCTCTCAGTAACACAACAGCAACAAGATCATCGTCAAATCCGGTGGCAATATCCTTCAATGCATCTTGGTCCTTCTCGATGGCGGTGGAGTCATTGGAATCCGGGTACTTTGATGTATACGTGAACAACTTTTCTCGTATCAGAATCATTTAAATTGCGAATTTCCACGTAGAGTAGTCATCTAGGCCGCAGAGGTTTTTAATGGCGACTTTCGTGGATAGGGCCATAACCTTTTGATGAAATAAACTAGATAACTAGGATATGGAAGCAAAAACGTTGTTTGCACAAGGAAAATTTTATATTGAAAGTTCACATGACATAAGTCATTATTAAAAACACATGTTCGAATATCAAATAAAGAATGTCGTAAACTAAAAATTTTCCACAAAATCGTTATGAAACGCTATTTAATTTCATGGTCCAATTGAGGAAATCGTCGTCCCTAGTCGTTATCACTACGCTTACGCATAGCTTAGCAAACAACACTCCTTTTACTTATAGCGGGTAATAAAAACATTATTGTTAGACGCTGACTCATTCTAAAGTAAAACATTTCTCATTACTATGAGTAATAGAATCATGTATGATTAATTTTTATTTAATGAGTGATAGTCTATTGGTCAGACCTCTGCTTCTCGTCAAGGGGCCGAAGGTTTGATTCCGTGACACGCATTTTTCGTAGTTTTACGTTTGTGGACACTATATTATACTCGTATTCGTTGTTTATAGGTGAAGTCGTGATACATGTTAGTTGTTTATAGGTGAAAAAAAAAAACATTGTGAGGAAACTTATCTGACAGTTCAAAATAATGTTCACGAAAGTGTGTGTAGCATGACAATCCGCATCTAGCCAGCTTGGGGTATAGTCAAGAACCGTTATGAGAGATTTCTTTGTAAGCGTATCGAAACATTCTGCGCTCGCTTCGCCCAAGGCAAAACTCTTCAATTTGGGGTCAGTCTTAGGACTGCTTCATTTACGCTTTGCAGATTTAAGCTGAATATTAGTCATCTTGAATATTACATAGTACCTACCTATGTGGTTCTTAAAAAGTTTTAAAATACACTTAGCAAAAACTGAACAAAGAAAAAGAAAGTACAGATTAGAATAAAGTGTGCAATTTAAAACAATCAAGCGAGCTAACAACTATTGTTAGTATTTTAAAACTGTGAAAGTACGTTGACCGTTAAAACTCCACGAAATAAACGAATAATTGATTATGGTACTGCCAAGCTGAACTATATAAAATTTACCTATAGAAAGTACAACGAAATTGACAATTATTGATTGCACAATTACATAGTACAGAAAGAATCATATAAATTCCATACAAACGATAACGACAATAGACTACATAATGGACGTTTTTTTACGGGCACGCGATTCGCCTAAGGCTTTAGGGGGCTAAAGGTCTCTGACCAATCACGTGAGACAAAAATAGAGCATATCGCCATTTTGAATTTTAAAGATACACTTTTCCGGTTTAGGTAGTAAGAAAGCCTTATAACGACGTCCTGTTTGCTAATTTTATTGCGCCACGGGCAGCGAGATACTGCGCCAACGATTGAAGAATGGATCCGATAACATAGAATACCCACAGTGGAAGATTGCGTAAGTAGTAATGGTTGTTGTAGGTATACCGTCTTCTGCGTCCTAAAGAGCGAGTTTCTCTGAAATTACTAGACCATAAAAATTGCATTGTTTCGCTGGCCGCCTCGAAGTCAACCAGCTAAAGTTGCCGCTCATACGTCACAGACTCGTACGCAAAGAGCTATTCCATTATTATTGTATTTGCTCGTACGCACGCAATTTCTATCCGACTCGGTCGGAAACGACCGCGTCAATTGTTAACTCATACTTCACAGGGTTGCTACCCTGGTAATTTAAAAAAATCGGCCAAGTGTGAGTCAGACTCGCGCACCGATGATTTCATATTAGGTTCAAAAGAAGTGAAATACTTATATATTAAGAATCACCGTAATTAAAGAACTTTAAAACACGCACCGCAGAACAGATATAATTCGATCGAATTTCTGAGAGGGAGACGCGGTTTTCTCTCTCCTGAGTCCTATAACGGGAGGGAGTAGTGAAAAAAAAGATGGCGGGCGAGAGAAAATGAGAGAAAGATAGCGGAGGAGAGAGACAGAGAAATAAAATACAGACCACTATTGAATCATCAACTCCCAGCTCTACCCTAGTAACACTTTTGTCTACACGTCAGACAATGAAGAAAAAATTAGGCTTAAAATACCACAGTATGAATCGCATAAAAGCAAAACAAAAGCTGGTCATCTAGCAAGTAGAAAGTACAAACTCTTTAACTTCATGGTAAATTAAGGTCCCACGCGGCTTTGCTCGCTATAATATATTGTACAATCGCCTTCAGGGGTTTAAATTTCAGAAATTATTTCTTAGCAGACACCTATGTCATATTTAAGCTGTGTGCTAAATTTCAGCCTGATCCATCCAGTGGTTTGAACAGTAAATTGATAAATCATAGGCAGTCAACTTTCTCTTTTGTGTACACAGTAAGAAATACTTTTAAATGGCAACTGAAAACCCTAGCTCGCGCCTATCGATTCAAAACAGAAATGCTCACCTACATGGTGATGCGACGGTATGATATTATAACAATGATTCTCATTGTATATATACGGAGTATCTTTATTCAACAAGGGCGTAAGTACATCATACATGCATGATTTTGCACCTTATAAGAGGAACAGGAATCGTTGCCATAGTGCATAATTAATCAAATCAATGTTTTATTCAAGTGGTCTAGGTTTGGTCTAGGTCTATAGGGCCATGTAGAAGCGTTAAGAGCATATCAGCTGAGTGTCTAATACATATCCCTATTCTGAATTGTTTACTTAAAAAAAAAGTAAAAAAACTTGAAACATCAAATTACCAAACATTTCTTGCTAAATATTATACTTTCATTATTTTTTTTCAACAAATGTAACAAAATGGACAGAATTTTGATCTCTGATATTAGTATTTAGATTAAATGTCTACACTCTACAAATATTGGTCCAGTAACAAAGACAGCTAATTTGAAATCATTCTCAGTACAACTTCAGTAACAGTATGTGTACAGTATTAATATTATTGTTTTAAATATGACATGTTTTTTCCTGTTTACATTGTAATGTGTAGGTTGATATATATTTATGATCTTCATTTATAGTTTATTTATAAAATAAAAAGGTGGCTGACTGACTTATCTATCCACACAATTCAAACCACAGCACAGGACTTATCTGGCTGAAAGGCATACAGATATGGATCTATCAGGCAATTCAATTTGGCACACAGATAGCATTTATGATGTACCCATTTACATGAGAAAGCATTTCAACTTAAAGGAGTTAGGGGGTTATATGAGCAAAGCAGCAGGCATCTATCTTAATATATATAAATCTCGTGTCACAATGTTTGTCCTCAATGGACTCCTAAACCACTTAACCGATTATAATAAAATTCGCACACCATGTGCAGTTCGATCCAACTTGAGAGATAGGATAGTTTAAATCTCAATTTATCTATTTTTTACTATCCCTAAGGGCAAAACAACGTTTGCCAGGTCAGCTAGTTAGTTTGTATAGGAATAACAAACCATAATACCAAAATGATTAATTAAATTTATCAAATTTTATTTAACTAACCAGTAACCAAACTCAATATCATACCACAACTATGAATATTATACAAAGCTATCAAATTATGATCGAGTGAGGAAATACTGTGGGCCGGCCATTATTTCTTAGCCTAAATGGCTTGTGAAGGTAAATATATACATATAACATTAGATTAAATTCCTTATAAGTCTAACCGATTTACACATAGGTACTTTATAATCCTTACATGTCTTAATTTATTGATACTACATACTAGTAGGAGGTAATAACTAGATTGTAGAGTACATACATTTGCATATTGAACTGGTCATTTTCATAATCTAGAATATAATATGCTAGCAATGCTAGATAGCAAAAGTAGCAGACAAAATCAAATATCAGAAAAAATAAAATAAGTTTTGTATCATTTATGAGGAAAGTTCTATGAATATTTGGCCATACCTCACCACTGGCAATGTGTGGGTTGGTAGGCTTTACACACCTTTGAAAATGTTGAGATGAACTCTCAGGCCTGCATGTTTTCTTTCCTATTTGTCTTCCCTATTAAGCGAGTGACAGATCTTACTTCTTACTCTTTGCCCATCAGCGAGACATATAAAGGGAATGATGGAATAATATTCAACTTGTAAGTACAGATGTAGAGAGTAACCTATCTATATACTTGTACCATTATTCTAAAAAATAAAGGATTCTGTCTATCTAATAAATTATATATTTGGCCTAACTTACAGGCTCTAATAAAGTCAAAACTCTTCCACTATAATCAGAAATTAGCAGTGGACTGAGAAGAAAATGTGGAAACTCTGAAGGTTCATGATATACTTGTACAATATTATAATTTAATATACATACAAAGATTTCATTTTCTTTATTTCACATAGGCCTAACTATAGATATAATTAAACAAAGTTGTAGAGAAATCTTGTAATATGTTCCTCCAAGATTCTTTGTCATTGAAAACCCAAAAAAAAATCCTTGGTGATCCAACTCTAATACAGGCTATATTTTATAGTTAAGTCTGTGCTTACTAGATTTACTGTTTCCTGAATACAAGTTTTTTATCTCAATTGTAATAATTACTAGCAGAAATGAAACTGATAATCAATTAGCAATGTGGTAATTATAATTGATTACAAGAGATGTTAGTTTTGGTATAGAAATTAGATTCATTAGGTGTGTATTTCATGAACCATTTATAGTTTCAATAAGTCGCTTATTTACTAATTATGTTGGTCTATTAGAGTTTTATGCACACATATCCTTTTAATACTTTCCTTTAGTATAGCCGATTGCTGTGCCGGTGGAAAAAATAGTTTTTTTTTTTAACCCATGGGATTTAATTGACACACTCCATACTTATCTATCATTCTATCACATTCTCATACAAAAAAAAATATTTGAAATCAAAAATATTTTTTCATGAAGTAATTTTAGCATTAGAACATGTCAGTAGAGTATTGACTTTTTAGAGCCTTTTAATTGGGCCTGTGTGAAAAATAAAGATTTTCATATTTTCATCTAATGAGGTTATTGTCAGGACAAGTACCTGCCTGCTGAGAAGTCATAAAATTACATGAGAAATCAAATTAAAACAAAGAGAAAGAAACCCGCAAGCTATGACTAACTCTTGTAGCCTAATGCAAAACGGTTGACTGATATCACGCGTTGTAACGGTTTTTATTTTAGTTACAGCTAAATAATCCGTAATGCCGTGGTTTATGCGCAAATATGTAAAATCCGCCCATACCAACGCTGACTGAGCACGTTGACCTCACAATCTTAAAAAATAACGGCTTCAAATCGACAAACCACCCGGCCTATTTCATCACGAATCTCAACACATGACACAAAGAACTTAAAAATACACCTTGGAGGCTAAAATAATCGGATATATCGCTCACGAAAACAGCTTTTTCGAACCTTAAAAACTATGATATTTAAGGCAGAAGAAAATAATTACTCACCACCAATTCCTATTGTTCTTTTTGAGAGAATGAATTTATTTGTAGAAAACTAAAAATGACAGAAGCAGAACGATTTGATAGAATGCGTTTTCGAATTCCGAAGTTTCGAACGAATCTAGTGTTATTTGTCTATGGAACGGATGGTCAATACATACTTGCATACTATAGGTACAGAAAATGACAATTGACATGCAATTGACAGTTTCAGTGTTGCAAGACAATGGTTTTTAAATTAATCTTTTATTTATAGTTATTTCACAATCTCAGTCAAATGTAACATATTATTATCTAATCAAAAATATATTAAAAAGATAATAATATTAGTTACATAAAGTTGTAAAAATATAAAAAGCCCATTTTGGCATATGTCATTTCGACGAGACCTGTAATGAACCATAGGTACGACTCGCTATTCGATACTCACGATGAATGGAGTCATGTGTGTATGAGTCCTTGATCGATTTGATTATACTATTATTGTATATTGTAAAGTGCATTAGATTAAAGTACTCATCAGAAATATTACTTAAACTTAATACTGTTGGTATTTTGAAATAATATAACGATACGAAAGCTTAATTTGTCTTTTTTATAATTATTTATTTTTATTTTATTTATCAATCAAACATTCACTTAGTCACGTGCCGCTTGGTCAAAGAAAACCCGTTCTATAGAAATCAGAGTCGCCAAGCTCATTCTTTTCAGTAAAGATCACTACACAATATTCGATTACTATTAAAATCGAATGAAGCTGGTGATATTCAATAATTAAGTAATCACAACACTAAAATTGAAATATAAATGACTGGAAACGTAACTGGTTTTGAAATCACCTTATGTCATAAATTACTATGTGATTGCTTCTTTCAGTTTCGTGTCAAGCAACATTCTATGGTCTGTCACAAACGCCAAAACGGGCTTATTATATTTTTTCAAGTATAGTAACGTCATAGTACCTGAGTAAATTAAAAGGTAGTTGAAAAGTAGTATACAGCAACACTGTAAAACCAATCACCGATGGATCGAATAATTTTGATACTTTAAATAAAAAATGTATTAATGTTAATTTTTGTTCTAAAATATACCTGTACGTGCCGTGGCCAGCGAATACTCGAAACGGCGTGGGCGCCGGAGCTTCCCACAGCTTCTCGCAGGCAGCGGCTGGGTGGCATACCACCATAAGTCGTTCTAATCCGTTTCTAAATAGTAGGAGAATCGTTAGGTACTCACCAGGCACTCCTGGGCTCACTGCGGTGGGCTTGAGTGGATGTGTACAAGGGTGTGGTGTGTGGTGAGTGCAGTGTAGAAAGCAAGAAAAACCCACTCAAAGCACTTTCTCCTCACTGATCACAAAAGGTTCCACGCGTAGGGTAGGAAAGTTGACGGTGGTCGCGGCGATGACGTAATATTGTTCTCGCGGCTTCTACCGGTATTTTACACTGTTCCAGGGGTAGTCCCAGCTTGATAAATGGCGGGGACACCGAATTCCCTGAACGTTTCGATACACTGATCGCGAATTAGTCCTCGATTCGGGATTGATTCGAGAAAATTCCGCCAAGGCAGCGGGTCGGCCCCTTGGTGGACGCGCAACTGAATACGGGGCAGCGTCGAGCGGCCCAGCGCGCGAGTCTGCGCTCCATACTTTTCTTCAGCCGCGGGTGGGAAAAAGTGCATGACTATTTGGGCCGAAACAATACCCAATATTAGAATTTCTTTCTTTTCCCTTTTTATATTATTTTCTGCAAATTTTCCTTTTCTTTAAACTCCAAATTAGATCTATGGCGCTCATGACTCGCAAGTTTCACTTGTTTCGTTGTTTCATAAAACTACACAATCTTGGTTTTATTTTTATTGTTTACTTATTTATATACATTCAATTCAGTAATATTACACTTTTAATATACTACGTGTAATATTATTTATATGTACTGAAAATAACAGAAGTTAAATAATAAACAAGTACCTATCAAACAAGGTTTGTCCTTCTACAGAAACAGGAAGTAAGGTGTTCCGTGTTGCCCGATTGCGACTTTTAATTTACCCCAAAATTATCAAAGTATAGTGACTTGCATGTATTGTTAGGTATATTTGTTTTTAATGCTAATATTGTAGGACATATTATTATTGAATATGCTGGGATAAATAATAGCCTACATAAAATGATTTTAACTGTATCACTTATAATATGAATTTTGGAATCATTGTATCATTATTTAAAAAAAACAATAATAAAACAACTAAAATAAATTAATATTATTAATTATTTTGGGGGGCCTCATCACCCCTGTGAGGAATATCAAATATTTCAGACAGTACCTATAGTGTTCTGTCCTTTCAGTGTTATCACATTTCGCCATAATTTTCACTGTATCGTCGTCTTTTACGGTAATAAATTGCACAGTTACGAGTGTCGTATAAAGTCACTTATGCTTAAAGTTAAATATGGTGGTTTGACCATTATCACGAAATACTAAGGATCAGACCGCCATATTTGACTATTACTTTTCAGTAAAAGTCTGTTGAAGAAACCGGTCGACAATCTCGTAGGTAAGTTCTGCTCGTTTTCACCAACACTTTAAAAAACGCCTAAGCCGATAGGTGACAATTTTCACTTACAACAACTGTCACGTCCTAAGGGCTTAGGTGTCTCTTAAAATGTTGGTGAAAACGTGTATTAATATCATAAAGGGCTTTCATTGATTTCACATAAAAGAAGATAAATGCATATTTGACACACGAATCATAATAAAACTGCATTACTTAAATGTTATGATATTTTATACTAGTGACATTTTATAAATTAAATTAGACCTTAATTAAATCTTAGTAATGATTTAGTCCCCTAAATATAAATTAAATTATATAATAGGAGAAATTATACAGTCTGGTATCATTATTTTATAATCTGCAAAAACAGATTTCATATTTTTTCATTTATGTGAAACTGATATCCCTCTTATAAATACCATACATATCGATAAATATCTCACCACCCGTCCACACTGCTCGCGAAGTTCCTTGCGAAGTACTCGGAAAAGTTTACCGATTTCGAAATAGATCACCACACTACTCGGTGAACTTCGCGAGAACGCTTTGACGTCCTTTGACTCGTGCGCAAAAACCGACAAATGGAAGCTGCCCGAAGTGAGTCCGAAGTGAGTCGAAGTTGGCGAAGTTAGACGAAGTACCCCTCCACACTGCGCGCTTCGTTCAACTTCAGTCGCACTTCGGTCAACTTCGCGTGTAGTGTAGTGGGCGGTTCACAGTAGTCTATGCACTGAACCATAGACTACTATGCAGTATGCAGACGTGAAATTCCAATATACCTACTCTATGTGAAATTCGTTCAATCAAATCGAAAGCAACTTTAGTTTTGTAATATTGTTTGTTCTAAAATTACTAGGAAACTAGGAAAGAAGAAACTTGTAAAATGGAATGTAAAATGGAGGCTGCTGCTGAAGAAGTTCCTAAAGAAAACTCCGAGAATGTATTGCCGACGAACAGTGCGGAAGTAAGTACCTAGTTAGTAGATTATTTGAGTTAAGGTTTGAGTTTTAAAAATAGAATTAAAATAATATCGAATGACGTTTGGTTGTGATGATGAAGATCATGTAAATAAAATGTTTTCTGTGCCTTTAGTATGATATTTCTTTCTCTAAATCGCTACTCTTTACGGTTTTAAACAGACATTTAAGTTAAGAAGTCTGCGAAATAGGAATTATAGAAGATAACCTAGAATACCGCTTTTGGCGTCTTGCCAAACCAAAGTAAAAATGTTTACGATATTTTCGTTACTAAGACAGAAGCACGTTTTAGCCGTTTGATCCTTTTAAGGTTAAAGATAACGCCAAATCAACAGTTTCGCCAAGTTGCCACTAACTTAACACTTAAAACTTTTTGTTAATGCAACAAAGAGGTGAAGAAAGCTGTACTCGAACAACTAAGGGTATAATTTGAATAATAGATATACCACTACACTCTAAAAAGTGGTATTTAATCCACAACTTTATGATTACAGGAGAAAATGTCAACTCCACCACCACAAGACCTTCCAAAGAAATCAAAAAAAGAGGCAGATCGAGCGAAAAAAGATGATAAAAATGTAGAGCAATTCATGAAATCGTTAAACTCAGTTCCTACACTAGATGAGAAACTGTCGTTAGTTTGTAAAAAGTACGTACAGACAGCAGATGACAATAGAAAATTGCAGTTTTACATCAAACAGTCCGACAAGAGATATGCGTTATTGATTAAGGAGAAGGAACAGTTGCAGCATGAATACAATAAGGCGGTGTTGGTCAAATCCAAGCTGGAGAACCTTTGCAGAGAGCTGCAGAAGCAGAACAAGGCTATCAAGGTTAGTATGTCACACCACTTGCGCAGAGGACAGAAAACCTTAGTGCGTATATGTCACAGCCAAAGCGATTAATCCGGATATTATACATATCATCTGGTCATTATTAATAATATCAACTCAATTTGGATAAAGTGATAATTGACATAGAATTAATCACATTAACCAGCTATTTTTTATACCATCTTCGAAGACTTGGATAATGTAATAATACAAGTATGGATAAAGATTATTTACCTGTTTACTAACTTATTTATGAATGTTTTTATGTAATTCCCTTCACAATGTCACTAGCTTTCGTAAATAACTCAAATTAACGAGAAGTAATAAGAAAAATTATTATTAAAAATCATAATTTGTTAGGTTATTTCAGACGAAATTTAACGTATTTCTTTGCCAGTTTGACTAATATTTTAATGAAATAATAGTATTAATACAGGGTCCAGGAGCGAGCGAAGCGAGCTCGGGACTTGAGGGCACCCCGACTTGGTTGGGTTAGGTGACGAAGAGGATGGCGGGGCCTTGCAGGCCCCGCCATCCTCCATCTGAGTGGTTATTCTGAGTGGTTATTTTCTTTTATGACCACCCAGAAATAGGAGCCCCGCGAAGCGGAGCTCCGTCGAACGAGCCTTGAAAAGTGTAAGGGAAAACTAAATTATTAACCTTAAAATTTTAAAAGTTAAAAAAATTATTTCACGAAAACTATTACTTTAATTAGTATTTTAAGAATTTTAATTATTTTAAGAATAACGTAACAACAATTTAGTCAGCCACGGATCACGCCACGCGGCAGCGGGATGAAGAACGGAGGGGTTTTACAAGCCAAATAGACCGTATTATCACTTTCGCCAACTGTGACCAGCGCATATGAAGAATATCCACATAAAGTGATTAATTTATCAAATTGTCTAGTCAATTTGGCTATTATCCATAGTAACCAGTCATTATTAATAATAGCTGTTTAATCACTATGACTGTAACATATACATTATTATATGATCCAAAAGGCAGTTATGGACTTACCTTTACTGTTAAATACATCTTCTATGTCAGGGTGCTATATAAGAACTGAATTTTTTAATAAGAAAGACTTTGGAAATCCTGAGTAAGTGTATATTCTGTCTGCTCATATATGTGTTATTCAAGAAAATGTAAGGCATATTATTAAACAGTCAAAATTGGTGCTAGACGCTAGTGTTAGTGCCGCAGGGGAAGTGTTAAAAAAAATTAGCAGTTGGTAGTCACAAAGTACTTAGTATGAAAAATAAATTCAACTTTTATCTCTCTCTCTCTGCGTCGTAATCCACATTACTGAGGGTTATGACCCATTCCACTGACGACTTTCTTTAGGATGATGTTGCGCCATGTTGCCCTGTTGGCTGCGACGTATAGAGCATCTTGGACGTTTGTGTCGAGTGTGGTGCAGAACTTTTATCATTTTCCCAAATATAAAGATTTTAACGTTTAAATATTCTAAGGAAGTAAGGTTGGAAACTAAAAGTTTGCTTATGGCACTCTCTTTTCAGCCTCTAATTCTTCTACTCTTTGTCATTATAGGAAGAATCTCTCCTCAAAATCCGTGAAGAAGAGGAGCGTCGCCGGGAAACGCAGGCCAAGTTCCAGAACACCCTGTCGGAGATAACGACGCTGCTGCAGCAGAACAACGAGAAGAATGCCAAGCTGCGCGACGACAACATCAGCATGAACGAGAAGTTCAAGAGTGTCGTCCAGCAGTACCAGCTGAGAGAGCAACAGGTGAATAAACTAAACTTGGTAGCAGTAACATGTAGTGAATTCAATGGTTTTTTCCTATGGCAAAAAATGGCCAAAGAGCTTTATGTTTAAGCAAGTTTTAAGCAAGTTTATGCTTCATAAATGGTGGTGATAATTTTGTACAGTCCCTCACACATTGCAGTGGATTGGGTTTCATATAACTCATAAATTGCTAATGCACGCAGTGGACATTTTTAGAAGAAAACATTGAAAAATCATTAATGAGCATAAAAATCACAAATCATCAACCACAAAAATCACAAATAAAATTAATAATAAACCTTGCCCAATTGAATTACCAGTTAGTTGTGCCAACTGTGAAACAAAAAAGCTCACTTTGCCAAAAAACACAAGATTAGATTAGAGGCACATGTTAATTGTCTTGCAGTCTTACTTACCAGAGGCAACTGCAACAGGCCAAAAAGGCTTAAAAGATCCACTGTAGCTGACCTATGCTGTAGTCACTCGAACCTCACTCAACCGCTCAATGGAGTGACGTTCTCTCATGCCACAATGCTAATAGTCTAGAGACTGATCGGAGAAGGATAGAAAATAACAAAAATATATTTCATCTTTCAGGTAGACAAAATGGCGAAACAGATGACATTAGAATCCCAACTCTCTGATGCGAAGCTGCAGAAAGCGGCGCTCGAGCACCAAGCTGATAAGGAGCGTTTGCTGGCCGACATGGAAACATTAAAAGTGAACCTTGCACAGTTGAGGTACCCACATCTTGTTATCTCTCTAGTACAGTTCTCGTGCCAATTTTTGTTATTAATATCTGGGTGACTGAGCTCCGCTCGGTGGCCAATAGATGGCAGCAGGAGTCATATTATTATTTTTTTAGTAAATTCGACATTTTCTAAAAATGAATCCTAGCTAGATCGATTTATCTCCCCCAAAACCCCCCGTATATATATTATATATACAAGAATTGCTCGTTTAAAGGTATAAGATTTGGCTTGACCGATTGTTATAAAATTTTCTGTTAATGTAAGGTGGTCTCAGAGAAAGTCGTAACCTCTTTTTTATATCCCTCGTGGCAAAGCATCGTTTGCCGGGTCAGCTAGTATACAAGGTGTTGGTTAATTCATATAGTGTGCACACAGCTAACCTTTTTACTTGATCCTAGAAACACATTAATGGAGATAAGAAGACCCAATTGTTTTGTTTTATTTTCAATACAAAACTTATTATTTAATTTAGAAAAATTGTTTCTAGCAACTCTAAATTGTGATGTCAACAAAGCGTAATACTTTTCATTATTTCCAGTTCATTCATATTGAATGAGCCGTTTTTAAGGAAGTAGAAGTTATGGTACATTTTTGAACTCCCTAAAATAATTGTGTAACAGTAGGCCTCCTACAACCTTCTGGAACCTTCTTCACTCCCTTCTCATAAATTTATTTATTATTTATATATTTTTCTGTTTGCTCTCTTAGCATGTGTCCTCTCATTCGAGGATGTGAATATCAGGGGCTGTACCACCATTTCTTATAGCAGTATTATTGTAATACTGTTTTAAAATTTTCATACTGGCAAACAATATTACAATAATACTATTATAAGAGATGGTGGTATGGCCCCAGGACATAGTTACAGTATACAACAATGACACAGGTTCTGACTAGTAGCGCTTATAGTATTCATAGTCATTAACGAATTTAATAACTTTTCAAGGGCTAAGAATATGGAACTGCGAGGCACCGAGACAGCGCTGCGAAGTCAGCTAGCAGTGTACACAGACAAGTATGATGAGTTCCAGAATGCTTTGGTGAAGAGCAACCAGGTGTTTGGAGGGTTCAAAGAACAGATGGAGAAGGTTAGTCATATTTTTAAGAACTTGTTAGATTTTTTCAATTTATTTTATTTATGTATCAGTTATCTTTATCTAGTACTCGTAAAACAATCTATTGCTTACTTTGGGGCTACTTGTTAGGAACACAATTATAAGTATTCTGTATGCCAGATACATAATTTAAAAAGCATTGTATCGACCTAACTCATTGATTATCATAACATATTGAAGGATCAGTACTACTGCTGACGTCTCACATACATTTTTTGGCTCCGCCCTGAAGCCGGTTTTTTTAATTTTGCAAAACTGTAAAATGGCGCTAATGTATGCGACCGACAGCAGTATACATTTTGGCTTCAGCATACGTCACATCTTTCCCCTCATGTTAGCGTTGCGTATTGCCTTAACTACACTAATTTCTTCCAATTCAGATGTCAAAAAAGATCCAGAAGCTGGAAAAGGAGTCGCTGTCGTGGAAGAAGCGCTGGGAGACGTCGCAGACCGCCCTGCTGGACATGTGCGGCGAGCGGCAGGCCAGCGAGGAGCGTGCGGCCGCCGCGGGCAGGCATCTGCAGCAGATGCAGAGCCTCTGCAGGACTTTGCAGGTGATCATCAAATTGTAATGTCCCCTACAGACTCACGGTCTCGAAAACACAAACAAATTGTCCACACTCTCAATTTTCTCGCTTGTGATTAGAAGAAATTCTTTGTCTTTTTTTTTACACGATACAAGTTAGTACATACTTGACTGCGATCTCACCTGATGGTAAGTGATGATGCAGCCGAAGATGTTAGCGTACTAACTTGGAAGGGGTAAGTTATCTCACCCCAACGGTTTCTACACAGCATCGTACCGGAACGCTAAATCGCTTGGCGGTACGTCTTTGCTGGTAGGGTGGTAACTAGCCACGGCCAAAGCCTCCCACCAGACCAGACCTGAGCCAATTTAGAAATTATAAAATTCCAAAGTGGCCCATGGCGGGAATCGAACCCGCGACCTCCCACTCAAATCCGAGCGTGCGTCCCCTTTGTCTCGGATCAAAATACTGACGCCGATATGTGAAATTTCGATCTCATAGTTAGAATTTTATGCTATGAGCTTAGATAAAATATTTAAGTGGGTTTTCGACTTCAAAGAAGCAAATCGTGAGTATTATAGTCTGTCAATTCTTTTATTTTCCTGAGACAGATATGGAAATAGCGAAAGACCAGAGAGACACAAACATAAAGTGCGGTCTCTCTTGGGGTCCTCGCTGTTGCTATATCTGTCTCATGTGCCAAAAAAGAAAGTAATCGAGTGAACATAGTGTAGCAAGGGTCACTTGATTGCAGGCGGAGCGTACGGTTCTTCTCAACACGCTCAAAGAGCACAACATCGAGCGACCGCCGCTGCCCACCCCGCCGCCCGCGCCCCCCGCGCCCGTCCCCGCCCCCGCACCGGCCAGCAACTCCAATGTAAGTACCAACCACCGATGTCAACCTAAGGATGCCGTTATCTGAATATTTTAAATGAAATTTTTGATACTAGCAAATAGTAAAAAAAAAAAACAAATCAAAATTGTCTCAATTTTACGAAATATCGCCTACCTACAAACAAATCAAAATTGTCAAAATTCTACAAAATATCGCCTACGGTTGAGCGAACAATATGGTGGCTTTACTACTGGTTTTTGACACCAGTAAATTAGCGAAATTTTATTGTGGGTTCGCTGGGTCCTATGTGTTTATATGTCTATTGTATTAAGCCATTTAACAGTACCATCGTCATCTTGAGCTGTGAGCTTATAATAATTGCTGGATAAAAGCTCAACAGCTCATGAACTTCAAATTTGGTCCCAACACATAGAGCTTGTAATACGATATACCTTTTACAAGCTTTTGACACTTCAAGCTGTATCATTATCCAACAGGAAGCCTCTAAAATATGTTTTGATAATGTTGGAACTCTGAATATATGTTGGTCTGTTTGTTAAAGGTCGACGCAATGGCGGCTAATTGCGTGCAACTGAGACAGAGCCTCGCACACCTCCAGAGTCAATTAAACGTACTAACAAACAAGAAAGAGGAATCCCCTAAACCGGAAAAACAAAAGAAATCAAAATCCAAGAAGAACAAAACTGAGAAAAAATCCACACAAGAAATTGAAGCGAATGTAAAGGACAGCTCAGAGGAAAGTCAACCGAATACCGAAGATAACAAGGATCAAAATGACGGTAGCAAGGAAGAAAAGGAAAAGATAGATAGTAAAACTATGGAATCACTCATACAAGCTATCAACAATGCCAATATTAATCTTTCTGATTTAGGAGACAATGTTGAAATTGAGAATAAGGATAAAAACAATGATGATAATGGAAATGACCAACAAATTGCTGAAGAAGTTGTTGTGACGGAATCAAATACAAATATTATAGACGCAACGGATAATGACATAGAAAAAGAAACATTAAAAAATGTAGAGCCTAAAACAGAAACCGTGGAAGATGCAACTTTAACGTCGGAATCTCCAAAAGATCAAATAGACGTCACAGTAATAGACAGCAAAGAATCAAAAGATTCAGTTGTTTGTAATGATAAAACAGACAATCAAGCACAGCAAGAAATCAATAAAATTGTTGAAATAGTTGCCATTCAGGCAAATGTTAACGGAGCTGACCAAATAGTTGACAATAAATCAATAGTTGACAATGTTAACCAAATAGTTGATGCAACACCAAACGTTGATCAAATGAACCCTGTAACAAACAACCACAAAGTTGATGAAGAAGTATTAAATGCAGAATAATTTCAGAGATATTATGATGATAATGTTGATGTAAAATCAACGCGTGTTAAAGACTAATGGTATTCTTTTTTCTTAATTGTAAATAATTTTGTGATGTTGTTTTAGTTATCTTATGTATCGTAATTTGTAACACAAAAAAGGAAGACCCCTAACTCCTCTATGTCTGCATTCGCCATTCAATGTAACTAGCAGAAAGTATTTTTCACAACATGGTGCTAATTTTACCACTCGTTTAAGTTACGATTTACAAAATATGTCCTTGGAGTAACTTTTCAATTTAACTAACCCAACCCATTATCTTTATAATCAATATAATCGTTTTGAGAAGCTTACATTTTAATTTTTTTTTATATAAATGTATGTACATTCATTGCTCTGTAACGCTGCGTCGAACAGGTCATTGACACTGCGCTCGATCGTATTTAGTTACTCAGAGTAAAGGCAAGACAGACAAATTATTCCGTATGTATGAAAAATATTTATGTCAAAACTCATAGAACCATACGCTTTCAAAGCTTGAGACTTTAGCATATCAATTTTAAATTGTAAAGGTTACTCTAGTCTAGGGCATTCCTACTGCCTAATTAATTTCTATCTTTATTATTTAATACGGTAAAATAATCGAGGAGAGGGACATTTGCTAGTATTTTATTTTTATTTAGTATTAATATCGTGCTAATTCTGTTGTACGTAATCTCTGAACTAAATTGACAGGCCTAACAATTATTTTCAAAGGTGGATAGGGGTAGTGAAAACCGGGTAACAAATAAGGTAGTTGACACTTTTTAAAGTACATTTAAAGTATATAATAATTGTCCCCTTAAGCCAGAAATTACTATTTTTTTTAAGCATAAGACTGCAAAACTTTTCACTTAAAATGTGATTTTTAAAATAAATCAAAATCGCTGTCCGTTAAATATTTATGTGGTCTTACTTCTTACAGTATGTAAACGCCGGAATAATTTGTATAATTTAACATTATTTCTTAAAATCAATATACTTTCAGATTTTTCAAACCAAAAACAATAAGGGATGATCATAAAATGTACAAAATTTTGTCTGAGTCAAGTAGACTAATAGGTTAGATATTTTGTAAAACAGAAATAGCACGGAAGACTGGCCTAGTTTTGTGTGGTAATGTGTGGTCATATTCGTATTACAAAGTGCCTGATAATTAATTAAGTGTCTAGTCATTAAAAAAACAGTTAAACCCGGCGCACTAACCTCTAGCTTGATATATTTGCGAAAGACGTGGCCATATCTGCGAACCAGCGATAAAAAAAGTCGTGTATAACACAAGCTATACACTATACAGGTTTATATAAAAAATACCAAATCGCTCCCAGGCTGTATTTATTAACAATATCTGGGTGACCGAGCCTTGCTCGGTGGACAATAGATGGCAGCAGTAGTCATATTTTTTTTTTTTTTGGTAAATTCGACATTTTCTAAAAATGAATCCTAGCTAGATCGATTTATCGTCCCCAAAACCCCCTGTAGACTAAATTTCATGAAAATCGTTCGAGCCGTTTCCGAGATCCAGATTATTGATATATATATATATATACAAGAATTGCTCGTTTAAAGGTATAAGATTAAAACTAACAGCTTTTGTTCTACGACTTTTTTTAGGGTTCCATACCAAAATGGTAAAAATGGAACCCTTATTTACTCGATATTTTAAAATATCACCAAGTATTCAATATTTTACAGAGATACTCTACTCGTTCCTACTCTGTAATGTAACATCGGCAACAAAAACACCAAAATTCTTTTGGACTATAAATGTAAGAACTTTTGTTGTAACACTTTTTTTAACTTCAGTATGTTTCAATTTTCAAGTGTATACGCACGTAATTAGTCTGTAAAACCGCACTGCTCAGTCCATCAAAGGTCATTGAACTGCGCTCGAATGTGTTTTTTACACAGAGTAGTGTATGATAGAGAAATCATATTGTTATGTGAACGAAATAAAAACAAAAAATGTTTTTAGTTTAACTAAAATTTGGTAGTTTTAATTATAGAAACAACAAGCCACAGAGCATTACAGTATTTTTTATTTCCCCTGTTTAATGCAAAAATTACTTTAGAATATTCTCAAAGCTTTGAAACTTTCGAATAATTCATTTCTAAATTAAATAACTTGTGGAGTCTAGAAATTGTGCTGTTTACCATAATTATAAATCGTTAGCCTTATTTTAAAGATCTGTCAAAACTTTCATAGAGGTAAGATTGTTTTTTAAAATACTTTGGAACTTTACATTTGCTTCTCGCACTATACAACGATGCTATTGTGTGAGAGAGAAAGAAATGCATTGACAGACGCAAAGTATTTGAAATCTGTTTACTTATGACGTTTTATGTAAAACTTTTTAAGAATTTTGACCAATAGGTATTTGCCTGAAATAATAAATGAAAATGTTTTAAATTATTTGCAGTTTCTTTTTAACCACACCACTACTTTATGGATGACCATGACATATTAGCTGTGTCACGCGACTTCAGTTTCGTAACGTAAAGAAATATACCGTAGCAAACACTCGCCGCCCATGAGGCAATAAAAACCGAAAACAGACGCTTCTTGCTCTTTCTGTCGCACATAATTTCTTTTAGGGTTCCATACCCAAAGGGAACCCTATTACGGAGACTTTGCTGTCCGTCCACAGAGTACTTTGTCCGTCCGTCCATCCGTCTGTCACCAGGCTGTATCTCTTGGACCTAATCTTGAACCCTGTGCTTGAACCGTGCTAGCTACAGACGATGTATTTCTGTTGCCGCTATAACAACATAGTACTAAAAAATTTATTATTTCAAATTTTTTGATCGATAAACTTTGAAGATAATTCGATATTTTTTGACAGTTTGCCGTATAAATAATGAAACATTTATTTAATAATGTACAGGCCTTTTAAATCTTTGTTTCAAATTACACCATACGATATAGTTTCCTCACTTTGAAATTCCCTCCTTTACCTTACCCCCTTTTTTAATGAAAATAAACATCATTTTTTTTATTTCAGTGACGTTGGACCACTTATTTAGTTATACCCCCAATCCAAACTTCATGTTACTGAAATTATGGAGTGTGACAGACAGACGGACAGACGCACGAACGGAGAAAGTCTCACAATAATTTTCACCATTTTTAGCATGAACTCTAAAAATGATGACACTCTACTTTATGAGTAGGTATGTGAAATGAATAATTTTGGAGTGGTCACATAACCAAAATGAGAGTAAAGTCATGAAGAAAATGTCTGCCAGTAAAGTTATCACGTGGAAGAATTGAGTAAGACCGTTTGGGCAGAGTTTATGAAACGATCGATTCCGTAAGTGTTGCGGGTTCAATTCCCGCTTCTTTTCACTCGCCACAATAACTGACGGTGACTGCCATTGTTGTGTGCTTTATTGTTTTGAGATCTTGCGATCAAGGTGTTTTGTATATTGATTGCAATCTTATACATGATTTTTAGACTTATTTCGTGGTTTAACCACTCTGTAATAATATTGATGAATGTTTCACGGGTAGGTACCTACTACCTACCGCTATCATAGAAAGGGCGATTTTAACAGTCGATATTTCGGCCCAGTTGCACAGGCCGTGGGTTTTAGGGTTCCATACCAAAATGGTAAAAATGGAACCCTTATCTATGAGTCTCACCGACTTTCTCCGTCCGTCCGTCCGTCCGGCTGTCACACTCGATTGTTTCAGTAACTAAGTATATTCTTATTAATGTAATTAATATAAATATTAAAGTTTAGTTATTATTACTCAAAAATATAATATTTTATTACAGAAATTTAAATATATGTACATAAAAAGATTTAAAAGAAAAATAACAGATAAAAACTAGGTTATAAATTTAAAACCTCATCGATACCATCGCAACGAGGCATGGTACCCAAGATACTGGCAGCATTGCCTCTTTGGATGGCCAAACTAATACGTTGGCCAAGGTAGCTGCCAGCTCTTGGATCCCCGGTATCTTGGTTTTAGTTTGGCCATCCAAAGAGGCAATGCTGCCAGTATCTTGGGTACCATGCCTCGTTGCGATGGTATCGATGAGGTTTTAAATTTATAACCTAGTTTTTACTAAGTATATTGATATATATCGACCTGAAATTTGGAATAGTTGTAGGTAATTGCGGCGCGCTGTCATTTCAATCATTAGAAATTGAAACGCTTTTTTATTTCTATTTAAAAAGGGGGGAAAACTGGAAGAGAAAATCCAAGAAGACTATTGAATAGATACCTATAGGTACTCTAAATATTATAAACCCTCCTTCACGGGCGGGCTGAGGTTAGTGACCCCCTCAAATATTTAGATTAAAATTTTGGAGGGGGTAGCCTCAATTTGAGGCTAGTAACCCCCTCCAAAATTTCAGACAGGGAGGGGTCCACCAGGATCCCCTAGATGATCCCCGGGGCTGCCGGGGGATCCTGGTGACCTGGGAAAGTTCAGAGGCTATAACGACCTTCACCAGAGGTGCTAACACTGAGTATTTATTTGGATTAATTATTTTTTTCAGTGACTCGGTACTTACCCGGATAGGTAAACTCCGGAGTTGGGAGTTGGGCTTGGGTCATTACCGCGAGCTTTGGAGAGCACATTAGGCCGTAAATAGGCTTTTTAGAGTTGTGGCACGGACTAAAACTACTATCAGTATTAACTGTAAAATGGTACAATTAATAATGGTAGGTATAATTAATTTAAAGAATTAAGTATTACACTTTCGTTGGTTACTAAGAACATCGATCACTTCGACCGATATTTTCTTTGTTTGAAATTCGAATATAATTTTATATTTGTGTTTTATATTTACACTTTAACACTTTTGTACTGTATTTTTTTTTCAATCAGTTATTCGACCTTTGGGTCAAGGTTCGGTCAAATGGCTGATACACTTTCCACAAATAAAATGTAGCACCTACCTTTGTAGTTAAGTATTTGAGTGTTTTTGAGTAAGCTCAACTAGCAGAAAAGCTAAGGGGGAATGGCCATTTACTGAGTTTACTCAAAAAACACCACATCGAGAATTTTTCAAATTAATTCTACCTTATTCCTTGCTTACATTGCTACGGCTACGCTACGGCTACGGCTGTGCAAAGCATTCTATGGGTCCAATGAGTTAGTGCTCTTTTATAGTCATCGCTTTTCTTTGATGTGGGTTTAGAATGCATCTAATTTAAGATTTCGAATGACGATAAAATTAAATGTAGGTAAAATAATTCCCAATGGCGGACTGCGAATTTTTATGTGTTCCCAATTGTCCCTAGAACTCATGTTGTAACATTGTGGAGAATAAATTGCAGTATAAAAACTCATTTTTAAATCACCTGCTTTTTAAATAAAAATAAAAACAATTTTCAATTTTTTGTATGATTGTAAAATCATAAAGAAAATTGTATGACGTCGGACCATTTCATGTCGATATCTTTAATAGATATACGGACGTACCTATATCTTAAATAATAAGGGTCTTGTCAGGCAGGCAGACAGACAGACAACAAACTGATCTAAATATTAGCTACTGGTAGGGTTCCGTTTTTATATCTTTTGAGGTAGGGAACTCTAAAAAGCAGAAAATGCTGCATCCAAGTGGGGCAGCGTGAAGTTTTTCACACTTCCACTATTTTTATAAGCTTAAAAACGTTAAGAACCGGAGTCAATTGATTTCGCATAATACTAACAAAAACGAAACAATCACTCGTCATTGAAATAATTTCTCCGTGCCGTGACATAATTATTTTATCTATATAAATAGGGTGGAACTAGATAAAAGAGGCAAAATTTGAATACAATTTATTTCATTTCTATTCTGAGATTTTTAAAAGTATTTGGAGCACAATAAAAGGGTTGTGTATTGTAATGTAGGTAGAGAAGTAGTGACCTAACTTTACTAGGTGCATAGGTATATCAAACTGTACCTAGTATTTTGTAAGCCAATAATATCAACCTTGGTGTTTCTATTTTTCTACTATCGAAGTTTGATTAACTCTAGTTAATAGACACTATTGGTCAATTTTAGCGTAATAGGAATTTCGAGAAAACGTCCGGAATAACTAAAAAGACCTAAATTAATAATATAGATTATTTAAAATCTTATTTCATTTCGTAAAAGTAATAAGTATCTACATAAAATCTAATATTATATTCATATTATATATTATAATACGCCAACTACTAAGTTATTTTATTTTTTAATCTTTTTTAATTGAACAAAATGTCGAAATAGTATGTAACGCAATAGTGGAATTTTTATTTTTATTAATTACCTTATTGAGTATGGATATGTCATATACCTATCTGATAATTTCAATACACATTTAGTGTATTAAAATTATTATTATTCCCATATGTCCCCACATCTTAAATTAGTGGGATTTTAATTTTTAATCCAATCAGCCGACGATGTAATGAATTAATATCGTGATTAGAATACATGTAGGAACTTTTTTTTTTTATCGTGGGGAATCCTCATGGATACCCAGTCGCCCAGGGGAGCGGCTGGGTTATGCCGGACTCTTACCGGCTAAACCCCACGGTGTTTCCTCCTCGCACCGTATGACGGGAACACGGGAACGCTTGCGCAAACCTCCGCGAACCCGCCGGTGCCCGGCCGCTTGCGCAGCCCCTCCACGAGGTGGAGCATGGAGCTCCCCTCCAACAGCAAGGCCGGCCAGAAACACCTAAGCCGGCCTTACCTCCTCGGCGCCCATCCGTAAGGCGACGGACCCCCCCGGGACCGCCACCCAGGGGCCGTGGGCACGGGTAAGCCGATACATGCGAAGCTTGCTACTGCACTTCGCAGGCATCGACCTCCCATACCCCGCGGCAGATCTGATCTTTGGCTCCGCCGCAAACCACCAAACGGCCGCAGAGGACAGGGAGAACGGCAACGACACATCGACACTCCTCTTCCCCTGCGGCCCCGCCGCCGACGCATCTAACGGTGCGCCACCGTTTGGTCGCGGGAGATAGGGCGAGCGGCAACGACACACCGACACGCCTCTCCTCCCGCGACCCCTCCTGGCTGCAGGAGACAGAAAACTCTGTCCCCCGCACCCCTCTTGGACGCATCCAGAGCGGGCCCATCTCCAGGCCCACTCCGAGCGTCCCCTCCTGGATTCCTTTTGGCTTCACCGTGGGGCCCAACCACGGCTACTGAGCCCCCCCATCGCGACAAGATTGGAATCCATCGGGGGGGATACATGTAGGAACTAGGTAATATAGGTAATATAGGTGTCAGTAGGTAATAGGTATAGGTAATACCAGTACCTACTTAGGTATATTTGGTATTATACCTATTAGGTATTGATAACTGGTTCAGTTATCAGTAATAGGTATAAATCACAAATCATTACCTTCTATCGCAAATTCCAATTATTTAATGTCCTATGGAGATTTTCGATTCTCCCAACGCATTTTATTAACTAACTAGATTGACAGCGTACTTACCTATACCTTCCTACGCCGTATACCTCAAGCACAATAATATGTATCTTTAAATATACATTAAAATCTGTGATATACCTACATATTATAGAAAAAAATATATCAAGGAAAGCAATGTTCATTACACTTTTTTTTGTTTAAAGTTGTAAATGGTTGATGTGATGGTTGATAAACAGCTTAGGTAGTTATTCGTATATTGTTTTCCAATTTGATTGATTTGCGAATTATTTTTCAATAATGTATTTTTATATCGCGAGAAAAAACACGTCCTCACGCGTCCAATGATAATTGTGATCAGTCATCTCTATAGACCAAAGCTTCCCACAAGTGATATTTTAAACCAGCTTCTTAAGACAATTTTCTGCTGCTTACGAGCTATGGAAACACATTCGAACGGACGAACAGCAGAGTGAGAGCAATTTAACGAACACCGTTAGTTATGGAAACCATACACTTGACGACCTCCGTGGCGCAGGGGATAAAATAAAAGGCGCAGGGGGGGGGGCACTCTCGGATTCGAGTGGGAGGTCGCGGGTTCGGTTCCCGTCACGGGCCACTTTGCAATTTTATAATTTCTTAATTTCCTCAGGTCTGGTCTGGTGGGAGGCTTCGGCCGAGGCTAGTTACCACCCTACCAGCAAAGACGCACCGGCAAGCGATTTAGCGGTCCGGTACGATGCTGTGTAGAAACCGTTGGGGTGGCATAACTGACCCCTTCCAAGTTGGTACGCTAACATCTTCGGCTGCATCATCACTTACTATCAGGTGAGATCGCAGTCAAATACTAACTTGTATAATAGCGTTAAAAAAATGCATCTACTTACTAGGTACTTATACATATTACTTACATATAATTATACTGGGTCTGCAATTATTTGTATGCACGGAACAATAAAATACTCATACTTATTATCATTACGACTTGGATGTAAAAACGTTTGTGTAACGGTCTCGAAAACATTCGTTATTTTACACGTTTCTCGGTATTTCCGAAGTCGACGCACCTCACTAAGTCTATGTAAAAGGAAATAAAAATTACATTGACAAGATAAGTATTATAAAATTAGGTTCTACTTCAACCATACATTAATCAATACATATAATGAATCTGTAGAGGTCGAATTTTCTGTACAAATAAAAAAAATGCTAAAAACGGAGTCAGGGGGATGTAAGAAGTGAAATAGAACTAATTTAAATATTTTTCAAAATTTTTTGTTTCTCTGTTTGTCTGTTTATCTGTTTGTCTGTTTGTCTGTTTGTGTGTCTTTTTGTACGGGCTAATCTTTGGAACGGCTGGACCGATTCCAATGAAATTTTGTGTGGTGGTAGCTTATGTCCCTGGTCAACATATAGGATACTTTTCATCCCGGTAAAATAAAGAGTTCCCGTGGGATAGTTAAAAAACTGCAATTAATTTAACAGCTTTGTAAACAACAACTAATGAACTTAATTAAGTAAAATTTGTTATGCTGATACCTTATGTTGCCTCTTTAACAACATATATATATATATATATAGTAAAACTTATTAATCCAATCGAGTTCCCGCGGGAAAGAAAACATTACAAACACAGTTAGCAGGCGTCTTTCAACTAACGGATTTAAATTAAATTTTATGATCCTACTTTATATATATGCCCGGTCAACATTTAAGATACTTTTCATCCTGAAAAATTTGAGAGCGCCCGTGGGATGTTTAAAAAAACCTATAGCTACTTATCTACGTAGCACAATCAAAACGGGGTCGAAATATCGACAGTTGAAATCGTCCTTTTGATCGTGCAACTAGGTATAACTATACAAGATAACCCGTACGTAGCAGGAACGGGTTGCTACGTACGCAGCAGCGCATAATAATGCTTAATTACAATATCTGGGCGTTGGTATCAGCTCAGAATAAGATAAGTTTGGTTAGTATAGATATTACAATCCACGATGACACGCCCCACTCTGTCTTACTCCATACGAATACATAAGCGATTTCTACAGAGTGTATAAGTAGAGGAAGACCAAAGATATAGGTAAATTGTGTGAAAGAAGATAGCACGTTGACAGGAGAGATTGGAAGAAGACTCCTTTACGGGTCCATCGAACCCAGGGACCGCTAAATGAGTGGTCCCTGGGTTCGATCTTGGCGATCTTGGAAAAAAATTAAGAAATTCCACGGGAAACATTTTTGTAAAAAAACGAACTGCACGCGGGCGGAGCCGCGGGCAACAGCTAGTTTATAATAGGTCGTCACTCGCGCTCCGACTAGATAGAGCCCTTTTTACCCGACTGCAAGAAGGGTTATGTTTTTCGCGCGTATCTTGTATGTATGTATGTATGTATGTATGTATGTATGTATGTAAATTTCTTTATGACCACGTATCTTCCAAACGGCTGGATGGATTTTGACGTTACTGGTATCGTTAGATTCGTCTCATTAACCCAAGTGTTCTTAGATAGGTTTTTGAAGATAAAAAGCAAAATGGCGGATTAAAAAAATAAAATTAAAATTGTCAGTTATTTACAAAATATTTATAACCAAACCTATCGAGTGGGGTATCAAAATGAAGGGAATTACAAGGAGATTACAAAAATATATATAAGTCATATGTTTCGAATTAATTTGGAATTATAAACAGTCGATCAATGCGTTCAAAATGGTAATATTTGTAGTTTTTGATAGCGTTAATCTTGTATTGACCAAATGTGTGTCGTACTTTATATTGTGCATTTTTACTTGGTATATCATAGCATAAATCGAAAACATAATTTAATATAATCATTAAACAATTATTTAACATCTGTACTTTCGCTACTCGCTCTAGATGGCGCTGTGTGTACTTTAAGACGCGCTCCACCGCTCGTAAAGTGTGGCAACTAAAAAGCCTGAAATAAAATAAATAATTAAAAAAATCAAAAAACCCGACTGCAAAAATGTCAACTAAAATGCAATAACTTAAAAGACTGAAACAAGGCGGACAACGAAAACAAAATTATAATAAACTTAAAACGATGCAATTTTTACTTCATTTTAACAAACAACATTATGAGCTGAAAGCTTTAGTAAAATTTTCACATTCAATTTAAAAATAAAGCAGGCGGGACCTATTAATTTTCTCTATGTTAATTTATAATTTGCAAAAATGTGAAAATTTTACTAAAGCCTTCAGCTCATAATGTTGTTTGTTAAAATGAAGTAAAAATTGCATCGTTTTAAGTTTATTATAATTTTGTTTTCGTTGTCCGCCTTGTTTCAGTCTTTTAAGTTATTGCATTTTAGTTGACATTTTTGCAGTCGGGTTTTTTGATTTTTTTAATTATTTATTTTATTAACAACGACAGCTCCGTGAGTGCGGCAACATTTTTGTATGCGATGCGCAGATAATCAGATATGCGCTTGACCGCTATAAACTTGGACCTCCCATGGTCTGCGGGTCGCGGGGCGGGTGTGCGATCGGCTATACACGACTTCGACGATGTAATGACTCGCATCTTGAGAATTCGCCTATGGTATTTTCTTGACTATCCACGTCGCAAGATTAATATTATCGTGTGTAGCGTAATTCACGTCAGTCTTTGTCTCTGACAGCTGATTAGTAGAGCGCACTGATCCCTATTCTATGGATCCACAGTGAACCTTACCTGAATTGTATAGAATGTTTAATCCATAGAATAGAGATCAGTGGTTGAGTAGCTCCCGCTCCGTGTCCTGCAGACCATGGGAGGGCCAAGTTTAAAGCGGTCTAGCTATATAGTTTGCGTGCAAATTTTTGTAGCGACGGCTCGAGTTTGTCAAGTTGGGTAGATAAATCTGTGTGTATATTTTATGCCCCACTTTTGAAGTCAAGGGCGGTATCTTGGACCTCTATGACTTCAACCTAGGCCCTAGGTAGGTATATCGATAGCATTTTTGTGGAAGTTAACCTGCAAGTTAAAGAAGAAAGAGCATAGGGACTTTTTTACGGGAGATAAGCAGTCTGTTGTAAAAAAGTAGCTTTCTGTAGCATTTTATTTAACATTTAATGGGTCTGGAAAATTAGGTAGATACCGATTTCCAGACCAAACAAATAAGTAATATTATTCGGGCACATTAGGCATACCTACTTTTTTGAAAGCTACTATAAAATAAAAAATAAAACAAAATACATAAATTCTGTAATTCCTATTTTTTTCAAGTCGATCTTTTAGTTTTTTTTTGTGATAAAATCTGTTCCATTATGTAATTTTGTTTATTTTCAAAGTTAATGCTGTTTGATGAGCTAATTAATTATTAATGTCAATTAATTATTATGTAGGAGTTACCATAAACCGTGGATTTACGTCTATTGTTATTAACTTATTTCGACTTACCACAAATCTATCATTTACTTAGTGATATAATTTTTGCATCACATTGCACCCTTTGTAAAACTTATCGCAGAGGACGGAACTATGTAGAGCAGACATTACCCTATAGCTATACGAAAAAGTTAAACTACTTTGATAAAATGTGTTTTTTATAGAATTCACTTAAATTTTTCTACCACAGTTTCGGTTAGAAGTTTTCGGCCCATATTAAATTGTTGGGCACAATAATTAATGATATTGACATTAGCGCAGTATACAGTATGATGATTTTTTTATCCATCATGGGCAGGCGTATAATAAACTAACACCATGTCAATATCCCGCTCGTCTCGTTATTTTTAACTTAAAAAAATACACGTTTTGTACTTATTTAAAGTGCTAAAAATGTATAAAAAGTGCATTAATTAACTGAGTCCATATATTACAAACAATCACTGTAGATTCAAAAACGGTTAGATATGAACTTTTCCATTATCTAATTTTGTTTGATTTTTAATTAAATTAAAATTAGGGTTGTAAAATCCTGACATCGCCTAATAATCCAAAAAGGTAAGACTCCTGATTCCAAAAGCTTACCTACTCATTATAGGTAAATGCAAATAAGAAGATAAAATAAAGAAGAATATAATTAGTTTAATATTAACTGTAAGGTTTGAAACTACGGTTCAACCAGGGTAGGTAAGTGCAGACTGTGTGCTCAACAGGGTAAAGATTTTACTAAAGGCAATGCAAACTCTACAAACACTAACAGCCCTGTATAATTATCGAATGCTTTCAGTACTGGCGGTCAAAAGAACATTCTCTATAAATAGTAATGACCGTTGTCCGTTGGTACATTGCCTCACAAGAAGTCCAAGGGGCGCTTTCGACCCCACGTTATAACGTTAAATTAAAACGTTAGATCTGTGAAAGTACTGGAAGGTTCGATATAAGTGACATAAAAATATATTAGTGTTAAATTAATTTCAATAAATTTTAAAAAATATTTTTATTTAGTTTTTTTCTATTAAGTAATTTATGGATTTGTGTGGTAAATAAATAAAAAAATTGCGTGTGTTTCAGTTCGACTGGGAAACATGAGGGCATTCACTTCAGTATTATTGTGTATTGGTGAGTTTTATTAATTTCATTATAATTAATTTTACATTTAACAATTAATAACAATTTAACACTTACAAAAAAAATATTTTTCATTTTCAATCAATGTGACCGCATAATTTTATTTCTTGAATAAAATTTATTTTAATTTTATTCATATTATAAGAGATTCACATTATAAGAGAATAATAATTATAATTACTTGTTACTAATTATGACAAATAATTTTACAGCACTTATGAATAGTCAGAAACTACGAATAGATAATATTAAATAGTGATAATGATAACAGATTAACGTCTTTAAACTAAGTTCACGAGTAGGTATATTGAACCTATCTATTAAATATTATTTTTAATGAAAGTTGTAGTTCAAGAAAGTTGTAAATCATATTATCTTTATCTCTATATATATAAACTAGTAGGGCGCGTGTGTGCGCGGGCCACATGTGGCCCGCGTGCAGTCTTCCCGCCCATAAAGGTATCGCCGTCATCTCTATCGCCCATTGAAATCCGATTGGCAGTGAGCAGTGAGCTGAAAAAATTACCAAGGAGCACTGTCATGGTTTGAAAGACAGTTAAGGTCAGTTCGAACAAAAAAATACGCTGAACCTCATCGGATGAGGTTCAGCGTATTTTTTGTACGAACAGCCCTTAACTATCTTTAAAACCATGACCGTGCTCCTCAATCATTATCCAAATCCTAGATCATTGTCTCTTTTCATAGTATGTACATTTTCCATGAAAATATAAATTCCGCCACAGTGAAATTTTCCATGCATCCCGTAGAACTGAGCTCCTGATCACCTCTTGCTAAGAAACCTCTCTCTTATCTTTTATACTTTCCGAGATAGAACAACACGAAATTTATATGGCGGCCATCTTGAATCCGCCATTTTGATTTTTTTTCAGCTCACTGCCAATTGCGTGAAGTTCCGAGTATTTTTTGTTTCAGCAGTCCCCACCTAACTATAATACCTTGCCCGTGCTCCTTGACTGTCTTTAAAATCCTCAATCATCACCTCATTTCATATTTTTCTCTGGTAGTCTTCCAAAAAACCACATCAAAGCACTTCATATTTTACAACTCGTGGGCTCTTAGATATTCCTCATACTTTTTCTATGGAAAAAATAAATTTCGCCATTTTGATTTTTTTTCTATCCATCGAATAGACCTTCGGGTCCTAATCACTTCTTGTCAAGAAACCATTCTTCCATCTTTTATACTTTTCGAGATGGACACCGATGAAGTTTGTATGGCGGCCATCTTGAATCCGCCATTTTGAACTTTTTTTTCAGCTAACTGCCAATTGGATGATGTTTCGAGTGACATTTGGTCGAGCACCCCCCACCTATCTTCAATACCCTCCCTGTGCTCTTCACCCGTCTCCGAAATCCTCAATCATCAGCTCTCTCCGTATTTTTCCTCCGAATGAATTTTTTTCTTCTATACGACCCTATTCATGAAAAAAAAATTTTTCATACAAAATTGTTCAGGAGAGGTGATCAATCAGTGAGTGAGTGAGTGAGTGAATCAGCACGAGTAGCTATATATATAGTAACTAGTAGGGCGCGTGAGTGCGCGGGCCACATGTGGCCCGCGTGCAGTCTTCCCGCCTATAAAGGTATCGCCGTCATCTCCATCGCCAATTGGAATCCGATTGGCAGTAGGCTTAAAAAATAACCAAAGACCACTGTCATGGTTTTAAAGATAGTTAAGGGCTGTTCGAACAAAATATACGCTGAACCTCATCATATGAGGTTCAGCGTATTTTTTGCTCTAACAGACCTTAACTATCTTTAAAACCATGACCGTGCTCCTCAACCATCATTCAAATCCATTACTACATTTTCCCATACATTTTCCCATTTATTTTTTTTATTCATCCCGTTGAACTTAAGATCCTGATCACCTCTTGCTAAGAAACCACTCTCTTATCTTTTATACTTTCAGAGATAGAACAACACGAAATCTGTATGGCGGCAATCTTGAATCCGCCATTTTAATTTTTTTTCAGCTCACTGCCAATTGCATGACGTTCCAAGTAATTTTTGTTTCAGCAGTCCCCACCTAACTATAATACCTTGCCCATGCTCCTGGACTGTCTTCAAAACCCTCAATCATCATCTCATTCCATATTTTTTCTAGTGACTCTCCGAAAAACCGCATCACAACCTTGCATAATTACCAATTGTTAGTCTCCAACATTCCCCATACATTTTCTATGGAAAAATAAATTCCGCCATTTAGATTTTTTTTTCTATCCATCAAATAGACCTTCGTGTCCTGATCACTTCTTGTCAAGAAACCATTCTTCCATCTTTTATACTTTCCGAGATATCGGCGAAATTCGTATGGCGGCCATTTTGAATCCGCCATTTTGAATTTTTTTTCAGCTCACTGGCAGTTGGATGACATTTCGAATGACATTTGGTCGAGCACCCCCCACCTATCTGCAATACCCTTGGCTGTGCTCCTCACCCGTCTTCGAAATCCTCAATCATCAGCTCTCGCTATATTTTTCTTCCTCATGAATTTTTCCTTTCTATACAAAACGATCAGTGAAAAAAAATTTTTCCATACAAAATTGTTCAGGAGAGGTGATCAATCAGTCAATCAGCACAAGCAGCTATATATATATTAACTAGCAGGTCGCGTGGGGGCGCGGGCCACATGTGGCCCGCGTGTTGTCTTCCCGCCTATAAAGGTATCGCAACCCTCAGTCATCTTTTCCCATACATTTTCTATGGAAAAAATAAATTCCGCCATTTTGAATTTTTTTTCTATCCATCGAATGGACTTTCGAGTCCTGATCAGTTCTTGTCAAGAAACCATTCTTCCATCTTTTATACTTTCCGAGATATCGGTGAAATTCGAATGGTGGCCATTTTGAATCCGCCATTTTGAAAAATTTTTCAGCTCACTGCCAATTGGATGACGTTTCGAATGACATTTGGTCGAGCACCCCCCACCTATCTGCAATACCCTGGCTGTGCTCTTTACCTGTCTTCGAATTCCTCAATCATCAGCTCTCTCCGTATTTTTCCTCCTCATGAATTTTTCCCCTCTATACGACATCATCCTTGAAAAAAAAATTTTTCATACAAAATTGTCCAGGAGAGGTGATCAATCAGTCAGTCAGTGGCCAATCAGCACAAGCAGCTATATATATAGTAACTAGTAGGGTGCGTGGGGGCGCGGGCCACGTGTGGCCCGCGTGCTGTCTTCCCGCCCATGAAGGTATCGCTGTCATCTCCATCGCCCATTGAAATCCGATTGGCAGTGAGCTGAAAAAATTACCAAGGAGCACTGTCATGGTTTTAAAGATAGTTAAGGTCAGTTCGAACAAAAAAATACGCTGAACCTCATCGGATGAGGTTCAGCGTATTTTTTGTACGAACAGCCCTTAACTATCTTTAAAACCATGACCGTGCTCCTCAATCATCATCCAAATCCTAGATCATTGTCTCTTTTCATAGTATGTACATTTTCCATGAAAATATGAATTCCGCCACAGTGAATTATTTTCCATGCATCCCGTAGAACTTGAGATTCTAATCACGTCTTGCGAAGAAACCACTCTCTTATCTTTTATACTTTCCGAGATAGAACAACACGAAATTTGTATGGCAGCCATCTTGAATCCGCCATTTTATTTTTTTTAAGCTCACTGCCAATTGCATGACGTTCCGAGTATTTTTTGTTTCAGCAGTCCCCACCTAACTATAATACCTTGCCCATGCTCCTCGACTGTCTTCAAAACCCTCAATCATCATCTCATTCCATATTTTTCTCTAGTAATTCTCCGAAAAACCGCATCGAAATCTTGTATAGTTAGTAGTTACCAACATTTAGTCTCTTCAAAATTCCCCATACATTTTCTATGGAAAAATAAATTCCGCCATTTTGAATTTTTTTTCTATCCATCGAATAGACCTTCGAGTCCTGATCAACTCTTGTCAAGAAACCGTTCTTCGATCTTTTATACTCTTCGAGATATTGGCGAAATTCGTTTGGCCGCCATTTTGAATCCGCCATTTTGAATTTTTTTTCAGCTCACTGCCAATTGGATGTCGTTTCAAATGACATTTGGTCGAGCACCCCCCACCTATCTCCAATACCCTTGGCTGTGCTCTTCATCCGTCTTCGATATCCTCAATCATCAGCTCTCTCCGTATTTTTCCTCCGAATGAATTTTTTTCCTTGTATACGAAATGGTTATTGAAAAAAAAATTTTCATACAAAATTGTTCAGGAGAGGTGATCAATCAGTGAGTCAGTCAGCACAAGCAGCTATATATATTGTAAAGAATGAGGCATTTTGGTTGTTCCACGGATTCCGCCTAAACTATAGGTCGTAGAGATCTGAAATTTGATGCCTAAGTAGATATTAGGTCATGAATTCGTACTAAGACGGACATTCCAGAAATTCAAATGTTAAGGGGTAAAAATCGTACATTAAAGAGATTTTCCCATACAAAAGTGAATTTTTTTCGTTGTTCCAGGAATTCCCGAAAAACTAAAAGTCGTAGAAATCTGAAATTTGGTGCCTAGGTAGATATTTGGTCATGAATTCGTACTAAGACGGGGATTCCAGAAATTCAAATTCTAAGGGGTAAAAATCGTACATTTAAGGGATTTTCCCATACAAAAGTAATTTTTTTTCGTTGTTCCAGGAATTCCCGAAGAACTAAAAGTCGTAGAGATCTGAAATTTGGTACCTAGGTTGATATTAGGCCATGGATTCGTACTAAGACGGGGATTCCAGAAATTCAAATTTTAAGGGGTAAAAATCGTACATTGGGATTTTCCCATACAAAAGTGATTTTTTTTCGTTGTTCCAGGATTTCCGAAGAACTAACGTCGTAGAGATCTGAAATTTGGTGGCTAGGTTTTTATTAGGTAACAAAATCGATTCGTACTCAGACGGGGATTTTTGAAATTTAAAAAAGTGGCCGCCATTTTGAACTTTTTTGTTACTGGGCCGATTGCTTTGAAAATCGATATATGAGCATCGCAGCAAGCATACAGAACGAATTTATGGTCAGAATTAAAAAAGTGGCCGCCATTTTGAACTTTTTTGTTACTTGGCCGATTGCTCTGAAAATCGATATTTGAGTATCGCAACAAGCATGGAGAAGGAATTTATGGTCAAAATTAAAAACGAATGGCCGCCATTTTGAACTTTTTTGTTACTGGGCCGATTGCTCTGAAAATTGATATTTAAGCATCGCAGCAAGCATAGGTACAGTACGAATTTATGGTCAGAACTAAAAAAAAAGTGGCCGCCATTTTGAAAATCGATATCGTCGTCGTCAAAATTATTAAAATATATGGCAGTTAAGACAGGAATTTCGGTAATTAATCGCCTGAGGTTGTAAAGCAGAGGTTAAACGTGAGCGAAGCCGCGGGCGTCCGCTAGTTGATTAATAAACAAATGCTATACATTATTTTATTAGGTACTATATAGCTGAAAATTACTTTCTCCTGAAACCGAAGCTCATGTGTAATATGACCATAACCGCAACGTATGGTCAATGCTCATGACCTTTTAATGAAAGTTTACTCATTAACGGTTGATTAACGCCATATCTGTGATTTGAATACCTCACACTAATAAGCAGAATCAAAAGTCAATGATCTTTGACTAATAGGGTTTCTAATATAATAATTAAAATTAATCTCATCTTATCAGAATTTAGTAAGAATAATTTCTTCTGTTTCTTAATTGTACAGTGTACCTGAATAAATTTCTGTTAAACCTGAATAAATTTCTATTACAATTTTTTCATCTTTGAGGTCTTGAGATCTTTAAAGCATTTTGTTTCACATGGAGCATACATTCATTAACTTCCACATTCCTTCTCTTAATTTCTCGTAATGTTCTCATCTCACTAAAACCGCGTTAAAACTCTCTTATCAATCTACCTATTAGTTTTAAACATAAACTACTTATAACTTTTTTTTAACCGTCCGCGTCGTAAGGTTTAGGAAAGGCATTATGTGCATACATATAAAGTCCAAGCCGTTATGAATTGACTTTATCACCAAATAAATTACAAAATTAACATGTAACATCATGCAAACAAAGCGTTACGTAGATGAAAACAAATGATTCGCGATTAAAAGAGCATATTATTATCTAACCAGTATTACACTTAGGAAGTGTAAAACTTCCGAACTAGTTCGATTTATTCCATTTTGCTCCACAATATTAAATAATAACTGCTTCGGTTCAGTTAACATTACGATTGTGCGTGTAATTAGGCAATTAAATGTTATGTTGTTAGTTAGTTTAGAAAAAAACGCTAATAATCATAAACAGAAGATTAAATTCATATCAAACTTTGAAAACTTTCTTAGCTACTTGTGTATTACTATGAAGCCATTAGATAACCGAAATAGAATAAGATACATGACAGCATATTTTTGCTAGGAGCAGTCTCTAGCTGACAACTAATTAGTTGATATTTCTTAATGGGTAAAGGATCCAGTTGTCATTTTGCTACGAATACTCTCGTAGTCTTGGAAGACATTAAAAGGTAGTTTTATCGTGAGACGACTATAATTAATGATTCCAGACTCTAGTAAACGCAATAACCAGTTCCATCCAACTATCTCCAATGCTCAATTTTTAGGTGTTACATCTATGAAAGGGAAACCCCTAATTAAAATTAGTATGACAAAATAAAATCTAAGATGTTGAATGGTGACTAATAATTGTGTGAATACAGTCGCAATTTTCCTTACAGGGACGCTGTCCCTCGCATCGTCAGCACCCACCGGCCCCAAGCGTAGTCCACAGAGAGCTGAATACAACTACGAATATGCGGACTCAAAAGCACAACCCGCCAGAGAACAGCAACAATCAGCGAGCCACTACGACTCCTACATCGCAGACGTCCAGACAGCTGCCAGTGGAGGGAACACGGCCAAGAAAGGCTTCAGTCAGGGCAGCGGGCTGAGGACGATAGCTGTAGGATCTGCTAATCAGGCGAAGACAGCGTTAGGTAATCAATCAATCAATCAACCTATAGTCGTCCACTGCTGGACATAGGCCTTTCCGAGAGCGCGCCACCACACACGGTCCTCCTCATCCACCCGCTACCAGCGACCTTTTTCAGGTCGTCGGTCCAGTGGGCAGGAGGTCGTCCTACGCTGCGCTTACCGGTACGCGGTCTCCACTCCAGAACACGTCTGCCCCAACGGCCGTCGGTCCTGCGACAGATATGGCCCGCCCACTGCCACTTCAGCTTGCTAATCCGTTGTGCTATGTCGGTTACCTTGGTTCTCCTTCGGATGTCCTCGTTGCGGATTCTATCCTTCAGAGAAACACCCAACATAGCCCTCTCCATAGCACGCTGAGCGACTTTGAACTTGTGGACAAGGCCTACTGTGACTGTCCACGTTTTTGCTCCGTATGTCATGACTGGTAAGACGCAGGCGTTGAAGACTTTTGTCTTTGCTGCCCATCCCAGTTGAATTTTTCTGTCAGCTTCCTTGTCGAAGTTGTTTCTACCTAACTGTATAATCTGTCCCAGGTAGTTATATTCTTGAACAACTTCGATGCTGACATTTTCGACAACTATGGGCCTTGTGCCATATTCATTGAACATGATCTTGGTTTTGTCCACGTTCATCTTAAGTCCCACCCGTCTGGAAGAAGTGCTAAGGTCGGTCAGCATTTGCTCAAGATCTTGCAGCGTCTCTGCCAATATAACTATGTCGTCTGCAAACCGTAAGTGCGAGATGTATTCGCCATTAACGTTTATGCCACACCCTTTCCAGTCCAAAACCTTGAACACATCCTCGAGAGCGGAAGTAAACAGTTTCGGAGAAATAACGTCCCCCTGTCTTACTCCCCTTCGAATTGGTATCGGATGTGTTGCATGATTTTGCACCTGAACGGTCATTGTGGCGGCGTCGTATAGACATCTCAACACTTCGATATATCGCCAATCGACTTGGCTACGCTGCAGTGAGTCCAAAACCGCTCAGGTTTCGATGGAGTCGAAGGCTTTCTCGTAGTCCACAAACGCAAGACACAGAGGCATATTATACTCCTGGGTCTTCTGCATAATCTGCCTTAAAGTGTGGATGTGGTCTACGGTGCTGTGGCCTTTTCAAAACCCAGCTTGTTCCGGAGGTTAGGCGTTAGGTAAACTAGCAACTTACTCGGCACACGTATCTGTTGTGGACTCGGAAAACACTAGAGCATCGTAAGAAACAGTTGAATGAGATAATTTTTCTATTTGTCAGGTAACCAGCAAGCAGCTGGATTTCAAGCAGCGTATGTAGCTAAAAACACGCTAGCGCAGTCTGCTGCTCAAGCCAGTGCGACCGCGCAGGCGGCGCTGGCTGGCAAGCAGGTGATCCTATCGGGCCTGGAGCAGCAAGTGCGGGACGCTAAAGTGGGGCTCCAGGGCGAGGAGATGCAGCTGCAGCAGGCCAAGCGAGCGGCGCAGGCGGCGGCTCAAGCGGCGCAGCAAGCTATGCACCAGGTATGTTTATAAAACTAGCTGTACAAAAATTTTTTTTTTTACAAATTTGCGGACTACGGACAAACTACGGACTGTCTCGGAATAAAGTAGCTTAAGTCTATTCACCAGAACACACACTGTCAACTTAAGAAAATGTGTGTTAATAAAAAGATAAGTCCAGTGTGCTGATTCTGTCTCGTTCACTTAGTTAGTTAGTAACCCAAACTGGGTTATTAACTAAGAAAACGGAGGCAAAAATCCTATTTTTGTATTCTTTTTGTACAAGATAGCAACTAGCATGGTATACTGATATGATACCATACCGACCTAGGTTGGTAATTTGTGCAAAAATAGGATTTTTGCCTTCGTTTTCTTAGTTAATAACCCAGTTAGGGTTACTAACTAACTAAGTGAACGATACAGAATAAGGCCCCTGGTTAATTTTTTATTAATTTACTCAGTGACTTATCTTTGCCCTTCCCAAACGCCCTCAGAGAAGCAGAGCAGGTTCTAATTATAGCTTGTGTACTTATGAAATCCGCACGTGCCTCATCAATTAAATACTTACTAAACATTTCATTTTTAATTTTGACTGGTTAAAATTTTTATTTATTGCTAATTTATATCATGAATAAAATCTGTGATCATGAAAATTGCAATTAATTGACAATAAAATTATTATTCATGAAAAATAATAAACTCGTAATTTAGAAAATTCGTTAATTATTCCATAGAAATATAACATTAATTTCCTGTTACCAAAAGGCACAACACTGGAACAAACTTACGCAAAGTAGAAACTGAAAAAATAAATAATAGATATTATGATTTGTAATTCACGTCATTGCCGCTCTAATTTCGTTATTGATCTAGTCTATTTATGTGAAATGCAACGTTATTGTATAAAAGCAATTGTGATGTAAAGCTTGCCAAGAAAATGTAATTCGAATGAAATTCTAAGTTATTGTATTTGAGTATTAAAATGTTGTAGCAACAAGAAAGACTAAAATATTTTCCCTCAATTTAGTTTGTATTTTTGAGGATCAAAACATGAATTTTTACTATTACAACAAATAAGTAGGTACACAGGTTTAATGACATATTAATGCAAATTATTTAAGTTTGTATTCTTTCGCGAATTGAGGTTTTCCTTTCATCTCAGATATTTTGAAGTTGCATTTGCAAAAATTTGCAAGTTGCAAAAAAAATGGCTTTTCTCTTCATTGCGTCTGCTTCTGGTTTTTCTAATATTCACCTCAAATATGTTAAGGTTGGGAATTGGGATACCAAGAAGAAATTTAGCATTTTTGTACTATGCTGTGTAGTTTTAAACTAAAACCAATAAAAATAAAGCTAATAAATTTTTCAGCTTAAAACAATGTTAGCAAATTGACCTTTTAAAAGAGAAAAGACACACCTGCCTACCTTGTGGTGACAATTTTAATAATATTGAAAAATTAATTAAAATAACAACAGGTCATTTCTTGCAGGCATTGCGAAAATTTCGACACTACTACACAGAAAAGATGACAAAAAGTTTAATGTAATTTTGCGAAATTGTATTGAGTCAAGTGACCCGGCCCACCGTGGCTAAACCGTTTTGAAATAAACTAAGTGAACAATAAAATTTACAATAAATTGGTATACATTGCATTGTCTAACTAGATGGTCTTTATTCTCGTCGCTTTTATTATGAGATTGATAGATTTCAATATGGACATTGCGAATTTGGTTCTCGCTACCGTCTCACCAGATTAAAATACTTATTTGTTTGTTGTTCATAAAATATCCATGAGCCTTAATTTTTACTATGACATTGCATGCATATGAGTTTATGCTAATAATAAAATTATTGTTGAAAGAAATCCTTCTTTATCCATTTTCTACATTATGACCGATTGGAATTAATTACTTAATTAATTAGTTTATTAATCTTTAAAGTAATTAATTATTAATATTTACCCCCAATTTATTATGATAATTGATATATTTATACCATTTAGTTCTTGTTTGTATACTAAAATATTAATTCCAAGAATTTAGAATCTCATTCTCAAGAGGTGCTGATAATAATTTTCTTTTGTTGATATTGCCTTAACCTCGTCAATACCATTAACACGCTCCAATAATGCCCAATTGACACAGAAATAGTAAACACTAAGCAAGTTAAATAATAAACCAAATAAACCTTTGTGTATATACTTTGTAATAAAATCTGTGCTTTGTAGGTACATGGGTACTTTTAATTTATATTACTACCGAATTGGGATAAGGTTACGAATTACGAATAAAAGGCACGTTCTTGTTTCTTATTTATTTTAATGTCAATGTTTTATTCCTACCTACTAGCTGCAGCCGTTTTTTATAGATTTGCTGGATAAAAGTAAAGTAATAAAATAAAACTACGAACTAATTGAGAAATTAATATATTAATTGGATGAATAATAAATAATAATTAGGTAATATTTAAATTAAAAAATAATGTAATAATTGTTTATAATAATAAATATTTTAATTAGAAAATAATATTATTGCTCAAGTTATTAATTGAATTTATATATTAATTTGAAGCATTTCATAATCACAGACAGACACTTTTTTTACCCACTTCAAAAAAAGGAGGAGGTTCTCAATTCGTCGGAATTTTTTTTTTATTTATAAGGTTTGAAAACACGTGATTTTTTTTAAATTAGATACGCACGTTTCGCGTCTTTTTATTTTGGATTTGCGGAAGCTATGGAGTAGGTATCTATTTTGTAAAAAATGTTTGATATTTTTTGTTAGTTTCATTAGGTAGTTGTTTAGTTACGGTGCGGCGGTAGGCACACTTTGTATTTTTTTGTGGTAACTTTGCTTAAGGGCCCTGTGAACTACAATGTCTCCATTCATTCAAAATAACAAATCATTAGTAATTCGTGCATAATTTGGATGATGTTGTGGTGTTATTCGGATTCATATAGTAATAATCTATGCTCCTGGCCATATTTGGTTCGGAAATACTTCTTTAAAACGAAATAGTAATCAATTTTGATCAAAATTTTTATAACTTTGGTCGAGTTCCGTAATACCATAAATTATGAATGAAAACTTGTAACTTTCTTTATTAACTGGTGTTTTTCTTTAGCTGGACAATAAAAACTGTGCTCCTGAACTAATGCGACGCGAGATAGTGTTGTTTTTATTACAAAACAAATAAGTAGAAAACATGTCCTCTTTGACATAAAAATAAGCAAAACTAAATTCGTTTACATTTTCGTTCAACAAAAGTATTTCGGAACCAAATATGGCCAGGAGCATAGATTATTACTATATGAACCCGAATAACACCACAACATGATCGAAAATTGCACGATTTACAAATGATTTTGGTATTACGTTTGTATGGGAGACACCGCGGGTCAGATGACTCTTAACCGGATTCAAAACAAAAGCATGACTATTGAATCTTGGATCGTGTGAACTTTCTGTAATTTTTTATTGTTTTTTGGTATGGGAAAGTTTTCAGAGGATGTTTCTGCTTGCCATAGTTATTTAGCGATCAATGTGGAACACCAGCGATGGGTCCTGACAAACCAAAACGAAATGAAAGCTTTTGAGTGTAAACTCATTTTGGGGTCATATACCTGCTAACATTTTTTTTTGTATTTTAATGTTTAATTGTTATGCTTGTGTTTCCAATTTTTTACCATCAGAGTCTATTAAAACCAGAAAAAATGTTAAAATTTGCCTGACAGCTAAGAAGCAATTTTGCTTTTTTAATGTGAATTTTGTGAGAATATAAAAATGTAACAATCCCCAGGTGAACGTAATCCAAGCGGCTTTAAACGCGGCGCAAGCGACGTCTGAGAACGCGAACGAGGCGGCGTCACAGGCAGCCGGTGAGCTCGGAGCACAGACCGCCATGGTGGGGGCCGCCAGGCAGAGGCTGCAGACCCTCCAGGAGCAGCTCAAGGGTGTCAGGATCGACTTCGAGGCTACCCAGGCCGCTGCTAGGAAGGCTCAGGTAAGTCCTTTAAGACTCCAGAAACTTTTAAAAACCTTTAAAAACTCCAGAAACCAGAAAAATGTCAGACGGAGATTCAACAAAAAGCAATGGTTGTAAGGTTAATTCCTGAGATGGCTACGAGAAAGGTAAGACAACAACATCTACTGATTCAGGTATAGCTAACAATGGCGTTATAGACTTTAAGACTAATGCTCGTTTTCACCAACATTTTAAGAGTCACCTAAGCCATTAGGTGACAGTTGTTGTAAGTGAAAACTGTCACCTATGAGCTTAGGCGTTCCTTAAAATGTTGGTGAAAACGAGCATCATATGTACTTAAGACCCAGGCGATTAAAGGTGCCAAGCAAAAATGACTTTATCAACACATTCGATAACAGCTAAGGAAATTAGTGACCATGTTGCGGAATAGGAAGTTGGTGACGATGATGATCTAATTAGTCTCTTTTTCCCCCAGGCTGCTGCACAACAAGCTCAAGCGAACGCCGCTGAAGCCGCCGCGAAGGCAGCCGCCGCCGGTCTCGCTGCGAACAAACCGAGCAAGGACGCCTCGCACGAAGGTAGTAACAGCTACGAGGATTACAAACAGGCGCCCGAGCAAGCCAGTCAAGAGTATGACCAGTCGGATTTCCAAAACTAGTAACGATAAGGTTCTAAGCGGTCGGGTACTTTCAGATTTTTGCGTTATTGGTTCTATCGCTTGAGTTACTATAAATTTGCACATAGTTACTGACATCAAAGGAACCTCAGTGTGTGCTAGCAAAGATCGTTTTTATGAGGGCAATCGTTTCGTTACTAAATTATAAAGAATTCATGATGTTTGCGAAGCCCTAGATGAATGAAGTAAAGTTATCACGTTAGCTGAATCTTACACATCCGTAAAATAGCTAATTATCCCTCTAGGAAAAGAAAACTACGAGTTTAAAGTAAAGGAGAAGCTGATGCGTTGTATCTAACAGGATGCAAAGTTATAGTAACCCCATCTCACTATACCACATCTCACTATACCAATTGGGAAGGTGCCTGAAGTCACATGGATGACTTCTAAGCAGCTATCCCTGCATTTGATGTTTCCACAATCTGTCTTTATTTCCCATTTAAAATTAAAAAAAAAGAACCAGTAACGAGAAAACGATACAGAGTAATTCACGAGTAAAACATTGTAATTATTGGAATAGGAATGCAATTTTACGTATATTGCTCATAAATCAAAATCAGATATTGAGAATTTCCTATTCCAATGGATACAGTTTGTAAATAATTTGTTAATAATTTAGAATACAACTTGTGATATTTTTTACACTTTTCTTATTTTTTACAACTCTTGTGAATGCAATATTTATTGAGGTTATATTAATACTTTCATTTTTGTATTTTTTGTATAAACTATAGTAGGTATATATAAAACAAAAATGAAAAGTATGTTTTGAAAAATACTAATGATGATTAATTATTAGAAAGATAAGTGCGATGTCTCAATTTAAGTTGAAATGGAAAGAATTTTATTTAATAAACAATTTATGTTGTTACGTTTCGCAATTTTTTTATTCAGACTTTTGACTGAGACTATTGACTTTCGACTGTTATCTTGAGACTCTTTCTGACTTCTGACATCTCACTTATTCTACTTACTATTCTTGACTTCATGCCTAATATCTATATCTAATATCTCCATTCTTACCTAAACTATAACCCTACTCATAATAGTACAGTAGAAATCCGTTAATATTTTATATTTATTATCTTTTAATTTAAATTTTTTACATTTTCAGCATAACAAGATTAAAATTAACAATGATAATATAATATTTTAACATGTGTCACTTTAAAGTAATTCACAACTTACTATTTAAATAGTAAGTCAATTACCAAATTAACTAATTTTAATTTATTTAAATTAAATTATTCGGATAAGTCATTTTGCTACTAACTCCTTTCTACAAGAGGTACCTTATTAGCTTTATTTTCTGAAGTACAATTTTTATTTATTTCATATAAAATATACATAGTAAAAAAGTAGGTAAGTAAGTAATTATTAAAATATATATATTGGGATTTGGGATTATAAGTATTGAAAATCTAAATGTAATTTGTGCATCTTTAGATGTACCATTTTTTGCAAAAAAAAAAAAGAAACAATTTGCCGCTCTACATCATTTCCTGTTCGCTGAAGCGACATGCAGAATTTTTTTTGAGAACACTCAGAAATTATATTCCTTACCTATACAAAATTCAATATAGTAAAATAATAGCTATTTCAGCATAATTAACCGAAAAATTCTGCGCTTCTGAACTCCGATTGTGTCCATATGGTTATAGAAACATGTGCCGTTTTATATTCTTTACAGACATCAAGGAAGAAGAAGCAGTGGTAATAGTCGAGGAAGAAGTTGAAGAAGAGGAAGAAGAAGAAGACTGCGAGGAATAACGAACGACCAGACTTAGCTAGTACAATGCCATTACTTGTTAGATTACTTTGAAAATTAAATTAATAAAAATAGATAGGTATCTACGTAGATTCAGCGCATCGAATTATAAACAGTAATAAAATTACTGACTTAAGTGACTTTTATAATATCTTAGAGTGATTATTATCAAATAGAGAGATAGAGAGAGATTTTAGAGATGTAATGTAGTGCAGGTACTTACCTTACCTTATCTACTTGTCGCAAGAACGACAGAGTTACAAACTTAGGCGTAGTAAAAGTGAGCCATTGAAATTTGAAAGTGTATATGAAAATTATAATAAAAAAAACTTTGTTATTTTTATGTACCTATAGTCGAAGCTCTACCCCATTGATAAATTATTATTATTATTTTCCTCACAATTTTCCTCTACACATTTTTAGGATTCCGTACCAAACTAGAACGTTCTCCGACTTCAACTAGCGATTCCCGTACCTAATACGTTGGCGGCATTTCGGAAGTGAAATGTTTAAAAAAATGTCTATAAAAATCCTATACCTTTAAACGAGCAATTCTTGTATATATGTATATATATTTCTATATAATCTGAATCTCGGAAACGGCTCGAACGATTTTCATGAAATTTAGTATACAAGGGGTTTTGGGGGCGATAAATTGATCTGGCTAGGATTCATTTTTAGAAAATGTCGTATTTACCAAAAAAATATATAACTTTATACCTGACATCTATTGGTAAAAAGTAAAACTATTACTAAACTCCTGCTGCCATCTATTAGTGAGTAGCTGTAATACTACCGAGCAAAGCTCGGTCACCCAGATATTGATTTATAAACTAAGGATTGTGAGTAAGCGCTAAAAAGTGTCCAAACCAAATGACATACCTACAAAACGCGAAAAGACATACAATCGCACTTCAGTCTCGTGTTCGAAAATTAGGCTGCTTAGTAATGATTTAATTTATTGATAAATTACAATGTTTTAATTTGTTTATAAAAATGGTATAACTAGGACATGTTTTAGTTTGTTTATAAAAATAGTCATGTACCCTCGTTTATAGGTAGGTATAGGTTTTCTCGGGACACTTTTTTCGTGAATTTTGTATTACACCCGTCGTCCATAGATTTATAAGCCTATGATGATTCGCGTCTTTATGCAGTCTATATGAGAACCCATGCCTCCTGTCCTCCCGCTCTCCCGTTCACACCAAATGCGTCACATCTACGTGAAGTGAGTCAGCCCACTCAGTATGTCAAAGTAAAAAAATACATGAATCGCTAGCATCTGTACGTATAATCTTGGCCCAACATTATTAGAATAAAAAAAAAACTCGAAAATTAGTTTTAGTGTAATTATAAAAAAGGGAAATTGGGAGTTTATATTTTCAAATTAGGATATGGATAACTATACGCATACTTGTATCGAATTGGGTATCATAATTTATGTATAGCATATACCTGTACCTACCACTGTTCTGTACATTCTAAACATATAGATTTACAACAGTCGTCGCTAGCGGGATCTCTCTATGATTCTAAACTTTCTTCTGAAATGTGAAAATCTATCTACTTTCTTTCTTCTGTTTATGCTTTTTTAAAGATAGGACATACCACAGGGACATACATACTTAAATATTTAACAAGGTGTTATATGTAGGTATGTATCTATTTATAGCTACTTTGTTTTGTTAACTATTTTTAAGTATTAAGAATAGGAATGTACCTAACTATTAAGTGAAAAATATACATACGTAGGTATGTACAGATCTAATTTGAAAATTTAAAGATGCTACATGAGTTGCTTTAGGTAAATAAGTGTTATTTATAAAATAAAAAAATACATTCTATAAATTATTATAAAAATGCAGTTTTTACTTAGTTGGTATTCATTAAAGGTTTACTGTCGAGGACAATATGTTATTTTTATTCCCGTACCCTCGTCAGTTCATCGTTGCAAAAGACAGGTTTTAGAAATTAGAAACACAAATGTACGTACCTAATGACGTCATATCCGATCGCTAATTGATCACATGACTTCTGCACAGACAGCTGCCATTTTATGACGATCGCAAAATACAGTCCGACAAGGCTTTCTTGGCACTTGAATGAGGGCGCTGTTGCAAAACAAAGGCAGCCATAATATAAAATCTCCTCAATTTTAGTTTAAAATAGTTAAAAGTAAGCAAAAACAACATAACATACAATAAATAGTGATATACTGACTGAGCGAACTATCAAACAGTAGCACAAGATAGCGGCGTTAGTTCAGACTTTGGCCACGCGCCAAAATAGCCTTGTCGCACTGTATATATCTATCGATTCGTGACGAGTATGTCCTGTAATATGGACTCAGCACTTATGACTTCATTATTAACCGACTTCAAAAAAAGGAGGAGGTTCTCAATTCGTCGGAATCTTTTTTTTAGTTAAATAGTTCCACAAATTTTATTATTTACCTATCTAGCGCGGTGAGGGTGTCGCTGTCTGCGTCGAATACTTATAGGTGTTTTATAGTGTTCATGCGCAGTAAGTACTTAGAATCTAGATAAAGCTAATAAAAGCGTAATACTTTTATTGCACTATAGAGGGTTGTATAAAAATACCCAATCGCTCTTGACCAGTATTTGTGTAGGTACTGTACATTAAAACTAATAACTTTTGTTCTACGACTTTTTTACTCGATATTTTAAGTCTTTGCTGGTAGGGTGGTAACTAGCCACGGCCAAAGCCGACCAGACCTGAGCCAATTCAGAAATTACATAAATCCAAAGTGGGCCGTGGCGGGAATCGAACCCGCGACCTCCCACTCAAATCCGAGCGCGCACACTGCGCCAGGAAGGTCATCAAATTCGCTGCTTTTCAATTATACTTTAACTCTTTCAGTCTTGGTGGTTAGTGTTACTAACCACCTCTTTTCGATTACGTTAATGATAATCCACGCCATCTAGCGATGAACGGTTGAATTAATATGAAAGTTTGGACTGTGCTTCAAAACAAATGACAGATTCCCGGTAAATTGAATGAATGACAGTTCATACCAGTTGAATTGAATTTAGCGCTAACGTACTTTTTCTCGAGTGTCTGATAAAAAATCTATAAAACGGATAAGTAACATTTTTTCTGTAACGTTTTTTATTGAACGTATTCTCATATACCTATTTTATGTGTGTTTGCATGCAAGTACTGTTACTTTTGTGTTTTCAATGAGTATTTACAATGGGTATTTGGTGGTTAGCTTACAAACCACCATGACGGTGGTTGGTTAGCTTATGTATGTAACTTCATTTGTCTTACACACATTCTTTACAGTATGTCGCGCCGCTTAGGAGAGAAAGATTGAAGAATACTTGTTTGAAGATATCCCTTCAGGTAACGAGAGCATTTGTAGCTATGAAGATGATGAAGAAGAGGCAGAACATCAGCCAAATCCGATGGTGTTATGTGATTTGATTGGAGTTCAAATTGCTCATGGCGAAATTTATGATTCTGATGATGACCGCCCTTTGTCTAGCCGGTTACAAAATTACACAGGCAAACAGGGTATAAGTAGTAACGTTGAAACTGACTTAGGCGGAAAAGTTCTCAAGAATTTTTGCGAAACCTTGAAAAATAAAATTCATAAGTTTTATTTTGACAATTATTTCAATAGGTACCCTTTGCAAGTGAAACTAAGTACTTGAGGACCAGATTTTCGCTTGTGGAACTGTGAACTCATATAGAAAGTTCTTGCCAACGCTAAAAGATGACAGGTGAACGTGATTACCGGGTAAGTGACACAAAAGTAAGTTTGCTAAAATGGAAGGACAATAGATCAGTATCCATTTGGTCAAACTACCATGATCCGAAGAATGTGGGAAAAGTAAAACGTAGAGAGCTTGATGGCACCAGTACTGAAGTGTCCTGTCCTCAAGCCGTCATCGACTACAACGCAAACATGAACTTTGTCGACAAATTTGATCAGCTCAAAGGAAGCTATGCTATTGACAGAAATCCCACAAGTGGTGGCATAGGATTTTTTTCACTATTTTGATTGTTGTGATGTCAATGCTTTTTTGATTTATAAAGAACTGCAGTCCTTTTCACGCCTAGACCTAGACAAGCTGATTCTAAAAGAATTCAGGCGAGAAGTATATCATGGCCTACTGGCACCAGCATATGTCAGAGACAAACACAGGCCTGATTCAGTGAACAGCAGCCGTAATTCTGCGGCCTCTTCTTCAGGACCTGCATTTATAAAACGCCACAAACCTACAGTCCCTCAGGAAATTCGTCTAGAATCCAGTCGCCATCAACCTGAAAGAAGCACATCAAGAAGATGCTGCAATTGTAGCACTAAAATATCTCCAGTGCCTACTGTATGGCAGTGTAGTACATGTAAAGTAAAACATGTTTTGCAGATTTTCATGAAAAATATTTTTTTTTTGTTATTTTTGTACTTTTGTAATGATGATTCGTCTAAAAAATAAAATTCACAAACATCCTAGTTTATTTATAGCAATAGTCATGGTGGTTAGTGTTAATGACCACCTCATTCTTTGAAAGCCTTAATACCTATATTTTTTTTCTTTTATTTTCTGTGATATTTTATTTGTAAAAGTTGCTTAAATAAACAGAAATTGATAATTATGTTCCTATTGTAAAAGTGTGACTGAAAGAGTTAAATAGGTAAGTACCTCTGTTTGCTCTATTATACATGCGTAGTAGAAAATAATTCGCTTAGAACCAACTGGATAGAGGCAGGTCGCAGGTAGGATGTAGGTTTGTTGATGATGACTGATGAGGTCCGTTCAGGAAACCAATCATGAAGTTTCTGTTGATTACTTTGCAGAACACAGCACTTGGGCACTGCACCCTGCACCCGAGGCTACGTATTTTTTCTCTTGGCAACACGTTGCCAAAGACACTAGGAAAACGTCAATGTTACTTTGACAATTGACAATTATGACATATAGTTTTGACAGTGACGTATCTCTTTTCCGTGGCCTTGTTTTCGTAAACCCATGTGATATAATTTTTAGTAAATATTAATTTAAAATGACTGTAATAAAAAAGAAAAAGCGTGTATCCAAAAAGAGCAAAACAGCTTGGCGTAAACACTGTGATATTACTGATGTTGAAGCCTATTTAGAAGATCAGCGATTGGAAGAAAGACTTGGGTAAGGTTATTTTCCTTTTTGCTTTAATAATAACCATTTATTTTGACTATAATTCATAGAAAACGATATGAAATTTTATAATTTAGTCAACCTCAATCAATTTAAGTTTAATTTGTCGTTGGCAATAATTACTGCGACTCCGGAGAATTAAGTAAATATATACCTACGCCAAAACGGTGCCAAATTCCTGTGGAATTTGGTAGGACAATGTCTGCAAAGTCCTCTTGTTCATTCATAAAAATTAAGTATCACCATATAAAACACCTATTTCATAAAGGAATAGTTAAAGCAATTTTTTTTCCAGTATCCTGTAGTTTATTAATTGCGTTTTTCACAGTAAATTTGATACTAAGCCAGATGAGGAGCTGTTCACAGTAGACGCTAAAGGTGATGATGATGATGTCAAACCAGATGTCAAGCCTCTTTCAGCCAAGCTGCAGAAGAGAGCCAAGTTAGCAGAGACACCCAAGTGCTTTGAGATTCTTTTGCCAAGTTCCAAGGTAATTTTACTTGATTACTTCAATTAATTCAGAATAGTTGAAGGTTTATGTGGTCTAATGAAACCTATAAGGAATTTTATCCTACCATTGGACTTTTAATGGGCAGTTTTTTTTGGAAAAAAGTCAGTTTAAAAAAACTCAATAAGATATTAAGTACCTAATCAAATGTGACTAATTAATTAATTTTAAATTTTTCACTTTTCCATTTTACCATTAATATATGTTTACTCAGACATCTGTAACACACAATTTTATTCTTAAAAAGGTTTCCAAAATTTACATTTACTTACATTGCTTCATACTTATATTTTTTTAATCCACAGGTTCCTGATCCCAATGCTAAACGCAACACTGTAAAACAAGTGGGATCCAAGCCTACAGATCTGTCAAAACTGTCTGTCAAATGGCAAATAGCCAAGGGCACTTTACAGAAGAAGTTAGAACTCATTAAAAAGGACAAAAAGTTGGTAAAAGAACGGAGGAAAAAGTCAAAAACTATCAGACAGACATACGATAAAGATATTTGGGAGAAAAATGGTAAGAGAAAAACAAAATTAAATGTTTTTGTTTATTAAACAAACCTTAAATGAAAAGAAGTCTGGATTTTGTGATTTTCTCTAAATACTCTCTTGACACATATTATGGGCTTAGCTTGACAAAAAATCTTTAAACTGAAGAAATCATGTTACAATAATATTGTTGTTTCTATGCCCAGTACTAGGTATATCATACGTACATTTGTATAAAATATTAATTTTCTGGGTTTGATTTTCGTAACTGCTTGATATGCTGCTATAGAGTATAGACCATAGTCAAATTTTTGCCAACCTATACTGCTTAAAACCCTGATAAAAATATGAGTTATAAGAAATCCTAGCAACCCATTAAACAATGCTTTTTTCAGATCTAGAATCAAAAGGCATCCCAGAGACTCTGATTGATGACTTCATCTCCCCCGAAGCACAGCTTCACAATGTGCCCGTGACCAAGAGGTTGAGGTCCAAGCCCCCACCACCCAAAACTGTGCTCACTAGAGCCGCAGTGGAGGTGCCGCACCCTGGAGTCAGCTACAACCCTTCTTTTAAGGTAAGAACCATGTTAAAATTAGTTGTAAGACTTCTATGTCGACAAATTTGTATTATAATCATCTGATATTAAAACAATAGATGCTTAAATTTTGTTATCAAGAAGTTATCTTCGTCAAGTTGGTTGAAACTGTCTCTTCACAGTACCACCTGAAGATGTTTATTACTAAATAATTTGCAGTACTTCCTATTTGTTCTGTAGAGCAAAAACAACACTCAAGAACAAGATACACTCGTTTTGTCCATAGAACAAATGGGACTGACTCATTATTTGTATCGGGACACCTATTTTTATCCAATATATTAAAGATGCAGTCTTTGTTTTAGGAGCATCAAGAGTTACTGCAAGAAGTGGTGCAGCATGAGCAGAAGTTGATGCGCAAGGAGGCACACCTGCACCGGGTCACCACTGGGATGTTCAGCAGAGTCACTCAGCAAGAGAAAGAGGTATTTTACAGCAAAAGACAGTAATTTGATTCATAGATTCATGAAAAATCAGCTAAATTCACGGATCCACGGAATTGTCAAAGCTAAGTTCATGGATCCATGGAAAAACTTAAGCTAAGTTCACGAATCCATGAAAATGTCAAAGCTAAGTTTGTAGATCCATAGAAAAATTAAAACTAAGTTCAATGATCCATGGGAAACTTATAGCTAAGTTCACAAATCCATGGAAAAGTTGAAGCTAAGTTTATGGATCCATGAAATAGTAAAAGCTAAGTTCACTGATCACTTTGAAAAGACTGATGTTGCAGCTTTACTTTTATTATTATCTACCTGCTAATTTTAATTATACCTCTCAATAACTAAACAATCTAAAACACGACTAAGTTCTCAAAACTCTACACAGTGATTTTTTTGGGGTTGCGTACTTTAAAATAAGATCACTTTGTTGTCCATCTGTCTGTGTGTCACCACACTTTATTTAAATTATCTCTGGATCCTCTAGAATCAGTGGCGTGAAGAGATGAGCGCAGGGTTGCCACAACCCCACAACCCAGCTACCGACCCGGATCCAACCGACAAGCCCTCCGACAACGAGTACAAGGCTGTCAACCCGCCAGTTCGGAACAAGAAGAAGGACCACAAGGCCAGAAGAAAGCAGAAGGAGCGGCTTCTAGAATTAGAACGGTTGAAGCGACAGAAGATAGAGAAGAAGAAGATCACAGACATTTACAAGTAAGTGGCTCTTTAGTTTCCAGGCACCATTCATTACAAAAAACTAGTCTGTAATATCAGATTCTTAGTTAGTCTTAAAATTAGATTGCCTAAAATTAGATTGAAAATTTCCTTATAGGCGCGTTAGAGATTACCATACCTCGACACTGTTACCTTAACTGACACCTCTGTTTCTGATAGAAAAAACCATTGAACTCGCGGCACTAACTGGAAACTCTTAGTTTTCACTTCTGTCTGCAGTCCCAGAGTGTCACATATTTTTTTGTACATACTAGACGATCGAGATGTGCATCTGATGTTAAGGCGAAATAAACGACTCTGCCCGCAAAATTCAAAATTTTCATGGTTTTTTGCAATTTGTTCGTGAATTACACATCAGAGGTTTATGGAGTTAATTTTCGAGAATGGCAGTATCATCTTTACATGATTATATCAAAATCTTTGCATAGTAACTTTATGTGAGTAACTCGCAAATCTCGGACTAATTTCTTTAACTCGACACTTTCGAGCAGAGATTTTTATTATAAACACGTGAAGAAGATATGGGGATTATTGCAATTTGACTGCCATAAGCCTATTATGTCTTATTAGCTTAAAAATCGCGAAAAACCACAAAAAATTTGAATTTCGCGGGCACATCCGTGGTGTGCTCCTTAATCATGTCAAATGGTAGGTTATCAAGGCTGCAATGCCCTCCAAAACAAAACACAGTAATGCATTACACCATTACACCAGAATAAGTATAACTTATGTCATAATATGTATAATATGACATAGTAAGGGTACCCGTCCAAGCAGACTCAATAAATAAGTCCTATGGGCTACAACCTGCTATAAACCTGCAGGGCGATCGGCTAAAAATGTATCAATCATTAAATAACAGTATCAAAGTCCAAACACAGGTTTTGACCAATCACAACGCTTGAAAATCACGTTTTGACATTGATACAGTTCTTTAATGATTGATACATTTTTAGCCGATCGCCCTGCTGGTAACCTAGTGGTTTGCTTGAGAAGTCATTTGTTCCCAGGCTCCGTAAGCTCCAGGCCTCCGTCTCCAAGAAGGAGGAACGCGACGCGCAGTCCCGCGAGAAGCGCACCGTGAAGCGCTTGCAGCGCTCCGCCACCGCGCTACCCGCGCTCAACGCGCACAAGGCGCCCCTCAAGGAGCCGGACTTCGTGGACCCCAAGACCCTCACCGGGGACCTGAGGAACATTCCCAACTCCGGTTAGTCACAGAATACCATAAATATAAAGAGTGAACCGGAATACATAAAGGTTGAATCTTATCTGTAAAAGCCTAAGCCGATAGGTGTCAGTTTTCACTTATAACAACTGTCACCTAAGGGCTTAGGTGTCTCTTAAAATGTTGGTGAAAACGAGCATTAGGATTTTACAGTAACAGATAAGATTCACTCTGTAAAATAAAATCATTTAAATAAGTAGCGACTAGCGACTGACACAATAAAATAAAGTGCAATTCTGATGGCAAATACGTTTTTTTGCTTATGACTTTGTAAATCTATAAGACTTGTGCTCTCTTTCTGTCGTGTTATCTTATATAATTTCTCTCAAACATGCTTGGTTCGAGCATTATTTTGACATCCAAATACATGCGAGCAGCGGCCGGCAAAGGTTGTATATAAATCCATATCTGTTGCGGTCTAGGGTACAAATTAATTACCAAGTAAACTTATTTCTGTCATGTAATTTAAAAATATACTCCGATACATGTCAACCAAGGAGGTTAATTTTGTGTATACCTGTAATGATAACTGTACTCAAAACTAAAAAAAATGTAAATTACATCATTACTTACATTTTATCATAAAAAATCCTGTGTTATCACCGATAGAAAACTTCAGGATATAGGCATCAGAACGATTTACATAAGCCTTTTTCATAGAAGCAAACAGTAGCGCCATCTGTTAAAAGATATAGGTGGCTGCTGAGCGAACTACAGCGTAGCCTTACCGTTGGTGTCAAAACAAGCATTTTTGGCACCGATGAACTGGCGACATTTTTTCACGCCGTCTGCCCTGTCTAATTGTGTTATCAACTTCGTATGTTATGTATGAAACTTTTAAGCTATTGCATTGTTTCTTCGCGGGCCTTGAGCGTGGAGACCGAATCCAGAAATTCCGTAACGAAAATAACCTAACACCCCCCACTCCGACCGGCCCGCTCTATCGCGATTCGCGGGCCTTGAGCGTGGAGACCGAATCCAGAAATTCAGTAACGAAAATAACCTGACACCCCCCACTCCGACCGGCCCGCTCTATCGCGGGCCTTGAGCGTGGAGACCGAATCCAGAAATTCAGTAACGAAAATAACCTAACACCCCCCCTACAAAGTGGGGGGTGTTAGGAGACCGAATCCAGAATTCAGTAACGAAAATAACCTAACACCCCACAATCCGACCGGCCCGCTCTATCGCAGGCCTTGAGCGTGGAGACCGAATCCAGCAATTCAGTAACGAAAATAACCTAACACCCCCCCTACAAAGTTAGAAGTGTTAGAAGTTGATAAAAAATAATTGATAAAAAATGCTATGCAATAGCTTTACCGCGTCAGTCTCCGAGTGCCACACGTCTTTTTTTTCTCCACAGCAAACCTTCTCCGCGAGCGCTTCCAGTCCCTGCAGCGGCGCGGCGCGCTCGCGGCGTCCAAGATCATGATGACGAAGAGGAAAAAGCTCAAGAAGTACTTCAAGCCCGGCCATAAGGTCACCGACCAGGACGTCGACCAGTTCCTCAAGAGGTCCACCGCTACTGTTGGAATTTGAACTGTACCGTTTGACGAATAAAGTTGAGTTTTAATTTCATCTGTAGTTGTTTTTTTTTGCGAGGAGCATTTTGACAAGGATGCTACTGTCAGTGATATTATGTCAAATAAGAGATGGAATGATTTTTCAATCCCCAGATAAACGTTAACTTAGGAATAATTATGACGTTTTGACAAAAGTATGGCATAATCTATTATGGCATATGTTTCTCAGATAGTGAATCGAACGATTGAAAAATCAGCCCTTAATTAACTAACATACATGCATAGTTAACCAACTTAAATAGGCTCAAAAATCTCAATTCTTTTAATTGGTGACTTAGTTATGTAAACGATAGGAGAACTTTTTTATGATTCTAAGGTTTCTTGACGTTTCGTGGCCGTTTTAGGTCATTGAATCTGAATTTCCATGACAGATACTAAATAAAAAGAATATTTATTGTTTTATGAATGTTTATTCTATAAAAATAACCTAAATTAATCTCCTATTAAATATAATTACAAAATATCGATTGGCAGTTTACGAAAGCTAAGTATAGGTTAAGTAAGGTCATAGGTAACTCGAAATTCTTATAAAATTAATTTAATTAAACCTAGGTAATTCTTCTAACGGCAAGTCATTATTACAAATTACAAAACAATAAATTAAGTGTATAACACACGTTTGATTTAATCATCGACAATTAGATACCACAAATTATGAAAATAGTCGGTAATTCTATACATTTATGTATTAGTTTACATTTATGGAGCCTACGCATAAAACAGTTTTGTCTAGTTTTTAGGGTTCCATATTTGTGTCTACTTGATACTTCTATCAACGAATATTTAATATCTTCTATTGTATTATGTATGTCAAAAAGATAAAAGCTACAGTCCGACAAGGCTCTATTGGCTCCATTAGCACTTGAATGACATTTTCAAGTGGCGCTGTTATAGAACAAAGGCAGCCAGAAAATACAATTTTACTTAAATTTTAGTTAATATTAAGCAAAAGCAAAACAACATACAATAGCGATATACCGATAGAGCGAGCTATCAAACAATCACAAGACAGCGGCGTTATAACTTAAGTATATCAGATTTTCGCCACGCGCCAAGATAGCCCTGTCGCACTGTAGTTTATGGAAATACTCATGCCTTTCAGTGTTTTAATTTATCTACAAAATCAAATAATTACACTTTCTAACAATTTCATAGTTAGGGTTCGTTTAGAAATTGAGCATTTTTTAATTGTTAAAAAGTCGAATATTTAAACTAAATAGTTTTTTTGAACATTTCCTAACATCTAAAGCAAGTTATAAAATTACAGATTTGTTTTGAAATTTTTACGGGCACTTTTGAAACTTAAAATTAACTAATTTACACCTATAGAAACTTATTATTAAGTACTTATTATTCACACGGTTTAACTTGTCGAGTCTTTAGATTTGTGTCATCTTATCACGTAACACTATTATTAAAACGAACCCTAATTATAAATAAGTTAAGACATATCTATCCCCATCTTGCTGCAATAGTGTATAAAGACCGTAATAATTCTAACGCCCTAGTGTCCGACTGTGGTTTTAAGTCTCCTTGAGCCGGCAACCTCGCTTCGGCGATTGGTCGATCGGCTAATGTTGTGCTGGTTATTTCAACTTCTGCAGCTGTAGTAGTTTTAGGCATGAACTTCCTTCCACCTCTGCGACTTGCCAAAGTAGGCCTTACTGTACTAGTTGTAGTGAATTCCGTTGTTTCTTCAGTCTTAACACTTTCTGTAGTTACAGTACTTGGCTGTACAGTCGTGGGGTTTGATAAAGAGTTTATGGCATCTACGTCAACGTTCAAACTCTTGCCTCGTCGTTGCATCGGTATTCTATCCATTCGCCGCTGGTACAACGTTGTCTTGGCATTATCAGTGTCAGGTGCGGAGACTGGTGTATCGGATTCCTCTACTTTGGCGATTTCGTCCATATCTTTCGGTGATACTGCCATTAATGCTTCTAATAACGCCTTTTTGGATGCTTCTGCCGTCGAATTATGATCGTCATCGCAAGTCTGCACCAGGAGCAATATTAATCTTTTAACACTCGTTGATTTCGTCTTCTTCATTACGTTCATAAGTTTTTGAGTAGTTGTAGAATTCATTCCTTCCATTATTTCCTTTGCTTTCTCCACAATGGTGTCCGTAACTGTTGATATGTCTTGTGCTGCTTCGGTAGACGTTGGTTCTCTTAGCAGTTTGGCGAACCGTTCATTTTGTTTCGCGGTCGACGTTACTACTATATTTGTAGTAGATGACACAGTCGGTTCGGTCGTTGTCGAATACGTTATTGGTGTGGTAGCGGTGTCGATTGCCCATCCGTTTGTCTGCTGAGCGACCTCTGACACGCCTTGATCGGGGCTAGTTACACTCAGACCGTCATTTAAAGTTATTGGGTCAAGAATTGTGCTGTGCCAGTTTCCAAAAGTCGTAGGCCACTGGAAATCGTTTGTTGATTTTTCAACATCGGGAGATGTGAAAACGCTGCTTGCTATAGGAGAGACTGTTGTTAACGCTTCAGTTTGGTCACGGATGGAAGTAGTTGGTTCAGTCGTCGAAGTTTGTACTGTAGTTTGTTGAGTAGTTGTTGTATCGACAAATCTTGGCGCTTCTAAATTTTCTGCAGGTTTTTTAACTGTCTTCTGGTCATCTTTGAGTTGTTTCCCTTGCCTTAAATTATTACTTTGAGGTGACACAAAGGATTGACTGTGTGCTCTTTGTAATTCCTCTTCATTTTCTAATTCTACACTATCAATACTATCTGTTTCAGTGAAATAAACTGGTGTGGGTTCAGTTATTCCAGTTGTTGGTCTGATTTTCTTACTTTCGAACATTTGATGCGAATTAGTAATAGGTGCCAATGTGGAATCAAAGCTATCTCCGCCCCAGGCTGTAGGGGCTGTAGTTACTTCGGTGTAATCAGTAGATGGTGTCACATCAAAAACATTACCAGGTTTACCATAGCGTGAAGTAAATTTGGTATTCTGTAGGTTTTCATTTCTGAAGGGAGTATAATTTTCTGTTGTCTGTGTATATTGAATAGTTGGTAATTTAGTTCTGATGGATCCAGTATTAGAATTGACAGTGGAGTAGGTGTTGGAGTAATAATAATCTCTAGGTGTAGGAGCCGTGGTATAAGAAGCTGAAATTCTTCCACAACACCTGAATGGGTTTCTAGGTGATGTGGTTGAATATACAGTAGTAGGCGCTTCTGTAGTTGAAGTAGTCGTTATAATATCTTCCACAGTCGTCGGATAATCAGTAGCAATGTTTAAAGCTTTACCGCCTCTTACAGAATTTTCTGATACCCTATGATCCCTGTGATCATCTGAAAATCCTAATATTTCTTCATCTTCCTCATTAATAGTTGTAGTTGGTTCAGTATTAGCCGCCTCATTGTTACTATTCAACATTTCTGCGAAAGATGGATGAGTAGGTCTTATATCCGAGAGCACTTTTCTGAATCTCACTGGATCTTGGAGATATGCTGATAAAGCGTGGGTGAATACTTGAGCCAGTTCCCTAATTTGAGGAGATGATGCTAAAGGACCTTGACTCATCTGTGCCATTAAGTCTTCCGTCAAGTCATTGTATGTACCATTAGGGTCAAGTTTGATTTCTTCCAATAGTTCAGCCTTTTCAGCCTCACTGTTAAATAGATTGCTGTACTTTGCAATTGTATGTCGACTAAATAAGGCTGGTAAGCTATTTTCAATAGGTTCGTAAGCGTCTAAGGCGGGGGTTGTCGTTTCACCTTCTTCAGGTGGTGACGTTGTAGACAAGTTGTCCAAAGCGGTGGCGTAGTAAATTGCTAATGAATGAAGTGTTTTTGGTGTCAGCGATGGTGGCACGACTAGTCCAGGTCGATTAGTTTGATCGCCATAATATTTTTCGGTTAGAACTTTTTCTGTACTACGTCCTGTTGGATCCGTTATGTCAGAGGATAATTTTCTCATTAATCTATCACGTCGCTGTTGATAAGACTGCTCTGTTGTTACTAGAGTAGCTGGGTTTGAGTATTCATCATTGTTAGTATAAGACGCAATCTTTTCGTCTCTTATCGTTTGTGGAATTTTTGTGACAGATTCAAAATTATCGTTGGTGTCAGTGGCTACATTATTTTCTGATCTCGCTTTGCTTTCATATTTATCACTTCGAGCTGTCACTTCAGCGAACTTTTCTGTAGTAGCGGATATTGATTTGTTCTTCTCTTTTTCTAGGAAATCTCTAAGCAGAGATACTCCTGGTCTTGTATAGGGTTCGCGTCTTTCGTTTACTGTGCTGACATAGCTTTTTGTATACGGTATTAACGTTTGTCTCTTTGTGGTAGCTTCTTCGACGTATTGAGGTACGTTTTTAGCAGTGATATCGTATAAAGTTGTAAGAGTCGGAGATTTAGTTTTAGGTGGACTCGGTAGATTGGGTGTATAAACTGGGTAAGGTCTAAAGTTTTTCTTGTTTAACTCCTGCAAGTATTGTCTGTTTTGGTTCTGGGCAAAGGAAGCTGTTTCGGCTGCTTCCTGCATTTCTTTGAGGCTGTTGTGATCGTATGCAGGTATGGTGCTTTTAGGAGTTGTGGTATCATAGTCTGCTTGTGTCGTTCTTGCGGGTGGATTTCCGAAGTTGTTTGCTATGAGTTGTACGAGGTTCTTCCTTCTTTTTTCGAAGACCGTTGCTGATCTTTGTGTGGTGATGTCGAAGAGAGTTTGGTAGCTTCTGGCGGTGGGATGCGTAGTGGGTGGGAGGGGTTCGGTCTGCAGTTTCTGTCTGTGTCTCAAGAGTCTTTCCGTCGCGCTGGGCACTGCGACTTGAGCTCGTTTGGATTCCGCGCCGATGCCGATTTGTTCGGGGTTCCTGGCTGAGTTGGTCCGCTGCGCCTTCTTCTGCTCGTTGGAGTAGTACTCGCCGCTGGCCTCGTAGAGCGCCGGGGCGGAGGCGCAGTCCACCTTGAACCACCAGTCACAGATGAGGTGCGACTGGCTGAAGATGGTGCCGTTGGGGCACAGGAACGATATCTTGCGCGATGTATCGCAGATGTGGAACACCTGTAAATTGGAAACGACATCATGTTCTTTGTGCTTCGGAGATGACTTTTTCACTTGTTTCAACTAATTTAAACACGTCGTTATTTATAAGGATATAAGGACCGCTAGATTTGACGATTTTAAGTGTTTGTTAAAGTTAATTGAATGAACTGGGCCTTAATTTTTAATTATAGCCACATGAATAAACATTATTGCCTTGAAACAAAGCAGTTTCAGTACGTACTCTTCTACTTTTACGTCCTCTGTTCTGTTTTTATAGGAATAGGATTCCTGTGTTCCAACTGTGGAACGTCAATTTCCTGATTATGTTGACGATGATATAAATAATAGTTGAAGATAATAGCTAACCTGGCAGTCAGTCTCCAGGTCCGCGTAGTATCCCGTGGGCACTTTCTTGCAGTTGAACCCAGTGTTGGGGATGTTGGGCAGTGCTGGGAAGTCCACGTTCGCCTTGCCGATCACACCTGGACACAATGGATTATTATTCATATTTTGAGTTTAAGAATTGGTCACTTTAGCACCGTGCATTCTCATACATTTTTGAATTTCGTTCGAAAGCGCTACAAAAGCAATCGCAATGAGAGAAAACGCATGGATGGTCCCATATGGCCAGATATGAGGCGTTGTTAAGTCTCATCGTGCAAAGTGAATTCTTAAACTAAAACAGTTGTTGTTGTTGTTGTTTTCATAAAGGTCGGGCCAAAATACTATAGTAGTGGGTTTGTCTTCCAGGAAATTCTAGATACTATTAGTCCGGAGTTTGGAGATAGGCGGCGTTTCACCTACGTGCCTCGGATAGTATGTTAAGCCGTCGGTCTTGCGCCTGATATCTCTTCTGTCGTGTAAGTGTTATCCCATCGGATTATTTGAGAGAGGAATAAAGAGTGCACTTGTATTTGCGCACATAACTCAGTACTTGTGCGCTAAAATATGTCTCGCGCCGATAGAAAATCTCGTCAAAGAAGAACCGTGAGGTCTGGAGGACTATTATTATAATTCGCGGATGCAGAAAGTATGACCTGCTGTGCTATTCTTCAAAATGAAATAGCTGCCAGACAGCTGCCAACCCGAATATGGCATGCAAAATTGTACTCTATTACAACTGACAAATTCATAGATGCATAGATGTACGCTCGTCGCTGTTTTGCAGAATAGCACGGCTGGAACTTAGAAGTAGGTACCTAAATGTTCCACAATGTCCAAATCCGCCTGGTTGTTGGGTATGAGGCGTTTGACCAGGGTCCTCTTGCCCTCCGTGTAGTCCTCGAAGCCCGCTGCTCCCACGGCCTGCGCCAGCGCTGTCAGAGACTCCGCGCTTGGCGCCGGCACGAACAGGTCTGGTGCTAAGTCCTGGAAGAAAAAAAATCTAGGTTAAAGAAGATATCGGCTGTTTTTCTCTAGAGGTCGGAGTTTTAAATCTTGAGCGTCTCGCAATTCTTGGGATGCTTTTGTGGATTGCTGTTGTGATATTGATCAGATACTGGCCAACATAAAATAGATTTAATTTTTATGTTTTAAAATCTAGTTCTTCTTTTTAAATGTTCTTCTTGATGTTGTCACTTCTTGAAAATAAAATATCCATAGCACATTATTTTATTGTATATTTTTACAAAATAGTAAAATTTCAACAATTGCTAATTACCTATATCATTTGCTTGATGGTATAAAGGAAAATATTATGAGGACATCTTTAGTCTGACTTTAGTTCATATGGTTCCCGAAGGTATGCCTTGCCCGCAGACCCGCACTTGACTAATATAGCTATGGCTAACCTCTCTCGTTCTGAGAGAAGACCCTTGTTCAGTCGTGGGACATGAAAAGGGTTATATTACTTATGTATGTATGTATGTAAATGTGGTGGTTAAAGTTAGTGTTCGATCCAGTGCAAACGTTATCTCTACGTACAAGAGATCTCTTTCCGTGACCCTAGATAGTTTCACGTTACTTTGTAAAACAGTATTATAGGTTACAAGTTACAACCTTTGCGTGAAGGTACTCGGTTCTTCAATCAAAATTTACGCCATCTTTAACACTTGAAGATTTTGTTACGGTTTTTAAAAATAGATTATTTAGTTTCACGGCAACATTATTGCATTACGCGTGTACGTGTTCTGAGTATTTTGATTTTGTAACGGATTTCAAGAATCAATTGCACCCGTATCTTTAAGTACTTACTTAGTTTACGTAGGTACTCTATGGACTATGAGCCTGCGCAGCAAAAACGCTATAGGTGCTTTGGTGTCCGCAGAATGTCACAGAGTATCAGAGAGAGGATTGTCTACGCGGTTTCCTCTTTCAGAGGGTTCATAAAGTTTTCTTGAATAGTAAAGTTTTCATAAAGACATCAGCGTATTCTTATCCTATACCTTTAAACGACCAATTCTTGTATATAGTATCTGGATCTCGAAAACGGCCCGAACGATTTTCATGAAATTTAGTATACGGGGGTTTTGGGGGCGATAAATCGATCTAGCTAAGATTCATTTTTAGAAAATGTCGAATTTACCAAAAAAAATTACTCCTGCTGCCATCTATTGGCCAGTAGTTAAATTACCGAGTGAAGCTCGGTCACCCAGATATGTATTACTTTTTTTATTTCGTTCCATTTCCATTTCATGTGTTGGGACGCAATAATCATGCTAGATAATCCATTGCTTTAATAATCGCGCTAGAGCTCTGATTATTATTATCGAATGGCGCAGTTGTAGCGAACCTGTTCTATCTCTATGCGTGCAGAGGTCGTGGGTTCGATTCCCAGTAACTGGAAAATGTTTGTGGGATGAGCATGAATGTTGTCCAGTCTGGGACTCTGGGTGTTTTTATGTACGTATATTAAAAACATATAACTTTTGGTAACTGTAGGTATATTGTATGTATTTTATGTTTATTGTATGTTTATTAATATGTAGGTGTATATTTATCAATTATCCAGCACTTATAACACAATCTATCGCTAACTTTGAGGCTAGATTGCGATGTCCTGATATATTTATTTATTTTTTAATTAAGAAAGTAGCTTATAACTGAAAGGGTGTTTGAGTAGGTATATGAAACAGCTCTTACCCTTCTTCTTTGGGCCGCACGTCGAACCCCGTGGCAAGTTTGTAGATAACCTGAAACACAAATATCATCTATTAGCCACTAAATAAAGTGTGTATCACAGAATATGGAGGTGTGTATCTACCAGTTACTACCTACCTAGAAGTCCTAAAACCGATACTTACAGAGGCTCTTAGCTATCGAACTTTCACCAAGGCCTAGTGCCATTCAAAGTATTTCCGGTCTATAGACATTAGATATAGACATAGGACCGCTATCCTTAATGTGAGTAGTGACGATTGCGTTTATAGGTAGATAAGCAATGAACAAAGTACATACACTTCAAATAAATGTAGTTCACACGATTATAATGCCATTCCACATGCTAGTTGATTTTTACATAAAATAAATAATAACAATCAGTTTGTAATGTGTTACTTTATTGTATTATGCACGGAACTTTACTTTTATGAGCTTAATTATTTTCAATTAAAAATGTTAAAAGTGAGAAGTTCATGGCCATGAAATACGGTATGCATTTCTCACGGTATTGATTTTTTGGGTTCCATACCAATTTGGTAAAAATGGAACCCTTATGGTGAGACTTTCTCCGTCCGTCCGTCCGTCCGTCCGTCTGTCACACTCGATTATTTCAGTAACTATCGACTTGAAATTTGGAATAGTTTTAGGTAATAGTAACCCAACGCCATTGCAATCATAAAACATTGAAAATTGTTTTTATTTTTATTTAAAAAGGGGGAAAACCGGGGCTTCGAATTTTCAAAATGAGATAAAAATATTGAGTGGGGTATCATATGAAAGGGTGGTACTGGTGTAGTCTAAAACCGATTTTTATTTATTTTTATGCCCGATAGTTTTTGATTGATTGAGCAAACTGTCGAAAAAAATACCTTCCCCCTCCCTTATCTCCGAAGTTTATTGATCGAAAAATCTGAAATAATTATGATCAATAGACATTAATGTATATTTTACAGGAAAAATAAAATCAACTCCCTAACTTTTATACTTTTTTTTGATAATAACAATAAACCACCAAAAACAGACAGGTTTGCGGTTCACCAACAAAAGAACTTACATGTAAATTATACACGTAAATTCATGAACAAAAGTGATTCTTTTAATGTTTTACTTCTTTTATAGTATGGAACCCTCGGTGCGCGAGTCCGACTCGCACTTGGCCGGTTTTTTTTCATAACTTTGAATGACAAGACCAGCTGCTCTGTTTATTCCTTTATGTTTTGTCTTTTTCTTTCTTATTTTTCTGTAAAGACGTTCTCGTGATGTTAAGTGACGCATTATGGCGGCCAACTATATAGCGGAATGCGCAGTGCAGGTAGACCCGCATTAGGTGGACGGACGACATCAAAAGTCGCGGGGGATCACTAGCTTGAGGCGGCATAAAACCGTAGTATTTAGCGGTAATTTTATAGGGCTTATGTCCAGCAGTGGACGTCCATCGACGATGACAACGAAATACAAAGTAAAGTAGGTACCTACAATATTTTAACATCATCACCGTAATCATATAAGCGTAATAAAGCGTTTTCCTCTGAAGCAATCTCACAGAGTGGCACAAACGCGAGAAATGCCACATCCTCAATAATGCAAATTCAGCACAAACTACACAAAGCCTTTACCGCGTGAAACCTCATTGTCTAGTATTGATGTGCTACATCACCTCACAGTTTTATAGGGTCTATATTATTTTATGTCACTAGCTTAAAACCAATTAAATGAAAGGTATTTGCCAATTTCCTTTACATTGATTTCGATTATTTTGGTACCTGTGGTAGTCATAAGTTTTTTCGGTTTCCAAAAAATTACACAACAAAATAATGTACAATGTTACCAGGAGAACTGGCAGACAGATCTCTTAATATAAATATATTGAAGCATAAACTTATGGAATTTCTTATTAAAAAATGCTACTATTCCATAAATGAGTACCTTGATGATAAGTTTGATACTTATTAATTATTATCCCACTAAATTGTAATTTCTTTGAGACTTGTTTAGACTTGGCTTTGTTGACTGTAGGTACTAATTTAAATTGTATTCATGAATCTACTTAGATCATCAATTATATTGTTGTAAGGTTCTTAATTTATTGACTGTAATTTAATTGAAATTGTATGCTTATATCTATTATTAATACTAATTTATTTAAGGATTCAAATATTTCTTTTTAAATTGACTTAAATTTGCATGTCAGCAATGACGAAACATGTTTGGTCTACATTCGGTTTGTCATCATATTTGTACAATGTTTCTTGCAAATAAAAAATTGATTGATTGATTGATTGATTGATTGATACAAAAATTGAGATTGACTGAGTTTGATTCCCTGGATGGCGCCAATCGTTAAAAGGATAAAGTAGGTTCTAAGACCACAACACTTTTGGGGTAAATTTTGGACACGATTCTAGGTTCGATTTCCGTTTTAGGAGAATCGATTTGTTTTTATAATAATGTTTTTCGAACAAGTAACTTAGAGAGTAAGAAAACAACTTCGAAAGCTATACTTTCTAAACTTAGTCAAAAGAACGTAACAACCAGTATTTGCATTAATAACTACGAAGGTAAACTAGTATATTTAAAAGTAATGTTTGGAACTGGTATTATCTGAAGATGGCCACGTTTTGATATAGGTAAGTAGGTTCGCGACGCTGTAACTCCGAAACCCGCAATTTTTGCTAACAACAACCCGCAATTAGAGCTTGTGAAGTGCAGAATATCGATCTAATCAAAGGTCTAATAAGTGCACGTCGACGATGAGATGATGGCTTGAGACGCGGAAATGTTAGAGCGGTGTCATTTGAGAGAATTAGACTAGTTTCATCATAGTCTAGGATCCCGCTGTACAACGACCTTCACCGAGCTGCTTATTGGATGAAAACTAATTTATATCCAATTTAATATGTCAATAAATATATCGCAAGTGGGTTGCCTAAAAAATTTCAGTCCAGGGTATGATTAATTAAGAATTAAAAAAAAACCATTGTAACATGGACTCCTATTTTTTTACAGTTTAGTTGACATCGTAGTTCAAATTAGATTGGATGTTGTAAATAGTGCTTTTTGCCAGAAATACTTTCCTGGCTGAGGAAAGTATTTCTGCTCTATATTTTTTGGCAAAAGAAAGTTAACGGATAATAAAATCGTAGGTAAATAAGCACAATTGCAATTTGCGACCTGAACCGCTCATCCAATCTAATTTGAACTAAGATGTCAACGGAACTCTAACAAATAGGAGTTCATGTTCCAATGGATTTTTTTTAAATTCTTAATTAATCATACCCTGGACTAAAATTTTTTAGGCAACCCACTTTCGATATATTTATTGACATATTTAATTGGATATAAAATAGTTTTCATCCAATAAGCAGCTCGGTGAAGGTCGACCTTACTTGGGATCCCCTACTAACAGATCTTCCAAAGTAGAGCCCAATCTTTCTGATCTCTGTGCCCTATTCATCAAACATTACAAGTCTACAAGTTCACAAGTTACAAGTTTAAATAAAAATTCACAAGTTCTTGTAGATTACGTTCATCAAATAATTTCACGTTACTTGTACATTTTAGAAACTTGTATTTTTTAATTTACAAGTGTGGCACGTAGTCCGTCAAAAAAGTTGAAATTAAGTAATTCACGGACACAATAATAATTTTTCCCTGACTTATATTATGACTAAGTAATTGAAAAATCTGTTCAAACAGAATACTGAAAAGAATTATCTATATTTTTTTAATTATATAAGTATCCTCTAAAATGTACTTTATTTCGACTTTTATAATTATTTTTAAACTTTTTTGTTTCATGGCTTTTTTGGCAGACTATACTAGATTTTTTTTTAATATTGTTTTAAGGTTTTTAATTAAAAAAAAAATTGTCTTTGGGCAATGTCTATGGTACAAATATTGTACCGTAAGTAAATCTTTTTTTAAATGTTGTTTTTAATTAAAAAAGTCTGCGCAATGAATATAATACCGCAAGTACAAGGCTATCTTGGCGGGTGGCCAAAATCGGAACTAACGTCGCTATCTTGTGACAATGTTTGATAGATCCCTGTGTCGGCATATCTGTCTGTATGTTGCAAGTATTTACGTTATTTTGGCTTATTATTAACAAAACCTCCCCAATTTTCAATCTGTCACACAGTATCACAAGATAGCGGCGTTAGTTCCGATTTTGGCCACGCGCCAAGATTAGCTTTGTCGTACTGTACTATTAACTAGAATGCCGCGATAGTACATAATTTATATACGATATTTTTGTTCTTTTTTTTTGTTTTACATAAATATAAGACTTTTTTGTTTCCCGCCATTTATTTGACTAATCTTGTGGAATTCCTAAAGTCTAAACCACGAAAATGTTAATAATATAATAATTATCAAATGTATTAAGTAGGTAGGTACGTATGTCTACATATTGTGTAAGTTACAAGTAAAGAGTCCGCGGAGATTCTCCAATTTTTAGCTACAAGTTACAAGCTACAAGCAACGGTGACATTTTTGATAAACAAAACTACTAATACACGTGTGAAAAAGCACTTGTATTACAAGTGATATAACTTGTAGCTTGTAATTTACACGTGTAGTTTTGATGAACGCACGTTTGTAAAAATGCAGAAATTTACAAGAGAATCGCTTGTAATACAAGGCTTGTAACGTTTGATGAATAGGGCACTGGTCTTCAGGAAGTGGGGAATTCGTGGCTATGGCCCTCCCTCCAAATACACCCTTAGCTGCTGATTGCAGTTCGTATGAGACTATATTATTATAAAGCATAATTGACTTTTTTGATTTTGTTAGTCGATACATCCAGCCTTAACCATAAATCATAATATATGGATCACATCATTAAAATAAAGATTAGGATAGGGCGCGGTTTTCGTATAGACAACGAGCTATCTCAACCTTATGTCACCTAGGCCGCTTATTTATACCTCTGAAATGTGATAACTTTTAAACATATTGTACACTGTCAAATAAATTCGTAATCAAATATTAATTAAATAATTAAAGTCAACCACTTATGCCGGCCATACACCATCCTTCTTATCATTTAAATGTCATGCCGCTGCTATTGGATCAGTTAGAACTGACCGGGTGTGGGAGAGTATTGGCATGATAGGTATAAAAGTCATGCCAACTCACGCCCACATACGATCATTTAGCATTGTTAAAGTCGGCATCTTAGGGTTTAGGTAGATAACAATTACATAAGGAAACTTACTTAAGGTGAGTATCGTGAAAATTAGTATTGTTTTTGGCGTCATTCTTATATTCAGGTCGTCCCGCCGCCACCGCATTTTTATCTGCAAAGAAAGAAGTGAAATGAACATTTGAAGAATTTTTAGATAACATTTATATGATTTATAATTTTGGTTTTCAAAACTAATAAGGATTTGATTTACAGAAATTATCAAACACTATTGATTGGTTTAAATCTCATAAATACATGTTTAACTTTGGTAATCACCAAAGTTCGTGCACCAGGTTTAATTCCATTCATGTTGGCTCATTTAAAATTATAGAAGTAAAATTGTGTGTCAGTTGAACGTACTATAGAGTTAGCTGAAACTGAATTGGAGCAATTCGTTATCGTCATAGTTTATGGGCCTTCTTCATACAATGATACAACTTTTAAACTCTTATCAGTGATCATTGATTCGTTACCCGTTATAATATTAATATCTGGATGACCGAGCTTCGCTCGGTGGCCAATAGATGGCAGCAGTAGTCATATTTTTATTTTTTTGGTAAATTCGACATTTTCTAAAAATGAATCCTAGCTAGATCGATTTATCGCCCCCAAAACCCCCTGTATACTTAATTTCATGAAAATCGTTCGAGCCGTTTCCGAGATCCAGATTATATAGAAATATATATATATACAAGAATTGCTCCTTTATAAGTATATAATAATCCAAAGAAGAGTCAGTGTATGGTCTTTCAGGGCGGGTCGAGGAAAATTACAGAAATGCCACATAATTTATTAAGTTAAATGGTACACAACTGGAAATGGTGAATGTATTCAAATATCTTGGGCATTTAGTAACACCCACCCTGAAAGACGATGCTGACATTGAGCGGGAACGGAGGGCGATGGCGGTCAGAGCGAATATGGTGATCCGCAGGTTTGCACGGTGCTCTAGTGAAGTTAAAATTACACTGTTCAGAGCCTACTGCACTACATTTTACACCTGCAGCCTGTGGAGCAACTTTACGCAAAGATCGTACAGCGCCCTTCGAGTCCAGTTCAACAACGCGTTCAGGATGCTGTTGGGGCTCCCTCGGTACTGCAGCGCATCGGCGATGTTTGCCGAAGCGCGTATGGAGTGTTTCTATGCGATCATGCGGGCGCGAGGCGCATCGCTGGTGCGGCGGTTGCGGGAGAGCGCCAACGCCATGTTGGCGGTGTTGTCCAATCGTTTGGACTGTGCATATTTAAATCATTGCTGTGGACTGCATGTTGGGCACAGGGACATACGATGGTGAATGTGTTGGTTTAATTTGTTATTGAAATTTGTAATTGTTCATGTTCATTGAGATTTTTAATTAATTAACTTTTGTGTAATTTAAAATGTGACATGTGTAATCAGCGGCTCTTTCGTATTTTTGTATGTAATATGGGTTGTAATTGCTTGAAATAAATGAATCTTATACCTTTAAACGAGCAATTCTTGAATATATATTTCTATATAATCTGGATCTTGGAAACGGCTCGAACGATTTTCATGAAATTTAGTATACAGGGGGTTTTGAAGGCGATAAATCGATCTAGCTAAGATTCATTTTTAGAAAATGTCGAATTTACCAAAAAAAATAAAAATATGACTACTGCTGCCATCTATTGGCCACCGAGCGAAGCTCGGTCACCCAGATATTTATTATTTATAGGTATAAGATAAGATAACACAGCTTTTTTAACTTTTAGTAGTAAAAATTGTGAATCTCTTTTCTTGTGAAATAGAGAGTAAATAAAAGAAAGTTGGGGGATAGCCAGGTACACGGTTATCTCAAAACTCAACCCGTCGACAGTCATCTCTGAATCTCACGGCGCGGGCGATCAGAGATCGAGCGATGCTGGCAGTCATGCGCACGCGCAAGGGTTCGTGACGAGCTCCGTGTGAAGCTGTTGCTATCTCAATTATATCTACTTGTCACTGCAATAAAGTATCTAATTAGTAATTTTTGTGAGATTTTATCAAGTTCACATTAGTTTTATTAGTTACGGCGCACATTTGGATAATAGTCTTTTAGTGTCATTTTTGGGATGATCATATCGACTCGGCATGGGTCAATCTCAGTATGTATTGCTCCCGATACTGCTTATTGCACACTTTTGAGAAGTTTTTCTAACATTTACAGTGCAGCGTAGTTGGATCCCCCGAGGGCACGACTAAGTCGTCGGTGAATCGCAAGTGTGATGCATAGCTCCCATTGATGAGAGAGCTGCCATGGTCTAACTTATTGTTAAAACAATACACCAACGTTCGTGAAGCTCTTTTTGGTATTCATTAGCAACTTTCAGCTAGCCCGCTAAACACTTCTTATAACATACTCGTATTTTGGTGCTATTTTATTGACTTACTTTCAAATATTATGCAATTTGATGTTTAGTGGTTATATGTATATTGTTTTTGCCCCGAAAATAAGATGATAGAACGACACAGTGTTGACTAAAGTAAAACGAACAATCTCGCATATTGAACGTACAAAGTTCGTACCCTAGGCAAACACCTCTTCGGAGTTAAGTGCGTTTAAGGTAACTAAAATTATCTCAAAGAAACCTGTATGGTATTACTGAGTGATTGAAGTCTCCTTGAGCAATGGTAGTAAGAAATAACAGTTACAAAAACCTAATTTCCATAAGATGTGAGAACCCTGCCAAACTTTTTGATAGGAAACGTGTTATCATGATAGTTATGAATATTAATAACCTTGTCAGTTTGAATTGCCAATAGATTATGAAAATTCAAAGAGAAATGGTGGATTAATTTGCTTTAACCGTGGTCCATAACAGTATTACGGAATCATAATCAAAAAGTAAACCTATTTGTAAAGGTCGAGTTTGTTATGCAACGAAGCTTAGATTGTATTCTAGGTCCTACCTAGATTTTAATTAAAAAGAAAACTGTTACAGTTTACGTCATCGGCAGGTATTTATTAGCATAACAGCGAAAGTACCCCGCGATAGCTAATCTAGGGTTAAAGATCAAGAGTTGAAAGTAAAGAACGGGTAACGAGCGGGTTACGAAGCTACCGGATGATTAACTATACTTAGCTAGATCATGGATCGGGTCTACAACACCGGTTAAGTATACTCCACGTGTTATAAGCGTGCCATCATTTTTTATTGAACTTTTTTCCTACAAAGTTTACTAAGAACAGGAACAGATTAAATTATAATTACTAAGCATAGGTATTTAGATAAAATAGTGTATAATGTAAAGATGAACTTGTGATGTTTATTTTTTAGAAGATGCCATTTTCTTGTATTCAACAATTATTTAGTTTTTCGCAAATAGTGGACGAATCGTAGGCTTATGGCAATGAGTTTTTCGAGCATATGGTTATCGTATATGTTTTTCATCAAAACTTTGATCAACATTACTCATTTACTTCATATTAGTTCCCGATACCTCCAAATCTGGGATACTGCAGAGAATAACCTATCGGAAACCAATACCTACGGGGTGAATGGGACTTTATGAGCAAAAATTTTAGTAAAAACGTGTAGAGTCATTAATATTTAATGTTATGCTCGAAAAATACATTGCCATAAGCATGCGTTATAGGTATAATAATTAGCCTAGGTACTATTAATAATTAGCGAAAGACTAAATTAAATTTGAATTCGCGGGCTACTCTGGCCGAAACTCCTTATCCTTATCAATCATTATAAGCTTCATAAAACTATGTATATGTACAATATTAAGCACACTACATGAACACATAAACTGGCAATATAACAGTAGTTTTCACTTCTGTGCTTTCCGGCACTTCCGGAGTTCTAATACGTTTTAAATACATGAACTGTATGGGCGGATTTTAATCGAAGCCTCTTTAACTTCGTATTCTAAGAGGATACCTGTGAGCAACACTGTGAGTTTGTGAACCCTCGTACACTTAGTTTTAAGTCGTGAATGGTTATCACCATTAAAGTGACCATGTACCTAAAACAAAACGACGTATCATAAGAGCCTTTGTATGCTAGGCCTATATGAAATAAAGAATTTTTCTATTCTATTCAACAGTGGTATATTAACTAATTGAGAAATAAACTTCGACGACTTTCTTATAAATATATTTTTGTTTCAATCTGCCCCTAGATTGTCTAAAAAACGTATTCATCGTTATCGTAATCGTTTACTAATTCTGCCCGCTGATTGGATAATTGATTTGCGTCGGCCAATCGCGGGGCAAAATTCGCTAGCGATTACTATAACGATGAATACGTTCTTCTTACGTAATCAGAACCCATCAAAATCCTATCACAAATTGGTCCACTGGAAGATACGATAACGTGACCAGACATCGAAGAAGTCCTCTATTTGGTATCAGACAGTTGAAATCGATCGCTCGATCACAATTGGCAACGACTTATCTGAACAAGAGACGAGGTGAGAGGTCACTCGTCAAAAAGACAACGAGCGGTGTCTCAACAGCAATCCAGTGCTCCTCTAACCTTTAACAAGTCGCGAGTGATACAATTACAGAAAAGCGGTCGCGCCTGGGAATCGGCGTGGCGCAACCACGCGCAGATCCAACGCTAATAATATTATGATCCTAGGAAATTGTTTGTTTACTACCCCTACGGCAGTCTTATGCTCATTTTCACCAACATTTTAAGAGACATCTAAGCCCTTTAGTGACAGTTGTTGTAACTGTCACCTATCGGCTTAGGTGTTTTTTGAAGTGTTGGTGAAAATGAGCATTAGTCACATTAGTTACTAATTACATTTCGAGCAAAATTTAAAAAATGTAGCGCTTGACAATATGTTCGATCGATAAATTATTCACTTGACTTATCGAAGACAACTGTAATTTTTTGTTAATCTGAGCAATTGACAGGGTTATGTAACGATCGTTCATTAGATCATTGTTACATTTTTTGATTAAGACGTTTCGAGCCAAGTAGGCGGCAAAATTCGAATTTTATTTAGTTTTTCGCAAATATTAGGCTAATCATCATGGTTGCCATCGTAGGATTATAGCAATGAGTTTTGCGGCCATAACATTTATACATCTCATGTTTTAATAAAAAATTTGCTCCAAAATTCCGATTCTGCTCGTATTGGTTAACGAAAGATAATTTTTTGCAGTTTCCCAGATTTGGAGCTATCAGGAACCAATATGAAGTAAATGAGCATTGTTGAGCAGTTTTTATTAAAAATAAATATGTAGATGCATAAACGTTATGCTTGCAAAATACATTGCTATAATCCTACGATGTGTAATTTGTCTACTATTTGCGAAAAACTAAATAAAATTTGTATTTTCGCGCCCGTATGATACCCACCCTTAATGTGCCTTGGTCGGTAAATCTTTAAATTAAAGAACCATTTTATTTTAAACAGGAATCAGCTAGTTTATAAGAGATGCTATCTCAAAGTTTTCTGTAAGTACAAGCAATGTAATAACGTGCCCAAATAGCGGATAATGGATATTTTTCGAACGCAGTGCATTATTCTGGTTTGCGCAACACAGATTATGGCCAACAATGGACGGGAGTATCTTGAGTTTACACTCTAGTATACGGCCTTATTGAGGACAATACATAGAAATATTCAAGGGCAATTTATAAGTTAATGATTTTTTAATATATCTACAATTGGTAGATCTAGATTCTGTGAATAAATTACTATCATTATTTTTAATAGATGCATTAGTGTTTTCTTGAGTAAGGTTGGACTATGACATTCAGAATCTATGTAAAGTTTATTTATCCTTTTAAAAATTGGATTTTTATGATTTGGGTTGTGAATTGTGTGATGTTTCATAAAACCTCATCTCAATATCAATGACATATTTCTTTTTTGCAGTATTTTTATAGTTATAGTAACCTTTCCCACACGGGGAAGACTTGTACGGTAATTAGAATAACTTAGCGATTTGTTGTAATATTTTCAGATTTTTTTAAATGAAATTAATTTGTTTTCTCCACCATAGGTTTAAGCTTTATGAAGAGGACCTGTGTCTGTGTTACGATAAATATTAGCAATAATGATGATGCTAAAGGCATCAAACCTAAACAATTATACAGCTATTCAGATCTGTACATCAGTCAATCTTACATCTTACTGATTGCACATAATGCGTGAAACGATCAGCAAACTACGCCAGTGATGGCAACTGGAAGCACTGAGAAGTCGAAGATATTATTATAGTATTTATCTTTCTTTATGGAAATTGCAGTTTATATCTTTCCATCTAAAAGTATTAGTTGAGCATGTTTTGTTTTGTGGTGCGTAGTTCAAAGCGCGTTAATGTCTTTTATACGGCGCCGCGGGCGTATGGCAAACTGGGGTCTGATTGTGTTAGAAAAACGTATTAATCTTTACCGTAATCGCTAGCGAATTCTGCCCCGCGATCAGGAACCCAATCAGGGGGTAGAATTAGTATAACTAATTACGATAACGATGAATACGTTTTTCATAGACAATCTACAGGCTGTTTCCACAAGTATTGTTTTGTCTATAAACGCTTTAAAATAATAATAAGATGAAAAACATTATTGATAGGTTTTGTTGTTTGTTGTTAACACACACATTTTAACACTTTCGCCTCTTTAAAATAGTGTTAAGTCTAATTGTATCAGATACACATAGGTATCCGTTTTTCTGCGTAGACGAGTTAAATAAATACAGCAGGCACGTTAAGTTAAATTGAACAGGGATTCCTATTTAATTTAGAACCTATCTATTGAGACGTTCTTAAAGAATTACCAAAAGTTTCTCCACAGAAATTTCATTTAAAACTTTATCAAACCAGTCACCAAGTTCAGTTAAATATGTATGAATTCTAAATGCATTAGAACACAATGTGAGGAGATCGTGGGCGATTCATTGTACAGTACAAGTACAGTCGTGGCCAATGGAGTATAAATCTTGGAGACGAAAGCTCGGGCAGAGGTCACTGCAGCTTTTACCACTTTCCCTGTCGATGTATTACCTGTTTAGGTCTAGTATACGTATATTTGTATAGGCATTAAGCCTTAATGTAAGTATTCATAGATCTTCTCATATGGATCGTCTTCTATAATATATTATTAACGACTTGAATTCAACTGCTAATTGTTGGAACTTAATCTAATCAAAATACGTACTTGGTAGTCTTTATATTATACAAATAGATAATTATGTATTTGTATGGAATTGTGGTGATAAATTGTTGTCATCTTAAAACAACGGTAAGTTATATGAAATATCTCCAGGTTTTCTTTTATGGTTAACCACATAAAGTGACTGAAAATGAATTGCTTTAGCACTTTGCTACCATTTACAAGAATTTTGTCATTTAAATATTACTTAACTAAATTAACTTAGTATTTTATTTTATATAAAAAGTTTTGTTCATTAGTTTTCTTTTAACAAAAGCTTTAGACTTTTTGAGAATGAGATATAAATCGCATTCTCAAAATTTTTGATTCGAATGTTTGATTTTCAAATGAGATTTATATCTCATTCTCAAAAAGTTCAAAGCTTTGTTATGACGTAATCTTGTTTTGAGGACTTCAACTTTATTTTTACTAATTGGTATACCCACCAATCATAATAATATTAAAGTTTCATGTAGTTATCATGTAGATATCGTTGCGTCAGTCGGAATCAGATGTCTATACCACTAGCCAATAAGTGACCGCTAATGACTATTATGAACAGGCACTTATACGCCAAAAAACAAACTCATTATCCTAAATGTAAAACGACTAATGTAATTGAAGGGTATCTAGTTTTTGTTAAGTGTAAAAACTTTAATATTATTAATATTTACAATATAATATTTGAGATTACATTTGTCATAATAACTGTGACCATAATTATACCTTGCATTAATATTCACAAGCCATACATGCTTTATTGTAAACATGCTTAAAACTTAGTTTTCAAAATAGATAAAAATAGTCAAGATAGGCCCATCCGAACATTTTAAGTAAACGTTCTTCATACAAGAAAATGTAGCGACATCTGTCTAAACTCCTGCGAAATACATGTTTATTTTTTATATATTTTTATTTATGTGTCTGTGGTCACCTTGCCTGCAATATTATTATAATTTCAAAAAAAAAAAGAAATAGGTCTTTACCTATCTACTCGTACCTATACTGACTACTGCCGAGGGGGGTGCAAAATAGTCATTCTTGCTCCCTTAAACTGGCGACATTTTTTCGCGCTGTTCGCCCTGTCTTTAGTATACAAGTCTTTGGTTTTCAAGCAAATTGTTATTTTATGCGTAATTTTCATGTACAATAAAAGGTTTTGCATGGAAAATATTTATTACTTATACTAACTACAGCTTATACCGCATACGATAAAATCATATTAACTATTTTTATAGTGGTCTGTTATATCGTAATGATGTTCATTAAAAACTTCGAATAAATCATTAACGATTGTGATGATATAAAACACATGATATTTATAGAAAGCATTGATTTTTTATTGATATATGCAAAGTGATGCAAAGCTCACAAAAAAATATAACAATACCTCTATACGCCATAACACTTTACACGTCGTTAAGTTATATTCAAGGTTGTTCATAAATAAAAATAAACACAAAAGTTAGAATTTACAATAAAAGTTCTCACACATATATCTTACTCGAAATATGGACAAATTGCAAGAGTGAGCGAGAATTAGTAAGTTTGTAAGAAAGAACAAGATAAAGAAGTAATAACCTTATTCCATCATTATTATTTAACCATTTATTATTTAACCATCGGAATTCCATCCATTGGATGGCCAAGACGAGCCATTTTTGCTAGACTTGCTTGTGAATAAAACTGTAGGTAACTCTATCACCCTACTGGTTCTCTCTAATGGAGTCAAAGAATAAAGAAGGATTATGCGATATTTCACAAGTTACTAATACTATATTTAATATATAATATTATAAAGATATTATACTAACATAAATTAAAAACTAAAACTAGGTATAAAATTAAACTATATCTAAATTAAAAACTACGTATGAAACTACATAAATATAATTCAAAAACTAAAAATATTATTAAAGGAAGTCCCTGTAGGCAAGGTTCCGAAGATAATGGCAGCGTTCCCCCTTTGAATACATAGGCTAATTCTTTGTCCGAGGTAGCTGCCAGCTCTACGGTCTCCTGTGATGACGACTAACCAAGTAGTGCTAGGATAATAATTGAAATTATGCCTGTCATGTCAGCACCATTAATTTCGCTATAAATTACTGTGATATTTATGCAGCTGTTTCTAGCTGAGCAATAAACAAAATATTACATTACACGCGTAGTGTCTACTATTCTACTCTATAAAAATGCTTGTGCGTTCGTTTGCCTGAACATCGCGTGACCACATTCTGAAGTAGATATGATTTTTCGCTTGGTGTAAATATTAAACAATAGCGAGTCGTAAGACAAACAAAAACTTTTATGGTTGGACATAATTGAAGACATGTCTTTCCTTGGGAAGCATGTCATGTCATGACCAGGGGTAGCTTTTATAACATTTTTAACACTAATATCTTTCTCGACATTCTTTTCCACTAAAAAAAAAATTACAGACCATATTATGACATCCGCAAAAAGCAGCCGTGCTATTCTGCAAAACAGCGACGAGCGTACATCTCTGCATCTATGAATTTGTCAGTTGTAATAGAGTACAATTTTGCATGCCATATTCGGGTTGGCAGCTGTCTGGCAGCTATTTCATTTTGTAGAATAGCACAGCTGGTCTCAGAAGTGAGAAGAGTAAAACGTCTAAGGAAATGTAGATTTGCAGTTTGCAGAAGAAGAACAACTATTATAAAGACCGTGCAATTGCATACTGGTGATCTTCTTTGCCAATCTTCTACATTATTTAGGATTACGAGTTTTTCACGAATTCCGTGGAATTCATTGACTTTTTAAATTTAATGGTACCTCTACCTTCTACCTTCACTTCAAATTTCAGTAATTTTGTCTTGAAAGAGCTCTTTGCGGACGGACGTCCAGTGAAGTCTCAGTAATAGGGTTCCGCTTTAACACTTTGAGTGCGTAGCCCTAAAAAAGGCGAATGCATTATAAATACAATGCCTCACTATGTCGCGATCGCTTCTGTTTGTACCATACGCCACTTTCACTGCGGCGGGATGCGCAGGAGTCGCCGGCGCGTAATGTAATCGATAACTAATCTAATCGGTCACGTCTGGTGCCGTCAGCTGATGTAATGATCCACATAGCTTGATCATTGATCAATGATCGTGGATCACTATACTCGTAGGTAGCTTATGTGTATAGCTGTGGACTGTGCTACATTTTTTTGCGCATGCCTCACATACATTTCGTGTTTTTAGGGTTCCGTAATACAAAAAGAATTTTACTACTCTCGTGTCGCTCCTTTTTTATCTCCCTTTGAGCGTAATTCAGAATTTTCGTTGTAAATGGAATAAGTCACTTTTTTATAGTTAACATGAGCAAACGAGCGGGGGGTCATCTGATGGTAAGCGATCACCCCCGTCCATGGACATATGCAGCTCCAGAGACACTGCAAATGCGTAGCCGGCTCTTAAGAAATTTATTTATCCGCCCCTTGAATAACTCCATGTTATAGTTTTGAGGGAACACTGTTGCTCGTAGGTGGTTCCATAGTTTGCATAGTTACATTCACTAATCTAGAGCTAAGAGAAGATTTTTTTCTCCAAAACTAAATAATTCTTCAAAATGTGTGCACAAATATGGTTGGATAGGTCTTTAAAAATTATAATAAAGTTTCAATTCTTAACTTTTCATATAATACACGACAATAAGAATTTGTCGTGTATTATATGAACTTCTTACTTCCTATATGTAGACAATTTAAAGGGTATGCCTTAATTGAAAGTATGGGTTGAAAATTCAAAAGTCTTTGAGTGATGTGTCACGACATACAATAAAAATAAGTAATCAAAAATTAAAAACGAACGAACTTGTTAAAAACGTACTAAAAAGTAAGAAACAAGTAACTTTAATTGAACAGATAAATTCATATGGCAGTCGGGGGGCTGTTCTGAGGAACACCTTCTATTCTAAGAGGTCATTTATACATTCATACATACATACATGAACCCTAAAAACATTACACTCCTATTTTTGGGCAGTCGTGTAAAAATACCTACAGAACCATCAATGCTAGAGCACGTTGACTCGCACTTGACTATAATATTACCGTTGTTTTTGCTGTATCTTCATAGCATAATAATAATCTTCTCTGCTATCGTAAAATGATTATACAAGATTATTTTGTTTTTCTGGGTGGTCATTACGAATGTCTTTATCGTTATTTTATCAACAAGGAAGACTGCATAATAATCAAGTGAAGGCACAGAGTGAAGCTTTTAAATAAATATAATAACTTTACATATTATAATATGCCTATTCATCATACTTAGATTTGAAGTCCTATGCCAAATGCGAATACATAGCAATTATAAGTTATTTAGATATCGAAATACTTCTAAATTAAAAGGATTTGTCTAGCATAAACTCACCAACACCTGAATGATAGCGAATTGCCCTGATTTTGCTAGCCTGTTATCCTTTAAATAGTTATAACATATAATGGAAATTATTATTTCACAGCTTTAAACTGAGCCAGATATTATTTTATCTTCGTTCAGCAAATTAATGTTTACTTATTGATCTGCCATAAGCATAATAAAGAGCTTTAAATTTGAATTTGGAGTTTAGTTTCTTAGTATTATTAGTGTTAGATGCAGATGGAGCTAACAAAAGCGTGTTAAAAGCAAACTTTCGTGCCAACACATCGTGATTGCACGTCCGAATAACAATATTACTTAACATTGAATTACTTGTACACGTTTCAAACAATTGTAATCTCCATCAGATAGCTCTGTACCAGTCGAGTTGGCGGTTAGCACTGAACAGGAAGACACGGTGCGCCTGATGAAAATACGTGTGAAACTTAGCTTTTTAATACCGAGCTTACTTAATGTGTGGTCCAAGGGAGTAACTTTCGTTATTATTTAACCCGTTTGGAGTTACAAAGTGGATACTAAATGCTATTTTAGTTCTTACTTAGACGACCGAATGGCGTAGCGGTAGCGAAACTGCCGTCTGCGTCGGAGGTCGTGGGTTCGATTCCCACTACTGGTAAAATGTTTGTGTGATGAGCATGAATATTTTCCAGTGTCTGGGTGTTTTTCAATATATTATGAAGCACTAATGTATTACTGTTTCGATTTGCAGGGCACTGGTCTTTTTTTATGCTATACAAGTTAGTACTTGACTGCAATCTCACCTGATGGTAAGTGATGATGCAGTCGAAGATGTTAGCGTACTAACTTGGAAGGGGTAAGTTAAGTCACCCCAACGGTTTCTACACAGCATCATACTGGAACGCTAAATCGCTTGGCGGTACGTCTTTGCTGGTAGGGTGGTAACTAGCCACGGCCAAAGCCTCCCACCAGACCAGACCTGAGCCAATTTAGAAATTATAAAATTCCAAAGTGGCCCGTGGCGGGAATCGAACCCGCGACCTCCCACTGGAGTCCAAACGTGCGTCCCCTGCGCCACGGAGGTCGTCAAAAATACATAGTAAATAATATAAAGTCTACGTAATTACTGGGTAAAATGACAGAAGTTACGAGTTAGAGGGATGGGTAATATCCGGGCGCTAAAATTGAAATTCTCTTTAGTTTTCACCAAGTTTTCACAGTTAGTGACCTAATCGTGCATCGTAGACTTATGAAAATGAGTTTTGCGAGTATATTATTCATACATCTATATGTTTTAAATAAAATCTTTGCTCAAAAATACTTGTTTATTTCATATTGATTCCCAATAGCTTCAAATGTGGGAAACTTCTGAAAATAATCTTTCGGGAACCAATATGAGGTGAATGTGAGTTTTTGAAAAATGAATGTATAAACGTTTGTTTTCATTTTTTTTTAATATTTATTGCTTTTTAATAGTTAGGTCAATGACCTTGTATTGTTAGCTGTAGGCTTGTGAGTTTGTTACGCTCAATAAAGCTAATTCCAAAACAACAAAGCGTAATAACAAACAATAACAACTGGCATATTAACCAAAATAACGTAATCCGTAACGAACAATTGATAATAAATAATAATAACCAAAGAGTTCGTGAATTTGATCGCGTGAATTTTGGTTTTTAGAAATGCAGAAGAAGATTACTGTTACAACTGTCTTATTAGGCATTTTAACGAGTTATATTACATATTATCTTATAATGGTGAAAACAATTTCACGACTTAAAACTAGCCCACAACAAAACCCAACCGAGTTTTTTTTTTATGTTATCACCATTTAACAGCAACGAATTCATAAATGACTCAGAGCAATTCAGCATAACTCCCAAGAGCTTGTGGCGCTGATATAGTCATTTATACCTTATTTATGAGTTTAGGCTTGACAACCACTTTTAATTTAATTTCTTATGTGACAATTCAGAATACATATTGGTAGGTACTATTAAACTAAGGTATATTTTAATCTCGTTTGTGTGACCTTCGCAAGGCAGAGCGAGTTTAGAGCCTGCCTCAACCGGCTGGGATGGGATGGGATGGAACAATGAAAGGCCAAAGCGGTATCATCTGATGATAGCGATCATCCGCCGTTGTACGGACTTCGGAGCGCCTCAGAAATAGTGCGTGACCACCGTTGAGTACGCTGCCGACGAGTGTGGAAAATATTAGCGTCACATGAGTTACACTTATTCTTAGACTGATATGAATGTCCATTTTAATAACGTTACAGCGCAGTTGACACTCTGTGGTAGTACAAAGAAAATAATTCTATGTATATTTCCGCACAAAATGTAACATTTATTATTATATTACACATGTGTAGTCTGTATCTACTGTGGAAATTATTGGTTACCAGGGAATCAATTTTCATAAACTAGTGGTAATATTAATCTAATCGAGTTTTAAATGAACTTTTAGTGATTTTAGTAAAGTTGGTAAATATTTTATGACTGTTGTAGCCTACCGATCTAATCTAAAACCGTAACTTTTCCTGACCAACAACGCGCTAAAGACCTGCTAAAGCGCTTCCGCCTTCGATTTCTAGCACGTTCGCCTCCGCCGATGCGGCACTCCATCCAAATGCATCACGGAGTTCATTGAAACTAATGACTCAATTCCACTCCTGTTGTTTAAGTACTCAAGTACTCAATGGCAATTAAAACGTCTGTTTAACTTTATTGGAAGCGTGTGATGGATTTATAGGCATTTCGTAACGCTTTAAAACAATTTAGTAACTCGTTCAATAGAAATTACACAATTGAATTATACTAGAAATGGTCAGGTTAATTACTTGGTATCATGCATTTAATTAAAAACCGGCCAAGTGCGAGTCAAACTCGCACCGAGGGTTCCATACTATAAAAGAAGTAAATGGAAAAATAATCACTTTTTTTTCAGTGAATTTACGAGTATAATTTTCAAGTAGATACATTTGTTGGCGATTATTAGTCAGCGAGTTGATTTTATTTTTCCTGTAAAATATACGTTAACTTCTATTGATTATAATTATTTCAGATTTTTCGATTGGTAAACTTCGGAGATAAGGGGGGGGGGGAACGGTATTTTTTTCGACAGTTTGCCCAATAAATCAAAAACTATTGGGTATAAAAATAAATAACAATCGGTTTTGGAATACACAAGTAACGCCCTTTCATATGATATCCCACTTAATATTGTTATCTCATTTTGAAATTTTGACTAAGTATACCTATGTAACAATAGATAACAATGTCTAGTTTAATCAAATGAGAATCAAGACGAATCTAAACATACTCGTAGTACATCGCTCTCGATTTAATCTCGTTACATCTGATGACACGCCGCGTTCTGCACGTATTGTACCCTTTCTATTTGAAAGTTCACTGCGTTTATGTAACGTTTGTCAGTGGGAGCTTTAGCCTCGGTAGACCACACTAGCGACATAGACATTAGACATTGGACAGTCCCCTTTCTTTTTACGCTATACAAGTTAGTACTTGACTGCGATCTCACCTGATGGTAAGTGATGATGCAGCCGAAGATGTTAGCGTACTAACTTGGAAGGGGTAAGTTATGTCACCCCAACGGTTTCTACACAGCATCGTACCGGAACGCTAAATCGCTTGGCGGTACGTCTTTGCTGGTAGGGTGGTAACTAGCCACGGCCAAAGCCTCCCACCAGACCAGAGCCTATTTAGAAATTATAAAATTCCAAAGTGGCCCGTGGCGGGAATCGAACCCGCGACCTCCCGCTCGAATCCGATCGTGCGTCCCCTACGCCACAGAGGTCGTCGAAGCCTCTGCGCAAAGCCTGCATGAAAGAGGACGAAACACCGGCACACGTGCTACTAAGATGCACTGAAGTATCGGATCAACGCGAGACCTACTTGGGCTCCTCAACAACACTCCAAGATATCCTGTGCAACCTGGGAGGCCTCTTCGGAATCTGGAGCGAGCTCGGCCGGCTGGAGTGATCCGGCGAGGACCCACATCAGCGACTTCACGCGCAACGGACGATTCGACAAACGCGGAAAAAAAACATGTCCTCTTTGACATAAAAATAAGCAAAACTAAATTCGCTTACAATTTCGTTTAACAAAAGTATTTCGGAACCAAATATGACCAGGAGCATAGATTATAACTATATGAATCCGAATAACAACCACGACATTATCGAAATATGCACGAATTACAAATGATTTAGTATTTTGAATGAATGAAAACATCGTAGTTCACATGACTCTTAAATCTTCGAAATCATAAAACATGTTTAAAAATAATATATTTTTATCTTCTCTAATAAGGTAATAATACCAGGTAAGTAGGTATCCAGTTATCTAGATCCAGATCTATATAACGACATTGTATTTTATAACTCTTGTAGTCATGTCTCTAGTGAAACCTTGTCCTAAGTCTCTATTATTTGATTACAGGTACAAAAGAGTGTTCTGAGTTCGTGATAATAAATTACTTACCTATTGCCTGTTACCCGCCTATTGTAGTCCGACGGTTTTGTCTCTACATGACAGATTCGCCCATCAATAGCATTTGTTACGTGGTCTCCTTTTGATGGGCGGTCATTTTTTATAGTCTGAGAGCTAAAGATATTAATTATTTATTATCTAACGTTATAAAATCAAGAGTTTCGACATTAAGGTATCAATCGTGTACACCTACTATGGTATATGGTTTTGGAAGGGATTAGATTGCTAACGAGATATATCACAAAAACCATGCATTTACATATATGTATTTAAGGAAAATTATACATTATTATGACAATTAATATAATTAATATTCTAAAATAATTAAAACGGAGAAAGTCTCACCATAAGGGTTCCATTTTTACCAAATTGGTATGGAACCCTAAAAACACTAACATTATACATTTGAAAGTGTTAGGATCTAAAGTCTTTTCAACGAAACGCGAGACCAGACGTAAACAAAAGCCGATCATTTAGTAGTAGCGACGACGGAACAAACAAAATATGACTATCTCTTTCTATCTTGTTTGTTTGCTATCTGCCGCACCGCTCACGACTTTCGCTTTCAAGGTCAAAGCATGTCATGGGGGTTATCGTAAACATTTGGATAATATTTTATATTTTATTTTGTTCCCCTAATCATAAACCTAGAATAAATATTTTAATTGACGCGTGATATTGACGTGTCACTTGTCTCAACATTCGAAGCGATTGTATAGAATAGCGTCCATTCGCGTGGATGGCGTGGCGCTGCATGACCTGACGTGCCACTCAGCGTGCTTCTAGTGAGGCACTGAAGTGGCGCGTAACACGAAACTTTCACTTATGTTAAATCTAGTTTCAAGATATCATTAAAAAAATTCAAACAATACGATATTATTGTCAAAACATAAATTTATTTTAAATTTGAAAAATTAGTATACGTTAAAAAGGTTGCGCAACCCTGCTTAAGCGAATGACCTGGCAGTCGGTTTGTTTACGTCTGGTATCGCTCGAGATTGAATAGACTTTATGTTTGTAATTCCTTCATTTATTCCATATTTAATTAGTCCATGAATTTTATAGTAACCCATAAAAAGACCTTTAACTGGATAGATACATTAAAATGTAACATTGCAGAGGTATTGCGTTAAAGGTCATTTTCGTGTGATTTTATTCTGAAGATGACACGCTAATCGGTTATGTTACGGCCGGGTCAAGGGTGCGACTTTGTGCTTTATGTACCAGGATATCTACGACATACTTGGATGATCTTGAACTAGGTTTCCTAATAGGTAGACAGCAGAGCACATTTTTTGAGCTAGAGACATTTGCAACTCTTGACGAATTAAAAGGTGTTAAAAGATCACGTTGACCTTTTACTTACCTAAATAAATAAATGATAATGTGGTTTAATAATGTCCCTTACATTTTTGTCTTCAACTGCTGCAAAGGTACTTATGATATAATAGAAATTAAGCCATAAATACGGAATACCATAAAAGTATCTTACGGTACAGAACTTGTTTTTAGAAGGTAAGCAAAAGAATAAATAGAATTATCCAATTTAAGAATCTATCTTAAAGTAAGTAGAGTAAAGAGGTATCCGGTAGCAATTCTTCTCAAAAAGTTGTTTATTTTAATTGCAAAGTATGTTTTTGGTTTTTTCCAAATTCATGACTATTAATTAGAATAATAATCTAGGTAAATAATAAAATGAAATCGCTTAATGCAACAAAAAGTGACCTATTTTCTTTATTCCACAATTCTCATACCAGGTCTATTACTAATACCAGGTAACATTATTATATTTATAAAAAAATTAAATAATGTCTCAATAATTGACAAAGCGCTAGGTTCCCACGCCGCGACCTCTGCCCCCCTTTGGGAGGGGGAGGAGGTATATACAATGCGTTTAATTACCCACAAGTACAGGCTGGTTTGAGGATTTATTCGGTCAAGTACGAACCCCGATGGCAGATCTGTCATTGTTTCATAATAAACTGAGGCGTGTCTTGGTTTTTATTTGGTAATAAGCAAAATGCAAATTAGTGCAGTGGAGCTTTCTGCACTTGGGTCAGGGTTGCCTTTTTTTGGGTTCCGAACCCAAAGGATAAGAAACGGAATGCTATTACTAAGACTTCGCCGTCCGTCCGTTTGTCACCAGGCTGTATATCACATGAGCCGTGACAGTTACTTTTGAAATGTACACAGATGATACCTATCTAGACACGCGGCAGCGTGTCAAGCCAAGTATTATGTCCGTTGCCGCTGTAACAAAATACAATAAAATACAATAAAATAAAGATTAATTAATTTTATTATTAAAACAACAAACGTGATTTTTTGCTAGTTTTTGGTCGATGGTCCAGAGCTCCCCAATATTTCTCTAATTGTATAGTTATAATAGAAAATTGACATCTACTCTAGACACGGCGAACCGCGCGAAAAAATGTCGCCAGTTTATGGGAGTCATTATTACCAACAGTATAAGGCCACGCGGTAGTTCGCTCAGCGGCGGCGGTATTTTGACAGTTGGCGCTACTGTTTGCTCGTATGAAAAAGATTTACGTAAATCGTTCGGATGCCCATATCTTGAGGTTAGTAATCATTGTAATAGAAGGGTATTGTTGAGAGTTATGGCTTCTGCATCATGATCTCATCATCATCATGATGTAATGGTACGAAACTCTTCGTGCGCGATTATAACTCGCACTTGACCACACAGTCAAATCGATCTGAGTTAGTCATAAGTATTAGTTGATTGGAGTCAAATAATAATAATTAAAGGTCACTTGAAAATTGAAATAGATACCAAGTTGGGTCCGTTCTTTCCTTCAGCCTATTCGTATTCTGTACCTACATGACATGGGAAGATGCCCTTTCGTTCTGAAACTTTTGCAATGTACGTATTAGGTACTTATTTATTGCGAAATTAAAGTCATGTCAGCAAAAAAAGTAGAAACCTATTATATTCGATGTTTATAAACTGTATGTTTGGAAGTTGGTCCATTTTGACGCCATAAATTTTGCCTAAAATTGGATAGAGATACCTACTTTATAATTTTTATAAAAAAAATTCCTTGCGGGGAAGTCATAGAAACTATCTAGTAGATATGTTATATGTACATTTTATACATTTATTTTCCAATTTTTTTTCTATATTTTATCATAACTAAGCTAATTAATAATAATCTGTCAAACTATTTATATAACAGAATTGGTGGAGAACAGCTCTCACCTGTCATCAATCAATTTAAACGTAAAACGTAAACAAAAGTACGGATAAAAAAATACAGAAAAAAATGTTTTTTTTTTCTGTCGGTCCCGTTCAACACACGCGTATCAATTACAAATTGCAATGAGTGATCTTGAACTTCAGAGGCTGTTATTTATTACGAGATTATACTCGCGTGGTCCGTTTTAAGAACCAGATTAAGCTCTTAAGGTTCCTACGTCATTAATTTCACACTTATATTATCTCAGAATATTATCAATTAAAGACGAAAGTTTGCGTGTGTGTTAATATGAAAGTGTGTGTATATGATTGAAGCAGTAATAGCTGAGTGGTTCTGACCTCTGCCTCTCATAAGGAGGTCGCGGGTTCGAATCCTGGGCACGCACCTCTGACTTTTCCGAGCTATGTGCGTTTTAGGAAACTAAATATCACTTGCTTAGCGGTGAAAGAAAACATCGTGAGGAAACCTGCATGCCTGAGAGTTCACAAAAATGTTCTCGAAGGTGTGTGAAGCCCGCCAACCCGCACTTGGCCAGCGTGGTGGGCTTATGGCCAAACCCCTCTCGATCTGAGAGGAGACCCGTGCCCAGCAGTGGGACGTAAAAGGGGTTGAGAGATATGATTGTTACTCCTTGACGCCACAGGTACTGAACCGATTTGGGTGAATTTTTGAATGGACATAAATTAATAACTATAGATTAACACACAGACTATTTCTAATCCGCGAAAATCTATGGCTCCTGCGGGATTTGTGAAAACTCGAAATTTACGATTTTAATAAAAGCGTGTCGTGTAGCTCTGGGTCGAAATTCAACATTTTTCTGCAAGTTGAATCCCAAAATTTGAAGGGGTCAAAACTTGAGTCCAATCTAATCTGTAATAATTTTGGTGGAATGTTGCCAAGAATACTGGCTGCATTTTAAAAATTTGCAAAAAATAGATTGCCCACCAGGAACTAACCGTGATAAAAAGTTCAGTAAAATCATATAAAATATATTTGTTTAATAAATTAAGCTAGTAATTCTGAAAGCAAATGCGTCATTTGTCAAAAACAGAAGCCTTGAAGATTGTTTAATGCGGATGTTTATGTATTAAAACCAAATGATTACTATCAAATGTCACAGTAAAAGTCGTCCGTCAATACACTTAAAGACAGATTGACATTTCGCGAGTACTTAGTACTTGAGAGCAATGATTTTCAAAAGATTGTGCAATAACTCACTTATCGATCTTGTAAGATTTCTCCAGAATTTAGATACTTTGATAATATAACTATTTATTCACAGAGCCAAAATCAACCAGCTTAATGCACTCCTTCTCTACACACACCATCACGTCAATTAGTCACAGTGGAGGAATATAACAGAAAAACTAACTTTACTTAATAACTAAAAAAGCAAAATCAGTTTCTTAACGTTTTTGGGTATTATTATTATTATTACCGTCAAATAAAACAAAAATTACAATTATATCCATTGCAGTTTCAACAAAAATTAGAAAAATTTATATTTTGTGAGCAACATTTAGGAGAAATTTCTATCGAGAAAATTTTATATAATCGTGTTTCTGTTTGTAAGCGAATTTAGATTAAAAACCCAAAATTTAAAAGTAGTAAAGTCTTAATAGTTTTTAAACTGCAGGTCACTAAAAATCGCTACGAACGCCGCGCCTTTAACATAAGGTGAACGTCTTGAAATAGACTTTTCTTGGTAATTTGGGCGCAGTTTTCTTACAAGATCGTTAGCACACAGTGTCATTAGCAGCATATCATCTCATATGCTACAGTTCCCACGCCCATTGTTCGCTCTTATGTAAATCGGAGCTGTAATGATGGCGCGGTCGTCGCCGGCGCTCGCGGCTCGCGGGCGCTAGAAACCTCGTAAACCTCGTAAACTTAGTTTTAAGTCGACTTGGAGTTATCGCCATTCAAATGTGACAAATATCATTCTGACCTATTACAAGAGCCTGTATATTAGGCCTATATGAAATAAAGATATTTAGAATTAGAATTTTGATATTTTAGCGTCGCGATCACTAACAACTTGAATTATTATATTTATTTTTGCATTAGTATTTAATTTATTTATTTAAAATAATCGGCCAAGTGGCACGACCTCCAAGGGTTCCATACCATGTATGGTTTAAGAAATGCAAAGTTGGGTTGGAATAGTAACGTTTCTTTAACTTAGCCCCTTCGCACACGGCTCGTAAGCGTATCGTTATGAAGCTAAGCAAAACAATATGACAATTACATCTCCTACGATTCGCTGCAACACCGCTTCGTCTACGGACATGTTTGAAAACGTTCGTGCTCGTACTGCTCTCGTCGTATGCGAGAATTACGCTACGCTTACGCTCACGAGCCGTGTACGAAGGGCCTTAATTACATTTTGTATTATTTTTGCTGTCGCGCTTCTCGCCCATCCATCTCGCTCGGAAAAAGCTTTATGAACGTGGCAGTAGAGTCGTCATTTCATAAGTTAGGCCTATGTGAAAGAATAAATTTTGATTTGAGTTTTGATTTAAATTTTGAAATACTTACAGATTTAGTAGTGTCATGATTCAATTACACGACTGCTCAAAAAAAGGCATAATTTTATATTCTGTGGTAATCGTATGAATATTTTTGATTATCTGTGACCATGTCTACCGCCATTTTAAGAGAACAAATAAACCTTACATCTTATTGGTCAATAAAATTCCCGCTCATTTTTCTCAACCAATGAGAACGTCTCTAGTAAAAACCAATGAAAAATCTAGTAGGCTATGGCAGAAGGATTATGGAATTGTTTTGATGAGGACAGAAGCAAAAACTATATAATTGATATTGTACTGATATGAATAAAAAACTATGTAAAGTACTCATTGCATCGTAATACAAGAAACAAGGCATATGTATGTCAAAGTTTAAGCGATAAGAAGTTTAATGTAATACGCTAGTACTTGTAATAAGGAAAATAAAGTGTATACTATGAAGTCTGGATTTCATTCACAAAACATCGGAAGTGGTACGTGATCCGAAGACCCACATATTGAGGTATGATATAAGTCCCTGTTTTAAAACAAGCTGCTGTACCTTGGCGTGTAAATAGGTAGATATGGATGTGCTTAGAAACATTATTCCAAGTTCATGTAGATTGTATTATATTCAGATATCATAGTGAAAAGATAAAATTCGAGGTTGAGCCAGTTAGTAATTTTGTTTGAACCTAGTTATGGCGAAGTCTTATGTCGAAACTTAGAGCAACTAAGTAAGTACATTTTGATTCCTTCTGTAATGCCTTAATTATCTATTGAACCAGACTGGTTTTATCGGCGGCATCATGTCGGGTGTCGCTTTGGTTAAATAGAGTACCTAGTTTTTGTTGCTTATAATATTATAATTGCAACTTTGTTTGAAATGAATAATTTGTAAAAAAAAAAACCTACCTATCGCGAGTTATTGACGTGCAACGCCATCTAGTGAAAGCGCCATCAACAACTATGTAAAGCTTTGAATGGGTAACGCGGAACGCCATAATATTGTCTGTGCATTAAAATAGAAGAGATTAATTTTGAAAACCTACCTGTTTTTTTAGGTTAGTGGCTTAGCGCTCTGATCCAATTTCTTAGTAATTGTTTGAAATATAATTTTAGATTCTTTCATACTGAACACACGTAAGATCATAATTATTTGCAAATAAAAATAAATAAGGGTTCCATTTTTACCAAATTGGTATGGAACCCTAAAAAGGAGCATATCACATAGGCCCATAGTTCGGGGCTTTATTAAATAATTAATTATGAATGAGTGAATTGTGTCAAGATATATCATTAGTTGATTAATATCGGCACAGCCGTGTACAGTGCGACAGGCCTATCATGGCGCGTGGCCAAAATCGGTACTAACGCCGCTATCTTGTGATAGTTCGCTCTAGCGGTATATCGCTATTGTATGTTGCATTGTTTTTGCTTACTATTAACTATTTTAAACTAGAATTGAAGTAAAAATTGAGGAGATTTTATTTCCTGGATATCTTTGTTCTATAACAGCGCCCTCCTGTCAATGTCATTCAAGTGCCAAGAGAGCCTTGTCGGACTGTAGTTTGTTCATTGCCTGTGTTATTGGGTATAGCTGAAGTTTTCGAGTAGTAGTTCATGTAATTTCGATAATTTATCCAACGCAGAAATAATAATATTTTATGATGAATATCTGACTGCAGAAACTTTTATTAAGCACAAGTTTTAACTCATATCATGGAAAGTAAAAATAAAAATAGTTCAATCTAAGAAGCTATACCTAGATATAAATCAATAAAAAAAGAGAAAAATTAGAAACTGACAGTTCTTACAAACACTGGCGTATTATTTTCATTTCTTTGCCATTCTGAACAGTTCTTGAAAGAGATACTGTGGCAGTGATTTCATGAAATAAAAATAACATATTATTATTTTAATTCATTCGTAATTCCGCAGTATACTTGTAAGATTTTTACACTGATTATGATATGATGGCATGAGAATAAAATTAATGCGATTCTGCTTGAGGCAATTACAACAATTGCTGAGAGTTTACTAGTACTGTCAAGCGGTTTTTAAATAATGTTGATTTAGTGTTGATAAAGTTAATTTCAACATAGATATTCTTTTATTAAAGTTTTCATTAAATTAATTGGCAGTTAAGAGTGCCGTGACTAAATTATAATACGGTTATGAGTGCCATATTTATTTTTTCTATAATGTCCTTGGTTATGTGTGCCAAGACGGAACTATGTATGTTCTATGATGAATAATGGCCTTGGTTATGTGTGCCAAGAGTTACTTGGTTATGTGCGCCAAGAGTTACTTGGTTACGTGTGCCAAGAGTTACTTGGTTATGTGCGCCAAGAGTTACTTGGTTACGTGTGCCAAGAGTTACTTGGTTATGTGAGCCAAGATGGAACTATGTATGTTCTATAATTATTTGTGTTATGTGTACCAAAATGGTAATAATGAGTACTCAGTTGCAGTTTATCGATGTATTAAGACAATAACAATAACTAAAAATTTACTTATACATTTTCTATCATTGAAAGATTCTGAAAGGACAGTAAACTCATTAGGACTTCATGTTAATTAAAAGTGACAATAAAATAGAGGTAGAATGATGAATGGAATTTGAAACAATGTTTTATTAAATACAGATCTATTTTTGAAAATAATTTGCTAAAACTAAAATAGATTTTTCACGAATAATCTCTTTTGTATAACAGCTGCTATATACCCATACATAATTCATTGAGCATTGTTTATTTTTTTTTCCGAGAATATGACACGATCAACGAGCTGGTCGTGGACTGACGCGGATCAAAGGCGGGCGCGTGAGGACGCATCCTCGGTCAACACCAAGGAGGTACATGGAACGAGCCAGCCGTGAACGGACGCGGCTAAGCGCGTGTAAACGCGATCCCCGTCATAACTATGGAAGTTGGTCCGCAAGGCACGTAGATGCTCCTATCAACGTCGGTGGACCCCACAACTCCCACACTGCTTGCAGCTCACCAAACCGTGGCTTTAGTTGGAACAAGTACTTACAATCATCAATGCAGCAGCAAGCAAAAGCTTCACAACCGACGAGGTGGTTAGCATTTTTTGAAAATTTGCAACGACGATCATCTTAATGTAATTCCAGAATCGATTCATCAAGCAAAGTACTAAGCGTAAATAACTGGTTAGTCAAAGAATGTGCGACCATTAGTGAGGGAAACTAAAAATAAAGCTTACAATTTGTATTCCAAAACTTGTAGGTAAAAAAAGAAGTGGTGCGCAGTTCTTTACCTTCCCTTAGTTACAGTTGGAACGAATAGCTTCCAAAATCATTCACAAATGAGCAAAATTACAGTCATATTATTTTGGTTGAGATGCTTGCATGCATTTCACGAAGTACCTAATGGAAGTTTGTAGAAATGCTATTATTGGCATTTTTAATCGCTGTGATCTTAACGGCAATAAAGCGGTAGACTATGATATCATTCACGCTATATAAGATAAGTCTATTTGGAAGAAGGCGCAAGTATTGGATAATGGATTGTCAGAAACGTGAAGATCTAGGTATACTATATTTCTTAAATTCTAAGTGACGCTACACTATCAGAATTATTGAAAAAAAGTCGCTTATAGGTATTCTATTAGTATCAATGATAATGATATAGCCACTTTGTATTTATTCGTTAATAAGGGGGCTATCTTGTTAGAAATTCCCAAAACCCATGAAAAGAGTCATAATTAATGTTTTAGAACAATTGGGCACGATTTAGTTCTCAGTCAACAGAGTCCGTTGACGTTTTCTGGTGAGACTTGTGAAACTCAAACACACCAATAAATAGGTTTGCTTAATTTTTTTTGGTGATATTTTTGTTATAGTTATCCGGATGATAAAACCTACGTGTTAAAATGGGTCATGATCATTTGGCATTAATTGATTTTGGTATTAAGTGTTTATGCGCAAATTACACAAATCAGGAAACGTCAAAATGTATTCATGAGCTTTTAACCTTTCACAAAGGCCTTCAGTAATCCTGTCGTATCATTTTGAGTAACAGTTTAATTTTATTATTATTATCAATGACGTTGCCACAAGTATTGAAGTATTTAGGAACGAACTCTTACATACTCCTTTTCTGTCCTTATAAACATTCTAATAACCTAGAACATATTCTTTATCAGTCCTCCTAAAGATAAGGATATAGAACACTGAAGTTATAAGAAACTTAAGTGACTGTAGGTATGTATATGATTTTCTAAATGTGTATAATGTCTGATTAAATGCTCATTCAGATTGCATAAAGTATCTAGTCGCGTATCCACGAGCGAACCGCCAAGCCAAATGTTTCAATCAGATCTAGGGAAGTCAAGGTTAACAATATTAGACATAAAACATACTTAAGATGTTCAGATGACAGAATCCTCATATCCGTGATGTTAACATTAACAATAGTTAAAATCAGTAATAGTTATATATTTTGTAAATATTTAAATTTAATTTTATTGAATCATGTTTGTTTAGTTTCTAGTTTTTAGTTCTCTAATAACTTGAACTGTAAAGTTTATTGTACATTGAATAAATTTAACGTTTGTTATATATATTATGGAGCAAAATAAATAAATAAATAAATAGAGGTTCAGGGTTTCGATTTCAGTCAATTCAGTATCCAACATTAGATGATAATATCACAAATTATAAAATTAAAATTTTAGGTCCTTACAAAATTGTCAAAGATATGGAAATTATAGATAGGTACAGAATTAGCACAATAACCGGATTTCATATAGTCTGTAGTGCATAGTCTAGTACAGATTATAAATAAAACCACTATTATGATACAGAGTTTGTTAGTGCGAGGTGATTTGCTGAATCATTGAATATTGGTATGACGTGATCAACGTTCGAAATTCGGCGCTTAAATCGTCTGAAGTAAATACATAGTAATTTTTAATTAGCAATATTTCATGAGTAATATATATTTTTATTTGCAATTACGATGGAAACAACTAAATAAAATGTAAAAAAAAACTAACTGTAGAAGTATTTCCTATTGAGGTGGTAAGCTCGAGCTGCAGTTGATGTTACGAGATTGTCATTATTTATCAGATTTATTTACCGACGTTTTTCAATACAATTGTAAGTAATTAGATTAAATAACAAGATTGTAACACATTGATTATTGTGTGTAACACACAATATGCTATGCAAGGTTGATTTTAAGTAATTATTGTTTAGAACGCACGAAAATTTGTGGACATGCAGCCTATATTATAACGTAGACGGTACTTAATTTTTGACTGTAAGTCATTTTGCTATAGAAAATGTGAACGATAAAATTATGATTTTTACTTTAAAGAAAAAGATTTGAAAAATGTTATGCTTCAATAACATAAACATTCTTTCAAAAAAAAAAGTTGTCATTTTAATCTGTAACCGTAATAAAAAAAAGATAATAATATTTGGAAAATTAATTCAGTCTCTGTCAGTTTTCGTCAATACTTGCTTCAATAAAATACTTTATATAATATTATGATAATTGAAATCTGCACAATTAAATTAATTGAGTCTCCAGACCCTAAGAAGTGATTATGTTAACAATTTTGAGTTAGTCATTTATAATTTCCTAATATTGTATACAATAAATAATGTATAATTTTATGTAGGTCTGTATGTTATAGTTAATAATTTCTTTATTTTAAATTTAAATTAAAAATTCATTGTACCCAATAATACTTTAATTAATCTAAGAAACCGAATGTCATGATTATTTTATGTTAGTGAGATTGGGACATAGGTAAATTAATGTCAGTATTATTTATTTAGATATTTAAATTAACAAATGTAGGCACTGAATATTCTTAAGTAAGTGCATGTAGGCTAGGCCTATGTGAAATAAAGTATTTGAAAAATATTGTACATTATATATGTAAAATAAATTATAATTTTGTTACTCATAAAGGCGAAATAGTGGTTACTTAACATGTACCTAAATATATATTCCATATTTTGTAGTTTTTGTATAATGATGTATTTTAGTAAGATTAAGCCGTAGGTAACTAAGAGTCAATATCATTTAGACATTGTAAAACACCAATATACAGAGAATTGATAAGTAAGTGAAACCCTATATGAAGTGTAAAACTAGGTAATTGAAAAGTATTGTTTTAAATATAAATTATAGTTTTGTTAATCATAAAGGTGGCATAATAGTTAGTTAACATGTAAGAATAAATACTATCTTTTGTATAGTTTTTGTGCAATATTTTTATAGGTACTAAAACGCCTAGTTGAGTGGTCGTAGAATTTTTACTTTGATGAGAGTTTAATTATTGTGCACCAGGAGGTTGCACAAGAGTGGATGGCCGAATGTCATGATTCAATTACACGACTGCTCAAAAAAAGGCATAATTTTATATTCTGTGGTAATCGTATGAATATTTTTGATTATCTGTGACCATGTCTACCGCCATTTTAAGAGAACAAATAAACCTTACATCTTATTGGTCAATAAAATTCCCGCTCATTTTTCTCAACCAATGAGAACGTCTCTAGTAAAAACCAATGAAAAATCTAGTAGGCTATGGCAGAAGGATTATGGAATTGTTTTGATGAGGACAGAAGCAAAAACTATATAATTGATATTGTACTGATATGAATAAAAAACTATGTAAAGTACTCATTGCATCGTAATACAAGAAACAAGGCATATGTATGTCAAAGTTTAAGCGATAAGAAGTTTAATGTAATACGCTAGTACTTGTAATAAGGAAAATAAAGTGTATACTATGAAGTCTGGATTTCATTCACAAAACAAGATTCTATGTACTTACTTGACTTCGATGTTACCTGAGACTTAAAGAAAGCGAAAGCTTTCCGCCAGTCCAGACATGAGACTACCAAAGTTACCTGTAGAGGGAATAAAAGTTGGAACCTCCCATTCAATTTGACCATGTATCATCTGCACTGGTCGTCAGAGTCAGTGAAAACTGTAACTACCAGCTCGTATAGATATGTCAATCCACAAAGATCCACATGAGAGATTCTAACAGAGTAGGGCTACTCTGTTAGAATCTCTCATGTTCCATTCGATTCAAATGAATTTTGACAAAGTGGGGCGCGCCATCGTGGATTGAGATATCTATCTTAATTACGTTTCATGAGATAAAGTGACAAACAGACGAAGGAATGGAATATCAACGGAGGCTTAACAATAGGGTCCCGAGTCCTGTGAGCATCCTTTTGGTTCTAACTTCGAATCTTTAATAAGCTTTCAACTTTTAAATAAACGTAGGTTTTTTTTACGCTATACAAGTCAGTACTTGACTGCGATCTCACCTGGTGGTAAGTGATGATGCAGTCGAAGATGTTAACGTACTAACTTGGAAGGGGTAAGTTATGTCACCCCAACGGTTTCTACACAGCATCGTACCGGAACGCTAAATCGCTTGGCGGTACGTCTTTGCTGGTAGGTGAGCATACGTTCTAACCAACAAACGTTAGGCAAGGCTTTATTTGGATTCGAAATAGCCAATAGGTGTAGTAGTACTAAGCAAAAACGATTTAACTGCAAAATTATACGCGAGGATGGCATATTAAAATTTTCTTGGAAAACCTCAGTTTCATAATAACCAGGCACTTTAGTATTAAATTAGCTTAGCGAGTTTAGACCGTGTGTAATACCTGTAGCCATACAGCAACACGCATCAGGTATTTATTTTAATGGATGCCATTCTACGCTTTTACAAGGCGCGTAAGTAATTTCATGAGAGATGTCAAAGCTATTATAGTTGTTAGAATTCCTTGAATTTCTAGGTGGGTGTAGCCATTTTTTGGGTCAAAATAACCAGATGTTTGGCTAATTTTTGTAACTGTGTTATCTGTATAATTTCTTAGATGTCTACCTATATTGAGTTAATTAAGTAATAATGATGTTGGGATTCTTTGCATTTTGATATTTTATGGCGTAAAGATTCAAAGATTCAAAGATTCAAAGATTCAAATCATTTATTTCATATTGGCCACTACTTGTTAGCACTTATGAAGGTAAAAAGTGGTCTCATCTTTTTTTTAGGCTATATTATGATTTGAAAAGTCGATTATTAGATACTGATTGAATTTCTAGCTTTCCAGCATATTATTATATCGGTTCGAGCGCCAGCTACAAAACTTTAAAGTTAAAACCTCCGACAGAACAATATATCTTTCCGGAGATTGTAATTTTTTAAAATGACAAATTGGTCAAGTGCGATCAAGTTATTTTGTTATGTTATGCTACAGCTAGATGATAGACGGACGGACGGACAGCAAAGTCTTAGTAATAGGTTCTCGTTTTTACCCTTTGGGTAAGGAACCCTAAAAATGTAATATTTGCAAATTGAATTTGCTGGTTACACAGAAAAGAATAAAATGTATTTATAAATGATGGGGTTTTCGTGATAGAAAAATCTTTTTTTCTTTCGCTTTCGCCATCCGAAAAGGCAGTTCGTTGCAATAACAATGCAATTAGAGCGCCAGTTGTCAAATGTATGCCGACGTCCGATACTTGATACCAGCCCATCTGTGCTCACCTTCGTGAGTCTGAGTACCCAACGTGGGTTCTCTTGTAAAAGTCACGGTCAAAGGGAGCTACTTTCAAAAAGACGTTTTGGCGCAAAACAAGTAAGGTAACACGGGCCCAGAACAATTTGTAAATAAATAAGTGTTGCGGTTTAATAATATGTGTGAAAAATATCAAGTACCTAACCAGTAGTACTAGTCTCCTTGAATTGATTTCGTATGGTTTTGTTTTTGTTTTTCATTGTTTTGCTGATTTCTTGGTTTACCTGCACCTTTTTTATATTTTAACGTATGAGTTATAATATGATTTCATGCAAAGAATGATGTTAACGGTAAGGACTACTTAGTATAAGCTTGACCAGGAGAATACGAGAACAAGAAAAAAATGTCAAAACTAAAAATTGAATGCTTATAATTGTCTATCTCTTATAATGTCGATAGAACTATCTTGTACCTGATTTTAAACAGGTATCAATTTTATAATTTTTTTTTATCAATATTTTTTTAATTTTTTAATTCATTTCTACGATTTTAATTGCATTGAAATTTATAAAAAAAAAGTTGTACGGGAATGACATATTTGATTGACAAACTTATCGATGCGCTCGTTTGATCTGAGGTTCGATTACTTATACATTTTTTGATTTTTTTTCTATTAACGATCTTAGGAACAACAGTTAAGGCAACATGGCTACAGCTGCTGAGCCATCGTACCTATGGGAACGGTGTTCGGCGCACGCGCAGCGTTCGTAAGATCGCAGCGATGACATAATTCCGAGGCAGTGACATAACAAGAGGAAGATGCCGCTTCTACTCGTATTGAAAGGCGTTTGTTGAATCCGTCGCTTTATCTAATCTATCGCCATCTAATTCATTAGCAGAGGCATTTGAGGATTTTCACCGCTTATTTCTGCATCGTTATCTTCAAAACAAAGCGTTTAGCGTTCGAAATGTTGTCACGGGAAGCCATATCCGAAAAATGCTACTCGATGTTTTGTTAGTATTATGATAGAAATTTGCTGAAAAGTAGCATTTAGCAAAAGTTTTTAACTAGGTGTTTGACTATTCACACAAAAATTATTGTAAGTTTTACTGAAGTAGTTTTCAGGGCTAATATTATCACATGGTGTACATGATTTTCTTTATATTCTACCATAATAACTTCTGAGCACCTGAACCAATTTGGTAGGTTTGGTGGTATCAAAATAATTCTTAGCAGAGTCACGCATGTGACAAAAAATTATAAATGACAGAGATATTGAAAAAATATATGCGTACCATAATATGAGTATATTTGGTGTAAATTTGCACTATGTGTAATTTTGTCTAGCCAGAGCCCAATACCGAAATTATTTTCAAATATCTTTTCAGTTCGACTTAATCCAGCGTTACTTATGCAATAGATAAGTAGGTATATCGTAAATCGATGGATGTCAACGGAACAAAGTGCATCAGCAATGAGAAATAACACACACAATGAGACATAAAAGCTGTAAAAGCCAACTACAATACATTATTAGGTCAAACTATTTCATTCCATTGTTGTTCATCAAAACTTTTCATTACACATACTCGTATGTGTACTAATATTTTTGTGTGTATGTAGTAATTTTCTTCTTCTTCTTTTTAGTAGTTCACTCTTGGTAGAGTGGTTTTATACGTTGGACGAAATATTCAATACAATTGACAGTTCCTTTTTTTGTGCTATTTGAACCACCCCATCGAAGGTCCACAGAACTAAAATTAGCATTAATGACCGTAGCTTTGAATGACATTTCATTTTAGTTCAATGGACGCTCACGCCAGGTTACACAGCAATCAGCGTCAAAATGGCGAAAATCAAGTGTCTTCATTTCAGTTGGCAGTCTGAAGCCCAGCCTTCTTGTATTATAGAGGTCAGTGTGCTGAATACAAATCTGTTAATGCGGCTTTAGAGATCAGTAGCTCCTATTGGTAGCATTTGGAAGCTTCGGTGAAAGAGGAACTGGCAGCGGCCTGGCTGATACCAGTCCATCTTCTTGGTGATCGACTATGTGAACGCGTGCCTGTCACTTGCCATTCCACCAGGTGTTTCATGGTATTCTCCCATCTTGTATTGTTGTAATTACGAGTCGCCCTATTGGTTAGTAGGGGTGGAACTACTGATTTTTTAATTTAATCATTCGTTACCAACCTTTCATTAATTCTCATATATATTACAAAAAAAATCATTATACAATTACTACAATATTACTCAAACATCACAGATCATACCCGATCCCTTATCTCTCATACCTCACCCAAAAAAACTATAATATTTAAACGAGACACCGTCGATAACATCTCGACCGTAATTGTGAACTGGATTGTTCCAGTCCTCGTTTCCCATAGCACAGATGTTTTAAGCCACTTTCGTGGATTAGGCTAACCGTCCGTTTGTGAAATGCTAAAACCTTAATGATGCAACAATTGCCGAAACAATGCCTCTGGTGTCTCCCTATTAAGTCATATTCTGGTCGTATGAAGGTATACAGCATTGCGGGTCTCGTTAGCGGTTTAATTGCGCACGCGACGCGTCCAAAATGCAATTATGAGGTTATTTATTACTTGTTTGATTGGTTGCGCATGCTCGCGACGTCGTCACTCGTCATACTTTAGCTCCTTGGGCAATGACTTCTATGTATCCTACTTGACAGGCGATGTTGAATAAAAACTGTGTTCCAAACCTGACAAAGCCATCTAGTCTGAAAAGCGGGAACTTGCTTGCAAACGGTTTGAAACTACTTACATAAATAATATTCACTGTTTTATTGGTCACTCCATGTAAAAACCACGTTCACGGCTCACAAACCAGTGCACTGATCTTCTCGCTAGCTCGCAGTGGACTAAACGATTTGTGGAGCAGGCACAACAACTCAGTGAGCAATTATTTAGTACCACACAGCGCGTCTAATACCTACATGGAAGTCTTTGTCCTTGGGTGCTGGGAATTATTCTTGTATGTAATCGATCGGTGGGCTTAGTACAAGTTGTTGGATTTTCGTTTCGAATCTCGACTCGATTTCACCATGAAATCTTTGCCTTTGCGGGGGTGTAACTGAAAACTTATAACTCTATCGGATTTGTTTTATATCTTGTACTATCCATTTATTACACATACCAATACCTCAATTAATTTTAATTTTTGAATGTATTACTTTTAGTTATTGAATAAAACATTGAATATTGAAATAGCTGTGAAGTAATTAAGAAGATACTAAAAACCTTCTTATAACTGTAAAATAATTGTATTATATTATATTTATATATTTCCGATTAGACAAGAGATAGTTTTAAAAGAATGTGACGCCATAGTAACTCCCTACCAAATTTAAATTTTGCAAAAAACGCACAGAAGACACCCAACTCCAAAGAGTTCCGACAAATGTCTACCCGAGCCAAGGCGCAGCCGAAAACGAGGGTTGACAGTCGGAACAAGTTGCAATGACGGTTCCGCACGTGTACTGAACGATTATTTTTAATACAGTTGCGAAAAAATGAAGCAATTTAATAAAATAATAAAAACACAATAAACTCAACTAACTTAACATTTTCTGAAAAACTATTTGCTTTTTTCTCTTCTCTCCACGCAATAAATTCGTCGTATGTAGGATATGTAGCGACTTTTTGACTTTTCCGGTAAAATGTTCTCCGAAGCATTTTGTGCAACAAACAACTTAACTCGCAAAGAAAATTTCTGAAAAATGGCGCCAACCGTAGAATATAAGCAGTTTGTTGTTCTTCACCCATTCTGGTGATTTAAAAAAAAATTTGGTCATAGACTAAATAATATTCTGGTACGCAAAGGGAACTATGCCCATACAGCCAAGTCTTCAGTAGAATTTTTTTAATGATATGAAATGAAAATGAAATTTATGAGATGAAATGAAACCTAACCAAACTCATTCAATCAAATCTGATATTGAAACAAATTAGTAGCTTCTTTTTAGAAATATACGTATTTGCATGAATCATAAAAACTTCTATGAATTTTTTTAGTAAAAACTTCATGGTTGGGTTTTTCTTTTTAATAGACATTATTTTGACAGTTGGGAAAGATAACGCACGAGTTCGGGAAAGGTAAAAAAAAAGCACGAGTATGTAATAGCCCACATCCCGAACGCTATACGTCCCTGCAATACGCCACTTTTTGAGCAACTGTATTAAAAAAAATGTTCAAGTGCGAGTCGGACTCGTGCACTTTCATTCCGTACTATCATGCCCCATTCTCAATAGTATTAAAGTAAAATAAACACCTCTGCCTACTAAATTAAAAAACGAGCAAAAAGATCACGTTTGTTGTATGGGAGCCCCGTTTAATTTATTATTTTATTTTACTATTTATTTCTACAGTAAATATACATATATATGTTATAATATATTAAATGTCTACCTGTTACCTACCATTTTCAATATAAGTATAGCAAAAACAAGAAAAAATCACGTTTGTTGTATGGGAGCCCCCTTAAATATTTATTTTATTATAGTTTTTAGTATTTGTTGTTATATCGACAACAGAAATGTACATCATCCGTAAAAAATTCAAGTCTGTAGCTATCACGGTTCAAGAGATACAGCCTGGTGACAGACGGACGGTCGAACGGACAGCGAAGTCTCCGTAATATAAAGGTTCCTTTTTTGGGTAAGGAACTCTAAAAATGAGTAAAATATTATATTTCGGAGCGGGGTTATTATTTGAATGTTGTCGTCATAATTATTGAGCTCGTAGTGTATTACTGGATATGACACAACTTTCATAGCGCATACCGCGATGCGCTCCGTCGCTGCACGCACGGCTTTCACTCTCATGCTGCGCCCGCGCAGCGCGCCAGATCCGCCAGGGTTGGCATAGCGTACTTATAAGATAAGGCAAGTCTTGGCGATACATCTTCGACAATATTGTTGCGAAAAAAGTAATTAATCTATACTTAGAAAACAAAGAGGTGACTGACTGATAGTAAAAATGATTCATTGATTGACGTATCAAAATCAAAATTATTTATTTCATTTAGGCTCATTTTATTAGCACTTATGAATAGTCAGTATCAATAGGTAGGCACGCAGAGGTCAAACAATCAGACGGATATCAATCAACGCATAGGTCAAACAATTAGACGGATTGGGTTTCAATATGGCATAAAAGTAGTTTATGAAACGGATGCATAATTAGTAGGTATTAAAAACATGAGTGTGAGATTAAAAAACGAGCCGCAGGCGAGTTTTTTAACACGTTAAGTGCGAAGCGAGGCCTAAATCACCCCTGATGCAACTTCCCTGTGGTGCGGCAAGCAAAAAAGTGAATTTCTCTGTCGTGCGAATGGCATAGCTTTGGTTTGGTCCAGTGTAGGAAAGAGATAAATATATATTTGAGATCACTAATGGTTCCGGACTCGGTGGTGTACCTACCTTGGTACCGGATGTCTTAGGCCTCGTGCCGCACTGAATTAATATAATTTTAATGCAGTGCGGAACGAGGCTAAAACGTCCCATATCCCCCCTGACCTCGTACCGCACTCAACGCGAGCTTCCCGCGACCAGTGTTGTGCATCACGTCGATTGGAGAGCACGTCCTTTTAATTTTTTAATGTTACGAGTAATTCAAGTTCTAATAATTGTATTTTTAAAGCCCGAGGCAGAATAAATAGAACAGTTTCTTTTCTACTTCTGGTTGCCTTTTTTCTATTCTGTGAACCGCATTAAGATTTTCATATACAAATAGAAAGATAAACCTTATGCATAAACCGTAATCCATTATTTTCCAATAATAAGTCTGTAATAGGTGCCTCTTAATGGTATAGAATGGAACGCTACGTGCGCGAGTCCGACTCGCACTTGGCCGGTTTTTTTTTCTTTATGGCGCCTTCAAGCACAATTTAGATTATTTAAAAAAAATGTATCCTTTGATAGCTTTGTGTTGTTTTGCCAGGTTTTGCCCTTAAAACGATCTAATGAGATATAATTGATCAAAATCGGTCAAGTCGTTGCGTAGTTAAGACAGTTTAAAAACGTCGATATTATTTTTCCCATCACTAATCGCAGCGAAAATTTGCCCTATTTCAGTGCGTTACGAGGTGTATAAGATCCCATATTTTGTTTTGCTAATAATTCCTGAACTAGCCATCAGATCCCGGGGCGACGGTGGATTAGGGTTCATCAATTCACTGTCTATATCAATAAGGACCAAAATTCTCATTTATCTTTGATTTCGCGCCAGAAAATGGATTTTAGTCTGTAAAAGGAGGTGGGGTCTAATAGACCGCGTGTCGCCCTAACGTCTGGTCACGGTACGGGCCGATTATACCTCGTGCCGCAGGAACGGAAAGTATGCAAAAATTGGTGCCGCAGCTAACGTGTTAATAATATCACACGAGTGTTTTAATACCTAATTATGTAGAGTTACATACACTACTTTATCTACGCTCAAATTATCATAAATCCAAACCGTAAAATCTTGCTAACGTTTGTCACTTTGTTGGTAAAAGATTTGTGGGTCATTTTTGTTGCAATTACTAAAATGTCAGGTGGAGTTAAATTTTCTTTAGTAGGTTTCACTGCTAGACATTTTTCCGCGCTAAGTTTTGACTAAGTAACAAAAATAACACATTGAAATGTTAAAAGTTTGGTATGGCGCCAAAATTCAGTTGTAAACTGCGTATAGTCTGTTAAAAAAGTCATGAAACAAAAAAGAGTAGAAAAATATTTATACAAGTCAGATAAAGTATATTTTTAGTGGATAATTAAATAATCAAAAATGATACATAATTCTTTTCAATATTCTGTATGAACACACTTTTTTATCAGTCATTTAAGGCAGGGAAAAATTATTGTTTCCGTGAATTAATTGTTGTCTATGGTCGATCATGGCCCATCCCATGACTACCAACTAAATGTTGTCTGTGGACTCCATTTATAAAAAAACAAAATTATACACTCTCTTTTGGCTATGACGACCACAGAGAAAAGAAAGTTATTCCCTGGTCTGTGATGACGAGTGACGACACTTAAAAAATAAAAATACAGGAACCCAGAGCCGAGTATCGTAATGGAAATTTTTCAACTATCTAGAGATATTTCCATAGTACAGCGATGTTATAATGAATAACTTTTTAATAATTACAGAAGTCTGTGAATAAAGTAGGTCAATATGTGACACATTTTGATTTCATAATTCGAACTTTAAGCAATGAGCGTAGATAAAAGTTTAAACTTAACCTATCCCTTAAAATTACTTCTAACTACTAGGGGACGCCGTTCCCTTAATTCTTTTTCCTCGATGAGATAGTTTACGCAACCCCTTTTTTACCCTTTTACGATGTTACCTCAGTTTATGTGACAACCCTAGAGTCGGATTTATTAGATTAATTGCTAAAAAAACGCTTTGTCTGCTGGTGTCGTTGATCTTAGTTTTTATTTCGCATCATAATATAAATGTGAGTGAAACATTTGTCATGCTTTATGTCTTTACAGTGTTATAATCGTTCGAATGCATTCGGATGCACATAATGACGCATTTTATTTAACTACGACTAATAAAACTTATCACTAGGAAGGGCTTGTGTCGCTAATATAGTCCTTTATGTTATAGTATGCCCTATTTATGACTTAAAGCTTGACAAATCCTTTTAATAAAGAAGCAATCCCTAGTAGGTAAATATTGTACCCCATACAGCTTTAGGTTTCTCTAAGCCTACTCCTCTTCTAATCTCTCCTCACGAGATATCTTAAAATTATGTAATAATTTTTCATATTTTCAGAAAATTTGTATTACATAATGAGATTTTTGAAAAGAGCAAGTCCCGAGTTTCTTGCCAGTTCTTCTCGGTGCAAACCGAACCTGGCGATAGAGTTTGACTTTTCATAGGAGCTTCTTATTTAGGCCTATGTGAAAATAAAGATTTTCATTTTCATTTTTCACTGTTCTAGCTAAAAAGCACACTGTGTACAATGTACGTAACTGAGTTTAAGCCAAGTGTAACAAGTAAATAATTTAAAAATTTAAAAACACGACTGCCCTGTGGTAAAACTACTTTTTTTCAAAAATATTTAGCCAGATGTTACTCGGCCTGATGTAAGGATTCTAACGATACCCCATATGTCCAAATCTATTCAGCCGTTCAGAAGTTATGGTGGACTAAAGAAACTCACATACATACATAAAAAGCAAGTGCCGAGTTTCTTGCCCGTTCTTCTCGGTGCCGTGCTACTTTTTGAACGAGGCGTTAGGCCTGTAAGTTAGGCCTATGTGAAAGAATAAATTTTTTTAATTTGGAATTTTGAATACATACATACATGAACCCTAAAAAACATTACACTCCTTTTTTGGGCAGTCGTGTAATAAAAGTAGATACATCAGTACTGATGCGGTTCAGTAAACTAGGTCACTCGATGCCGCGACCTTCTGCGAGCGATGGTAAATGTACAGAGCAGTTAATGAGAAGATAACAACCGGATATTTCCGGAAATGATTATAGCTTTTGAGAAAAGTTTGAGATCAGAGATAAATTGATAGCATCAGTACACATAGTGGCGAAGGTTAGACAAAGATAACCTCAGATGGCATTTGGCACCTACCCTCGCTGAGAATTGCAATTTTAAGTGCATCTAACCCTTCAATTAAACCTTAATTTAACCTTTTAATTAAATAAGTAAATCCATGCCCAGCTAATTTTATCATTATAATGGTTGCAACTTGCAAAGAAGCAGCGACAGCTCAGTGGTTCTGACCTCTGCCTCTCATAAGGAGGTCGCGGGTTCGAATCCTGGGCACGCACTTTTGACTTTCCGAGTTATGTGCGTTTTTAAGAAATTAAATATCACTTGCTTAGCGGTGAAGGAAATCTGCATGCCTGGGAGTTCACAAAAATGTTCTCGAAAGTGTGTGAAGCCCGCCAACCCGCACATGACCAGCGTGGTGCGCTATGGCCAAACCCCTCTCAGTCTGAGAGGAGACCCGTGCCCAGCTGTGGGACATAGAAAGGGGTTGAGAAATTGAGATGATGATGAAGAATGGTTGCATAAATTGGTCTTTTGTTATATTTTTTAAATCACATCAATATACGAGTACAACCCTTCTTTTCTTAGTTAATCCCATCGCAATTCCTTATCCCTAGTATGAACTATCAATAGCTGATGTTTTTTATGAATCTGTGCAAGTTGAGTGTATGTGTCTATTAAATATCTGGCTGACCGAGCTTTGCTCGGTAGTTTATCTATCCACCAATAGATGGCAGCAAGGGTCATATTTTTTTTTTGGTAAATTCGACATTTTCTAAAAATTAATCCTAGCTACATCGATTTATCGCCCCCAAAACCCCATGTATACTAAATTTCATGAAAATCGTTCGAGCCGTTTCCGAGATTCGGATTATATAGAATTATATATACATATATACAAGCTTCTTGTTGAAATCCTTAAAATCTGTACATATTCTCCATATTCATACGTTAGATATGTGACGGGTGACCTCTGCGGGTAAGTGTTCTGTGCAATACTCGTAAGTGTCGTCCTTTCCCACCTCGATACGTTGTACGGACATTCACCACCCACAAACAAACAAAGAGCAAAATAGGCTTTTATTTGTCCATTTACAGGTAAGTACTTAAATGTCGTCAACAATTTAGCCGATGGATGTCCACTGCTGGTTATATAGGGTTCTTGAAGGTATTGTCAACATGGCTTCTGGACAAAAAGCACTAAATAAATAGGTATGTCAAGATTAAATCACAGCTGAAATTGCTATTGGAAGGAAAGCACAACAGTTGTCATACCTATTGTAAAAATATAAAAAACATTAATATAAAAATCTAATTGATGTGATTTCCACAAAAGCAGGTTTTGCTTTACTTTAAATACCAACCATAGAATTTATATATAATTAGGTGTAATATCATAGCGAAATTGTAAAAGAAGAAGTTAGAAAACAAACTTCTTTATTAACAGAAAGACATGTTGCATTTATCGCCATTACAATCCCAGGACATTTCGATGTCGTTCATCTACCAACACTCTTTCTTTCTCTATGTGTTCGAAAACCATTCAAAACAGTTTAAGGAGTTTTTTCTTTAAATCTTTTCAATAATGTTTTTTTACATCAGATTCAATTAATGTCATGTGTTAAATAAAGTTGTTATTTAGGAATCAATTAATTTTTGACGCGTAAATATGATACTGATACTATCAAGTTAAATTATTTAATTCGGTTCAGTTCTTATTAATTAAATAGTTATCAATATAACAGGTTTCATGCTGTACATGTTTTCATAAAATGATATTGTTGGTAAATTATTCTTTATATCATGAATGTAACCATACAATTACATTTTTGTAGACCGATAACAATAAAAACCAAGGAAATACGAAGATTCTAGGCTCTGCGCTCTAGAGCATTCTTATCGTTTATTTTATGTGTTTTGTAAAGTATCATATTTTACACTGACATTTTCAATTTAAATAAGGCATACGGATTCTACAAGTTTTATTTTGGTTTTCGGACCCACGACATTTTCAATCGACTTCAAAAAAGGAGGAAATTCTGAATTATTCGACTGTATGTTTTTTTATGTTTGTTATCTCATAACTTTTTACTAGAAATCTGACGCTTCCCATTTCAATTTAGTCCAGTTTTGATAATGGTATCCATTAGAAAACCCATATAAGTTTTAAATTTTTAATTGGAAAGGATTTATTTAACAGTAGTTTGATGAGAGTTGAAGTCAGTTTTCTGTTAATAATTGACGTATATTATTAGATATCATTATTTTGTTACTGTTTGGTCCTCCTTATTGAGCAGAAGAGACATGAGAGAACTGTGATACCTACTTCAATATTTACATGCATATAAAAGTAATGTTCTGCTGTGAAGCAGTTATTCCGAAGTATTAAGCTGTTTCGATTTAAGGCCGTTAGAGTTACACAGGATAACAATTGAAAACATAAGAACTGATATCTCAGGATTGTACGACGCACTGCATTACGTCTATTGAGTGGAGAGTTGAGTTGAGTCAAATATTGGAGTGGAGAATTGAGTTGAGTCAAATATTGGAGTGGAAAGTTGAGTTGAGTAAAATATTGGAGTGGAGAATTGAGTTGAGTCAAATATTGGAGTGGAGAGTTGAGTTGAGTCAAATATTGGAGTGGAGAGTTCTGGGACTCACTGCATCTGACATGAGCACTGTGGACGTATCAATTAATATCAGGTGAATGTTAAGCTCATCTCGTCATTGTTTGCTAAAAAAAATAAGGGTTCCATTTTTACCACTTGGTTATGGAACACTGAAAAGTTATGGAGCTTATACGCTTAGAAATGAATGGCAAATATTTTAAAGGTCAAAGTAGCTCTTACGACTCCATATTATGGGTAAATGCTACTGTATAAACGCTATACTGGTTGCAAAATAGAAGTTCGTTTCATAAGTGGCAACACATACAAAAATGAAATTGACAATCTTTTACTTATTATTCACACATCATTTTTTACCGTTTACTTTAATACTATAGAGAATGGGGTCTTGATGGTACGGAACCCTCAGTGCACTTGACCAGTTCTTTTTCAGTTTTCACATATCCAAATAAATAAATAATAGTACCAAGAAAGGAAATAAATATCAAAAGAACATGTGCCAGACTTACGACTTTCCGATCGAAATATTGCAATACTTATATTGTACATACATGTTACCTACTTATCCTATACCTTTAAACGAGCATTTCTTGTATATATGTATATATATTTCTATATAATCTGGATCTCGGAAACGGCTCGAACGATTTTCATGAAATTTAGTATACAGGGGGTTTTGGGGGCGATAAATCGATCTAGATAGGATTCATTTTTAGAAAATGTCGAATTCACCAAAAAAAATAAAAATATGACTCCTGCTGCCATCTTTTAGCCAGTCGTTATACTACCGAGCGAAGTTCGGTCACCCAGATATTTTAATTTTAAATAATTATTATTAAATTACCTCTAGCACCATATGGGCTATGGAATTACTAGTATGGACTTTATAATTATGTGTATTAAGAAGTAAAGAAGATTATACCAATAGTTAGTATAAACGTTAAATATATGGCACTGTGACATCATTTATCATCTTACTCAAAGGGAAAAACAATGAGAATCAGGTATCACACGAGATACGTGTAAATAAGCAATAAAAGTGAGAATATAAAGAAAAAATAGCAATTAATTGCGAAATAATGGTAAGTTGTTCACTGTGAGATAGCATCACTGATATACTAGAGGCTTCTTATTGCTGTATTAGATACCTACTGTTAATGTTAGATAATGCATATTTCTTACTTAAATAAATAATACAGGTAGTTCATTCAGAGAGCCTTTGTGGTTAAAAAGTTAAGTAACGCTACGTTTTTTATAAGAAAATCTCAACACAAAACATATTTCACTTCTGTACAATCATTTAACAAGATTGTTTACATTTTCTGACTACACCTAGATATTAATCTTAATATAGATTTATTAGTCAGTATAGTAACTATAATAGTAGGATTGATTATAATTAATTCATATAAAATAAATTATACTACCTAATATCATGAATGTAAAAGTGTGTGTATGTGTGTTTCTTGCTCCTCTACGCCGTAAAACTCAAAATATCTTCATTTCACATGGGCCTAACATACAGACATTTGTAAAAATGCAACAAAATATACGTACACAAACTACGTGATTTCTCTAAAATTTTTTATACGCTGGATTAATTTTTTACCCTGATAATTTTGATAGTTATAAACTAAATAGTTTATATAATATTATATTATATTATAATAAAAATAGTATAAATAAATAATAATCAATGTGGAAACAGTTTACCATATGCCATACAAAAGACATCAACGCGCACCGAACCTCGCGCCACATTACAAAAAATTTAAATGGTAAGATTTTAATTGGATCTAATGTCAACTACTAAATTAAAAGTGCTGTTGTTGTTTGTTGTTTAGTCCTTTCACAACAGAACACAAAAGAAATGAATCATTATAAGTAGGGATGCCTCGATACACCTTTTTGCCGATACGATACCGATACGCTTATTGAATTTAAAAAGGAAGGTAGAATAAATCGAACACAATTAATTAATAGTTTTAGTAACCAAAATTAACATTTATAAGATTTTTATTTAAAAAAAAAATAAAGCGTTCTTAAGTTTTGCGGGAAAGGCGATTTCGCAAGTCTGTTAATAAGACCTGCGGTGGAAAATAGTCTCTCAGATGCGACAGAATTCATTTCGTGTCTCGTTGGTAACGAAATGGATGGGTCAACACAGGCGTTTACATTACATTTTTAAAGCGCGAAATTTGAAAAGAACCGTTGAATCTGCCATAAAAATATCGCCGATACCGATATATCGGCAAACCCGAAGTATCGCCGATATATCGGTATCGGTATCGGATGCATCCCTTATTATAAGCTCAATCTATTTATTCATAATCTCAGACTACATTAAATAAAGGTTCATAATGTTAATGTTGTGTGTTCATTTCATAGGTTATAAATAAATCGCAGTTACACGGTAGCTAGTTAAATTAGTTGTGATTTATTTATCAGTTAAACTCGATTTTAAAGTACAATTAATAAAGGCTTAAGTAATCTGATGCAATTTCTCCGCATGTTCCCTGTTCCTGCATTTCTCTGATAAATTTCACCTTATTTGGATACTAGTTTATAACACCTTCGTTAATGCAGACCTCTGCAAGGTTAACATGACGCTAACTGACGCGTAAACTTTACTTTGTTGACGTAAATGGTAAATAGTGCATTTATTAAAACTAACATAAAATATTGATTATTTTTTTTTAATATCGAACCTTTATTTTTTTTAAGTGAAGAGAAAACTTTGTTAATTAAAGTTACTATTGACTAAGAGTGGGACTAAGGCATACAAATAATTATATATCGCTACTTTGACTTCTGAGTTTAAAACCCGCTTAGAAAGGGTTTTTGAAAAAACCCTACTAAGTTAATACTAGTAAATACTAAGGGGGTAAATTTGATTTCTGTAAATACACTTAGTATTTAAATTAAAATTCGATAAGTAAAAATACCTAAATTCCATTTCATTTAATTTTCCCTAAATCATTGCAATCGCAATCGCAACGAAAGAGCATAATCCTCTCTTGCGTTTTGTGACTATGTTGTAAATCAACTTAGGTACAAACACTTTTTAAACACAGAACTAATGATAGAGAATCACGTAGAGCACGATTGTCACGCATGCGCAAACAATTAATGTACGATTCTTGTATAACATTTTGTTCCGCAATGTTGTCTTTGCCAGATTCACTTTTCTATGGATGGTTAAATAATTTAACTAAAATTCGTTATAGGTAGTGAGTGCATCAAAGACATAAAAAGGGCATATAATTGAAGTTGTTTCATAATTCAGAAACCTCAGTATCATGTATGCACTAAAGTAAACAAAGTTTCATCATTATAGTTATAAAAGATTATAATTAATTGCTATAATTTCGTTAGGTAGTTCAAATATGTTTTTGTAATAGTGACAACGGAAAAAACAATAATATCTACCCGGCTGAGTTTGTTGTGGAATTCATCTCAGTTCAGGATACTCTTGAACCCCCATAAACTTAGTTTTAAGTCATCAAGTAGTAACTACTGACCATTCATAGGAGCTAACAAGGAAGGCATGAAATAAATAAATCATTAGAGTTTCATCGTTTTACTTGTGAGATGAATTGTTGATTGAGGAAGTATAAAAGCTAAACATAAGTTTTAAATAAAGAAATTGTGAAATCTTTGTCAACATAACTCAGAAATATTTATATTTTATAGTTCATTAAAATCCTGAACTTACTTATACCTAAAGAAGAAACGAACACTGTCCCATCACTGGTTTTCGAGAACTATGTACCTGTCATATATACCCCATAAAGATCTAGGTATATATACCCCATAAAGATATCTAGTTTTGTTATTTTTACTGACTGATAAATCGACTCAAATTCAAAATATTGCATATGAATTGCTGTAATACGCTGTTTCGTTCTCATTATCTGGCTTTCCAACATTTCTGATTGAATGGATAAACTTAAAACTCTTATTTCATTAAAATAATAGTAGGTGATAAAATACCAACAAAATTACGCAAAATCAAAGTTATGCCATATAAAATTATACCATAAAAATATTACTACATTATAATAATCCAAGTATGTAATTATAGACACTCACCAAGCACGGAGTTTTCGTCACCTCGAGATCTCACAGAAAAGATTCAAATCACTTCACACGCAAATCAGTCCACTTTCAGTTGGATGCTTTCAAACTATGGATACAAGTTGAAATACTCATTTCATTATACAGTTTCATTAAAGAAAATCTTGCGAAAATAACCCACAACTGAACATAATTGCAAGATTGTATCACAAGCTTTTTGATGGACGTAAAATTGATAGAGCTTTAAGAAGCTACTCAATCTCAAAAGAGATCGTTTTTTCCTTGACTTTGTTATGTTTTGAAATATATAATGATAAAGGTTTTAATCTAAATACATATCTACTAAGTTCCCTATATTGTATAAGCGTAGCATAACGCCAGTTACAAACAAAAAGCGCTGAGTTCTGCTGAGTAAAACAATGAGTCTCACGGTATAGCCGTTGCGCAAAGGGTACGTAATTGGGCATTTTTCGTAAAAAAAAAACACGTTGGACAATGTCTAAGATTTGACAAAAGTATGTTTGATAAATCAAGCGTTCATTGTTTATAAAAATTTTCGTCAATGATTTTGTCACAAGAATGGATGTTGTGTGACAAAATCTTTCGGTATTTTCGTAATTGTTTCGTTAATTATTTTGTCTAATTAAATGAAGGTTACTAAAATTTAGGTTGAAAAAACCTTATCGCCGATAAGACCCAAGTATTTTATGGAACTGTTACATAATATACAACAAAATAAAGGTGAACGTAGCTTAGTTATAAAAACTTGTCTTAAACTTTTTGATTACAGTATTATTTTATTATGTTCGTATAAATAAAATCGAAAAATAAAATACCAATACTAACTTAGCCTGAATCCATATATATAAAATGACCATATATAAAATGACCGAAAATTTCCAAAAGTTTTCCAAAACTTTGAAAAGCTCATAAAAACGTTATAAAATTACTGTAGAGAAATTTTCAGAAGCATCTCTAATAATTGAAAGCTCCACAAAATTATGCAAATCTTGCCAAAGTTATTTAAAAATATCTCAAAAAAGTATCCATAAAAGTTTGAAAGCACCTCAAAAAAATTTAAATCACTTTTGAGGACGAAAAAAATATCGTAAAAAATATTTTTTGGTTATACCGATTCAGAGTATTCTGGATGCGGCGTGATGGTACCGTCGCTCGGCACCGACTGAGCGATGGCACTGCGCGGTGGTGATAGGCGGTGATGGTAGGATGGGATGGTGGATGGTAGGATGGTAGCGCGGCGGCGAGGAATTCTCGCGTCGTGAAAGCCCCGTGTCAAGGTCGGGGGGCTTCGTGTGCAATTTCTTCATTATGTCAAAGTGACACCTTTTGTTTTGGCTTTAATTATGTATTGTTGTAAATTTTGATGGTTTAATTTTTGTTAACTGCCTCGTTGGTTGGTGGTAAGAAGGTATTACAAGATCCTGAGATTGTATTCTGGATGCGGCTAAAATAGTTACATGGGGTCAATGTAAACAGAGGTAAACGGAAACGCATTCAATAATTTCGTAGTTTTAATTCATATCAGTTTCAGAGGGTAACGAAACTAATCTATAGTCTACTCTGTCTGAAAATGTCTAAATAGACTATAGCTATGCTATATATATATTTATTTATGCTCTCCTTCTCCATATAAAATTCCCAAACCCCGCTTGAATATACTCTAACGAATGGCATGGCACTGAATGAAATTGAAAACTTAACTTGAGAATGACCAACTTTGGGACCCTTGGTACCTACTAATAGTCGAGGCTTATACATACGAGTACTTGATTAAAATATTATGAGTAAACTAATTAATTTGAAACACAAGTAAAACTGTGAGTTAAAATTAGTATGCCACTTTGACATTATAGGGAAAGTAAAACCTTTTAATGAGCAGATAATTTAAAGGTCTCAAAATGTTTTGACTAAAACGAATGGCATTAATTGTAAAAGGGCTCTGATTTTTTAGTTTTACTTGTTACTTTTTTTGTTACTTTTTTAGACATAATTTATATTTTACCTAAAAACGTAATTATTAAACTCTGAATCAAATCTTTAGTCAACATGTTAGGGTGACAATTTTTTACAGTTTAATATTTTATTAAATTACAATTTTATTTTAATAATTTGGATTTTTTTATTAAAAAATAATGCAAGGGGAGGTGTCCTTATTCATTATATGCTATTAGACCATATTAGTGCCTATCGCCTGTAGTTCGAAATTCAGTCATTCATTCACTTCCGAATTGAATTTTCGGAGTTTTTAAGGAGGTAAACCATAGTGAGTAACCTGCATACCTAAAAGTTATCCATGATGTTATAAAAGATCTCTGAAGCATACCAACAACTCCTACAACTGTGACCCACACTTGGCCACTGTTTTGTTACTGTGATCTACATTTGACTATTGTTATGTTACTGTGATCCATACTTGGTCACTGTTATGTTATTGCATTTAGAATGGATATCGCACAGCTCAACATGTATAGTATCGAAACTACACGTATACAGAATTTCAGGTCTACTTAGACAGAAGATTCTGCTTCAAAATTGAGTTGGGATCTACCCATCCGAACAAACATAAGTTAAATAAGCTTGTAAGAATAGAAAAGTCAGATGCAAAAGTTAGTTATTGATTTTTAGTTTTAACGTTATGTATATGAATAAATATCTATACTGTAGTATAGAGAATAATTACAATTATGGTTACCTACTATATTATTTAATAATTAAGAACAAACTCGATAATTGCGTATTTAACTCTATAAAACATTTTGATTATCAAAACACATAATTTAAGCAACTAATTTCTTCTTTTTCTTGTTCGAAATGACATTTAAAATTTAATAAAAACTTATCTTCCTGGATTCTGTTTCTTATGAAGGCCACAAAACACAAAACCTTTTTAATCTATTTGTACATGAATTATGTTTAAAACAATAATTTATTCGTGTCGTGAATCTAAATTTTCGACCCTACCTAATGCTGGCAATTGTTTTCATTATATCAATCTACGATGACACGCCCCACTCTGGTAAACTTCATACGAATCGAAGGAACAGAGTGGGGCGCGTCTTTGTGAATTGAAATACATATCTATACCTATCCTATAGGTATAGGCTATCGCTTGACTGTGATCACACCTGATGGAAAGTGACGACCACACGATGGAGCGCACTTATCTAATAAAATATAAATGATATGATATCTAACTAGCAATGTCAAAACACGTAAAATATTATACTTATCCGGAATTTTCCGGAATTTATACATATAGGTATCTTGAATGAATCCCTCTGTACGTATCTATTTTTTGAAAAAGTTGAGACGTCTGTGTCTGTACTACTAAAAACTTGAACATAATATTATACTCGTGTTTTTGTAAGTTCAAGCATTTAATAATAAGAAACTTTCACATTCAGAATCAGTTGCATGGATAACATGTTCAATAACATGAGTATTTAATATTTGCAGTACTGATGCGTCAATTCTAAGATTTACCTTTAATTTAGATATAATTTATAATACGAAAGATAATGTACCAGTAACAAACATATAATCTGACAGCTTTTATCAGCTTGTATCGATAAAGTAAGACTTTGTCGAGTGTGGCATTCGTACTTGATTTTTACCTAATTTACTGATAGTATCCACATGGCCAAGTAGTTATCAGTTGCATTTTAAATGAAACGGTTAATTCTTTAAATGTCAGTAAAATTAAAATCAAAGAAATCGAACTGATTTTCGTATTATTAAAAAGAGTTACTGAGTCCATTTCAATGTTTGAATAAATAAACATTATTCATTATGATAATGACAAAAAATAAATTGTATAGTAGGTTGTTTTTTATACTTTTGTAACCACAAAATAATAACAAGAGTAATTGCAGCTACATCGTAACGCGTTGAAATCTTTTGTATGGGTATAAATTTTTCACTGGAAATCAACTAGGAACTTTAGAAGAAGATCTTCCTTAATCCAAAAACTTATATGCAAATACCACCAGATTTTTCAATAAAAGTAATTAAAATAAAACAGTCTTATTTTTTAATTTTAGCTCTCCACAAATCACCCGTAAACCATGGAGTTTTCTGTGGGCCCAAAATAAACTATATACATAAACCAGGTAGGTTCTATCTTATTGCAATTTCGTCGTCTTAATAATGTTAGTGTTATATAGGCATTTGATACAATGCCATATTCCTATTGCTTCACCTTCACTTTACAGCAGTCTAAGTAGGCTCTTTGGCACCCGTAATCTCGAATCATCATTACAGAGACGCGACAGGCGGCCTTACTTCTTATTGTTTTGTAAAACAAATATCATACGTAAGTATTTCAAAAGGTAAAAAAATGGAACCAATATTGAGTACCGGTCCAGAATCTATACATCCAATGAGCAGATGAATTAATTTATTGGGCTCGGTATAGTTTTTATTTGTTTTTGAGTAACCAAAGCAATACAAAATGACACTTTTCTTGGCTTTTAAAAGCTAGATCATATTATGTTAAGGTGTTTTAGCCCTACCTTCCCGCGAAATTTAAATTGTATTTAGTTTTTTGCAAATATTAGACTAACTAGTGGACAACATCAAATACATTGCTCCGATCCCTTAGTAAGTAGCTTATGCACTTGTGTTAAGGAAATCAGAAACAACGAAGGTACCACAACACTCAGACCCGAGACAATATAGAAAACTTATTTTTCTACATTGCCCCGACCGGGAATCGAATCCGAAACCTCAGAGATGGCGGCGCCTTGAAAACCGGCACGCTAACCACTCAACCACGGAGGTCATACATATTGTAGTGTATGCTCGCAATTCGTTTTGCGGACATAATATTTATGCATCTACAATTTAGGGCACTTAAATAAGGGCGCTTCCACATTACCGTTTTACAAGTCGAGTGCTCTCTGCTTATATATACAGGTCCTTAATTCCAAGAATTCACACCTAATCCAAGTGTTTTAAGTTAATTAAGTTTGCAGTAATGCTTAATAGCGGTCAAAGTGTCACGATTCCTGACCGCCAAGGCTTTGACGCGCAATATTAATATCGTAGTTCGTTATAATAACTATTATTATTAATGCTATTATTCGGCGACATTGAACGCCTCTTCATTTGAACTGAAACCGCCGAAAATAATTAAATTCTAGTGTCGCTCTTGATGAAGTACCTAATAGCCGAGTGGTAAAGACTCTGGACTCTGGATTCCGGGGTCCTGGTTCAAACCTTCTTTCACGTTTCAGAGTTGGTGCATGGGAAATTAAACTAAGTGGAAACTAAATAATAGACATCACTTGCTCAAGGAAAACATACTGTTATAGACCAAAGGTAACCAGAAAATAAAATCTCCTCTTTTTTACTTCAATTTTAGTTTTATTTTAATTCATATTAAGAAAAAACAACACAACATACAATAGCGATAATATACCGACAGAGCGAACTATCAAACAATATGACAAGATAGAGGCGTTAGTTCCGATTTTGGCCACGCGCTAAGATAGCTTGTAGGTGTGTGAACATCACCAAGGCATCGAATTTCGCACATCTAGTTTGTCTATCTATCTATTGCTTTAAACACCTCGGTCGTGTCATCTAGGTTTGCGTTAAAAAAGGAGTTTATTAAAAAAAATTGTCAAATAATTTTTTATAAATTTTATCCGATTATTTCAGCATCAGACCCCAGTTATTGTCTAGCACCAAAGTACTCGTCAGAACTTTGGTCAAGATGGAGGCTACGAGAAACTATCTGTGTCGTTTAACTACCGAATTCCTAAAATTATTTTTACATCACAATGTTTCACCATCAGAGGTCTGATTGCGTAGAAAAACGTATTCATAGCTATCGTAATCTACCCCACCGATTGGCTGATGTAAATCAGAGAACCAAACGGCGGGCAGAATGTATATATGATTACGATAACGATGAATACGTTTTTCTTACACAATCTAGGGGCAGATCAACTCATTGTTGTAATAATTTTGTATTGGAAGTAGATCAAAAAGTTGCAAGATTTGATTACAGGCAAACAAACAATCGTCGGCACAAGGTGAAACTAAATAAAAGCTTATAAAAATAAAAATTAAAACAAAACAACATACTCTCATTTAAGTAAGTATAGGATGTGGAAGTTACGTTCCTAAGAGATAGGAGATAAGTAACGCACTTGTTTTATGGCCCTCCGACAACAATGAAGAGGAAAGGAGAGGTCTACCATAATGAGGCACTTCCACTGAAGACATATGGCACCAGTAAGCAGTTACACTGAACTTTGACATAACGTTTCTTGTCATGCTTTTTTGGTATACTTTACGACCCATAGAAATCATTTTACGAAACTCTTGTAATGGTTACGTATACATTTCTCGGATGATGTTGATTGTGGACACAACAAAGTATCGTTTCGTTGTTAATTAACAGGTAAGTAGGTACACAATCATTATTTTCGACAGCTTCAATAGATTCGTGGCTTCAAGTTACGCCTACACTACATGGTTTCAAAACTGTAAGCTATTTCTTTTAGCTAAGAGCAAGTTGACTCTATGTTATCAAGCTTATCCATATAAGTAGGTACTTTTTCCTTTAATGTTGGTTCAGAAATGCAAAATAAATAAATAAATTAAAGGCCTTGTAACTAATAAAAAAAGAGTGAATATTTCTTTCAACTCCCTACTAAAATAAAGTAAGAACCTATCAGTACAATTAAAAATTAAAGAAAATCCGTTGACGCTGTACCATACCTTGATTATGCCTAAAGTTTTGCTACTTATTATTGCGCTTCCAAAATAAATATCGAAGACAACTATCATTCTCATACAGATTTTTTTTATTTTACATTACATTACAGAATGAAATAGCGAAAGGTTCTTTGACGATCGTAGATATAATACATATCATACTAAGGATGCTGGACGGAAGAAAGTAGTCTCAGCCCTTAACACCACTGGAGGACACAGGGCGTAGTCATCATCATCATCCAGCTGTAATCGTCCAAAGACTTCCAAAGATGAAACCTATAATCTGATGCTACATGATTGACCGTTACAGCGGCCCGCTAAGATGGCCCAGCGACCATCGTGTAGAGGACGTAATAGTGGTTTCCTATACTTATGGCGCACGGGCTGGCGACGGGATGGCCACGATGTCGATTTTTCTCGGGCAGCGATGACGGTACTCATTCATCTTCTTCATCTTCTTGGTGACGGGGTTACGCAGGGCTTAATTCGCTCCCAGTAGTACTTTCACCGTCCCCGATCTATTGTGCTCGCCGCTGCCTATATTTCCCCTCCAAGTCGAGTTGCCGCCAGCAAGAGCAGCACGTCTTTTGCAGGGGTGTATTTGACCTCCTTTGGGCGGAGGATGTACCGTCCCATGAGTCGGTTACGCGTATGCGTCAGGGCTGGGCAACTGCACAGTATGTGCAAAGATTCTCCTCCTCATTGCAGATTCTGCACATCCCTGTGTCACGGAGCTTTAGGTTAAACATATGTTAGTTCAGGCCACAATACCCTGTGTGTATATATAATACCCACAGTGCCCTGGCCAGGATTCTAAGCTTCTCTTCTTACGTGGCCCATTCCACAGTGCGTGCTGTAATTGTTGCTGTAGCGTCTAATGCTTTCACGTTAATCTCGTTAACGGATAGATCAGAAAGATCACAACTGAACGTCGCCATCAGCTACTATTCATCCATCGCATGGTAACCTCGCTGGCTCAGCGTTGGGCCATCGTGTAGAAGTAGCCATGAAGATGAACTTTGCCCATCAACGTGGTTACTAGCTGTAATTATGTTATGTTGACAAACGGCGAGCTTTCGCAACGAGGCGCTGCGGTTGATTTTGATTACTTTAATGCTACTAAAGTACAAAAGGACGCAAGCCTTGAAATATTTGTGAAACATGGCATATTTGCTTCAACAACATAGATCGAATCTTTAGCGAAATGTTTTTGATTTGAATATGTATTTTGAATTGCTTCCCTAATTACTTTGCTTTAGATTATTTATGATGATAGATTCGGAAAATACAGTTTGGTGTTACAACTATGAGCTACAGCAAATAATTTCTGTGTTCTTTTTTAGTGTTTCTAGATTTAGCACATCTAAGAATCCAAATACTTATCCCTTCCACTACGGTAAAGTTGTTCATGGTCTTACCTTATTTAAGCCTTTAGAAATATCTCTCTCCAAATAATCCTAAATTCAGAGGCGGAACGGAATCCGGACCATTGCCTTCTATCATCAATTGGGTACCTACATCCAAAATTATATCCACAATTATATCAGCGTGTGTTTTTAATATCTTTTTAGTTAGGTACCGAGTGGTAACTAAAAATATATTAAAAACACACGCTTTGTTTGGTTTTAATAGTAATTATTGTCGCTTGATATTGTTTTTGTTATTTATGTTATGTATTTGAGTGTCTATTTTATTTTCAGGGTTAAGTACTGTGTTACGAAATAAAATACATACATACATAGATATTTTGTGTACTTAACCTAAATTCTGTAATTTGTGCTCAATTTTATCATTTTCTATTTATTATTTACTTACCTGCAGCTCCGCATACCTGCCTAACCTACCGAAAGTAGAAAAAAAATTGATCCACTGTTTCATAGCAGTTCGGTTATAAACACGTCATGTAAAAAGAGAATTTTGTCTATTAGAAAAGAGAGATGCGATTGAAAAAAGATGATATCTAGATCTACCACACGAATACTTTGCACTCGACATCTCCCTCTATCCACACACGTTTTGCTCCAACACTAGGACATTTTCAGATGTTGACTCAGCGAAATGTATTCGCAAAGCGGTATGTACGACTAATCTCGTTGTGGGTAATAAATCCTAGTTCCCATGGCGGCAATTACCGTGAGATAAGGAGCCAGCATCCTTACGTCACAGATCGACGTGAGATCTCATCTGTAGCCGCCCGCGCCGGGTATATACTCGTTACATCCGCGAGCGTTTTTGGAAGAAGGAACTTTCAAAATCTAGCCTGTAAGGGCAATGACAATAGACCGCCAAAACAGAAAAAATGGTACAGGAAAAATAAAGCATAGAAATCAAACTTATGGTCAAATTTTTCAGCTCAGTCATAAACAAAAATACTAAAATCTTCCTGTAAGCGTTTTTCGTACTTCCCTTAGGACTTCCCTTACCCTATAACAGCGTCTATAAAATATCTTTAAAAACACTATATTTTGTTTGTGCTTTATTTTATTTTTTTAATCCCCGACATTTTACAAACTCATCATCTCCAGCCCAAAGCATTGGTCCTAAGGATTGACCTTTTGTACAGAGGTTCCTTTCATGAACCATTTTGACGACCTCCGTGGCGACTGGCGCAGGGGACGCACGCTCGGATTCGAGTGGGAGGTCGCGGGTTCGATTCCCACCACGGCCCATTTTTGGAATTTTATAATTTCTAAATTGGCTCAGGTCTGGTCTGGTGGGAGGCTTTGGCCGTGGCTAGTTACCACCCTACCAGCAAAGGCGTACCGCCATTTGATTGGTGTCAGTTAGTATATTTGAAATCCTAAAGCTATTTATTTATTTATATTTTTACTTAAAATTAAGGTAATCAATGCGCCCTGCACTAAGGTACTATTATTATAATATTCTACACCGAGAACCTTCAATAGACCAAGCTGGTCACAATCAACATGGTTATCACCATTAAAGTGACCATGTAAAACAAAACGACGGGTCATAAGAGCCTTTGTAAGCTAGGCCTATATGAAATTAAGAGTTTTTTTATTCTATTCTTACATAATTAATGTAACATGTCCCATCAGTGCAAAGGCAGTGCAAAGGCAGCCTAAATTCCTTCACTTCCGGAGCACGATTTTCCGCACAGCTCGTGTCGGTTCAGGCATCACGTATCGGCTGTATCACATCCTTCATCAGCATCTGCACATCTCACTTTTACTTCACCTACTTAAATTAATATTTGCCGCTTAGCAGTGCGTTACGTATTGTTTTAGAAATAACTAGCAGTGCCCGCGGACTCCGTTTCGCGTTAGAAATATTTTTGTCCCGGCTAAAAAATATTGGTTTGTAGTACATGCTATGTATCAGAGATGGCACTGTATGTGAAAAAAGATTTTCCCGCTTTTCTGTTGAAATTTTTCCTGAATTTTCTTTGCTATATACCTCACGGAGCCCGAGACCTTTCCAACGAATGCAAAACCGTGGAAATCGGTTCGTGCGTTCTGGAGTTATAGCGTCAGGAAGGAAAACCCGACTTATTTTTAACCGACTTCAAAAAAGGAGGAGGTTCTCAATTCGTCGGAATTTTTTTATATAGTAGTTTTAGTGATGGTGGTGACGACAGATTTTAGTGGTGACTCTATTTGAATTTGGAAAAATATTATGACAAATTTTTCGAAAATTCTAGCTGATACAATCTTCATGAATATTCGAGTAAACCAAAAGGTGGCAATTTCCACCAAATAAAAACATTCCATGCATCCCATACCTATTTTTATTGAACTCTTAGGTCCCACAATTCTACTGTAAAACTAATGGGATTGTGTTCCGGTTCGAAATTCGAAGGGCACTGTATTGTACGTTTCGGTATTATCATCGAGCATAATGAGACCTAAAAGCTCTCTGTGTGTTTGTATTTGATGTCTCTGGACATATTGAACGCATTACAACATGTCGCAATTGCTTATGTCATGGACAGGGGTAGGTATCACTTAACTTCAAGTGAATGTGTTGTTCAGCGTTTTTATTCATCCATGACCCATATTTAGTAAGTTTGTAACTTCACTTTATTGACACACATACGCTATAAGTAAAGACAAATCGAAATGTTTGCAATGAAATTACAGTAGCATTGAATTGAAGGGATCGCCATTAGTCAATTGCGAGGCCTACACAATTTGATGTTAACCCACCAATTTGCTAAATAACTCCATTCAGAATTAACTGCTTCGCGTTATTAAAAATAATTGTATCTACAGTGTAGCTTTACCTAATATTTTTAAGGTTTGCTTTCATGAGCAGTGATAAGACGAAAAACTTAATATTTTTACGACTAACTTGTCACTATGAAACTTAATTATTAGAATATGCTTTGCGTCATCGAAATCAATTTATCAAAAACAAGTAAATAATTACAAAATTAAAATATATAACCGCTCTGTGATAAAACGCTTTAAAAATAGCCTATGTTACTCGGAATGATGTGAAGGGTTCTAACGATAACCCCATAATATATCCAAATCTATTCAGCCGTTCAGAAGTTATGGTGGAATAAAAAAACTCACATACATACATACTTACATACATTCTTGAACCCTAAAAACATTACACTCCTTTTTTGGGCAGTCGTATAAAAAGAGTATTGTTTAGGGGAACACTATAAATTACCTGGGAATGTTAAATGGGAAATTATCAAAGTCTGATGACGTTTTTGTTTTTCTTCAATTATACTACAGCCTTTATGTCTGTATGGTGATTTTTTATGGTAAAAGCCAAAGTCCGTATATGTTTACTGACCTACTGGTACATATTGCGATGCTGTGTAGCAACCAATTAGGGATCATAATATAGGATACCTAACTCTTTCAAGTTAGTTCGAATTATACCATATTTGATTGTAGGTACAGTCACGGATGACGGAATACATAAGAGTACTTAAAGGTACAGAAGGCTCACTCGGCAAAGAATAGCGACTCTAGCGCTGACACACTATCCGGCTCGTGGCGGCCGTCTGAAATTAATACGTCGAGTCTACCTGTGGTTTGTCGATCACGTGATAAGTGGACTTAGCCTGGTACAGTTGAGATCGCAGCGCCACTCTGTATAAATAAATAAATAATAATAAAAAGCTTTTTATTTCTTGCTTACAATAACAAAGTACGTAGGTATTACACTTATGTAGAAAAAAAACTTAATTAGAAAATAAGACATATATAAACCTATTTTACATAGTTTAAAAAATTTTACCTAAATAAAAGCAAAATAAAAGCAAGAACCCCTCTAGTTGAGAGTAAAAGCCTCCTCCAGAGAAGACCACCTATCCCTATCTTTGGCTATTTGTAGCCAGTTTTTGCCCGCGCATTTCTGTAGGTCGTCCGACCATCGTGCAAACGGCCTGCCTACCCTTCTGTGACCTGCAGGTCCTGGCCAGGATGTCAGCCTTAACGGCCATCGATCGTCGCTCATCCGTGCTATATGGCCGGCCCATCGCCATTTTAGTTTATGAGCGTATTGGAGAGCATCTGTGACTTTAGTTTTTTGTCGTATGGTGTCATGGCGAATTTTTTGTATTTTCCTTATTTTCATAACACTTCTCTCCATGCTTCTTTGACAAGATTTGATTTTGTGTTTAATGCGATAGGTATATTTCCATGTTTGGCAAGCATAGGTAATTGAAGGTAATAGGCAAGTATCCAGCACCCTTGTCTTTATTTTCAATGGCATGTTGCTCTTAAGAACTTCTTTAAGACTCCAATATTTTTTCCATCCACCATTAATTCTTCTTTCCACCTCCAAATCATTATTCTGACAATTGAAAGAAATTTGCTTGCCCAAGTAAATGTAACTATCTACGTATTCTATTGATATGTTCTCGAGATAAACAGGAGTATTAATAAAATTTGTCATAATTTTGGTTTTGCTTAGGTTTAGTTCCAAGCCAACGTCCCTGCTTGCTAATTGTAGAGTCTCCATCATATGTTTTAGTTCATTACAGTTTTCTGAGAGCAAGACAATGTCGTCAGCAAACCTCAGATGATTGAGGTATCTACCGTTTATTTTAATTCCGCAGTTTCGCCAGTTCAATTTCCTAAACACCATCTCGAGTACCGCTATAAAAATTCTAGGAGAGCAGGGATCTCCCTGTCTCACGCCTCTCTTTATGGGTATAGTTGGCCCTAAGCGCTCCAGTTTTACTCTACTAGTGCATTCTTTATAGAGGTACTGTAATACTCTTACATAAGTGTGCTCTACATTTTGTGAGAGTAGAGCTTCCCATATCGCTGAGTGAAGTACAGTATCAAATGCCTTTTGATAGTCTATAAATACAATGTAGAGCGGTTTTCGAAACTCTTGATACTTCTCTATCAGCATTTCTAATGAGTGAATATGATCCACAGTAGAGAAACCTTTTCGGAATCCGGCTTGCTCGATTGGTTGATGTTCTTCTAGCGATTTACTAATTCTTTCCTCTATAATTGATGCGAAAAGTTTGTAAAGCGTGGGCAGAAGGCTTATTGGCCTATAATTAATTATATTCTTTGGGTCGCCTTTCTTATACAAAAGAATAATGTTGGATTGGGACCATTGGCTAGGGGTCATGCCAGTATTTAGTATCATGTTAAATAAATGTGCCAGTGGTGTTGCCAGGTATTCGCAAGCTATTTTTATAGCGTCATTGGTAATATGGTCTGGGCCTGGACTCTTTTCTGACTTTAATTTTTTTAATTTTCTAATAATTTCGGATGTATCCACCGGCTCTATCATTCTGTCATCGGAATTTTCCTGTAATAAAGGAACTCTTGATAAATCGTCTGGCGAGCTATAGAGCTTTTTGTAAAAAGCTGTAGCAGCATGTAGTATGTCCATCCGGTTAGAAAAAGTCTTTGTGGATCCTTGGAGACTCTGTATAAAACCGCACCTTAAAAGCTTTTGCAGTGTGAAAAATAATAACAGCTAGTACATACCCGTACATAGGATTGCGCGTGCGCACACAAAAGCGGCTAATGAACGCGTTTGGATGCGATTGCGCCGAGTTTTCGTGCATTGTCCTCATAGTAGCCAGGCATGCCCAATTACACCATGTGGGTCACTACGCTATACCCACTGTGGGCGAATCTGTGCAAATTGTTAAATTATTTAATTAGTGAAAAACCTCTCTAGTGATGTGGCGCGAAGTGGAATTGAAGGTGGAGAACAAAATTAAAAAATGTATGATGATGAAAGTTGTCTGCGCAGAAGTCACGTGCTCTTTTTAGCGATCGGATATGTAATTTTCATACATTTTTGAATTTTGTTCGATAACTCATATTAAGCGCAAAGGGTAAAAAGTTTTTACCCTTTGGATACGGAACCCTTACAAGAGCTGTAGCTATGACTTATCTATTCCATTTCTGTTTGACTAAATACGGGTCCCTATTACTAAAACTTCGCTGTCCGTCCGTCAGTTCGTCTGTTATCAGGCTGTATCTCTTGAACTGTGATACTTAGACAGCTGAAATTTTCACAGATGATTTTTTACTCGTTTTGAATTGATTTTGAATGGAGAGAATTCAAAAAACCATTCCAACCAAAACGAGCCCGACTCGCACCATACACTATTTTGAATCTCCCACTTAGTATGCTCTATTTTATTCCAATCTAACTCTACACTTTGGCCGAACGAGGCGAGTGGCTGGGAATGGGACGTTAGTCTTAGCACAGCACAGTGTTAAAAGATCCGTAGTATAGAATATATCTTTAAATAATATCTTTAAACTGTGGTCTTAGTATGCTTCCCCTTGGCCAACGTGTAGAGCTAGAGTCACGGACTCTAGTTTTGGCCGTCATATGCCCATTTGTAGGCTGTAAAATTTAGTTGACAATCGAGGTACATGCACAACTAATGCAATTGATCGATACGCCCTGTCGCAACCAAGCCTCACCTACATCTAAAGTATTCTAAAGCCTTTAAAGAAACATAATTAGGCCGATGTACACACGGTCAGAAAGGTCGAGTCGCCATGAATCAGAGTCGAGTGCTTTTATTCGCGTTTTTGTTGCAACGAAATATAATAGGCACTACGTCTTATAAGATGTAATAGTCAAGTTATTAGAAGGACTTGAATGGAGTGCCAATATGACACGATGCATCTTTAGATACGCTTCGATTGAGTACTAAGCCAACAGTAAGGGTAAACACTAAACTACTCATCACCATAATATATTTAAAAAGATAAGCTTGTGCCAGCGTGAAATTCGTTTTCCAATGCCGCGGGAAACGTATGATTTCTTTGTCAGGCTAAAAAGTAGATTATGTTAAGAATACCTATTTTATTTGAGAATATAGTCGAATAAATTGGTTTAGTAGTTACGGTGTGACTGAGTTACAATCATACAATCAAACATTCGCCTTTAAAAGAATAATTGTAAATCTCTATATGATTTTGAGGATCAGGATGTTGAGTTGGATAGTGCTACTGCTAATACGACTACTGCATATTGTTGGCCAAATGCAGTTTTTCTGTACACGTAGGGTTTTTTTTTTCTTTAAAAAAAAAATGCAAAAATAACATAATATAATGTAAAACTTAATTGAGTTTGCAATGCAAAACTGAATTATTTTACCAAGTTACTTCCTACGTAAGTAGCACTCTATTCCTCTTATGTTAGCTGATTACTTATTGATGATATCTACTAATGACACATTGTAAATGGACTGTCGCTGGTACTTTATTACATTACCTACTGATGCTTTGGTCTAGTGGTCAGTATGTTTGACTGATCCCAGAAGTCTTAGGTTCGCACTTCGATTCCCGGGGCGAGATAAATATGTACAACACAGAACTAACAATATTTTGGCACCATAACCACCAACTGTGAGTACCTAGGTTCTCAGAACAGGGCGAGTTAGGACTCTCGTAAACTTATTTGAGTCGACTATACCTTATTATTGACCTTTCATAAGTTAGTTTAATATAATTTAAAGTAGGTACTATTTTTTATTGACTTAAAAATACCCAATTCTAGGTTCTATTGACACAATCCAAATGTTGACATGTAAATACTTAAAGTTAATTATAATAGAAATTATTCAACTATCTAGAGATATTTCCATAGTACAGCGATGTTATAATGAATAACTTTTTAATAATTATAGAAGTCTGTGAATAAAGTAGGTCAATATGTGACACATTTTGATTTCATAATTCGAACTTTAAGCAATGAGCGTAGATAAATATTAAAACGGGTCTCCTCAAAGAAGGGTCTGGCAATAGTTTGAGGTGATAACTTCTTTAGGCGCGTACGCATTAATGAGACGGGTAAAACCATTGATTTCGTGCCACCGTTACCATACACCATGTTACCGTAACCGACACCTCTGTATATTTTGGAATGGATGGCGCTCTATGGTAATGTTTTTACTTATGTCGGCACTTCTAGAGTGCTACTGAATTTTTGTTTTCGAATAGGCACTAGTAGTTATGAGTGAATAGACAGAATGAGTATGGGCTTTCAGTAAAACATGAGAATTGAAATCATAATGGTGTTATTTGTCTAACAAGATAAGTACACAATAAATCCCTTGTAAATAATTAAGTTAACAGCTGTTATGCAAAACATTTTCTTCATGTCGATCTTAATTAACCGTATGATGACAGAACCCGTCGCGGTGTGACAAAAAACTCGCATTTGTCATCTTAACTCGTCGATATGGGAAAACGAAGAAATACGACAATTTTCCATCACTACACCTTTCCAGCGCTTTATCTGTCTTATTCTAAGTTACAATTAAGGACCTAACCATAATTTGACGCTTTAAAATTATTTGCACTATGAAGAGACCCATGCGTAACTGTAGTAAGCTGTAATTTTTTTTAAATAATAATCACATCAGTACATTTGTACTCTTAAAAAACACTTCTCTTCGATACCCATAATATCATGGGAGTACTCAAAAATAACTATAGTCCACCATCTTAGGTCTTCCACCATATTGGATTTAAGACTTAATTGCTTGGCTGCATTTCCGTACTAAATTATAATAGTTAGGCTGATTCGTTTACCAAAAAATAAACTAGCCCGAATTCTGTCACCAGATTAGGTATTTAAAAATTTTTAAAATTCAGGTTCATATATACCTAAGTTAAATAAATGCTTAAATAAGGAGTAAGTCTTAAATAGTTAAGACATTAAGTTGATGTTTAACTTACGTTACGTTTTCGTGACGTACCTATTCTTATGGTACGAGTATTTTATAATGTGAACGGAAGGCTATATTGGAAGCGCTTCAATCGCTCAACGGTGCTATAATTAAATATCAACAGAAGTGGAACAAAGCGGGGCAATCGGCAGGCATTGTGCGCGGATCAACATAATCCGATCATGTTATATAACTCTTGGCTTATACGTTTTACAATTACGAGAGGTATGCATTGTTATTCGCGTAGAGAAGTTCACACTGGTGTTGTGACTGCAAGGGTGTAAGGCATTAGGTAAACTAACACAATACACTGACAGCAGGCATGTCAAAGATACGGCCCTCTCGCAGAATCTATCCAGGCTAACTGATGAACATCTACAATCGATTCTGAAAATAGCTACCACGAAGCGACTACAACTCTCATTAAAAATACTGTTAAATATTATACATCCTTTCCAATAAAAAATTTGAGACTTATATGGTTTTCTCATGGATAGCATTATAAGAACTGCCAAATTGAAATGGGACCACGCGGGAAGCGTCAGCTTTTAATAAAAAACCGGCCAAGTGCGAGTCGGACTCGCGCACCGAGGGTTCCATACCATAAACGAAGTAAAACATTGAAAGAATCACTTTTGTTCATGAATCTACGAGTATAATTTTCATGTAGGTACTTTTGTTGGCAAACCGCAAACGTAACTTTGTTTTTGGCGGATTATTGTTATTGTCAAAAAAAGTATATTAGTCAGCGAGTTGATTTTATTTTTCCTATAAAATATACGTTAACTTCTATTCATCATAATTATTTCAGATTTTTCGATTGGTATTTTGACGGGACGGGATTTTGTATTAGGACGGTATTTTTTTCGACAGTTTGACCAATAAATCAAATACTATCAGGCATATAAATAAATAAAAAATAGTTTTAGAATACACAAGTAACGCCCTTTAATATGATACCCCACTCAATATTGTTATCTCATTTTAAAATTTTATCGACCTGGTTTTCCCCCCTTTTTAAATAAAAATAAAAACAATTTTCAAACTTTTACGATTTTTATGACGTCGGGTCACTATTACCTATAATTATTCTAAATTTCAAGTCGATAGCTTGAATAGTTACTGAAATAATAGAGTGTGACAGACGGACGGAGAAAGTCTCACCATAAGGGTTCTATTTTTACCATTTTGGTATGGAATCCTAAAAAGAATTATCAAAATCGATTTACCCAGTCAAAAGTTATGAGGTAACATACAAAAAAAATATAGTCGAATTGATTTCCTCCTTTTCTGAATCGGAACAAAGAACAAGAAAACCCATGTCCGGTTCTTCTAGCTCAAAATAATGTACTCTCTGCATTAGCTCTTACTATTTACTATGTTAGCTATCTAACAAAATAAAGATAAAATTTTAAAAATTACCTATGTTTTTACTTACCTAATTATTAATTTGACCCTTGCCCGTTAACTCTGTCTTTATCTTAAAGTTGGTTCTTTAGGAAATTCAGTTTGAAACCCCTGCTTTACAGCATTGACTATGGTACTAAGTTTTCTATGAAGAAAATGCATTAGGTATTAGTTACTAACAGTGGTCGAATTGAACTTTTTCACGAACCGGAACGCTGTACCTTCAGTGCTTCTATTATTTTTTGGACTTTTTTACGAACCGGAACGCTATGCCTTCACAGTACCTACTCATATTCAATTCTGAGGAGATACATTTTTAGTAGTGCTCCTACCAAGAAGATCTCAATTATTTAAAAACCAGAGTTTGGAACGCTCTGAGAATAATTTTCACGAAACGGAACGCTGATTTCACGAACCGGAACGGTGATTTCACGAACCGGAACGCCGTTCCGGTGCGTTCCGGTCCAATTCGAGCACTGGTTACTAATAGGTCCCTATGTACTTTTGGCACAGATTTTAACTTTTGGGTCAAGCCGTCTTCCCATCGGATTATGTGAGTGAAGGGATATAGAGGCTACGGGCTCTATAATATGTATCTCAGTAGGGCAGGTAAAAAAACTCTGTTGAGATTTATAACCGATTTATAATCGAATTGGAGGACGACAGAAAAGATGTAATTATAGACAGTATTATAATCCTCAGCTGACATCAACCTCATATGACATATTATTCGCAATCTTCGCAGAACACCGTCGTTCGCTCAAATAGAACGACATTCAAAAACATGACGATCCGATCACGTGACTTCCGCGCACACAACTGTCATTCACATACATTTTTTTGGATTTCGTTACATTTGATCAATTGAAAGCTTTCTGTGACGATCACAAATATATCATAATATGTCTACGACTGTTGTTCTGAGGATACGATGCGAATAGACAAGACTCAAGATTCAAGAGGATCAGAATTTCCCACAGTTATTAGCTGCTACATCTACCTATTAAAACGCCTCTCTAACACCTTTTTACGACCAAACGAGTTCAGTTTTTGTATGAAGTTATTATTTACTCCAGTAATGTTTGTATAGCAGCACGTGAATCTACAGATGTGTGTCGAGATACGAGCGTGGTAGATGTTACATCCAGGTGTTGAACAATGCACCACAATGCGTCACTATTGTGACACATTTACGAAATTATTAGCGCGTTCACACATAGCTAATAAAATAATTATTTCATTTAAGTACCTAAGTACTTATAATGTTAAATTATTATGCTTACTTATTTTATGAAAATGCCGAGACAAAACCTGTACCTAGGTACTTACTTAAATTTTATAATGCGTTAGGAGTCACGAATTTTCTTTATCAATGTGAAAAATAATTATGGAAAATCGTTCAGAAACATTTTTCTCCCTTGTTAAGTGTTAGAAAATTCGGTAAACGTACTAAACTTACTATTTTTAAGCAAAATTCAATTTTATTTGATGTTTTGTACCTAATATGTCAGTTTGTACTTGTACTTTGTAGTGTGGCTAAGACCCCTTAAGTTGATAATAGTAGTTTATGAAACGGATGCATAATGGGGGGGTATTAAAACATGAGTGTGAGTTTAAAAAACGAGCCGCACGCGAGTTTTTTAATAGTATCACACGAGAGTTTTAATACCTAATTATGTACAGTTTCATACACTACTTTATCCACGCTCAAATTATCATAAATCCAAACCATAAAATCTTGCTAACGTTTGTCGTAAATCCTTCACTTTGTTGGTAAAAGATTGTGGGTCATTTTTGTTGCAATTACTAAAATGTCGGGTGGAGTTAAATTTTCTTTAGTAGGTTTCACTGCTAGACATTTTTCCGCGCTAAGTTTTGACTAAGTATAACAAAAATAAAACATTGAAATGTTAAAAGTTAGGTATGGCGCCAAAATTCAGTTGTAAACTGCGTATAGTCTGTTAAAAAAGTCATGAAACAAAAAAGAGTAGAAAAATATTTATACAAGTCAGATAAAGTATATTTTTAGTGGATAATTAAATCATCAAAAATTATACATAATTCTTTTCAATATTCTGTATGAACATACTTTTTAAACAGTCATATAAGGCAGGGAAAAATTATTGTTTCCGTGAATTAATTGTTGTCTATGGTCGATGATGGCCCATCTCATGACTACCAACTAAATGTTGTCTGTGGACTCCATATATAAAAAACAAAATTGAGGATTGGCTCTACACTCTCTTTTGGCTATGACGACCACAGAGAAAAGAAAGTTATTCCCTGGTCTGTGATGACGACACATAAAATACAGGAACCCAGAGCCGAGTATCGTAATGGAAATTATTCAACTATCTAGAGATATTTCCATAGTATAGCGATGTTATAATGAATAACTTTTTAATAATTATAGAAGTCTGTGAATAAAGTAGGTCAATATGTGATACATTTTGATTTCATAATTCGAACTTTAAGCAATGAGCGTAGATAAAAACTTTTGAAGTAGGTACAATCAGACCCTGGTGTGAGTTCAAGGGGGTTTTAGGGCGCCGACAAATTAGCCGCAAAGTGAAGCGCGGCGGAAGCGCGGCTGCAGCGCTACAGACGCGCTTCTGTGATTAGTTTAGAGAATTTTAGTGTTGTACATAGTTTCACGATTCACTCTGACGAAGAAACACTGCTCGATTTGAACAAAAAAATACATGCGCGCAGCACTAGTCGATCGATGAACTGACGCGCGTCGGTAGTCTACAGCGCTGCGGCCGCGCGTTGTTTATATACATAGATTTACAGTTTCTTTGTTTGCTTTAATTTTATATTAGGTATAGTTCGTGGCGTCACCCAGTCATGGATCCTGTCTGAAAATCAGCGCTGTGTGCCTCCATGTATGTATGGAGAGCACACAGCACCATGCTGAGTTGGGGTCCATTTCTGGGTTGTGCCACACATTGCAGGCGGTGTCTGGAGCTGCCGCCACTTGGACAACGATTGGTATTTTTGCCCGGGTGCTTCAGGCATCGTTATAGTACATAATTGTACCATTGTAATGTGTGGCATAATGCAAAATAAATGTATTTCTTTCTTTCTTTCAAAGTAGCGCGGCTGCAGCGCTGCAGACGCGCTTCCGCCGCGCTTCACTTTGCGGCTAATTTGAAGGCGCCCTTAGAGTTAGAAGGACAAACCTCTGCCAGAACCTGGCAAATACTATCTCTAGTTTTCTCGCTTACCCAGTTCTCACTTATCTGGTTCGACTGTACATAGAAGACGTCTGCTTAAAAAAAATACTAAGTTTCTATATATGCCAAATCACGAGCTTGATTGTCCTATCCTATAGACTATAGAGCTTCTCACAGAGTTGGACGGGCGCTTTATTCACCCGTATGCGGTATAATAGCATTAATAATGGGTGTAATAATTATAATTACACATTATCAACTTTCGTCACGTGATGACGTAACGGCATTATAAGTTTCGCACGCTGTTGCCTGTTATAGTGCTTTGACGGCACGCGACTTCATACATCATTTTAAATTGACAAGTCCTGCTTACGATGTTACCATGACTGTTAAAAATATATTGTAAAGACTTAAAGAGCCAGCTCACTTACCACACTCATGGATGTAACATAAAGGATGAGCCCTTAGTGACTTAACGCTTATATTTTTAGGCTCCGCCCAAAAGCCGGATTTTTATGTTGTCAAATCTGTAAAATGGCGCAAATGTATGCGATGTATATTGTGGATGTGACCAAACAAACAGCGGTATGTGCTGTCAGCGGTACCGAAATGTATGCCGCGTGACGCCATATTTGAGAATTTTTTTGGTTCCAACATAGTTCCCGTCCTCTTAGCGTAGCGTATTTCGTCATTGACCACACCAGGTAGGTACATTAGGCGTCTGCAACTAACTTTAAACATGGCGTTTTCTACGGCCCATTTGATTCAGCTTTATCGGTAGCTGTAGCCAGATCTCTCGAAAATAACCTACGGTCGAGCCGTTTCGGAGGAGTTTGGTGACAAACACGAGATGTGAGAATTTAATATATCACAGACGTATCAAGGATAAGATAATACAAAAAAATTGTCAAGTCTACCTCGCTGGCAGACTCGACACTTCTTTGAAAATATTCGCCATCCAATGGAGCAGATTTTCATAATGTTCAAAAGTGTAATCAAATTACCTATTTGGATAATATATTATCCGGAGTCCAAACTGTAATAAAACTACTAACTTTATGTATTTCACATTTTTTTATTTACGAACATTTAACATTTTACGAACAATTAACAGGTAACTATTACATTTATAAAATTCACACCTATAGAACATTAAAATTATGTAACTACTTCAACCATTATCTTTGGCACAGTTAATGTTAATATGTTGAACTGAAAAATAAAAAAACAATAGCAAGCCTATTACTAGCTATTGCCCTCAGCGGCAAATGCAAGTTATATGAAGTAGAAGGAGTGCGGCTGCAGCTCCAGCTGCGCCATCTTGGTGAGCAGGCGGTACAGGCGGCGATGTGCCGTCACCAGCTCGGTAGTTATATGAAGTAGAAGGAGTGCGGCTGCAGCTCCAGCTGCGCCATCTTGGTGAGCAGGCGGTACAGGCGGCGATGTGCCGTCACCAGCTCGGTAGTTATATGAAGTAGAAGGAGTGCGGCTGCAGCTCCAGCTGCGCCATCTTGGTGAGCAGGCGGTACAGGCGGCGATGTGCCGTCACCAGCTCGGTAGTTATATGAAGTAGAAGGAGTGCGGCTGCAGCTCCAGCTGCGCCATCTTGGTGAGCAGGCGGTACAGGCGGCGATGTGCCGTCACCAGCTCGGTAGTTATATGAAGTAGAAGGAGTGCGGCTGCAGCTCCAGCTGCGCCATCTTGGTGAGCAGGCGGTACAGGCGGCGATGTGCCGTCACCAGCTCGGTAGTTATATGAAGTAGAAGGAGTGCGGCTGCAGCTCCAGCTGCGCCATCTTGGTGAGCAGGCGGTACAGGCGGCGATGTGCCGTCACCAGCTCGGTAGTTATATGAAGTAGAAGGAGTGCGGCTGCAGCTCCAGCTGCGCCATCTTGGTGAGCAGGCGGTACAGGCGGCGATGTGCCGTCACCAGCTCGGTAGTTATATGAAGTAGAAGGAGTGCGGCTGCAGCTCCAGCTGCGCCATCTTGGTGAGCAGGCGGTACAGGCGGCGATGTGCCGTCACCAGCTCGGTAGTTATATGAAGTAGAAGGAGTGCGGCTGCAGCTCCAGCTGCGCCATCTTGGTGAGCAGGCGGTACAGGCGGCGATGCTCGCGCGCCGCGGCCTGCGACGCGGCGCCGGTGCTCGTCACCACCTCGGGCTTCATCTCGCGACAAGCCTCCAGCCGCTGCGCCACGTGCTGCGGCATCTGCGTTATGTCCAAATATTTGAATGAATCAGTCTTGAGATTTCAGTACAAAGATCCAATTACTTCGCCAATATTGAGCAAACTACACTACAGAACAAATGCCGGAGAAAATATGACAGTCACGTGTCTATTAAAGTTAGTTGCCTGCCTTGTTAGCATAGAATATCTTTAAACTGTGGTATATCCCTTGATCGCCAGTAATTTCATTAAATTTTCTTTTAAGGCATCCTAAGGGCTGTTACCAAGATAGGCTGGGCTGGTGCAAGACTTTGGGAAATAGGTGATTAAATGCTACTTCTAGATAATTAATTAGGATAGTCCTGTAATGCTAGGCATAAGAAGAATAAATAAAACAACAGACGGATCGACAAGACAAAATTACAAGGCAATTTCACTTACATTAAAAAGTGGCGAGTGCAGGATCGGCGTCCAGAGGGGAAGCAGCTTGTTTAGGACGGTGGAGTTGCATTCCAGCAGCGACTCCAGCAGACTAAGGAAGTGCAGGTTAACAGTTTCGGCCAGCTGAAAAAAATATCCAGCTGAGCTTCCCATCAATAGCATTAGGTTAAAATCCTGTAGAAGCTGGAGTATTTCTCGTGTAAGATGCAAATATCTACAAGTATGAGTTTCTTCAATTAATCATTAAGGGGAAAGGAGTGGTGGACATGGACTTGTTCCCTTGGCTTAGAAATAGCGCCAATGGTATAAGACTAGTGGTATCTCAAAGTTGTGGTGTTCAAGACATAAATTGCTTTAATGGCCGTCTACTTTCAAAGAGAGGTAGCATGCTAAGAATTTAAGGAACCAAAACGGCACCCATTAGCTTGGTTACTGACTGGGCATAAACCGACACAAACTGAGGTTTTTGTCAGGCTCTAGAATCAGAGACTTTTGGACGACTTACTATTAAAACAGCGAAGGGGTTAGATTTATGAAAGGGAAATGGGGACCTGCCAATACCAAGTACTGTACCGTGTACGGTATTTTCTTCCGGAAACTCTTCTTGAAATCTTACCAGGGGCTCGAAAAAATAGAATGGCCTCGCCTCGCAACGTCCTTTCTTTCGTCCTGTGTGGTAACACCTAGTATCTACTGGTCCACATTATTCACATGCCGCTCTGAGTCAAATATACCCCAGCCAAGGTGGCGCTGTTGTCCCTTGCGGCAACCGTACTTAAAGGGGATATTTAGACAGCGACGATCACAATACCTCTGAGACGGTTAACATGCTAGCTCCTAGCTTAGCTCCGAAGTGACTGTTCCTGCAGTTTTCCGTAGTTGCTCGCTAAGGTCATGAGATCCTGGTCGCAGATTAAACTATATTGGAAGGGCAGGATTAGGGGCAGACACTCACCAGCTTGTTGGCGTGGGTGAGCTGCGTGAGCGTGGGCACGAGCTTGCACCAGAAGTGCAGCAGCAGCGCGTGCGCGGCGTGCTGCGGCTCGGACGCGGGCGCCGCGCACGCGCCGCAGCGCCACACGTACAGCGTGCTAGCGGCAGACACTCACCAGCTTGTTGGCGTGGGTGAGCTGCGTGAGCGTGGGCACGAGCTTGCACCAGAAGTGCAGCAGCAGCGCGTGCGCGGCGTGCTGCGGCTCGGACGCGGGCGCCGCGCACGCGCCGCAGCGCCACACGTACAGCGTGCTAGCGGCAGACACTCACCAGCTTGTTGGCGTGGGTGAGCTGCGTGAGCGTGGGCACGAGCTTGCACCAGAAGTGCAGCAGCAGCGCGTGCGCGGCGTGCTGCGGCTCGGACGCGGGCGCCGCGCACGCGCCGCAGCGCCACACGTACAGCGTGCTAGCGGCAGACACTCACCAGCTTGTTGGCGTGGGTGAGCTGCGTGAGCGTGGGCACGAGCTTGCACCAGAAGTGCAGCAGCAGCGCGTGCGCGGCGTGCTGCGGCTCGGACGCGGGCGCCGCGCACGCGCCGCAGCGCCACACGTACAGCGTGCTAGCGGCAGACACTCACCAGCTTGTTGGCGTGGGTGAGCTGCGTGAGCGTGGGCACGAGCTTGCACCAGAAGTGCAGCAGCAGCGCGTGCGCGGCGTGCTGCGGCTCGGACGCGGGCGCCGCGCACGCGCCGCAGCGCCACACGTACAGCGTGCTAGCGGCAGACACTCACCAGCTTGTTGACGTGGGTGAGCTGCGTGAGCGTGGGCACGAGCTTGCACCAGAAGTGCAGCAGCAGCGCGTGCGCGGCGTGCTGCGGCTCGGACGCGGGCGCCGCGCACGCGCCGCAGCGCCACACGTACAGCGTGCTAGCGGCAGACACTCACCAGCTTGTTGGCGTGGGTGAGCTGCGTGAGCGTGGGCACGAGCTTGCACCAGAAGTGCAGCAGCAGCGCGTGCGCGGCGTGCTGCGGCTCGGACGCGGGCGCCGCGCACGCGCCGCAGCGCCACACGTACAGCGTGCTAGCGGCAGACACTCACCAGCTTGTTGACGTGGGTGAGCTGCGTGAGCGTGGGCACGAGCTTGCACCAGAAGTGCAGCAGCAGCGCGTGCGCGGCGTGCTGCGGCTCGGACGCGGGCGCCGCGCACGCGCCGCAGCGCCACACGTACAGCGTGCTAGCGGCAGACACTCACCAGCTTGTTGGCGTGGGTGAGCTGCGTGAGCGTGGGCACGAGCTTGCACCAGAAGTGCAGCAGCAGCGCGTGCGCGGCGTGCTGCGGCTCGGACGCGGGCGCCGCGCACGCGCCGCAGCGCCACACGTACAGCGTGCTAGCGGCAGACACTCACCAGCTTGTTGGCGTGGGTGAGCTGCGTGAGCGTGGGCACGAGCTTGCACCAGAAGTGCAGCAGCAGCGCGTGCGCGGCGTGCTGCGGCTCGGACGCGGGCGCCGCGCACGCGCCGCAGCGCCACACGTACAGCGTGCTAGCGGCAGACACTCACCAGCTTGTTGACGTGGGTGAGCTGCGTGAGCGTGGGCACGAGCTTGCACCAGAAGTGCAGCAGCAGCGCGTGCGCGGCGTGCTGCGGCTCGGACGCGGGCGCCGCGCACGCGCCGCAGCGCCACACGTACAGCGTGCTAGCGGCAGACACTCACCAGCTTGTTGGCGTGGGTGAGCTGCGTGAGCGTGGGCACGAGCTTGCACCAGAAGTGCAGCAGCAGCGCGTGCGCGGCGTGCTGCGGCTCGGACGCGGGCGCCGCGCACGCGCCGCAGCGCCACACGTACAGCGTGCTAGCGGCAGACACTCACCAGCTTGTTGGCGTGGGTGAGCTGCGTGAGCGTGGGCACGAGCTTGCACCAGAAGTGCAGCAGCAGCGCGTGCGCGGCGTGCTGCGGCTCGGACGCGGGCGCCGCGCACGCGCCGCAGCGCCACACGTACAGCGTGCTAGCGGCAGACACTCACCAGCTTGTTGGCGTGGGTGAGCTGCGTGAGCGTGGGCACGAGCTTGCACCAGAAGTGCAGCAGCAGCGCGTGCGCGGCGTGCTGCGGCTCGGACGCGGGCGCCGCGCACGCGCCGCAGCGCCACACGTACAGCGTGCTAGCGGCAGACACTCACCAGCTTGTTGGCGTGGGTGAGCTGCGTGAGCGTGGGCACGAGCTTGCACCAGAAGTGCAGCAGCAGCGCGTGCGCGGCGTGCTGCGGCTCGGACGCGGGCGCCGCGCACGCGCCGCAGCGCCACACGTACAGCGTCCACAGCTGGCACAGCAGGAAGGCGCCGCACAGCGCGCTCATGCGCTGCGGCCCGCTCGCGTTCGCCGCTTTGCTCGGGTTGTCCTGCGCTTGCTCCACGTATGACGACATTATTGTCTGCAACAAGTCAACATGTTACAGAAATTAGAATCGTTTAAGTGTGAATTCCACTTTCTTTGTCGTTGAAGAGAACTCCTGAGAAGATAATCCTCGACGACTGATATGCTAAAGATCTTCCTTTCTATGTCCACGCACTCGGCACATGTAATCTGCGTAACCATAACTGCTCGCAGCTCTCTCTTAAAATTGTATCATGTAGTAATAGGGGAAGGATAAATAAACTCCTCAAAAGCCGTAGGCGACTTAGTTGTAAGTCAGCGAAAGTTTTTTTTGATAGAAAGGAGATGGGGAGATACACTTATAGCATATTGTACGGTATTGTTGTTTCTGAAGGGCATTTTTATTGGGGCAAATTGTATTGGGGCTGGACAAAACTATAAAGAAATCTGTACCAAAAAAAATCAAGCCAATGGTTGTTCTTCAATTCTATGGACCGCGAAATCACAATTATGCTGTTAACCTGGATATGGTCTGTGAGGTGGCATGTCGCGTCCAGAGGCACGGGGAGCTGCAGTGGGTGCGTGCGAGCGTTGCTAAGCGCGCCCAGGACCACCCAGGATACCAGACGCACGCGACCCACACACTCGCTGACATCCCGCGATCTACACACATGTTATGTGATTTTTATAGCAAAAGAATGACGACAAGATTAATATACTAAAACCTTCTCCAGAATATAACAAATACTTTCCTGAAAACCGCATCAAAATCGGTTCAGCCAAACGTGAAATAATCGCGGACAAACATACATACATACATACACACACACATACATACATACGGGTCGAATGCAGAACCTCTTTCTTTTTTTGAAGTCGGTTAATAAAGTAGATCATATCGTAAGAATGTACTTATGTAAAATTCAGTGCGGCTTACTACTTTGCATAGTAATATGATACGAGACCCAGAAAGTCCCATTATGGCTGTAATTTCCTTGTAATGTGAGGTGGATATTTTATATCTTGAAAGCCGGCAATTATCCATTTTTCGCTTCGCTAGATAATTTTGTATATTTTCAGAAAGTTCCACCTTCTATCTTGGCAAGATTGCAATATGTGGTTTTTCAAAGGGCATGTAAAAACTCTTCTTGCAGAGTCCACCCACATAAGTACCATCCCAGTGTCAAATATTCTGCCATAGGACCATGATTAATGCGATGGATTATTATTCTTTCTATTAGAATGGCGTTAATTGGTATAATAAGTCTTAAGAACTGATATCGGAAATAGCGTAGTGAAATACAACGTAAGATCCTGGGATGCCCTTTCTCTAATATAGGTAGACATATCCGGTATCATATTGTGGCACAAATTACGTTACCCACCATAATCACGCCCAGGGGCCTTACCACCATCTCTTATAGCAGTAATGCTGCAGTATTGTTTTGACATTTTCATACAAACACAGTGGCCACAGGAAGGTGTAATCTATGTATCTACGAGTATGTCATCACTTACCCTGGTAACGAGGTAGTGAGCCAGGGCATCATGTGCCTCGTCGGTCCTCTGTCCTGCTTGCCGCGACTCTGCTCCAGAGCTAGCTCCATCGCCACGTACTGCGCTATTCCGCCCTTAACTATGGCGCCTAGTGTATCTTCGTTGAGGCAGATAAGGTTTCGATTCACTATTGACTTTGATACTGAACCCTGAAGTAAATCAGACTACGATAAGCGAAAGAAAATAAACCTATTTGGAAAGGTACTTGGTCTAAGTTCCAAAAATTTTTGGGGGTAAAGGTCTCCTCCAGAGGTTGAATGTTCCGTATTCAAAAGCTTTTAGTCTAGTCTTTTAATTGTGCTAAAACTTTCTTCCACCTTTCGAGTAATACTAGTCTGTACTCTGTAATCATTTTTTGTTTGCGTATATAACCATTGACCAGCTTAACAAACCCCAAATTCATGTTATGATGATCAAGGTAAAAACGTAATACAATCAGTGAATGCTTCTTTCAGCCAAGACCTATGCTGCTGTTCTGAAGGCAACCGACATAGACTAAGTGACTAATAAATGGCGTCGTCACAATAAATTGGGATCAATCGATGTTAAACACTAGGGACTCTAGAAACCTGAAACTCCAGTGAGAAAGGGGAATGATGATAAAATACCTTGATTTTGTTAAGCAGATTGGGGTCGTGCAGCAAGTCGATCATGTCTGCGAGATGTGGTCGCATGCAGTCCACGGGCCCGCTCCCTAAATCCCTGGCCTCAGGACCTCCACAGCCGGACAGCAGTTCACCCGTGTTGAGTTGAGGTGGCAGGAGTAAGTTGCAGCCGTGACCTGGGGTGAGGAATCTTGTAAAAATTTAAAGAACAATCATATTTTATACTATACTTGCCGATATCAGATAAACACATAGCCTAGCCTAACACATAGCGGAGGAAGACTTCAAGTGAGGAAAAGGCCTACGAAGAAGATCAGGTAAATCTTTATAATGTCCTCTTCCCTTCGGAGCTCGGAGCTGAGCAGACGTGTCTCAAACATGTATTTTGTTTATTAAAATCCTCCGCAAGACAAGACGTAAACATATTGCCATCCCGCTTCATCACACAAGAATACAGTGCTTAGTGCTATTAGTGTTGCGTAGTGCAATTAAGTGTGTGCGTCCATACCGCGCGAGTGCAAATTGACGGCAAGCAATAGGTATGTCGCTCCAGCGAAGTTTAGATCAAAATATGGTGCACGCTCACTCCGACACTGATATCACCGCTGCAAAGGATAATGAACCTTCCGTCTCCGCTGCTTCTAGGAACACCGCAATGAGAAATAAACGCAAATTGCGTGACATTGAAGACTCAATAATGTCAAACAAAGATTTTATGATGGTTTTTAACAAGTGGCAAGCCGAACAGGACATAAAATTCACAGCATTACTACAGTCTTTGAACGAATTAAAAGCTCAAAATTCAGATATAAAAAAATCTGTGGAATTCATGTCAACTAAATATGATGAGATGTTGGAAAGAATGTCGTGTTTAGAAACAGAGCGTCAAGAATATAAAAAGAGCATAGCCACATTGGAAAGTAAGATTGAAGCATTAGAAAGAAATACCCGTTTAACAAGTGTTGAAATAAGAAATATACCTATGAAAGAGAAAGAAAATAGGGAATCTTTGTATAAAATTGCGTTGGATATTGGTAGTGCTCTGGATATACCTGTGCAATCATCGGACATTAAAAATACTTTTAGAGTAAATAAAAAATCGGCATCAAAACCGATTATAGTTGACTTTACTACCGTCGCAATGAAAGACAAGTTTATCAATTGTTTTAAAAAGTACAACCAAAGGAGCACTAAGGATAAATTTAACACCGAAAAAATAAAAATTGAGGGGCCCGCGAAACGGATTTTCATTTCCGAAAATCTGACAGACAAAACCCGCAAATTATTTTATCATGCTCGCGAATTTGCCCGCGCAAATTCATTCACTTTCTGCTGGACCTCTTTCGGTAAAGTTTATCTCCGGAAATCAGAGGGTTCACCACAAATTCTCATAAACAGTGAACTAGACCTCGAGCAAATACAACTAAATAAATGACTAAATGCGACTAATTTCATTTTTTCCTATTGTTCTCGTCGTTGTAACTGTAAAACTCTTAACTTACTTTTTTATGTTTGCATTGTAATACTTTTGTTATGTTTGCAAGTATTGTTAAAACATCGACTATTTACATCTTATTCTACATACACAATTTACACACATACATTTTATGAGCCACATTCATACAAAACACATTCTATGCAAAACGAAAAACATGTACGAATATTTCTGTACACATTCTACACCGGTATAATACTCCTACATTACATAGAATATAGCACAACAAGAAACTTAACTAGCCCGCGTATCTTGTTTACGATTTACGTTAACAGAAGATTACCTAAGTACCGACATGATCATAGCAAAAGTTCATACTCACCTACCTATTACCTACCCTGGATTCTAACAGAATATTGAATGATCTCGACAACAGTTTAATGCCGTTGTGTTCATACTGCGATGATCCATCGAAATGCATGAGTCTATTAAAAACCTACAACCGTAACAATACATATACTTTAGCCGTACTTTGCGTGAATATAAGAAGCATTAATTGTAATTTTGACTTATTATTAGCGTTTATTAGTAACATAAATATTTACCTGGACATACTGGTATTAACTGAATGCTGGACTGATAGGAATTCTGTTCTGCCAACAATTAACAACTATAATTTATTTTATACAAAAAATAGCATAAATCAAAATGATGGTATTGTAACCTATGTGAGGAACAATCTTGATGCTTGTGCTTATGAACCAACGATCACAGAAGGTAATTGCTTGGTGCTCGAAGTTAATCAATTGTATTCGATTATATGCACCTATCGACCTCCCTGTTTTTCAAATCCGACTAATTACATGAACTCTCTAGACAGTATCATCAATAACCTAAACTTTAAACAGAATATTATCCTTACAGGCGATGTTAATATAGATATTATGCCCCATAACGTCAAATCGTATACATCTGAGTACCTTAACTTAATGGCATCTTATGGTCTAGAACAAGGTATTAATTTACCAACTAGGATAAATACATGCATAGATCACTTCATGGTGAAAACGCCGGGAAAGTGGCAAACTTTAGTTTTCGAGCAGTTAACCGATCACTCCCCAATACTAATGTATATATCTAATGTTAAAACTCAAAAAAAAGATATGTTAATTAAAAAGACAGACAAGAATGCTGTTAGGGAATGCTTAGCAAAGTATTCATGGCAGGAAATTTATACATATTCTGATCCCGACTACATTGCTGAAAAATTTCTTTCAACGTTGCAAGATATTATTACAAAAAATACAACCGTTAAGAAAGTGCCTAGTAAAAAGGCTCCTTTAAAACCATGGATAACAGTAAGTGTTGTTCGATGCATACGTAAGAGAAATAAACTGCATAGGCAATATAGGTCCTCTCCAGACAACAATGAACTTAAAGCTAAGTATGTTACATACAGGAACGTTTGTAATAAATTGATTAAATCCTTAAAAAACAATTACTATAGATCCCAGTTGGAATATAACAAGGGTAACATGTTGAGAACTTGGAATATTATTAAAGACTTGTGTTATAATAACAATAAAGTATCCTCGGGTTCCTTACTTAAAATTAATCAATCTGCTGTTGAGTCTCTCAATGATGTGAATAAATTTTTTACATCAGTAGGGAAAGATTTAGCGAGTAAAATACTTGATAAACTGAGTAAGACAGAATCTGAGCTAGCGACTGAGGCCTATAATCTTTCAATTTCTCCATGTAACTCATTTTGTTTATATCTAACTGACCCAACAGAGATCAAAGCCACTATAGCCAGTTTAAAAAGCAATAGTGCATGTGGTTGGGATAGTATAACAGTGGACATAATCAAAAATTGTGCTGATTTGTTAGTTGATCCATTAGCATATTTATGCAATCAGAGTTTTAGCACTGGTGTTGTTCCAAAAATGTTAAAAAAGGCAGTAGTCACTCCTATCTTTAAATCTGGGGATAAAAATTTACCATCAAATTACAGACCTATTTCGCTCTAAACTGTTACTACTAAAATATTAGAAAAGCTTGTCAATAAAAGGTTAATGTCCTTCCTAGAGAGAAAGCAACTACTATCGGCCAATCAGTACGGATTTCGTTCTAATAAATCAACGGAAGATGCTGTATTAAAACTAACTTCTTTAATTACCCATCACCTAGATCAGAATAATAAGGTTGTAGGCGTATTTCTTGATCTACAGAAGGCTTTTGATACTGTTTCTATTCCAATCTTATTATCTCGCTTAGAAAACGTTGGAATAAGAGGTTTGGCACATAAATGGTTTTGCAACTACCTTACTAATAGAACCCAACAAGTAAGAGTAGAAGGAAGCGTAAGTAAAACGTTCTCTTCCTCTTATGGTGTCCCACAAGGCAGTACCCTAGGCCCTACGCTCTTTCTTCTATACATCAACGAATTATGCAATTCTAAAATTAATAACGCTGATATAATAATGTTTGCTGATGATACAGTTCTCTTATTTTATGGTTCAACGTGGGGAGAAGTTCATAAATACGCAGAAATGGGCTTAAGCACAGTTATTTCATGGTTAGAACACAATCTTCTTTCCCTTAATGTCAGTAAAACCAAATTTATATGTTTTAGTAAAAATAAAAGGGGACGGCCCCCGGTTAACTTCAGTATTCGTGCGCACTGCTTCCCATGTAATCAGAATATAGACTACAATTGCTGCAACTGTAATCTATTACAGCAAACAAATACGGTAAAATATCTTGGGGTGTTGATTGATGACAACATGAACTGGGCTCCGCACATATCGAATACCAGCAAGCGTATAAGAAGGCTTATATACATATTTAAAACCTTACGTGCAGTTTGCAGTACGGACATGCTAATTAAGCTTTATAAAACACTTGGTGAATGTATCATGAGTTATTGCATATGTGCGTGGGGCGGGGCTTCCAAAACTCATATGTTGGAAGTTGAACGGGCTCAACGCGCTTTACTAAAAGTAATGATGAAATACCCTTTTAGATTTCCAACAACCCAACTGTATGAGAATTGTGAGGTATTGTCAGTGAGGAAGCTCTTAATTTACCAAACCATTAGACGATATCACAGCAAAACTGTACCATTCCTACCCCCAAATACAAAAAGAATAGACAGATGTCCAACTCCTGCAATAAAAAGTAGTTTTGCTCGTAGAAACTACGACTTTATAGCACCCTTTTTATACAATATATTATTAAAAAAAGGTTCCCTTAGGAACATGACCAAAAGGAATATTAAAACATACATTAAAATTTGGCTTAAAAACTATGATTATGAATGTACAGAGAAAATTTTTGAAGAGAAATTCTGATACATTTATTCACACACACCCATACACATACACAGTAACACACACACACGCACTAACACACACACACACACACACACACACACACACACACACACACACACACACTCACACACACACACACACATACACGCACAAATATCCTCAAATCTTTATACCATGATATTGTAACCATAACTTAATCTGTATCTGTTATCTGATTAGTCGTTAACTATTATTGTCAAATAGGATATTTTGATCATAGAAAATAAGGGAAGACACTGGCTCCTGTAACACAGTTATTACTACCACAGGAGGCAGGGTTCCAATTGTTTGTAAACCTACTATCTGTTTATGAATGAATAAAGATTATTATTATTATTATTATTATTAATGTAGAACTTCGCAGCATCACATAAATCTCAAAAACTTTCTCTAAACAAGTTCAACCGTTGGAAATTTTACGCTTTACAATTTCAACATTGGCTTTTTTCGAACGTAAGAAGAAGTCTTTCACGAGAAACTAAAAACTTCTAATCTTCTTATTCATTACGCAGAAAATTGATTTTATCTTATAGTAGGGGATCCCAAGTAAGGTCGACCTTCACCGAGCTGTTTATTGGATGAAAACTATTTTATATCCAATTTAATATGTCAATAAATATATCGCAAGTGAGTTGCCTAAAAAATTTCAGTCCAGCTTTCATCCAATGAACAGCTCGCGGTGAAGGTCGTTGTATAGCGGGATCCTAGACTATTACCTTGCAGCACAAACTGCAGCAGCACGAAGAGGTTGTCGTCGGGCACGGTGGTCTTGGTGCGCAGCGCGTGCAGCAGCTCGTACACCAGCACGCGGCAGATGAGCAGCTCGTCATCATCTCACCTTGCAGCACAAACTGCAGCAGCACGAAGAGGTTGTCGTCGGGCACGGTGGTCTTGGTGCGCAGCGCGTGCAGCAGCTCGTACACCAGCACGCGGCAGATGAGCAGCTCGTCATCATCTCACCTTGCAGCACAAACTGCAGCAGCACGAAGAGGTTGTCGTCGGGCACGGTGGTCTTGGTGCGCAGCGCGTGCAGCAGCTCGTACACCAGCACGCGGCAGATGAGCAGCTCGTCATCATCTCACCTTGCAGCACAAACTGCAGCAGCACGAAGAGGTTGTCGTCGGGCACGGTGGTCTTGGTGCGCAGCGCGTGCAGCAGCTCGTACACCAGCACGCGGCAGATGAGCAGCTCGTCATCATCTCACCTTGCAGCACAAACTGCAGCAGCACGAAGAGGTTGTCGTCGGGCACGGTGGTCTTGGTGCGCAGCGCGTGCAGCAGCTCGTACACCAGCACGCGGCAGATGAGCAGCTCGTCATCATCTCACCTTGCAGCACAAACTGCAGCAGCACGAAGAGGTTGTCGTCGGGCACGGTGGTCTTGGTGCGCAGCGCGTGCAGCAGCTCGTACACCAGCACGCGGCAGATGAGCAGCTCGTCATCATCTCACCTTGCAGCACAAACTGCAGCAGCACGAAGAGGTTGTCGTCGGGCACGGTGGTCTTGGTGCGCAGCGCGTGCAGCAGCTCGTACACCAGCACGCGGCAGATGAGCAGCTCGTCATCATCTCACCTTGCAGCACAAACTGCAGCAGCACGAAGAGGTTGTCGTCGGGCACGGTGGTCTTGGTGCGCAGCGCGTGCAGCAGCTCGTACACCAGCACGCGGCAGATGAGCAGCTCGTCATCATCTCACCTTGCAGCACAAACTGCAGCAGCACGAAGAGGTTGTCGTCGGGCACGGTGGTCTTGGTGCGCAGCGCGTGCAGCAGCTCGTACACCAGCACGCGGCAGATGAGCAGCTCGTCGTCATCTCACCTTGCAGCACAAACTGCAGCAGCACGAAGAGGTTGTCGTCGGGCATGGTGGTCTTGGTGCGCAGCGCGTGCAGCAGCTCGTACACCAGCACGCGGCAGATGAGCAGCTCGTCATCATCTCACCTTGCAGCACAAACTGCAGCAGCACGAAGAGGTTGTCGTCGGGCACGGTGGTCTTGGTGCGCAGCGCGTGCAGCAGCTCGTACACCAGCACGCGGCAGATGAGCAGCTCGTCATCATCTCACCTTGCAGCACAAACTGCAGCAGCACGAAGAGGTTGTCGTCGGGCACGGTGGTCTTGGTGCGCAGCGCGTGCAGCAGCTCGTACACCAGCACGCGGCAGATGAGCAGCTCGTCATCATCTCACCTTGCAGCACAAACTGCAGCAGCACGAAGAGGTTGTCGTCGGGCACGGTGGTCTTGGTGCGCAGCGCGTGCAGCAGCTCGTACACCAGCACGCGGCAGATGAGCAGCTCGTCGTCATCTCACCTTGCAGCACAAACTGCAGCAGCACGAAGAGGTTGTCGTCGGGCATGGTGGTCTTGGTGCGCAGCGCGTGCAGCAGCTCGTACACCAGCACGCGGCAGATGAGCAGCTCGTCATCATCTCACCTTGCAGCACAAACTGCAGCAGCACGAAGAGGTTGTCGTCGGGCACGGTGGTCTTGGTGCGCAGCGCGTGCAGCAGCTCGTACACCAGCACGCGGCAGATGAGCAGCTCGTCATCATCTCACCTTGCAGCACAAACTGCAGCAGCACGAAGAGGTTGTCGTCGGGCACGGTGGTCTTGGTGCGCAGCGCGTGCAGCAGCTCGTACACCAGCACGCGGCAGATGAGCAGCTCGTCATCATCTCACCTTGCAGCACAAACTGCAGCAGCACGAAGAGGTTGTCGTCGGGCACGGTGGTCTTGGTGCGCAGCGCGTGCAGCAGCTCGTACACCAGCACGCGGCAGATGAGCAGCTCGTCATCATCTCACCTTGCAGCACAAACTGCAGCAGCACGAAGAGGTTGTCGTCGGGCACGGTGGTCTTGGTGCGCAGCGCGTGCAGCAGCTCGTACACCAGCACGCGGCAGATGAGCAGCTCGTCATCATCTCACCTTGCAGCACAAACTGCAGCAGCACGAAGAGGTTGTCGTCGGGCACGGTGGTCTTGGTGCGCAGCGCGTGCAGCAGCTCGTACACCAGCACGCGGCAGATGAGCAGCTCGTCATCATCTCACCTTGCAGCACAAACTGCAGCAGCACGAAGAGGTTGTCGTCGGGCACGGTGGTCTTGGTGCGCAGCGCGTGCAGCAGCTCGTACACCAGCACGCGGCAGATGAGCAGCTCGTCATCATCTCACCTTGCAGCACAAACTGCAGCAGCACGAAGAGGTTGTCGTCGGGCACGGTGGTCTTGGTGCGCAGCGCGTGCAGCAGCTCGTACACCAGCACGCGGCAGATGAGCAGCTTGTCGCGGTCGCGCGCGAAGGCTCGCACGCAGCCCGCGCCCACCTCCACGAGCGCGCTCAGCCGCACCGCGCAGTTCTGCACCGCGTAGCTCACGATCTTTGACATCGGCTCCAGGAGACTCTAAGCGGAATTTTTTTAATGTCACTCGTAGCTGAATATAAAACTTGTCATTCAGCCTTGGTCTTCATCTCAACTCACTTCTGATCAGACTAACATCAACGAGGGTCAAGAGATTATTTATATTTCCTTTTATGGCTTCTAATTAAATAAAAAAATCCAGATGAAATGTTGAATATAAGGGAAAACTCCTCCTTTTCTAAGTGCCTGATAACCATGTTTTTTTTACCAGATGGTAGGACCTTCCAGGACCTTCCGATGGTAGTATCGCGGCAGGTATTCTGCTGTGAAGCAACAACGTGCCAAGGAATGGTTCCAGCGCTCCTAGCAAAGCGCTGCAAGCGCTGGACCAGCCCCAGCACCTCCTGGGTGAGTTATGATGGGTGAGTTATTATGAATGGTTGGATTACCTTATGGTGGGTAGCAGCCGGCACCCTCAAAGCAGCAGCGCAAACTCTAAGCAGCGGCAGCGCATCGTCCAGCTGCGACAGTTGCAGCGCAACCGCACGAAGCAACGTGTCCAGCGCTGCTAGCAAGGCGCTGCAAGCGCTGACCGGACCCAGCGCCTCCGGGGCGAGGCACTCGAGATACATCGCCATGTTGCCAGCGATCACCCCCATTTGCTGATAAGATTGTCATATTAATTACTAAAGGTCCTAGCAAAGATGCTTCTTCTTAAAGAGACCATTCAAATGAGTCAGATATTCTACCGTGAAGCTGTAATTGTGAAGCATACTGTGTTTGGGTTTCAAGGGAATTGTACACCGAAAAATAAAATTACGATGTCTCAGAATGACAAGCGAAGTGCAGTGTCGTATGAGACTGCAATGCAAAGTCCTGGGGAGCACTGTATCTGACATGCAATAAGAATCCTATTAATAAAATTAATAAGCTCTCACGTCAATAGGCAGAGTCTTCTTGGAGTTGAGATGCTCTATGAGCAACTGTAGCGGTCCACACGGGTACAGCTCGTTGAAGTCTACAAATGCTTGCGCCACGCTTTTGAAAAACATCTGACGCTGTTTCTCTGGAAACAAGGATATTATTAGGATAAAAATCTCCTTTGACTATGGAAAGTCAAGCATCTATTTCAAAATAAACGCAATAACAGTAAGAAACGTTTTAAAACCACAAGTCTTTGCATTTGTATCATATTATATCACAAAATATAACCAGTCCGCCATCTTGAGCCGTTCGTCATATTGAATTTAGGATGAGGATGACCATGTATTATTATCTAAACTTCTGAATATCTCCTGCAAGCCATTCTGCAGGGTAAGACAAAGTAACAGTCGTTTAGCGTTCACGACAGTAGATAAAAAAGTATTGACAAACCATAGTGACCAAATAGAGGAAAACAAGCTGTTTTTGAAAATCGACTACGACAAATTGCATGCTACCTGGCGTTCTCGCAGACGTTGTAGATAACCTTTAGCGTACTTCGCATGACAACCGACATCCGACAATGAACAACTCAGCGCATAGAGCAGATTCTGCTTTCATTTGTTTTAATTCGGTCACGTGTTTTTCTTAACCAAGTTACTTTGTCTATAGTTATAAACTTGGCCCTCCCATGGTCTGCGGCACGCGGGACGGGTGTGCGATTAACTATACACGATACGATGTAATGTCTTGAGAATTCGCTTATGGTATTTTCTTGAGTATGTATCATTATCCACGTCGCAAGATTAATATTATGGTGTGTAGCGTAATTCACATCAGTCACTGACAGCTGATTAGTTGAGCGCACTGATCCCTATTCCATGGATCCACAGTGAACCTAGCCTGAATTGTATAGAATGTTTAATCCATAGAATAGAGATCAGTGGTTGAGTAGCTCCCGCCCCGCGTCCTGCAGACCATGGGAGGGCCAAGTTTATAGCGGTCTAGCTATAGCCCTTTGTCTAGCTGATGAGAAAACAAGCTGGACAAATGACGTTAAAGGTTGATAAATCTCGGGATTGACCAAAAATTCAGGATATTTCAGCCCTACCCGGAGTACGCTGCAGGAAGAGTTGCAGGAACACATTGTGGGGCGCCAGCTGGTGCAGCACGCAGCGCAGGAACTGGTGCGCCACGAACACTGCGCTGCCCGGCAGCCGCGTGCTGCTCTCCGCCTGCCACGAGTAGCTGCCCAGCTGCACCACCCTGGCGCAAACAAGGGATCATGAAAGCGACAGAATTGTAGAACCACCTGCATTTGCGCCACAGACTTGTATACTAAAGACGATGCGGACTGAACATCCGACATTAGTCTGTGGACTTTTACAAGACCCTTTTTTTGGAGTAGGTTATCGTTCCACACAGGAGAGTTAGAAGATAAATTCCTGAGCTTGTGAGCGGCGGTGCAGAGCTGGTAACGCTGTGCAATAAGGCCGGCAGCAGAGGCGCGGCGGCGGCGGGCTCGCGGCGCACGAACGTGGCCAGCACGATCACGCACAGCCCCAGCTCCTCGTCGCTGTACTGCTCCACCGCGCCGCCGCACTCCTACCTTGTAACGCTGTGCAATAAGGCCGGCAGCAGAGGCGCGGCGGCGGCGGGCTCGCGGCGCACGAACGTGGCCAGCACGATCACGCACAGCCCCAGCTCCTCGTCGCTGTACTGCTCCACCGCGCCGCCGCACTCCTACCTTGTAACGCTGTGCAATAAGGCCGGCAGCAGAGGCGCGGCGGCGGCGGGCTCGGGGCGCACGAACGTGGCCAGCACGATCACGCACAGCCCCAGCTCCTCGTCGCTGTACTGCTCCACCGCGCCGCCGCACTCCTACCTTGTAACGCTGTGCAATAAGGCCGGCAGCAGAGGCGCGGCGGCGGCGGGCTCGCGGCGCACGAACGTGGCCAGCACGATCACGCACAGCCCCAGCTCCTCGTCGCTGTACTGCTCCACCGCGCCGCCGCACTCCTACCTTGTAACGCTGTGCAATAAGGCCGGCAGCAGAGGCGCGGCGGCGGCGGGCTCGCGGCGCACGAACGTGGCCAGCACGATCACGCACAGCCCCAGCTCCTCGTCGCTGTACTGCTCCACCGCGCCGCCGCACTCCTACCTTGTAACGCTGTGCAATAAGGCCGGCAGCAGAGGCGCGGCGGCGGCGGGCTCGCGGCGCACGAACGTGGCCAGCACGATCACGCACAGCCCCAGCTCCTCGTCGCTGTACTGCTCCACCGCGCCGCCGCACTCCTACCTTGTAACGCTGTGCAATAAGGCCGGCAGCAGAGGCGCGGCGGCGGCGGGCTCGCGGCGCACGAACGTGGCCAGCACGATCACGCACAGCCCCAGCTCCTCGTCGCTGTACTGCTCCACCGCGCCGCCGCACTCGCCGCCTGGCCCGCAACCAAATAAAACATACACTTTGGAATTTTATCATTTCTAAATTGGCTCAGGTCTGGTCTAGTGGGAGGCTTCAGTCGTGGCTATTTACCATTTTACCAGCGAAGACGTACCGCCAAGCAATTTGCGGTTCGGTGCGATGCTGTGTAAAAACCGTTGGGGTGACTTAACTTACCCCTTCCAAGTTAGTACGTTAACATCTTCGGCTGCGTCATCACTTACCATCAGGTGAGATCGCAGTCAATTACTACTTGTAAAGTGTAAAAAAACGGCCTTTATTATCGATTACGCTAGCTCATGGCAAGTTTAAAAAAGTCAGTGTAGAATTATGTTTGTTTTAAAAAATCCCTATTGAATGATTTGGATCAACGTGGCTCCATACGTACATCGATAGCGCAGCGTGGCGTCGGGGCGCAGCGGCGCGGGCTGCGCGTGCGCCGCTCGCCGCGCCGCGCGTCGCGTGCCGCCCCACCACGCTTGCCCACTGTCTGGAACATAGCAATTTTTACACGGCTGCTTTGGTTTTGACTTTTTAAAACAGCTTGTAAAGTAACCCTACACGAAAAATGACGATTTTTAATCTTCAGTATAATCTGTTGAAAGGTTCCTGTTACACAGTTAGACACCACCCTAATCCCCACAACGACGTATTGCCAAGCTACACGAACGTTGCGATGCGATGTTGTGTAGCAACCAAAAACGCGGTGTTGGAGATCAAAAGGACTGACAGCATTAAAAGATGAAAGATCACTGGATGCAAGTAGCGCTGGACCATGTGGGCTGGAAGCCATTGCAACGAGCCCTGGTCCAGCAGTGGTCAGTGGAGTGGCTAAAGTGAATGAACTAACTTGTGATTAAAAAAAACTTAGCACATTTACCAGTGGAGAGAGGTCGCGGTGGTCTCAGCGGCTGCTGCGGGGTCTGCGCGGGGGGCTGCGGCTGCGGGGCCTGAGGGGGTTGGGGGGGCTGCGGCTGCACAGGTGGCGGAGACCCCAACTGCGCCACTTGACGAGCTAAGCGGCGGGGGGACCTGTAGAGAGTAGTGTTAGTGCAGGTGTGTGCAGCTTTCGAGTCGACTCGATTCGAATAAACGGAACGGATTTCTCCATACTCCTACAGGCAGCCCTCAAGCGGACAGCCACCGAATGCTTCCGCTTGAGATGCTGGCATGTAAACATTGTCTAATTTAACATAAACGCCCCTTTATTTAATTTTTCTTTTAACGTTAACACGTTGAAAAGCGTACATTTTTAGAAAAGACCATGTATACTCACTGTAATGGCACTCCTGAAGTCAACGAGACAAGCTAATCGCTTGTCTCGTTGACTTCAGGAGTGCCAACAGAAGTGAAAACTTGAATTACCTGAGGCGTGTCGGTTACGGTAAGTGTCGCGAGTTCAATTGTTTTTCCCACCGAAAAAATGTCTAACGCACCCAAAGAACTTTTCACTTCAATTAGTGAAAACATTTTTTTAACATAATGATCAGATCTTGGGAACGAAAAGCGTCGGAAAGTTTTATTGAAGATTATATTGAATGGTAAAGTAGCAAAGTACCGTGAGCTCTCCGAGGATGGTCGGTTGTCGAGGCGGTGCGGCCGCGCGGCCGGCGTCTGCTCCGCCTCGCTCGAGTCCGTGCGCTCTGTCGAGTCGTCTGGCAGCGCGTCTAGCAGATGGTTACTATTAGTAGCTGATTTTGACAGATAAACTAAAAATATCCCGAAAAATTAAAAATTGATATGCCCCCAAAAACCATAAATCGCCATTTTGCAGTAGCGGCCATCTTGGGTTTGGAATATATTGTATTTTACTAGTTAAGCCCTTTTATATAATACCTATTGTGAGAGAGAGAGATGTGAACAGTATGTAATCCACCATTTTGTCGCGTCGCCCATCTTGGTCCGATATTCATCATACAAGCAGTTCCGACTTATTTACATTTCAAACAAATCGGTTCGTCCATTCGAGACGATGCCACAGACAGACACGCACGCAAACACAAACACATTAAAATTATAACAACCCTTCTCTTTTTTGACCTAGTGAAAATTTCTTTAAAAAATCAAAATGGACAAATATTCCTTATTTACCAGGAATATTAAGAGCCTCCCGAACGCGGTCCACTAGAGCGTTGAACACCGGATACTGCTCCTTGTTCGGTTTTGGACCTATGGGCAGCAATCTGTGGGTTTAACATTTAATGTTAAAAAAAGTTTCTACTTTCTACTTTCTTTTCTGAATGGGTGAGATGAAAATAAGTATTCTTTATTACCTCTCCGGCGCGGGCGGCGGGATGTGGAAGGCGTGCGCGGGGTGCGGGGGGTGCGGCGGGTGCGCGGGCGCGTTCCACGCCACCTCCATCTTCGACAGCGGCGACTCGGGCGACGCGTACGCCACGCCTGGCAAACGAACGTACCAACAAACTGACTCATTTTCTTTGTCAAAAATTATACAAGCATCTGCAAGACGCCGAGAGAAATGAGATCCTTGTGTAAGTGATATACGGCGAAGTCGAAAAAAAGTTTTTCTTCAACGTCTCTGAAACGAAACTCTAAAGTGTAAAACGCCATTCTAGATTCTTTTTTCCCAGCCAAGTATACTCGTAATCTGGGTGACATGGTGACATGGTGACAAAAGAAGAATGGATGAGAATTTTCTATGACACATAATATCTTGAAAGCTAATTTGAGCACGTACCGGGGCTGCGCAGCAGAGCGTGCTGCTGCGGGTGCGCGATCGCGTCGCCGTTGGACGACGCGGCCGTGTCCGGGGACGTGCTGCTGCCGACTGGACACATAATACAGAGCATATAGCGCAATCCAGGGTATAATGTGTCTTCATCACAATCGGCCAAACCAGTTCAGGGGCAGTAACCACCATCTCTTAAAGCAGTAATGGTGCAATAGTGTTTTGACATTTTCATACTAGGTTCGTATGAAAATATTAAAACAGTACTGCAGCGTTACTACTTTAAGAGGTGGTGGTAAGGCCCCAGTAGTTCTGGCGTAAAAGAAAGACCTAATCTTTAAGAAATTTCGGTGCCCAGCAGCGGGACATAAAAACATAGAGGGGTCGACGATGATTGATGAATTATCCCGTAAGTGAGCGACCGGGGTCTGATTGCGTAGGAAAAACGTATTCATCGTCATCATAATCGTTAAAAAATCTGCCCCCATTGCCTGAAGTATATCAGGGAAGGGAACTAATTAGCGGGCAGAACCTGTAAACGATTACTTACACAATCTAGGGCTAATTATTAACATACCCACGATTCGTTTCTGCTTGCCGAGGATCTTGGTCCGCGGCGAGTGCTGTTGATGCAGCTGCTCGGGCCATATCTCCACAGACTGCCCACTCATCGGTGTTGATTTCCTGTACACGTAACAACGTATAGTCAACATCTCCTGGGGATACTCCGCTGTCGGGACGAAACGTGATCGAGTGTAGTGCTTTTTTACACGACTGCCCAAAAAAGGAGTTTGCTTTTAGGGATATGTATGTACGAGTATGTATGTAAGTTTCTTTATTCTACCATAACTTTTGAATGGCTGAATAGATTTGGACATATGGGGTATCATTAGAATCCTTACATATTCCTGAGTAACATAGGCCATATTTTTTTGGAAAAAATTGTTTAACCAAAGGCAGTCGTGTTTCTTTTAATTTATTAATTTTTTGCTTGTTGCAAATTGTACTAATATTTTTTGTGTTATAGTGTATGATGGTGAAATATATATTTATAAAGAACAATGGTGCGGGCCCATACATCGCTTTCGGTCACGTTACGCTATTGCAACTTTAAATGAAAAAATACTTTTTTGGTTGGGCCTGCAAGCCTGAACTCAATGCTAAAAGAATTTTCTTACAAAAAAGTGGAGAAAAATTAATATTTATTTTCAAAATATTGTATCTGAGTATTATAACAACTGCGACCTCCGCCATGAAGCATCTGCGAGCATAGACAATACACTATATACTCTTTGATAAATACTTGTCACTTGTCCCAGAATTGGTCACTGTTGACAGTTGATTAATAGTAGCCACGTAGTTGTCGGCGGACAATGTTGCGAGATGCCGGAATTAAAAAACCCCAATCGACTGAAAGAAAAATCTAATTAAGTTAATAAATTAATGTTGAATTACAAGGGTATTTCGGAAACGTTAAACTACCAAGACAAAATAATCTATGCTCAAAATAATCGGTTGTAATAGATTTCAGTATTATTAATAGGTGTAGTTTTCTGACAAATACTTAATCACAAATATTCAAAGAGTTTGTTTTAGTAAGACTGGTTCAAACGGAAAAATAATATTCAGTTTTACTCCAACGCAATGGAAAACCCTAAAATAATTTAATCTTTTTATGTAAATATATTCGAGTAAAATAAAATGCAAAAAAAGAACGATTGAAATCGACACAATTATTGTCTTGTATTCTACATTCTGATCTAAGAATTAACGTAGTACTTGAAAATAGGTTTTTCTTTAGTATAGTCTGTTACATGTTGTTCTCGTACAAAAGTGGACCGATCGTCAAAAAGATGGAGCATAAAAGTGGAAAAGTTTGGCATCCGGCAACACTAGCTGTCAGGAATGTGGAAACGGAACCTATCAGTAATCAATTGAATTTCTTTAAATATTTTATTTTTTGACCCGTCCTTTACAATAACTGGTGATACCTTGAAAAAATTCAGTTATTTATTAGAATCGTCTTGTAATAAATATTACATCTAGACGCTAAACTTTATTTGCGTAAATTTCTGCCATGTTCTTTGCTAAAGGATTATCTTTTAAAAAAAAGTTACTACTCGATTGATGAGTATATGAAAGAAAGTAAAATCGGTCCCCCGACCATTCATTAAAAAAACAACAACGCCCTAACAGGGTCTCATGTATTAAGAATAATATTTTGTGCATGAAAGCTGATAATAAATGAAATGAAATGAAATATATTACATTGATAGTGAAATATATTACATCTTTTCTTGTTATTAAAAAACCAGGTGCTGCATTTTTCTCTCATTCTTCTCTCAACTCCAAATTTAGTACTGGAGTTGTGATCTTACCTGATGTTATATATATGACCTGAGCCAATTTTGAAAATTTTTGGATGTTTTTTCGTATCGAGTTCATAAGTAAATATAATTAATATGTAAAAATACTTACAAATTGGATGAATCGCTACCGATGGAAACAGATGAGCTGGTTGACAGCTGGTGTCCGCTCCGCGAACCCGCTGCCGCCGGCTGTCAAAAAAAAGGTTTGATCTCATTGCCTTACGAATCAATTTCAATATTTTAGTTTTTTATAACTTCTGATTGCAGTGGTGAACCATGGTAATAAATCAACCGAATACTTCTAGTAATACTTCTAGCCCATTATAAAAATACCAAACGACTACGACTCTATGACTTTTCGAAATTCAATATTAATTTATTTCATACAAAAAAAATGTTATTTCTGTATTAAGTGACGTTACACTGTTGCGGTTTAGTGCCGCGCCGTTGCACTTGCCGATGTTACATTACAGAGTAACAAAGTAACAAGTAGAGTATCTCTGTAAAATATTAATTTTTTGATATAATCTCAAAATTTCGATAGTAAAAAAAAAGTCGTAGAACAAAAGTTGTTAGTTTTAATGTAAACAAATACACAAATACAGTTTGGTATTTTTATATAACCCTGTATCGGTGTAGGCAAAAGTGTCAGAACTTACAATTTTGCCAAGTCCCGAGTAGGAGACGCCGTGTGGGGGGGCGGTGGTGGGCACTTCCTCATAGTGAGACGGTTCGTCGAAGGAGCCCTGCGGAGAAGTTGTGGGGGCTGGAGTTTGATACAATGTATTCCTCTAATTACTAATGTATTCCTAATATATTTCCTAAGCTTTTTCAACCTTTTATGAATTTCATTAGCCCCATTTTTGATTGTTTCCTTATAACTAAAGAAGCTTCCTGTTAACAGCTTGTGTGTTTTGCAACTTAATAAAAGAAAAATGTAAAAATAAATGGTTTATGACTCATTCGTACCTTGACATTGACATCTACAGCTTTCTAATTTATAATACGTAAAATCCAGAGCTTGGTCCTTGACAACGTCGTGCATAACTTAAAAGACTAACAGAGCATGCAGATCCAAAACAATCTAAAAAACAAAATAAAATACGATTAAAATAAACTAAATAAATAAATAAAACGTACAGAAGCTTCCATACACAATCAGAAGTGGGATATCGAAGAAGTGTGTTCAAATATCGATCGGTCAAATAGAATAAAAATTCAAAAAAAATCTAAATGAGAATGTCAATTTTAGGGTTCCGTAACCAAATGCCAAAAATGGAACCCTTATAGATTCCTATGTCTGTCTGTCTGTCCGTCCGTATGTCACAGCCACTTTATTCCGAAACTATAAGGACTATAGTAACCCTGACAATCATATTTAATCAAAGTCTGCAGACTGGTATATTTCCTGAGAATTGGAAGGTTGCATGTATTAAACCAATTTACAAAGCCGGAGCTAGAGATTCTCCGCAAAATTACCGACCCATCTCCTTACTGACAGCTTTTTCCAAACTCCTCGAGAAAGTGGTTAGTATGAGACTTAACAAGTTCATTGCAGCCAATAACTTAATCTCTTCGAGGCAATTTGGCTTTAGAAGTGGTAAGGCAACTGAAGATGCAGTTAACTTGTTCATATCTAAAATAACCACTTCCTTGGATGATAACAAAACTAGCATTGCTGTATTCTTAGACCTATCCAAGGCATTCGATACTGTCTCGATCCCAATACTCCTAGAAAAGCTAGAAACCCAATTTGGTATAAGAGGGGTGGCACTTGATTGGTTCCGAAGTTACTTGACGGAAAGGAAACACTGTATTAGAGTCGGTACTTGTGAAAGCGATGTGGAGTCAGCCAATTTTGGAGTGCCACAAGGAAGCATACTTGGCCCCACGCTATTTATTATGTACATAAATGACATACACGCTAATGTAGGTGGTGAAATAGTGTGCTATGCGGATGACACAGTAGTTATCTATGAAGGTGCCACATGGAAAGAGGTGTTTGAAAAGGCCGAAGCAGGAGAGAGAAGTAGCTATGTGGCTATCTCACAATCGACTTACACTTAATAAATTGAAAACCAACTACATCTGCTTTCACAAGACTGCGAGTTCTGCACCTAAGTCGACATTACAACTGAAACTGCACACCTGTGCACATCAAAATTTATGTAATTGTGTAACGTTGGCAAAAACAGATGTGGTAAAATATCTAGGAATCCTTATAGATCAAAATCTAAACTTTAAATCTCACATAAAATGTCTTTCTGCTCGTGTGCGCAAAATTATTAACATCAAATTACTTCGGAATTCGACTTCAATAGAAACATTACGATCTGTTTACTTTGCCCTTTGTCAGTCAATCATCACCTATTGCATAACATCCTGGGGTAATGCTTCGAAATCATATCTAATACAGCTGGAACGAGCTCAAAGGTCAGTACTTAAAACGATGTTACAAAAGCCCTATAGATATCCAACAGTCAAGCTATACCAGGAATGCAAAGTCCTCACGGTGCGTCAATTATATATTGTTAACCGAACGACAACATAACCGTAAATATTTTTGTAAACCAAAAAACAGGCACCCACGATACAGGAACTCCTAGTGTGGGTGTCAGCGGATATTTCGAACTATGTATGTTGTTTTTTTGATAATAAATATTTTTCATGTTTTTTTCATGTTATAGTGTTAAAACTTGGCGGGTGATTGTCGGTTACCGGCGCAGTGCTGCCGTGAACGGTGGTGTCGGACTTGTCGCTGGTCTCCGGGATGGCGATCAGCTCGCTCTCTGACGACTCCTGCTCCAGGCTCCATTGCTGGTACCTACATCAACACTATTTGTGTTACCGGCGCAGTGCTGCCGTGCACGGTGGTGTCGGACTTGTCGCTGGTCTCCGGGATGGCGATCAGCTCGCTCTCTGACGACTCCTGCTCCAGGCTCCATTGCTGGTACCTACATCAACACTATTTGTGTTACCGGCGCAGTGCTGCCGTGCACGGTGGTGTCGGACTTGTCGCTGGTCTCCGGGATGGCGATCAGCTCGCTCTCTGACGACTCCTGCTCCAGGCTCCATTGCTGGTACCTACATCAACACTATTTGTGTTACCGGCGCAGTGCTGCCGTGCACGGTGGTGTCGGACTTGTCGCTGGTCTCCGGGATGGCGATCAGCTCGCTCTCTGACGACTCCTGCTCCAGGCTCCATTGCTGGTACCTACATCAACACTATTTGTGTTACCGGCGCAGTGCTGCCGTGCACGGTGGTGTCGGACTTGTCGCTGGTCTCCGGGATGGCGATCAGCTCGCTCTCTGACGACTCCTGCTCCAGGCTCCATTGCTGGTACCTACATCAACACTATTTGTGTTACCGGCGCAGTGCTGCCGTGCACGGTGGTGTCGGACTTGTCGCTGGTCTCCGGGATGGCGATCAGCTCGCTCTCTGACGACTCCTGCTCCAGGCTCCATTGCTGGTACCTACATCAACACTATTTGTGTTACCGGCGCAGTGCTGCCGTGCACGGTGGTGTCGGACTTGTCGCTGGTCTCCGGGATGGCGATCAGCTCGCTCTCTGACGACTCCTGCTCCAGGCTCCATTGCTGGTACCTACATCAACACTATTTGTGTTACCGGCGCAGTGCTGCCGTGCACGGTGGTGTCGGACTTGTCGCTGGTCTCCGGGATGGCGATCAGCTCGCTCTCTGACGACTCCTGCTCCAGGCTCCATTGCTGGTACCTACATCAACACTATTTGTGTTACCGGCGCAGTGCTGCCGTGCACGGTGGTGTCGGACTTGTCGCTGGTCTCCGGGATGGCGATCAGCTCGCTCTCTGACGACTCCTGCTCCAGGCTCCATTGCTGGTACCTACATCAACACTATTTGTGTTACCGGCGCAGTGCTGCCGTGCACGGTGGTGTCGGACTTGTCGCTGGTCTCCGGGATGGCGATCAGCTCGCTCTCTGACGACTCCTGCTCCAGGCTCCATTGCTGGTACCTACATCAACACTATTTGTGTTACCGGCGCAGTGCTGCCGTGCACGGTGGTGTCGGACTTGTCGCTGGTCTCCGGGATGGCGATCAGCTCGCTCTCTGACGACTCCTGCTTCAGGCTCCATTGCTGGTACCTACATCAACACTATTTGTGTTACCGGCGCAGTGCTGCCGTGCACGGTGGTGTCGGACTTGTCGCTGGTCTCCGGGATGGCGATCAGCTCGCTCTCTGACGACTCCTGCTCCAGGCTCCATTGCTGGTACCTACATCAACACTATTTGTGTTACCGGCGCAGTGCTGCCGTGCACGGTGGTGTCGGACTTGTCGCTAGTCTCCGGGATGGCGATCAGCTCGCTCTCTGACGACTCCTGCTCCAGGCTCCATTGCTGGTACCTACATCAACACTATTTGTGTTACCGGCGCAGTGCTGCCGTGCACGGTGGTGTCGGACTTGTCGCTGGTCTCCGGGATGGCGATCAGCTCGCTCTCTGACGACTCCTGCTCCAGGCTCCATTGCTGGTACCTACATCAACACTATTTGTGTTACCGGCGCAGTGCTGCCGTGCACGGTGGTGTCGGACTTGTCGCTGGTCTCCGGGATGGCGATCAGCTCGCTCTCTGACGACTCCTGCTCCAGGCTCCATTGCTGGTACCTACATCAACACTATTTGTGTTACCGGCGCAGTGCTGCCGTGCACGGTGGTGTCGGACTTGTCGCTGGTCTCCGGGATGGCGATCAGCTCGCTCTCTGACGACTCCTGCTCCAGGCTCCATTGCTGGTACCTACATCAACACTATTTGTGTTACCGGCGCAGTGCTGCCGTGCACGGTGGTGTCGGACTTGTCGCTGGTCTCCGGGATGGCGATCAGCTCGCTCTCTGACGACTCCTGCTCCAGGCTCCATTGCTGGTACCTACATCAACACTATTTGTGTTACCGGCGCAGTGCTGCCGTGCACGGTGGTGTCGGACTTGTCGCTGGTCTCCGGGATGGCGATCAGCTCGCTCTCTGACGACTCCTGCTCCAGGCTCCATTGCTGGTACCTACATCAACACTATTTGTGTTACCGGCGCAGTGCTGCCGTGCACGGTGGTGTCGGACTTGTCGCTGGTCTCCGGGATGGCGATCAGCTCGCTCTCTGACGACTCCTGCTCCAGGCTCCATTGCTGGTACCTACATCAACACTATTTGTGTTACCGGCGCAGTGCTGCCGTGCACGGTGGTGTCGGACTTGTCGCTGGTCTCCGGGATGGCGATCAGCTCGCTCTCTGACGACTCCTGCTCCAGGCTCCATTGCTGGTACCTACATCAACACTATTTGTGTTACCGGCGCAGTGCTGCCGTGCACGGTGGTGTCGGACTTGTCGCTGGTCTCCGGGATGGCGATCAGCTCGCTCTCTGACGACTCCTGCTCCAGGCTCCATTGCTGGTACCTACATCAACACTATTTGTGTTACCGGCGCAGTGCTGCCGTGCACGGTGGTGTCGGACTTGTCGCTGGTCTCCGGGATGGCGATCAGCTCGCTCTCTGACGACTCCTGCTCCAGGCTCCATTGCTGGTACCTACATCAACACTATTTGTGAGGATAAAGGCTAATATGACCGTGTGTTTCCACTGACGTGAAATAAACATGAAATATCTTAAAAACTCTATTGTTGTTGAATTGCCACCAGCTGTAGCCATATCCATGCGTTATTTCAGATTGTTTTCGAACGAAGTTAAAAAAAAACCGGCCAAGTGCGAGTCGGACTCGCGCACCGAGGGTTTCATACCATAAAAGAAGTAAAACATTAAAAGAATCACTTTTGTTCATGATTTTACGCGTATAATTTACAATATAGGTTTGCCAACAAAAGTTGTTGGCAAACCGCAAACCTAACTTTGTTTTCGGCGGATTATTGTTATTAGCAAAAAAAGTTTAATAGTTAGAGGGTTGATTTTATTTTTCCTGTAAAATATACGTTAGCTTCTATTGATCATATTTATTTCAGATTTTTCGAATGGTAAACTTCGGAGATAAGGGGGGGGGGGGAACGGTATTTTTTTCGACAGTTTGCTCAATAAATCAAAAACTATCAGGCATAAAAATAAATAAAAATTGGTTTTAGAATATACAAGTAACGCCCTTTCATATGATACCCCACTCAATATTGTTATCTCATTTTGAAATTTTGGCGACCCGGTTTTCCCCCCTTTTTTAATAAAAATAAAATCAATTTTCAAATTTTTACGGTTGCTATAACGTCGCGTCACTATTATCCATAACTATTCTAAATTTCAGGTCGATAGCTTGAATAGTTACTGAAATAATCGAGTGTGACAGACGGACGAACGGACGGACGGACGGACGGAGAAAGTCTCACCATAAGGGTTCCATTTTTACCAAATTGGTATGGAACCCTAAAAATGTATACGAATGCGCGGGGTCACGAGATCAATTTAGCGTGCAATTGGCGTCAAAATGGCGGCACCAGCGGGGCTCGACAAAGTAATTCGTTTGTTTTTCACGACAGTAGATAAAAATGTATGAAAAAACATAAAATGTATCGAAATTATCGTCTCAGCGGTCGTTGCTCCCATAGCTCAATCGGTAGAGCGGCCACTCGCGAAAGATGGTGGATGCGGGTTCAAATCCCGTTGGCAGCAATAATTTTGATACACTTATCTACTATATAAAAATAAGTCGGGTTTTCCTTCCTGACGCTATAACTCCAGAACGCACGAACCGATTTCCACGGTTTTGCATTCGTTGGAAAGGTCTCGGGCTCCGTGAGGTTTATAGCAAAGAAAAATCAGGAAAAATTAAAAAAAAAATTAAAAAATGTTACATAAAACAAAGCCATTGGTGGCAAAACGGAGTTCGCCGGGTTTTCTAGTAATTTATAATTATACCTAGTGTGTGAAGCACTATAACAAAAAAGTAAAATGTGGTGGATATTTCCTTGCACTCACTTGGCAGGCTCGGGCGGGTCGGCCCAGTGTCCGGGCGACTTGTGCGTCGTGGTAGGCTCGTCCACTTTTAGCGGAACTTCACGACTTTCTGGAACACATTTTTGGTCAAAATTTACTTCTCAAAACATATTTCTGGGTAAAATTCTACGTGCATTCTAATGTCTAGTCAACGACCATTAAATAATATGTCTTTGGCTGAATCCTGGTTTTGAACTTTTTCGTGTTTTAATCCTGTATCGTAAGACATGAAGTTGTGGAACGAGCTAGATGCAACTCATACCTCTGACATGGTGCTGCTGCGAGCAGTGAGGGCGCTGCTGCTGCTGCTGCGGCAACAGCAGCACGGGCGGGATGCGCTTGCACTGGTGGTGCTGCGCCTCCACCGACGCCAGCACGGCGCGCACCAGGGCGCCCGCCAGCGTGCACAGCGTGCCGCTGCTGTAGTGGTACTGCGTGACAACCAATGAGAATCAACTCGTACCTCTGACATGGTGCTGCTGCGAGCAGTGAGGGCGCTGCTGCTGCTGCTGCGGCAACAGCAGCACGGGCGGGATGCGCTTGCACTGGTGGTGCTGCGCCTCCACCGACGCCAGCACGGCGCGCACCAGGGCGCCCGCCAGCGTGCACAGCGTGCCGCTGCTGTAGTGGTACTGCGTGACAACCAATGAGAATCAACTCATACCTCTGACATGGTGCTGCTGCGAGCAGTGAGGGCGCTGCTGCTGCTGCTGCGGCAACAGCAGCACGGGCGGGATGCGCTTGCACTGGTGGTGCTGCGCCTCCACCGACGCCAGCACGGCGCGCACCAGGGCGCCCGCCAGCGTGCACAGCGTGCCGCTGCTGTAGTGGTACTGCGTGACAACCAATGAGAATCAACTCATACCTCTGACATGGTGCTGCTGCGAGCAGTGAGGGCGCTGCTGCTGCTGCTGCGGCAACAGCAGCACGGGCGGGATGCGCTTGCACTGGTGGTGCTGCGCCTCCACCGACGCCAGCACGGCGCGCACCAGGGCGCCCGCCAGCGTGCACAGCGTGCCGCTGCTGTAGTGGTACTGCGTGACAACCAATGAGAATCAACTCATACCTCTGACATGGTGCTGCTGCGAGCAGTGAGGGCGCTGCTGCTGCTGCTGCGGCAACAGCAGCACGGGCGGGATGCGCTTGCACTGGTGGTGCTGCGCCTCCACCGACGCCAGCACGGCGCGCACCAGGGCGCCCGCCAGCGTGCACAGCGTGCCGCTGCTGTAGTGGTACTGCGTGACAACCAATGAGAATCAACTCATACCTCTGACATGGTGCTGCTGCGAGCAGTGAGGGCGCTGCTGCTGCTGCTGCGGCAACAGCAGCACGGGCGGGATGCGCTTGCACTGGTGGTGCTGCGCCTCCACCGACGCCAGCACGGCGCGCACCAGGGCGCCCGCCAGCGTGCACAGCGTGCCGCTGCTGTAGTGGTACTGCGTGACAACCAATGAGAATCAACTCATACCTCTGACATGGTGCTGCTGCGAGCAGTGAGGGCGCTGCTGCTGCTGCTGCGGCAACAGCAGCACGGGCGGGATGCGCTTGCACTGGTGGTGCTGCGCCTCCACCGACGCCAGCACGGCGCGCACCAGGGCGCCCGCCAGCGTGCACAGCGTGCCGCTGCTGTAGTGGTACTGCGTGACAACCAATGAGAATCAACTCATACCTCTGACATGGTGCTGCTGCGAGCAGTGAGGGCGCTGCTGCTGCTGCTGCGGCAACAGCAGCACGGGCGGGATGCGCTTGCACTGGTGGTGCTGCGCCTCCACCGACGCCAGCACGGCGCGCACCAGGGCGCCCGCCAGCGTGCACAGCGTGCCGCTGCTGTAGTGGTACTGCGTGACAACCAATGAGAATCAACTCGTACCTCTGACATGGTGCTGCTGCGAGCAGTGAGCGCGCTGCTGCTGCTGCTGCGGCAACAGCAGCACGGGCGGGATGCGCTTGCACTGGTGGTGCTGCGCCTCCACCGACGCCAGCACGGCGCGCACCAGGGCGCCCGCCAGCGTGCACAGCGTGCCGCTGCTGTAGTGGTACTGCGTGACAACCAATGAGAATCAACTCATACCTCTGACATGGTGCTGCTGCGAGCAGTGAGGGCGCTGCTGCTGCTGCTGCGGCAACAGCAGCACGGGCGGGATGCGCTTGCACTGGTGGTGCTGCGCCTCCACCGACGCCAGCACGGCGCGCACCAGGGCGCCCGCCAGCGTGCACAGCGTGCCGCTGCTGTAGTGGTACTGCGTGACAACCAATGACAGTACAGATTGGCAATTTGCACACACGCTACTGCATTAAACCAGCCAATGAGAATACAGATTGGTAATTTTTAGACACGCTACTACATAGAAACATCCAATCAGAATACAGATTGGCAGTTTACACGGTTGATGACACAAATGAAACAAGAAATGGCCGAATTGGAGTGAGGAGCACAAATGTGGGCCCTTAGATTGTGGTACCGTTACGGACTGAATTAAAAGCTGCGTCCATAGTTATAGACGTTTTGTCTATATAAATAGTTACAGTTAGTAAAGTTTTTGGATAAATTTTGATTCAGTTTCGCTATACAATCAATATGTGGGGGAGTACCTTACCGAAATCCAAATCTTAGTTAGCATTATAGTATGTCTTATCCCACCAAAAACATAAATGTAAAAAAGGAGAGCCAAGTTTGAGAGCCGCAAAAAGAATGGAGATCAAAATGAGTGCCAAGTTCTATGTAAAATCGAAATTTGTATTTATAGGAACAAAAAAACAATATGAACAATTATTAAACTCTATTTCTTTGCTTTATTGGATACCTATAACAATTGTTGTTATTCAAAAATGTGAGATCTTAAAATAGGTAAGATTTGACTTGGCCAGTTTTCATTACATCAGTCATTTTATAAAGTTATACAACATTTTAATTCAGATAAAAACTCGCCAAGTCAAATCTAACCTATTTTAAGATCTCACATTTTTGAATAACAGCAATTGTTATAGGTATCCAATAAAGCAAAGAAATAGAGTTTAATAATTGTTCATATTGTTTTTTTGTTCCTATAAATACAAATTTCGATTTTACATAGAACTTGGCACTCATTTTGATCTCCATTCTTTTTGCGGCTCTCAAACTTGGCTCTCCTTTTTTACATTTATGTTTTTGGTGGGATATCATTACTTTTTGTAAAGAAAACTAGGCAGGTATTGAGTTTAAAGCTTTTTCTTGCGTTTCCGCTGCGTGGTTTTCTTTTTTATATTATTTTCTACACTGTCTTGAATGTTAGAGATAATAGTGATAATAAATAAAATAGAAAAATAAAGTACCTAATGTTGCAATGTCCAAATTAAAGAATCAACTGTTAGACGGAACAAAGTTCGCCGGGTCAGCTAGTAAAACATAAGTTTGCTGCTGTCAAATGATGTCAGTATAGCGTTTTCTTACTAGAACTAGAAATGAGTGGCTGAGACAACGCTAAACGCGTGACAGTTGACAGCGGCAAACTTATAGCGAACGAGTTGTATAAAGTATTTATTTATTCATTCAAATCTCATATATATGTACTTCACTTTTGTACTATTATTGGTTAAGGCACGAAGAACCTGGTTTTTTAGCGCGTATTACAAGTTTTTTGTATGAGGACACCGCTTATTTTTTATTTTTTTGACTTTTTTATTTTTTGATTTTTTCCTACGTTTACACACAATTAACGAGCTGGATTCCAAATTTCATCTTTCTAGGTCATCTGGAAGTAGGTTAGATTTAGGTACTATATGTCAGTTTGTATGGGGACACCCCTTATTTTTTGACTTTTTTTTATCTTCTGATTTTTTTCCTACGTTTACACACAATTACCAAGCTGGATTTCAAATTTCATCTTTCTAGGTCATCTGCAAGTATGTTAGATTTAGGTACTATATGTCAGTTTGTATGGGAACACCCCTTATTTTTTGACTTTTCTTTATTTTTTGATTTTTCCCTACGCTTACACACAGTTACCGTGCTGGATTTCAAATTTCATCTTTCTAGGTCATCTGGAAGTAAGTTAGGTTTAGGTACTATATGACAGTTTGTATGGGGACACCTCTTATTTTTTGACTTTTCTTTATTTTTTGATTTTTTCCTAGGCTTACACACAATTACCGAGCTGGATTCCAAATTTCATCCTTCTAGGTCATCTAGAAGTAGGTTAGGTTTTTGTACTTTATGTTAGTTTGTATGGGGAAACCCCTTATTTTTTGACTTTTTTTTATTTTCTGATTTTTTTCTACGCTTACACACAATTACCAAGCTGGATTTCAAATTTCATCTTTCTAGGTCATCTGGAAGTATAGGTTAGATTTAGGTACTATATTTCAGTTTGTATGGGAACACCCCTTATTTTTTGACTTTTCTTTATTTTTTGATTTTTTCCTACACTTACCTACAGTTACCGAGCTGGATTCCAAATTTCATCCTTCCAGGTCATCTGGAAGTAAGTTAGGTTTTTGTACTATATGTTAGTTTGTATGGGGACACCCCTTATTTTTTGACTTTTTTTTATTTTCTGATTTTTTCCTACGTTTACACACAATTACCAAGCTGGATTTCAAATTTCATTTTTCTAGGTCATCTGGAAGTATAGGTTAGATTTAGGTACTATATTTCAGTTTGTATGGGAACACCCCTTATTTTTTGACTTTTCTTTATTTTTTGATTTTTTCCTGCGCTTACACACAGTTACCGAGCTGGATTTCAAATTTCATCCTTCCAGGTCATCTGGAAGTAGGTTAGGTTTTTGTACTATATGTTAGTTTGTATGGGGAAACCCCTTATTTTTTGACTTTTTTTTATTTTCTGATTTTTTTCTACGCTTACACACAATTACCAAGCTGGATTTCAAATTTCATCTTTCTAGGTCATCTGGAAGTATAGGTTAGATTTAGGTACTATATTTCAGTTTGTATGGGAACACCCCTTATTTTTTGACTTTTCTTTATTTTTTGATTTTTTCCTACGCTTACATACAGTTACCGAGCTGGATTCCAAATTTCATCCTTCCAGGTCATCTGGAAGTAGGTTAGGTTTTTGTACTATATGTTAGTTTGTATGGGGACACCCCTTATTTTTTGACTTTTTTTTATTTTCTAATTTTTTCCTACGCTTACACACACTTACCAAGCTGGATTTCAAATTTCATCTTTCTAGGTCATCTGGAAGTATAGGTTAGATTTAGGTACTATATGTCAGTTTGTATGGGAACACCCCTTATTTTTTGACTTTTCTTTATTTTTTGATTTTTTCCTACGCTTACACACAGTTACCGAGCTGGATTCCAAATTTCATCCTTCTAGGTCATCTGGAAGTAGGTTAGGTTTTTGTACTATATGTCAGTCAGTATGAATTTTTACGACTTTTTGACCTTCATATCTTTATAACCGTTTGAGCTAGCTTCATGAAAATTGGGCTTCTATATGATCTTATGGATATAATTAAACACACGTAGTTTTATGTGTTTACGTTAAATAGGTTTTGAGTTATAGAAGGGTCAAAAGTGGCACCAAGTGGTTCGTGTAAACTTACTCTTGGCGCTAGCTAGCCAGTTCCTTTGCTTGAACTTGGCTTGACACGCTGCCGCGTGTCTTGATACCAGCCCAGCAAGTATTTTTGTTGCGCGTGCTGAGTACTTCCTTTACTTTCTACCTAATACTTTCATAATATACTTATTTTAAGAAGTTAAGAAGGTCCCCCAGGAAAACATTAAGCATTTATGAGTTACCTTGTAGAGAACAACCAACAGCGCCATGAGCCAGTGTCTCCTCACGTGTGGCTCCAACGCCGCCAGTGAGTGCACTGCAGTGGCTGTCGCAGTGCTGCTGGTGTAAAGGGCTGGCCGGATGCAGTGCTATCAAAATACAGTTAAAAAATATTTGGACATAAATAAAACTTCGGATATCAGAAAGAGTCTACTGGTAGGACTTTCCATTCAGAGTCCAGCGCGGTCGGTACAACTGCATTTTCAGATATTTTGCCATGAAGCAAACATAGCGAAGCATTATATTGTGTTGCGGTTTGAAAGGTACTGTAGCCGGCAATTATAGCTAGACCGCTATAAACTTGGCCCTCCCATGGTCTGCGGGACGCAGGGCGGGAGCTACTCAACCATTGATCTCTATTCTATGGATTAAACATTCTATACAATTCGGGCTAGGTTCACTGTGGATCCATAGAATAGGGATCAGTTCAATCAACTAATCAGCTGTCAGTGACTGACGTGAATTACGCTACACGCGATAATATTAATCTTGCGACGTGGATAATGATACATACTCAAGAAAATACCATAGGCGAATTCTCAAGATACGAGTCATTACATCGTATCGTGTATAGCCAATCGCACACCCGTCCCGCGTCCCGCAGACCATGGGAGGGCCAAGTTTATAGCGGTCAAGCTATAATGAGATGGTGAGACATCTAACCGACAACTAAAGTCTCAGGATGACGCTCGCTGTTTAAAAGAAATATAAATAGAAACGTCTTTATTTCTATTTCTATTACATAGCGGTGAAGTATACATCGTGTATCATTTCAAGACAAACTTATACGTCAATTTTTCCGTATTGTTATAAGCATACCGGTTCATTTGATACCCATATTGTAGGAGTGCATTAAAAATAAGTAGTCCACCGTCTTGTATGGTCAACTAATCACGCATTGTCATCCAAATTTAACTTGTTTAAAAATATCAGCTCAATCAGTTGAAGATATTATCTGCTTCAAAATCGAGTAGCAACATTCCACCTGAACAATTATTCTTACACGTTAAAAATAAAAGCTTGTAAGAAACAAACTTGAGGCCATTATTTACCTGTAGCAACATGAGGGTGGGCTCAGCGATGCTCGCTCCCATCACGTGGTTTTGGTCCAACACTTGCGGCAGGTTTGCCATGAACGCGTTGAAGATGGAAGACATCCTGACAAATAAAACAGAGAAAACCATCTTTTGTTGGCGGCTTCACACAATAATTTCCAAAAATCTAGGACTACTGAAGCAGGTTGGGCAATGATGACTCAGATGAATGAATGAACGAAAAAGTAATTTATTTATTTATTTATTTATTTGCATATCTGACCACATAACATATAAAATATAGTCAAAATGCCCTGTCAGGGCGTAGCAAAATGTCCTTAATCTAACAATTTTATCTATCTATAACTAAATGTCTTATTTATATTAGATTGAGTTGACTGCTGTGAAATTTTCTCGTTTATTATATCACAATTTCAAAGAAAACTGAATTCTGTAATTTAAGGATGGAAGATTGAGACATTGCTTTAAATAAATTGAAATACAATCAGCGAAAATTAAATTAAACTCAATTAAATATCTCACCTGAGAGTGTGCGGTGAAATAGTAAAACTCCTTTCCATTGAGTTATATCCGAGCAGCAGGAACAAATGCCTTAACACCAATTCTTGTGTTTTTAAACACGACTTATCCTCCGTGGGATGCGCTTGGTCAGATCTGAAATGAAATTTATTGAAAACAAACTGTCTGCTGTCATTAGCAGTTTTTATAACCACTATAATGAAATGTTCATTGCATGAAACATGACATGGTGAAGGAGGATGATCCTCCATCAAAAGTGAAACAACTGAGGTGTCGGTTATGGTAACAGTATCGCGCGTTCAATGGTTTTTTCCCATCTCAAAAATCGTCATCGCGCCTTAATAATTTTAGTTATTAGAAATATTAACGCTAGACCAAAAAATTGAATATAGCAGAAATATCCCAAAAAGAGATTTCATAATTTCTAAAACACTTCCCGTATTTCGTATCCCAGTCAATAAATATGAGTGTATACATATTTCAATCAACGACGACGAATGAAATGAAATGAATCGAATGAAACATTACTTTAGCCATTTTGAGAGAGTGAGGCGCGTCTTGGTGGATTGCAGTATCTATCCAATTGCACAAAAATATACCTGGACAAAAACTGCATCAACAGGAACACCAGCAGATTGGTGGTTTCCTTGTCCGCCTCCTCCAGGTCTACGGCCTTGGGCAGAACTGTCGTCATGGTGTCGTCTGTCGAGCGCCCCGACAGCGAGTGGATGTCTGTTGGACAGATATGGCCTTACCTTTGCACAGGTTTAAAGTCATTGTCAAAATCACCTAATAAATCAGAGTTACGTATAACATTGAAGAATTTTTTGATGAAAAAGATTCATGGAATGATATAGATGTGCTTCCATCTCCTCACTTTATATCATAAAAAATATGTAATAATTTTTCATACAACAATGCACGCACTCACGAACGCCCGCACGCAAACACGCACGTACGCACGCATGCACGCAGAGCCACTTGGTTGAAGTAAATATAAGTGCCACACTTACCATGAGTATTATTAGATCGCGGCGTGGCCGGCGGCGCCTGAGGAGTGGTAAGCAGTTGGCCCAGACCCAGCCCGAACCTCGAGGTCTTTCTCTTGAGAAGAGGCGCGGAGTACTGGCGCGAGTAGACCTTCTCTCGCTCTGTTGGCGCAAACACTGGCATCGAGAAAGACTCGCTTTATTCATTGTTATTATATGACCTAATAGAATAGAAGAGTTCTGAGACAGGAAGACCCGTGCGTAGTAGTGGGACATAAAGAAATGGTTGAGACAACAATAGAAGGGTACTATTTTTATGTGTAATGCACAGTGATATGGACGGCAACAGTGTGTGGCCATCAATCAACCACATTTAGCAGGCTTCAAGCCCTGAAGCCGTAAACCTATTTTATTTTTGTCCTCCTCACTCTTACGGATATGTTGGTGGTTGCGACAAGCAGCATTGCGGAAGACTAAGTTATGAAAAAAAAAACCTAAGCGTTTTGGAAATTATATTGGGTCTCGAGGCCTTTACCCGCGAAGGGACAACAATTTCCGAGGAAATCGACGCTATCATTCATTACCATCCTTTCAGTCAAGAAGGCGACCCGGGAACGCGCCAAGAGCAAGTACCGAACGGGCGCCCTCCCGCGATTCGGCTCCCATAACCGCGAGGTTGATTGGACCTTGGGTGGTGGAGGTTTGTCCCTATTACCATCCTTTCACCTGCTGCCATCATATAGAAAGGATCAAAGACGATAGGAATAAATAACTGGGAAACGAACGCAATGGACAGAAACCGATGGAGGAATCTTTTGAATCAGGCCCGGGCCCACAAAGGGCTATAGCGCCGTTGATGATGATGATGATGAAAAAAGAATGATGGCACAGAAGGACGGTTACTACCTGCGTGCGGCTGCGGAGGCACGGCCGCGGGCGCGGACACGGTGCGCTTGTACGGCCACTTGGCGCCGAAGGACGCGGCCAGCGAGCGCGGCGCGCCCGCCAGCGCCTCGTGCGCCCTCCTCACGCGGGCTTCCACCCACTCCGAGCGGCTCAGCAGATCTGCAATAAAAAAAGAAGTGATTGACTGTCTGATCTATCAACTCAGGCCTAAATATGAGCCCAACTCAACATCATACGTCCACCTTATACAAGAAAAAAGTAACGCCATCTATCAAAATTTCTCGCCACACACAATATGGTGGAAACCATCTCTGTGGAAAAGCGCGTGTGAACAAATAGCAAGTAAAGTGGTCTGTGGCGGGGACCACGGTCCATTAACAATATTGCGGTCATCTTACTTCTGACGCTTTTGACGAAACAAACATTTTTGACACCAGTAAACTGGCGACATTGTTGTCGTGCGGTTTGCGCGGGTCCTGTGTTCATGTCTATTACTCAAGGTTTCGCCAGACAAACGGGCTAACGGTTGACCAAATAGCTCACCCTCTACAATTTCAAATTTAAACGCACCTCTCAAATTAGAGTAATCCACATTCTTGTTCGAATTAATCTGCGCTTCTAGAAGCAGGGCTTCGAAGCGGTTGAGGAAGAACTCCCAGGTGAGAATGCGGCGATCGCTCAGCGTGTTGTGTAGCTGGTAGATCGACTGCAGTATCATCGGCCGGTCCACTATCACCAGGTCGAATTGCGTCTCCAGACAGTAGAGAAGTAGCTGGAAACAAATGGAATTTTCGATTTTGTCGCCACCCCTTCCATAATTTGATTGCAATATTATATCCAGCCTCCGTCTTGCCAACCACCGATAACTTAAGGTTAAGAGTCAATAGGCATTTGGATGTTTTGGATTATGTGCGTTGCCATGTCCTATTTGACTAAGCTACAGAATTGCGTATATTAATTTTTAGCTGACATTAAAGGATACACAAATAAGATGCACTGGAGTATCGGAAAAACGCGAGATCTACTTGGGATCCTCAGTAATACTCCAAGATATCCTGTGCGAGCTGGGAGGCCCTTCGAATTCTGGAGCGAGCTCGACCGGCTGGAGTGATCCGGCGAGGACCCGCATCGGCGACTTAACGCGCAACGGGCGAAATAATCTCCCAATCGCGGAAAAGTCCCAGGAACGAGAGAGAAGAGAAGAAAGGATACACAAATAATACTCACGTCGATAGCATTGTCATGAATGGTCCCGATGTACAGAGTGGCCCGTTGAGCTACGTACACATTGATGTCATCCATGCTCGAGATGAGGTAGCAGAACGCGGTCGCTAGAGCCGTCTGTAGCGGAAGGCTGGACTTTATAGGCGACCCGTCCATGAATCTGACGACAAGATATGTTTTACTCCCTGGTATCGGGTAGCATTTTTCTCGCAGGTACTATCCAGAGGAGCACCCCCCCAATATCTGATACTCTACCAGAATTAAAATAGTTCTGTGTTTCGATTGAAGATTATGATAGTCTGAATTGAGTCAGAATGAAAGGAAGGGCAGTACAGTACAGTCATGTGGGATTCACTACAAATAAGTACTCTGGCTATATTTATTACAGTAATACACTGGTGCGGCTATAGTTTCTCGTTCTGTAACATACCAAAGTGTATTTACACTTCAATTTTAAACATAATCCTATGACAGTTTGTAGTCTCGATGTCCTTCTGAATTCAGGCAAAAATTAGGCATGTTGTTTATGTAGGACATTCTAAGGCATGTCTATCTTGAAGGACTAATGTATGATAGATAAGTGGTAACACACCTAATGAGCATGGTGACGCGCTCGACAGCCGTGAACCTCTTCTGCGGGTCGGGGTGGTGGAAGGCGTCCCTCACGAGCGCGCAGAACACGTCCGCGCCGCCCGCCAGCGTCACGCAATGCAGCAGTACAGGCACGGCCACCGAGCTGATGTGCGACTGGGCGGCGTCGCAGACGTTCCACAAGCTGGCAATCACAAAATATAGTGGGGTTCCATCATACATCATACGGCCTAATTTTCAAAAACACGAGACTGAAGTGCATGTCTTTTAGCGTATTGTATGTCATTCGGTTCGGACACTTTTTAGCGCTGACCCCAACTCCTTACATTATAACTCAATGGGTTCCATAGTATATACTCGTAGTCTGTAAGGTAGTCATAAAAAAGTGGTCGTAACTGTGTATTTACCCCGCTACCCCGCTGCATCTGCCATTCGGAATATAACGAATGGACCGGTAACACGTATCGTTCGTTCGTTCGTTTGTTTCAGCCGACCGACGTCCACTGCTGGACAAAGGCCTTCTGCAATGATTTCCAGCCCGCACGGTCCTGCGCTAATTGTATCCAGCGCCTTCCCGCGACCCTTTTAATGTCGTCAGTCCATCTGGTCGGAGGCCTGCCAACACTGCGCTTACCCGTACGGGGTCGCCATTCCAGTACTTTGGGTCCCCAACGTCCGTCGGTCCTACGAGCTATGTGTACCGCCCATTGCCACTTCAGCTTCGCGATACGTTGAGCTATGTCGGTGACTCTGGTTCGTCTACGCATCTCCTCATTTCTGATTTGATCCCGCAGAGAAACTCCGAGCATAGCTCTGTTCATCGCCCGCTGAGTGACTCTGAGCCCACGTATAGTGTGACACGTATAGTGTGGTTATAATTTATGGTGATGGTCAGTGGATGAATAAGTGCATCGTAGATGAGAGAGTACACTACAGGTTCAATCCACGAAGACGCACCCCAGGAGTGGGCACTCCTTTACAATCATTTATATTTCATGCGATTCGGAAGGAGATAGGGAGGAATGGAGCACGTTCTAATGATGTGAACGCACTAGACTTCCGCAAGTAATAAATACTCCTCAATATTTTACCGGTGGTAGGAAATTGTGGAGTTTATCCGGGTAGGTACCACCGCAGTGTCAGTTATTCTACCGTGAAGTACTAAAGCATTGATACAATGGCGTATGCTGTATGCCGACGTGAATACTGGATAAAATGAAACCCAAGAACTAATGTCTCAGGATGACAAGCGCAGTGCAGTGTGTCGTATTATATGGCAATTCAATGGACGCACTGCATCCATTGAATAAACATATTAAAGGATCAGCACTTACTGACGTCACGCATACATTTTTTAGGCTTCGTCCTGAAGCCGGATTTTAAATTTGTCAAAACTGCAAATTACGGTTAATGTATGCGACCGACAGCGGTGTGTGCTGACAGCGGTACCGAAATGTATGACGCGCGACGCCGTATTTGAGAAATTTTTGGCTTTAAAATACGTCACATCTTTCACGTCCACTTAGCCTAGGTTATTTGATATTTCGTCATTGACTGCATCTGACAATGGACATGCGTATCGGACGAATAAAAAAAATTAAAGCTGAAAAAATAAAGACGAAAAGTTTAAAATACTAAAAAAAAATGTAGATTTCCCGTCCAATGGGCTTACTTATCAATGAGTAGATTTTCCTGGCACCATATCAAGAAGCCCTTGTGCTCCGCCAGGGCGTCCGTGTTGAGCACCAGCACTTGGAGACACTGCAGCAGGTGATACAGCACGTCGGGACGCTTCGTGTTCTTCAGCTCCTGGGAATTTATTCTCGGATTAGAAACAGAGACCATTAAAACTGTTTATTTTCTGGTTGGGGCAGCACTTTTACATGGTTGTCGATAAATCTACACACCCCAAAACGTTCATCATTAACGCTTTTTAAATACAAAGCGAATGTGTCCAACGCCTTACTAACATGTCTATTTGCACCCATTTACACATAAACCGCTTTTAATCCTCATGTACATGAATACACATTATTGATTTCCTTCAGACATGATTGTTGTAATTGTATAAAAAGTGTGGTTTGCTGATTGCTTTTTTTTTAATTTGTTTATTCGCTCTTTAAATAAAATCTAATTACTAAACAGTACTGAAATTAGCTGCTTCACAATTCACAATTCGCAAGTATACGGAAGAAAAGGCATCGTGGGTAACAAAAGACAGACCATACACTGCTGCCATTTACACTCAGAGATATGGGGTAGATGTAGTATTTTTAATCAGGAAAATTAAAGGAGTGTATTCTATCAAAGCAACACAATCAAGGGATGATCGAAATACCTGCAGTAATTGATGTATGTACTGCAGCTCTTGCGGAAGCTCTTCAATGCAAAAGTGGAACTTTCCCGCAGACGTAGGCCAAAAGTTAGTCATGTCATCATCCACTGACTCGCCTTCATTTTCACCCAACAGATTAGGTGTTGATACCTTTTGAGAACATATACCGTTGTCTACATTAATATGACTATGACAGTTCGATGTTCGCAAAAAGAAAAAAAATTGGAGTAATAACGAATCCTTGCACAATCTATTAGAAATTTCAATAGAAAGACTGCTTTTGTTTACTTAACTTACGTTATTGAATACGAATCGTCCATGTTCAGTCATTCAAAAATCGCTATCATCGAGGTCACAATCCACAATTACATACTCATCTCTATTCTCTATGATTGCAGAGTCTTCTAGATACAGTTAACACTAGTTTGGGGAGCAGGGGACACAACATGATTGTTTTTGCTGTTTTCATAAGCATTTAGCCTAACGTTGTACCAATATTAAGTTAATACTTAGATTAAATTATGTAATTTTGTATGCTTAAAAACTAATAAATTTCTTTCTTTCTTTCTTTCGTCTCTATACTTACATTGGCGGTCGCCGTGGCGACGTCTGTATCTGTCAATGTGACAGAGTGCGCTGTGGCTACGGGCGGCTGTTCCGCTGGTGGTAGAGACACCGCCATGTCTAGTTGTTCCGTAATCGTCTCCACCGTTGCCGTCATAATCTACAAGCATATTCTCGTCTCTACAGTCGTCGCTCTCCATAATGTTAGCTACATTATGATGAATTATTATTAAATTCTTAAAAATACGATTATTATTATTAGTTTCTACTTCTGCTTCAGTTGTTATTTAATCTTCAAGACTATATTTTAGTTATTTCTGAAGTTTAAATACGTATTTGCAAAATAAATTGTGTGACCACTACGTCGGCTGCGTGCATCAAAACTGTTTTTATTTTAAGCTTTACAATCATTGAATATTACATCCTTACTATCATTGTAATCTCTTTTCATTTAATTATGATTTCATCCAAATGATTACATTAATATTACTACCCACATCATTATTTACATTATTTATTGAAATAATCAAAAATAACTACAAAATGTTATCAAAATTTGAAAAAAAAGGATCATTCAAATTTAGAAATATTATTTTGAATTCACTTTGCAATCATACAAGCCAAAAAGGATAAAAAAATATTTGCACGTAAGTAGTAATTTTTTTTAACAAAGTGAAATCATCGGTTAGTGTTATTCTTAATTATCTTCTTTTAAAACAAAACGTCGAAATTAAATGTAACTAAAAAATAACTTGGGGGCCTACCACCGTGACTTAAAGCAATATTATTGTAATATTGTTTTCACATTTTCATACAATGTTAGTATGGGAATTTCAAAACAATATTACAATAATCTTACTTTAGGTCACGGTGGTAGGCCCCCTGAACGTAATAGAAATATGTAACATTTATAACATCGAGATTGATGATATTGAAAATACGAAAATAAAGAATGATAAAAGACAACATTAAACACAAATTTGACACAACACAACATCAGAATAACACCAACAATCTATACAAAGAAACACTAATACCAAAGAAACGTTCACAAGATAGAAGCGAAATCAAAGAGTTAAGGAAAAGGTCGTAACGTACTTGAGTATCGCCTGACGATTTAGTCAGTGTTGCGTCCGACCCGATGTCGCTTATTAGTGACATTTGCATGAAATGAACAAACTATACATCTATTATATACATACGGGAACTAGCCGTGTGTCCCATTGTTACACATTGACTTGGCGGGAGATTGACCAAAATTGATACTGCGAACGAAAATCTTAAATTTCTTAAAAATCAAATCAAAATAAATATGATATAGAACGTTGTAACCACAGGTTGTAACAATAGTATATTGTAAGGATTCCAATGGACTGCGGAATTTTAGTAAAGGCTCGAATTCGGTCGCAGAATCAAAATTCTATTCCAAATTACTTTAAAACAGAACATTATCTTTCATTAAAAATGTTTTGTTTTGTTTATCTGAGTATTAAGATTGTTTTTATAATAATACAGCTTTAGGTAATCAGATAATATTAATATAATATAACTTACGAAGAAAACAAGTGATGATGTAATATAATGAATATGATAAATATCATCGCATTTAGAATTTGTTTATAAAATATTAAAGCTGTATTAATACTTTAAAACTATGTATAACATTGAATATAGGTGAAAAGAAATTAGCGGCGTTCTTAAAATCGCTCCCACATCCTATGTAAAATCTAAGAATTGTCCCGGCTCGAATGAGCTACCTTGTCCAACCCCCAACAATTGAAACAATAAAAGAAATCTGATACTTGGAACAACGACTTGGAATGATGATGTTGCGATTTTACTAAATTAATGAAACATTTATTTTTATGGTGAAGAATTTTTTTCAAAAATGGTTTCTTTCTGTGAGTCAATCAAGTGGGATTGACTAAGTCGAAAGCTTTCGACAATCCATTTAAAGGTTGTTTTTCATACATAACTATAAACAGGATATAAACCACAACATATAATACAGCAAAAACACCTACAAATGTGGGAGCGATCCCTAATCAACATGCAGCCCATATAAGCCACAACCATAGTTCAGTATATAATAAAAATTTAGTATATAATAATAAAAGTGATCAATATAAATAACGTAACAATTACGTAAAACCACACAGGAATGGGATAAAGCGATGCCAATGACGATAATTACAATAAACGTCGCAACTAATTTCTACGATAAAAATTATTACAAAAAAAATAATTTTACAATTTGTCACACGAAGAGCCTTCACCTTCATTCGTTCACCTTTTTTACCTCAAAAGTATATATTGTACCTAAAATCTGTGATTGTACCATACGGAATCTTTTCAAGTAGCGGATTACTGCAAAACAAATTAATCCGTCCTGCTAATTTGAGATCTTCATCAGATCTTGACCAAATAAATTCAGTCATGTTGAAAATCTTCGGATTTCACAAAAAAAAACTTTAAGAAATATCGCACTAAAATTCGCATACTGCATTTCGGGATTTTAAGTTGTAGTTTCCTATTTTTATTAACTTTTACAATAACTGGCTTTAGAATTTGTAGACGATCCATTAGTTTTAAGGGGTCTAATCAAAATGCCATAGTAATTGCTAAAGAAGTGTTTTTATTTCCAAAATGAAAGAAGTAGGACGAAGGATATCAATTTTTCTGTCAAAAATTTTTCTAATCTTGAGCTATGTCGGTGATACTTTGTTTTTTGAAAACGCTTTAGCTTTACATATTTCATATTTAATTTAATGACGATACTAGGAGATAAATGATAAAGCTCCACAGTATTATATAAGTAATTTATTGTAAGTAGTTTATTGTATTTATTTATTCTGGCACCACCAACCGCGTTTCCAGTTTTAAATATTCCTTCACATTATTGGTTGCCTGGTAGAAATCGCTATGTAGCGATAAGGCCGCCTAATTGTACTCCTAAGTTTGTTTGTATTTAATTAATTATTTCTTTCTTTTTTATATTTTTATTCTGTGGTGTGCAATAAAGAGTTTATCTATCTATCTATCTATCTATCTATTCGTATTAAATTGCATCTGTTTAAAACCGATGCTGGTTATTTATTTACCTATTTCAAAAAAAATTGGACGTCTACTTTGAAACACCAGTGGGCTGATTCTGTATCGTTCAGTTTGTTAACCAGGTTCAGTTTGTTTGTGTGTTGTTCAGGTTGCTAACGCAAACCTCACTGGGTTGTTAATTGACAAAACGGAGACAAAAATTCTATTTTTGCATTCTTTTTGCACAAGTTATCAACCTAGGTTGGTATGGTATCATGTCAACCATGCTAGTTGCTAACTTATGCAAAAATAATACAGAAATAGGATTTTTGTCTCCGTTTTCTTAGTTAATAACCCAGTGAGAGTTGCTTACTAACAAACTGAATGATATAGAATCAGCCTATTGGTGCAGATTTGCTGAAAAGTTGCCATCATTCTAAATAATTGTTGTTAATTATCTTTTTTATCTAGCGTGTTGTTGTTTTTACATGGTAAAGATTCTTGGATAATGATTTGATTTTTGATTTTTAAAAGTCTTTATTATCATAAATAATTAACATAATAGCTACAATAACTAAAATATAATAAATACTATAAGAAACATGGATTTCACATATTTTCAGGCTAAAAGCCTCTTAAAATCTTGGATAATGAAACTCCTTAGTAAACTTAGTATTCGTCCAAATTACAATTTATTTGAACAAATTCTAGATATACTCTTTTTCTTAAAACAATGTCAGGTCTAATTGTTCTCTTTAATTTTTTTGCTATTATCCTAACCTAATTTTTGGGAATCTTTTTATCACATGTGGTTTCTTTATCCACTTGAATTCTCTTTAGTATACAAAAGGCTGTTCACGCGACAAATCGCAATCGCCCCGCCAAATCAACAGCCCCGTTTCCCCATATCGAAAGCCCCATACGTACATGCGGCATATGAACGAGTACGCCTCCTACTGAGCCCTTTTCCGTGAGGGGGTGCGCGATGGTCATCAGAGCATCCACGGACGCGGCGGGCGTGCCGCCCGACTTGCTGCGCTCGTCCTCTGATTGGTTCTTCTTTGTGTGCGTCTCGGACCACGCCTCCTCGGTTGACGGCTGTTCGTTTGACATATCCTTATATTTTTTTCACATAAATCAATCTAGCCCCAAAGTAAGCGATAGCTTGTATTATAGGAACTAGATAAGTGATAAATATACATACATATAATATATTGAAAAACACTCAGACACTAGAAAACATTGATTCATGCTCATCTCGCAAATATTTTCCAGCTGCGGGAATCGAACCCACGACCACCGACGCAGACCGTTACCGTGGCGGTAGCGGTCGAGCTGTCGAAATTTTTTTGTCGAGCTTATTAGTCGTTGAAATTTTTATTGCTATATGATATGATATGAATGCAGTGTTTTCTATATTCTTATGCTTATAAGAAATTTGGTTTGTAGATAGCAGCTTTATCTACAAACCAAATTTCAGCCGAATCTTTTCAGTAGTCATGGTGTGATTGTGTACAAAACATCAAAAGTTCCACCAGTATTATAATAGGGAATGATGAGATTTTGGCAACTAATTACTGAAGTTGACTTTTAAATGATTCGTAATTACTGTTTTACAGCAGAATATACAATGCGATCGTTCCCGGTTCTATGGTACCTATAGGCGAGAGTAGTTCTATGGTACCCTGTACCTATGGGCGAAATCTGCTAATAAAGAGTTCTTCCACCGAGAAGTAAACTTAGTCGAAGGTAATTTCAGTTCGGATCAGTATTTAGGATCATAACTCCAATAAACCATTTAACCTCAGGATATGGGCATCCGAATGATTTATGTAAACCCTTTTCGTTTAAGCAAACAGCATCTGCCTGTGTAACAGCGCCATCTGTCAAAATTCTATAGGTGGCTGATGAGCGAACAGCGTGGCCTTACTGTTGGTGGTAAAACATTTTTGGCAGTGGTAAACTGGCGAGATTTTTTCGCGCGATCCGCCCTGTTCAGGGTAAATGTTAATTGATCATAAGGACGTTACCTCGGAGTGGTGCGCAGGCGCATGTGGCACCAGCGAGCGCACCAGTCGCACGGCCAACTGGTGGCACAGCGCCGCAGCCTCGCAGTATGCGCACGCGCCGACCGAGCGGCACTCCGCTACACACACACAGACAACATAATCATAATCCTTAGATCACACTAGGAGTCCTCCTTTCCGAAGGGAACCGAATTATTTAAGATATTATTTAAATTTAAAACCAAGCTTTTATACGTTAAATCTGCAAACCCTTTAATTTGATACCCATATTGTAGAAGTGCATTAAAAATAATTTTGAATGATGTAACATAAGAATCATACATTCTCTCCCATTCTATGATGTGGGTAATTGCATACGCAATGAAAACTTCTGAGTTTTGAATATTGAATAGAAGCAGGCGTTATTTTGCGGAAATCCATAATAGTAGTCTCTACGATTTCGCATTGTGAAGTCAACATCTCCTGAGGATGTCCCGGTGTCGGGACGAAACGTGCGTCGAAGAAAGTGATAGAAAATTGTGTGTGGTGTTTCATGTGGATGGTGTTCCTGCATATTGCACCATACAGAATCCTTTCAAGTAGCGGATAATAGCAAAACAAATTAATCAGTCCTGCTAACTTCTGAGTTTTCTTAAGATCCTTGAGGATATTTGTACGATGATGTCCCAACTTATTCGTAAAAACGACTAGAGCACCACATTCCTCGGGCGTCGATTTTCCTTCTATCAGGCAGTCTTAGGGGAGCCATTTGAGGAGAGAGGAGGGGAGAACATTTACTTTACTTATCAAAGGAACCAATACGACAAATACTACATAAACTAAACGAGTACCTACATAAAATTTCAGCTTTTTCGGCTAAAGATATCCGTATTTCTGTGCTTGGAATCCTCCGCTCTTCAGACGACGAAGTATTTATAGTGTAAATACGAATTTCCTGTGACCCAAAGTATATTATGCTTACCATGTTCAATGGTGTTCATCTGATTGGACTTGAGCATCAGACGCAGCAGCTTGGTGGCCTCGCTGCTCACGCTCTGCACGTTGATGCGGTGATGTTGCAGCTCCATCTGGCGACAACAAACGGAAACTAGTTCAGACCAACTTTTGAAACCCGTATAGATAACGTCATATCTGTCTGTTTGTTTGTCCGTCCGTATGTCACAGCCACTTTTTCCCGAAACTTGGTAAGGTGGTATTCCGTGAACCGCATTAAGGTTTTCACACAAAAATTGAAAATAAATAATAATACATTTTGGGGGTTCCCCATTCTTAGAACCAATAATAATTCAGTAATAATTCAGAAACTCAAAAATTTTTTTTATCAAACCCAAAGTTTCGGTGGAAAGGACTTTAAAAATGATATTGAGGTTTCTAATATCATTTTTTTCTAAACTGAATAGTTTACGCGAGAGACACTTCCAAAGTGGTAAAATGTCCCCCCCCCCCCCCTGTAACTTCTGAAATAAGAGAATGATAAAAGTAAAAAAATTTATGATGTCCATTACCATACAAACTTCCACTGTCAATTGGTTTGAACGAGATCTAGTAAGCAGTTTTTTTTAGTATAAACAATTAACCTAAAAAAAAAACACAGTTAACTTAGTGGTTTGGTAAAAAAAAGTGATTCTTATGGTTTAACTTTTACCTACTAATATAGTACGGAACACTCGCTGCGCGGGTCCGACTCGCACTTGGCCGGTTTTATTTGTACTTTAATTAGCCATAGTAGTCACCTGTTTGAGCAGTATATCCAGCATCAGTATGCAGCAAGTCAAGTTCTGTGGTTTGGTCTCTTTCTCTTTCTCCTTGTCGTTGCTTGTTTGTTCGTTGGAGCCGTTCTCCTTCGGCTTATTGTCATCTGCAATAAGAATTAATTGTTAGTGTTTATTTTTATGATAGAATCAGAAATTAGGAGGTCCGCAGGAGTACCAAAGGTTGTACGACATTTTTTTCGACAGTTTGCCCAATAAATCAAAACTATCGGGCATAAAAATACATAAACATCGGCTTAAGAACACACAAATAACGCAACTTCATAGTCACGGTTCAAGAAATACAGCCTGGTGACAGACGGACGGACGGCGAAGTCTCAAAAAATAGGGTCGCATTTTTAGGGTTCCATACCAATTTGGTAAAAATGGAACCCTTATGGTGAGACTTTCTCCGTCCGTCCGTCCGTCTGTCACACTCGATTATTTCAGTAACTATCAAAGCTATCGACTTGAAATTTGGAATAGTTTTAGGTAATAGTGACCCGACGCCATTGCACTCATAAAATATTGAAAATTGTTTTTATTTATATTTAAAAAGGGGGGAAAACCGGGACTTCGAATTTTCAAAATGAGATAACAATATTTGAGTGGGGTATCATATAAAAGGGCGTTACTTGTGTATTCTAAAACCGATTTTTATTTATTTTTATGCCTGATAGTTTTGTATTTATTGAGCAAACTGTCGAAAAAAATACTGTTCCCCCCCCCTTATCTCCGAAGTTTATCAATCGAAAAATCTGAAATAATTACGATTAATAGACATTAATGTATATTTTACAAGAAAAATAAAATCAACTCCCTAACTATTATACTTTTTTTGTTAATAACAATAAACCACCAAAAACAAAGTTACGTTTGCGGTTCGCCAACAAAAGTACAGCTACATGTAAATTATACTCGTAAATTCATGAACAAAAGTGATTCTGCCAATGTTTTACTTTTATGGTATGGAACCCTCGGTGCACGAGTCCGACTCGCACGTGGCCGGTTTTTCACCTTTTGGTTAACCCTTAAAAAATCCCAATTTATAGGGATAATAATTAGATAGCATACCAGGAGGTTTGCAGATCTTCTCCGGCAAATTGACAACACAGTGGCTGAACAGATCGAACAAGGTCGACAGCGGTATCTTCACTTCCAATAGCGAGATTGTCTGAAACCATCATAAAATTGAGAAGTTGAAAACATTAATTATTATTATTTATTGAACTTTTGCACCTTTATTGAAACAAAGTTTCTTTTCGGAAGTAAATTGTTTTTTGCGTGACGAAAAACATGTACGAAAACTCGAATCACAGATAATATAATACTATATCAAATGAAAGTTTCTCTTACAAGTCAACAGAATAAGCACGCATGCAATCACGTTTACAAATTTGTACACGCTTACGAAAGTCAGCGCCATCTATCGAGCGTTGGGTGAAATCACACATGAAAATGGAACCGATTTTGATGATTCTTTTTTTTATTGGAACATATGTACTTGAAACCTTGAAATCGAGGATTATAATCTATCTATAATTCAAGTCTATGCACCGACTGAAGCAGCAAACAACGACGATATAGTAGATTTCTACAAAACTATTAGTGATGCTTTATCTATGGCTTCAAAAATATCTTATTGATAGGGGACTTCAATGCTAAAATAGGGAAAGCAAAACCCGGAGAAAGCCTCATAATGAACAAATACGGTTATGGCACCAGGAACTCTAGAGGGGAAACCCTAATAGAGTTTGCATATGAAAACAACCTACCCATTATGAATATCTTTTTCAAAAAAAACGAAAAACGTAAATGGACTTGGATATCGCCCGATAATGCTACCAGAAACGAAATTGATTTCATTCTATCTAATTTAAAAAATAGTATTTGCAATATAGAAATAATTGACCTACCATTCTCTTCAGATCACAGGCTCGTAAGAGCAACTATAAAACTGCAGAAGCCTAAAAAATCAAGAAAGAAATTTAGCATTCAAACAAAAAGCTTACTAAAGCGTAGCGAAGAAGTGACTAAATATATGGAACATCTTAGTACCTTTAATACTATACTATCAGACAGTCACAAATACACTATCCAAGAATTTTACAATAAAATAGTCTTCGCTATCGACTCAAGCCAGAAACGAGCCCATATACCATCTAATCAATTAAAGAACGAAATCATACAGGCTCGCACATTGAGATTGCTGAAGAGAAAGTATGAGCTTCAAAAGACAAAGCCAAAAACAAGGACCATGCGTAACGAGCTAAGTGCTCTATATAAGCTTACCAGCAAATATTTAAAAAGTGACTACGCAGATCACAGACAAAAAATTATAGAAAAACACTTAATTAATACCGAGAGCATGAAAAAAGCTCACAAAGAACTTAAGACATTTAATACCCGGATACACAGCTTACAGAACTCATCCCATATACTACATAACCGTCAGGATATTCTCAAATTGGCTACGACCTTTTACAAAAATTTATACAGCGGAAATGATGAAAACAGCAACGTGAATTTAAACTACGACATGGTACCATATAATAAGGTAGAGTCCTGCTATGTAGAGCCGCACCAGATCGAAGACCAATGCTGTGCCAATCCACACAGGAACAAATCAATTCTTTTTGACGAGATTGAAGTCTTAAACGCGATTAACCGACTAAAAACCGATAAAAGCCCAGGTCCGGACAAGGTAACAAACGATGCAATCAAACAGGCTAGATTCTATCTTACAATACCTTTGACTAAACTATTTAACCAAATAATACAATCAGGCATCGCTCCTAGGCAATGGTCGGAATCTACAATCATTCTTCTGTACAAAAAAGGAAACCCGCATAACATTGGTAATTACCGCCCAATTAGTGTATTACCATGCCTGTACAAGCTTTTTGCCTCAATCCTGGAAAAAAGGATGAAAGAAATTATAGAGTCTACGCAGCCAATCGAGCAAGCGGGCTTTAGGTCTGGTTACTCTACAATTGACAATATTCAAGCGGTCGAATTATTGATTGAAAAATTCCAAGAGTTCCGAAAACCTCTCTACATAGCTTTTATCGATTACCAAAAAGCTTTTGACAGCTTAAGATACGAAGCGATATGGAAGGCTCTACGGGATCTTAACATAGATCAAGACTATACTAGAATCCTGAAATATATCTACATGAACAGCACAAGCAGGATCCGGCTGGAATCTTTAGTGGTACCTTCGTTGTTTCTTATTTCCTTAACACAAGTGCATAAGCTACTTACTAAGGGATCGGAGCAATGTATGTGATGTTGTCCCCTATTTATTATTATCATTTTATTTACCTGGAACCATTCGAGCACAGGCGCCACTGTGTCCGGGCGTGGTTTGTCCGACACCTTCAGAATGGCGAAGTTGTATAGGTTACGCTCGTCGACTCCCACCATACTGCCGTCTGGCTCTAGGATCTTTGCGACCGACACTTTTAACTCCAGCAATTCCTGTAACGATGCATTTTTTTCACACTAATCTATACAAGTTATTACCTACTTGACTGCGATCTCACTTGATGGTAAGTGATGATGCAGCCGAAAATGTTATCATACTAACTTGGAAAGGGCAAGTAGACTCACCCCAACGGTTTTACAGCATCGCACCGGATCGCTAAATCGCTTGGCGGTGCGTCTTTGATAGCCACCAAGCCTTCTATGACCAGTCAAATAAAATTCCAGTAGCAGACTCCGTGGCGGGAATCGAACCCGCTACGTCCCACTCGAATCCGAGCACGCGCCTTTGTGCTAGGGAGGTCATCATAAAAAATTCGTAGATAAGTGGCTATTACCACCCGTTCTTGTAAGGGTTCCATACCAAAATGGTCAAAAAGGAACCCTTCTAGTGAGACTTTCTCCGTCTGACTGTTCGTCTGTCAGTCACAATTGATTATTTCAGTAACCACAAAAATTTTATTAGTTGCCCAAAGTCAATAAATAGAACAAGACAGTTGATAATAAATTTTTATTTTTATTTAAAAAAGGAAAAAGGTTAACTATATCGTGGCGGGTATCAAGTGAAAGGGCTTTCTTTACCTGTGCATTCTAACAAGATTTTTTTTAATGATTATTTTCTTGATTTATTGGGCAAACTGTCATAAAAAAATACATCCATACCTAATCTAGTAAATTGGGCTGAGTACTGAACCAATTTGTGGTTTTGGTGTGGTTGTAACAAATATTCACACTCACAAACTTTTATATTCATAATATTAATAGGAAGAATCCGCAAAACTAGTCGGATTTTCCTTAGCTATGTTTCAAGAGGTATAGAATAACACTAAGTAATATACTCAAAGAAAATAGAGTGTACCTTTTCAGGAACATCTTCGCAAATGGCTTCCATCCAATGTGGCATGATGAAGTCCCAAATCGACTGGGTGATTATTCCGTATGGGATCAAACAGTACAACCTGCAAATAAATATTATTAGGTCACTTACTGATGAAGAAAAGTCACAGTGTCCTACGGTATTCTATTATGGGGCAAAGCTGCTGATATTCAAACTATATTTGTATTGCAAAAGAGAGCTATTAGATCCATATACAAAATGAAGCCACGCGAATCTCTTCGCCAAAAATTTAAAGAAATAGGCATTCTTACAGTGGCGTGTCAATACATTTATAATTGTCTACTGTTTGTACGTCAAAATTCAAAATATTAATAATTACAATAAACGGATAGATATAAGTAACCGTCCAATTAGAAGTGGAGCACATAAGTTAGTTGTAGTGCCACACCGTTTGAGTAAGGTACAGAAGTCCTTTGTGGGGTTGAGTGTACGCTTCTACAATATGATCCCGAAGTCTGTCTTGGACTTACCTTTGCACCGGTTTAAAGATACTGTCAAAAAACATCTAATAAATCAGGGTTACTACACCATTGAAGAATTTTTAAATAACAAAGATTCTTGGAACGATAGTGATATGCTTCCATCTCCTCACGAGATATCTTAAAAATATTGTTTCATACTAAGTACTAAAAATTGTATATTGAGACATTTTTTGAAAAGAGCAAGTACCGAGTTTCTTGCCAGTTCTTCTCGGTGCAAACCTGCTCTCCGAACCTGGCGGTAGAGTCTCGACATTGAGAGCTTATATCTAAGCCTATGTGAAATAAAGAATTTCATTTCATTTCATTTCATTTCAGTTAGACATCGTTCTCTTGAAACTTTTAGGGATTTTAAGGCAGTAGGGACCTTTAATGGGAGTCAACACAAGAGAAAAGACGGTCGTCAATTCCACCCCTCCATGCCTTTATTAGCTGGCTTAAAGCGACTCTCTGGATTCTGCAGATTTGCAAGAGTAGGTATCTCCAAAGATGCTCGAAGAAGTGTTTACTGATCAGTTTAGACTAGTAATTGAGCCGCAATGTTCCGCAATTTTTCGCAATCGCAATGTTCCGCAACCTACCTGTTCAACCCGTCCTTGAGGTGCGCGATCTTGGAGCCGAGGTTGTCCCAGTGGCCGGCCACGCGCATGTGTTGCGGCGGGTGCGGCAGCAGGCACGACGTCAGCACGCGCCGGTGCTTGTCCGCAATGTTCCGCAACATACCTGTTCAGCCCGTCCTTGGGGTGCGCGATCTTGGAGCCGAGGTTGTCCCAGTGGCCGGCCACGCGCATGTGTTGCGGCGGGTGCGGCAGCAGGCACGACGTCAGCACGCGCCGGTGCTTGTCCGCAATGTTCCGCAACCTACCTGTTCAGCCCGTCCTTGAGGTGCGCGATCTTGGAGCCGAGGTTGTCCCAGTGGCCGGCCACGCGCATGTGTTGCGGCGGGTGCGGCAGCAGGCAGGACGTCAGCACGCGCCGGTGCTTGTCCGCAATGTTCCGCAACCTACCTGTTCAGCCCGTCCTTGAGGTGCGCGATCTTGGAGCCGAGGTTGTCCCAGTGGCCGGCCACGCGCATGTGTTGCGGCGGGTGCGGCAGCAGGCACGACGTCAGCACGCGCCGGTGCTTGTCCGCAATGTTCCGCAACCTACCTGTTCAGCCCGTCCTTGAGGTGCGCGATCTTGGAGCCGAGGTTGTCCCAGTGGCCGGCCACGCGCATGTGTTGCGGCGGGTGCGGCAGCAGGCACGACGTCAGCACGCGCCGGTGCTTGTCCGCAATGTTCCGCAACCTACCTGTTCAGCCCGTCCTTGAGGTGCGCGATCTTGGAGCCGAGGTTGTCCCAGTGGCCGGCCACGCGCATGTGTTGCGGCGGGTGCGGCAGCAGGCACGACGTCAGCACGCGCCGGTGCTTGTCCGCAATGTTCCGCAACCTACCTGTTCAGCCCGTCCTTGAGGTGCGCGATCTTGGAGCCGAGGTTGTCCCAGTGGCCGGCCACGCGCATGTGTTGCGGCGGGTGCGGCAGCAGGCACGACGTCAGCACGCGCCGGTGCTTGTCCGCAATGTTCCGCAACCACGGGCACACGTGTTCCGCTTTCAACTTCTCCACTGTATTTGCTGTTTCTCCTATGAAACACGAAATACAATCACATCAACAACATCCGCCAGATCAAGCTTCTACTTGAATGCATCAAAAATAATACCGTAAAATGTATTTTTACATCGAATCTCTACAATTAGAGTAGATAAGGCAAGTTCCCATATCTCAAACATACACCAAAAACTTTCACTATAAAAAAATCCAACAGAATCTAAAATTAAGCAGAAATCTAGATGATAGCGCATAAAAGCTAAACAGATAGAAGCTAGATAAGGCTAAGGCCACAGATGATGCAAACTTTTAATAAACTCACTCACCAGTGTATGAGAAAGAAGTGACATGGAACCAGTGGAAAAGGACGGACAGCAAGCGTCCTAGAACCTCGTCCGGTGTATCAGGGTTCGGAGTGCAAAGACCCACCATCAACCACACTCCGTATCTAAGCATGAAATAAAATAATGTAACGCAAATGTCTAAATAGTCCAGGCAAATGCAGTAAACTAACTAAATTGGTGGATTTATGGATTTGGTCTCTTCCTTGATATTCAGAGTTTGCGAGCTCAAGGTTTCTTTCGTATTCTCTCTCCATTGAGAAGAAATATTACCAAAAACAGTTTTTCTTCTTTGCTGTGCTAGTTATGTCAAGAAACTGTTCCGAAAACATTACTTTTTTAGACACAAGGCACCACAAGTTTGGTAAACTTCTTCTATTCTTACATGTTTAAGACATTCCTGAAAGGAAATCAGCCATTCCAATAAGAATATTTTCACTAAAAACACTTTACCTCCCAAGCAACTGCCTGTCTTCAACGGGTATTGGATCAGGAAGGTTGACGCTGAGCGTCGACTTGACAGACTCTGTGGAGCTGTCTGGATCTTCCAGGTTGATCGGCTTTGCTTCCTTTAAGAGGCTGTCAAACAAGAATACATCAACGCTACTTTTGGAACATTTCGGACTTTTCAACATCCATATTTGGATAGTTAATGGCCAATTCACAGAATCTTGTTACAAAATCGGCATCGTCAAATAGGCTTAGACTGATAAGATTTACTTTGCCAGCCAATCTAGGTGTCTTCAAGATAAGAATGCCTAGGCTTTTTCTCTAGGCGAGCGCGCTTCACCTTTATTACTGAAAGACTTGCGCTTGACTACAATCATGTCTGATGAAAAGATCTACTCTTAAAATCAAGGTTGGCTGAAATTTATTCTTGTCTAAATTGCATCCAAATTATACACTTCGGCTTCTTCCTTCTTTCCTTGGCTTTTTGGAACCTTCCACATCCATTAGATTTGTATCTAAAACGTAGGGCATTTTCATTAATTCAGATATCGGTACCTGATGATAGCCTCTACGAGGTTGGTCTGCATGTCGCTGTCCATCTGCCAGGCGGGCGGAAGTCTGGTGTGCACCACGTGGTCGCCGCCGCGCCGGCTGTTGTGTCGGTTGCCGTGACATTGCTGGCAATAGCTGAAACGTTACGGCGCTATAGACTTACTAGCTGACCCGGCAAACGTTGTTTTGCCATTTGGGATATAGAAAAAAAAAATCCTTACCAACTCCTCTCCGACCTACCGAATCTACACAGAAAATTTCATGACAATCGGTCGAGCAGTTCGGAAGGAGTTTGGAACAAAATTTAGCAAGATTATTTTATATATTAGAGATTAACTGTTAGGTTATGTATCAAACGCAGACCTTCACATCCACATTTGCTTCCAATCGTTGAAGTTGTATCGTTTTGACAAAACAAATGGACGTAGTTAAAGAAATTAAAGATTCTAAAGAAGCTTTGAGAAAAATGACTTGAACAAAGTACCGAAATGGTAGTGGAGCCATGTAAAAGGTTGTTCCTTAAAGAAATATAGGTTAGATTTTTTGTATACGGTTAACTCACCGAATGGGATGGTTTCCATTATAACTAGCGCATTCGTTAGAAAAGCAAATCGAGTATGCAGCTTTGTCCGACGAACGACAGTTCTGAAAATGAAGATAATGGTAAAAGCAATATTTTATTTAAATCTTTATTCTCATTTACGTAACACAAGCGTTTGAATGTACCTTATTTTCGCACACCATCGACACTTGTTGTTGAGGATGTAATATGTCGAAGAACCTTTGATTAGGATGTTCCCTGAAATTAAATTAAATGTCAAGAACGAGAAACATTCGTCGAAGAAATTGTTGGAAGAATTGTGTGTGGTGGTGTTCCTGCATAATGGATCATACATATTCTTTTCAAGTAGCGGATTATAGCAAAACAAATTAATCTGGCCTGAATGTCAAGAATTGTTTTTAATACGACGACGGACGATTGACACGCCAGTATATACTCCACTACAATATAAATAGTGTACGACAATTAATGGCAAAAAACATTTTGAAAAATGTATTTCTTTTATCCCTTCTTGATACCTACACTTTTACCACTTCCACTTACTTCTCTCGTGGGATCTCGTGGGTTAGGCGGCCAACTTCGGAAAGCTAACGGTAGTTCGCGCACGCATGGCATAAGAGACTGTTTGGAGCGACGTCTTTGTATCGTCCTGCCCCAAAATGGGGAGAGTGAGCACATAGGGACAAGGAGCGAGAGGAAATAACTTGTAGGGAGTCAAGAAGGCGCCCCCGGAACACGCCAAGCGCGATTCGGCCCCCATAACCGCGAGGTTTATTGAGCCATGGGTGGTGGAGGGTTGTCCCTACTTCCACTAACTTCTTCTACCAATCTTACATTAACTTCTACCACTCGATACTCAATCTCTTTCTTTCTATCTTTTGCTTTTTTATTTTTGAAAATTTGTGATTAGCTGTAAGATAATTAGATGTACGAGTAAGACTAGCCTGTAGTATTCCATTAAAAAAAAAAAGAAAATCTGGCGATTAAAGGGAACCGAGTATCTGCTTCACTTAATTAGCTCGTTACCTGTGTATCTCGTTCGCGCACTCGATGCACAGGTAGAGGGGCGGCGGCGTGTCGGACGCGAAGGTGACGCTGATGCAGTGGTCGTAGCACACCTTGGCGGCCTCGGCCGAGCCGGCGTTGGGGCACATGTCGCGCTGGCACAGGAACGGGACCAGCTCATCTAAACAGACGCCTAGGTTATAAACTCCAGCCCAGACTTAATGACTGAGAAAGTGGATCACAGCGCAGAGTTATAAGCCAGTTTTAAGATATATGATCTGTACCTGAAAGATGTTTGGTGCAGTCGGCTCTTTCCGAAGATTGCGTAATGTTCTTCCTATTCCTGCTGAGGTTGCGCTGGCTCAGTCCCTACTTCTACCGATCCTCGATTACGCTGATACTTGCTATCTCAACCTAACTGAGGACCAACTGAACAAACTTGAGCGGCTTCAAAATCTTTTTATAAGGTTCATATTTGGGCTGCGAAAGTATGACCATGTCTCCGAAGTACCGCCGTAAGCTCAAGTGGCTCCCGATTCGTCTTCGCAGGAATACTCATATTCTTCATCTTCTTTACTGTATACTGTTCAATCCCTCCACTCCTCTTTATCTTAAAGAACGTTTCGAGTTCCGATGTGTTACGCACTCTTTTTCTCTTCGTTCTCAAAATAAACTACGCCTGAAAATTCCTACACACTCCTCTTCTTATTATGCTAATTCATTTACTGTTACCGCTATACTGCTATGGAATTCTCTCCCCTTGGATATCAAACAGTCTCAATCACTATCAATTTTTAAAACAAAATTGAAGCTATTTTATCTATCCTCCATTTGATGTGTTTATTTATTTTTACTTTTTATTCCACTTATCTGTCGTCTATTCCTCTCTTATTTACTGTTGTATTTTCATTTACACATATATATATATATATATATATATATACATACGTATATTATGTGTATTTACTTTATTTAATTAGTACACCCCTTCCGCTTTCTTTAATTTTTTTATAATATCCTCTACCCTAAGGTTGCCTGGAAGAGATCGCTATTTTAGCGATAAGGCCGCCTATTGTACATGCTGTATCTACTATATGTCTGTTGTTTTTGTTTTGGTGTACAATAAAGCATATTTTACTTTACTTTACTTTACCTGGATGGATCAGTGAATGAAAAAATGATTTTGCCATCACTCCTCAATATCGACAACTGTACGTGATCACAAACATGGATCCTTTACCATTTTGCGATGCGCTTTAAAGACAGAAATAGAACGAAATTCAAAAATGTATGAAAATGATCGCTAAGTTGGTCACACGACGCAATAGCAATCTTAAAAGAACGTATGGATTGGACTGATTTAAATAAGGCTAATCGGCATCATTGACAAGAGGCATTCCAGGACTCGCTCAGTACTCACTGGCGAACTTGCACAGCGGGCCCTTCCGGTCGAACAGCTTGGCGTCGAAGGGCGGCCAGTAGTAGAACAGCAACTTGGCCGCCGACACCCGCGCGCCGCACGTGCCGTACGCGATCACGCACAGCACGTCCTTCACCACCCACTGCTTCATGGACACGAGGCATACCAGGACTCGCTCAGTACTCACTGGCGAACTTGCACAGCAGGCCCTTCCTGTCGAACAGCTTGGCGTCGAAGGGCGGCCAGTAGTAGAACAGCAACTTGGCCGCCGACACCCGCGCGCCGCACGTGCCGTACGCGATCACGCACAGCACGTCCTTCACCACCCACTGCTTCATGGACACGAGGCATTCCAGGACTCGCTCAGTACTCACTGGCGAACTTGCACAGCAGGCCCTTCCTGTCGAACAGCTTGGCGTCGAAGGGCGGCCAGTAGTAGAACAGCAACTTGGCCGCCGACACCCGCGCGCCGCACGTGCCGTACGCGATCACGCACAGCACGTCCTTCACCACCCACTGCTTCATGGACACGAGGCATTCCAGGACTCGCTCAGTACTCACTGGCGAACTTGCACAGCAGGCCCTTCCTGTCGAACAGCTTGGCGTCGAAGGGCGGCCAGTAGTAGAACAGCAACTTGGCCGCCGACACCCGCGCGCCGCACGTGCCGTACGCGATCACGCACAGCACGTCCTTCACCACCCACTGCTTCATGGACACGAGGCATACCAGGACTCGCTCAGTACTCACTGGCGAACTTGCACAGCAGGCCCTTCCTGTCGAACAGCTTGGCGTCGAAGGGCGGCCAGTAGTAGAACAGCAACTTGGCCGCCGACACCCGCGCGCCGCACGTGCCGTACGCGATCACGCACAGCACGTCCTTCACCACCCACTGCTTCATGGACACGAGGCATTCCAGGACTCGCTCAGTACTCACTGGCGAACTTGCACAGCAGGCCCTTCCTGTCGAACAGCTTGGCGTCGAAGGGCGGCCAGTAGTAGAACAGCAACTTGGCCGCCGACACCCGCGCGCCGCACGTGCCGTACGCGATCACGCACAGCACGTCCTTCACCACCCACTGCTTCATGGACACGAGGCATTCCAGGACTCGCTCAGTACTCACTGGCGAACTTGCACAGCAGGCCCTTCCTGTCGAACAGCTTGGCGTCGAAGGGCGGCCAGTAGTAGAACAGCAACTTGGCCGCCGACACCCGCGCGCCGCACGTGCCGTACGCGATCACGCACAGCACGTCCTTCACCACCCACTGCTTCATGGACACGAGGCATTCCAGGACTCGCTCAGTACTCACTGGCGAACTTGCACAGCAGGCCCTTCCGGTCGAACAGCTTGGCGTCGAAGGGCGGCCAGTAGTAGAACAGCAACTTGGCCGCCGACACCCGCGCGCCGCACGTGCCGTACGCGATCACGCACAGCACGTCCTTCACCACCCACTGCTTCATGGACATGAGGCATTCCAGCAGTTGGCAGTGATGAGCTATCGGGGTAAAATCGGAGGCGATAGTTTCTCGAACAAAAATTGTGTTGCTCTCAAGTCACGACACTTATTATGTCTTTGGTGCTCTGATAATGTACCTGTCGGAGTAGTAGTTAATACGAAATGGAAAAGAAGTAGAGATTGTTACCTCTCCACCACATTGCTTTTTCAACGTGTGAGCTTAAACACGTGAAGGGACGTTAATTTTTAGATCAGAAGATCTATATCAGACTTGATATCCAGGTCTCCAGTGCGTTTTAACAGTGGTTGCTTGCTAGAGTATCAAATCAACTAGTTGCTACAGTATCACAGACTCTATATAAATTTGAGGATGTGGACGTCTGCAATGTTTGAGATTACATTAAAAAAGGCTTATTGTGTCGGAACGTTTGCCTTACCGGGATTGCTGGAGTGTTGAAACACCATCATTATAATAGCACCCACGGACTGAGAGGCCTCGCTTTCTTCCTCCAAACCGGAGTATCTTCGAGCTAAATAGACATAAAAAACCTTGCTGAGGATTTCTTTTTCATCTCACTTCCACCTTGACTTTGTCACAAATTACGTTACTTACTGATAGTAAACGGCAGTATGTAATAGCAGAGGAGATGTAGGATCTGCTGGTGCAGATTGGCGGGGAACACGGCAACGCAATACGCCACCAGGTAAGGCAGGTTGTCGATCATATCGTACTCCATGAATGGCAGCAGACAGCCCAGACACTGCAGCACTGCTTGCCCGAATGCTGCAAGCAGAGACATTTGAAAATACTACTGGCCATGAACATAAATTGTTTAAACAGCTTATTCCTACTTGCTCCTTTTCACAGTTAGTAAGGATGAATACCATAAACGAACCTCAAAGTGCATTTGCAATGGCAGTGTCTCAAAGCCTGCACAAATTCCTGTCATTCTTTTATTCCTTAAAGCGCTATCTTCAGCTGTTATATGAATGCCCTCTACCTATTTCATTTGTCTATCTGATCCAAAGTGTATAGAATCAGATATATCATAATCTATAATCGATATGTAAATTAAATTATAGTTAGTTGAGTCATACCATCAAAAGATGCCTTACCTTGAATGCCATACTGCAAGTGCGGCGCTGAGTCGACCAGCTGTGAGATCGCGTTGAACAGCCCCTTGTAATCCAAGTTGGGGTAGAGGCCCATTCGCTCAGCATCGTTGTCCGCATCACGGATCATTTCCAAGGGGGATCGCGGGACATCTTTTAGGACACCTGGTAAATTGGGTTACAATGAACAGCTATTTTAGCCGATTGTGGCTATTACATGTCCTCATGAGCCCGAGTTTGCTTAATATAATAAATATTTTCTCTAATATCCATACTCTTCTTGAAAAAGTCTATTTTTCAAGAAGAGTATGGATAACTATTGATTCATGGAGCAGCTGCAACTTTAACTGGGTGCCCTAATCACTTGTAAGTGTTTAAGAAGTCCCAAACCGCTCGATCAATTCGTATCAGATATATGTATGTATGTATATAGAGTGCATCGCATAATTTACAACTTCCAAGGTAAATAAATAGATTTCTGGTTACCCCTTGCAGGCTTGCAAATTGTGTCAGAATAATGTATTAACATCGTAACTGGCAGCTAATTCTGCCCTTTAATTGACCGAAGAAAATCTGAACAGTGAATTCAGCCCACCGTGCCGAGTATTGGAGTAACGTCTTCTGAAGCTACTCACTGAGCAGGGTTTGCGAGAAGTATTTGACGGTGTTGGCGATGTCCGTGCCGGAGGGCAGCGGCTGGATGTTGTGCATCAGCCGGAGCTGGCAGTCGTACAGGCTCCGGATCTTCGCCGTGACTGCAATGTTACTTGTTGTATTATGGTCACGGTCACGGTCACAAAAATCCAATAAGCACATATGAAGAAATTATCTGTGCTTTTTGGATTTCGGACTGTTATGACCTGTGAGTTACGATAGACATAAGAAAAAGGCTCTCAACTCTCCAGAATTTTGTCATATAACAACTCAATCTCAATTGCTGTTTAAGTACATTTTGCTATAATAATGATGCGATCAAATACATTCGGTCCTTGGCCAGTTTCTCGGGTCCTTAGTAAGATTCGGCGCTACACCAAAAGCGAAGTTCTGCAACGACAAACCTTTTGCTAGTTTTTTGATCAAGCTTACTGAACTATAACTGATTAACGCGGTGTAATTGGTTTTGTACACGATGTGCTATCGCGATTGCCCTTTATAGTGTAGAGGGCGTAGTGACGTCTATACTTAATATGGCGCGTTTTATAATCTTGGCGTCTGTGCAGGTTGTTCGGCCGCACATCAAAGGATAGTAGAACAGTAATGGATATGCATACACACGTATCTCTACACTTAGTATTAGTGCGAACATGATTGTAAGCAATAAATAATAATGTCTCCATCGTGTAGATGTGTGACAACTATTAGATACATAGCCATCTCATCGGCAATTTAATGAGCCAGCTATCGTGTAGAGCAACTACAAGGATAATGCGGGTTGCTAATAAATTATGGGTATACATTTTATTTTAAACTATAGTTAATCACATAGGTACACAATATTACATAGATTAATTGGACAAAAAACTCAAAATGAACACTGTAGTATTTATTCATGCATTGCAGGGACATAGTATTTTAAGAACTACTCAACTACCCTCAAAATCATTTTCATCATAGAAATATTATACTTGTAGGCATGCTCACTAAAACGAATTCAATAAAACTAAAGCAAAGTAATGAAGAAAATTGGCATGCAAGAAACATAAGCTGTAAGATATGTATGTCCCAATGCAGATGCCACATAGGCTAGGTAGACCAGAACAGACAGAGTTTAAGCATTTTGCTATAAAAGCTTTACCCTGAGGAATATCCTAAAACGTAAATAATTGAGTTTAATCAACTATTTTTGGATCTATATTTAAATACACAAACAAGTACATAAAATAAACCTAATAGAATAATATAGACTATAGCACCTGTTTTCTGGAAAAAAAATCATTATAGCATAAACAATTCATGATACCATTTGTTGAGCTGAATGGTATTCGATACAACATCAAGGGAGGTCATACAAAGGTCAACATCAAACGTCACACCAATACCGAACACCGATGGTCACTTTAGGTCAACACCAAACACTGAAGAACACATCAGGTCAACACCAAACACCGAGGGGTCACATCAGGTCAACACCAACATACCTTGGGGAGTTCAAATAGCGTGCGGCGAATTTAAAGGCCATGGACACGACCGACTAACATGAATTAACTTAGGATTGCCATCTTTGATCTTATGTTCACATCTACATCTTCTGGAATCTAAATTTCAATCGATTTTAAATAAACTGGAGCAGACTTTTTAAAGTTACCCATTAACTTTTTACAGTTATTTAAATATTCTAATTATTTGGGATTTATTAGGTGCAGCATTGTCGGCATTGATTTATTATATGCCAATGCACGTCAGTGACAGAACCAATAATGTTCTGTGGACAGAACTGTTTAATGAATTATTAAAGTACCCACATTTCATGGAATAGAGTTAAGAGTTAGCTACGAGTATGACAATTATACCAATTGTATTCATTGTAACAAAAAATTTTTTTTGAAAATGTCCATACCTTTTTTCTACAAAAATACCTATTTAGTACTTATCCATGTCCCATAGTATTTTTGAAACAAAATGTTGACAAACTGTATATCATATTTTTAAATTTTGGATTTAAGAATTTGTGGCCTGAAGGTAGATTAGTATGAATTTGTGCTGAAGTTGAGGAAGTTTCGACAGTAATAGTATGTAGGCTGAATGTTGAGGAGAGTTCGATTTGGGGGGTGAAGTTTAAAAGGGAGTTTCGATAAATAATAATTTGTGGGATGTTGTCAAATATTAATTCAATTTATTGTATTGATAGTAGACTACCTTTTAATATCAAGGTAGATTGATAGTATTTTTTCTAATCATTAATATTTAAATTATGAAAAGTGAAGTGATAAAAGCTCTATATAAAGCACAGATTACTTGGTCCAAATAGCAATCTAAACTAAGAAGACTGAAATTTTAAATTGAAAATTGAATAAAAAAAATTATGGCGGATTTTTAGAGATATTTTAGAATTAAAATTATTGTTATAAGCAGTTTATTTATATAAGTAATAAGTAACATTAAGATTTTTTTATTTCAGATAAGGTTAAAGCAATCTTTATTAATCACAAATGCTTTGAACGCTGGAAATGTTGACAGAGATTGAAAAGAGGAGACTCTCGGGTAACAGCGAGCAAGATGGCAATACTATAACTTCATAAGGATATAGAATTAGAACAGGACAGAAGACATCAGCTAGTCTGAGGAGCCAAGCATAGCGGTGGGGAAAGATTAGGGTTGCCACCAATACCTATACCCTATCCAAATATTTCAGTAACAAAAAAAAAGACGTGTGACAATCGGAGACTGCCGCGGTAAAGCTATTGCATAGCATTTTTTATCAACTTCTAAAACCCCCTACTCTGTTAGGGGGTTATTTTCGTTACGGAATTTCTGAATTCGGTCTCCATGCTCAAGGCCCGCGATAGAAGCTATGCAATAGCTTAATAATATGAAAAGAATAACACACTTTCTTGGCCATCATAAATTCTAAAATTACAAGTCGTAGTGTCTGATTTTCAACTACAAATGGTTTTCATAAAACATGTATTATTTATTTTATTTTTGGACCCTTTTTTAACTATGAAAAAATAAACGAGTTTAATTTTGAACATATTTTTTGTTATTTGTTATAACAGCAAACAGAAATATGCTCTTTAAGATCATGAGATAGACAGCTACCAGCTGAATGACAGAGTAACATCCAGTGCAATCTCAGTAACAGGGTCTTAGTAGCTTGTTCTTTCTGGATACAGAACCCTAAGCAATATATATTTTTTTCCAATGATTTCTATGTATTTCTGGGTATATTGGAATGTATCATTCAATTTGTTATATCATGACCGAACTTCTCCATTCCTTTCTTAGTTTAAGGTGGCAACCCTAGAATCAGGGCTGAACTTGCAGAACTGTGCAAAACGGTCATGAAAACTAACCGAGGGCCACCATCTCACCTTTTAAACCCAGGGGCTCCATCACGAGCTGCATGTTATCAGCCGTGGTCTGCATTGGGTACACACTAAAAGCTTTTACTAAGGCCGAGGAACCTCTGAAAAAGAAATGCATTATTGGACATGCATGCAGCCACAGACTTGGACACAAAAAATAGACAAGAAGGTTTTTGTTTGACAGCTTAAAACAAAGGTAAGATCAAGGTGATCTGAACTCTGTCTTTTTTAGGGTTTCATACTCAAATGGTAGAAATGGAAAGGGATGAAACTTTCGCCGTCCGTCCGACCGTTCGTTCATCTGTCACCCTTGATTATTTCAATAACTATTTAAGTTATCGATCTGAAATTATTATAATAGTGACCAAGCAATCATAAAAACTTGAAAATCCCTGCCATGGGATGCTCTGCATTCGAGCAGGTATGTGTGTTAATAATGTGCTTGTATTGTTGATGTGGGATGACTGTGCACAAAAATGTTTGAACATAGTTAGGTGTCTTTTCAACGTATGAGAAAAGTACACTAACGCTTCTTGTCTATCTTTTTCCATTAGTCTGTGACAATTGCTTGTTAACCCAATGTGAGGAAGGTGAGATATATAATAAGCCCATTCAGTTCAAACTTGGTTATATACTGTAATATGTACTTAAACATTTGTAGCAATAACAATATCTGGCTACTACAAATTTTCAACATTTAAGTTATTTAAAACAATATTAACATTTTCTATTCCCTAGATGCATTTTAAGTTGTATGACTTAACTTATGATTCTAAAATAATATGTTTATAAACTTTAGGATAAGTACAAAGTGCTTCCTAAATGGCTCTACATTTATTTATTAAAAGAATATGAAAGTTTTTACAAATTATTTTCTAACAGCAGGTACCTACTTATACTTGTATAATAAAATATCCTGGATTTATGTAAACTACAGTTTACAAAAATAAACCGAACATTATGGGTGGGTACATCACTTGCCCTACTTTTCATTCATAGTTCCTTCCTTTAGCACCTCGCTCACAAGGGGTAAACTCGCCGGTAAAGCCTAAAGCCGCTTGTCCCTTATCACTAAACACTCACAGGCCGCCGCTCGCGTCCCCATGTTTATCAGCTGTATCTTAAAACTGCCCTGCATTTGACTGACACACTACAAATGTAAGGAAACGCCTAATCAATACACTGTTCACCAATTTAGGCACTGATCGGGGCGAAAGAGATGAGACCTGAGTCTAGATCTGCTATTTCCTTCAGCCTATTGATCGGCGCAAGATCGTAAACTCTGTAATACTCTTGTTTTCGCAATTTTAGCACAACCCTTAGTGAATTTCATGTTGTTTTCATTTGAGCTTACCGCGCAACTCGTCTCGATCTCGAATTCGCATCTATGACATTGATACTTCACAGTGACGTTGACTTATGACATTTAGTTAAAGTTGCCATTGTAAATAAACATTACTGGACGGTCAAGTGCGATGGGTGTACAAAAACTGTAGTATTATTATACTTTTGTTATTGTATAATTTTAATTAATATGTCAGTTCGCTGCTTTTATATCAGGCTTCATATTTTATTATCTAAAGTCTAAAGTGTTTTCCTTCTTTACCTTGTGTTTGTTTTCGTTATTTTACAACGATAAATAATTGATAACTAGGGGAAATAAAATAATATTATTATTAAATATTTGAAAAATAAATTTAATAAGTATAATGATAAATTAATATTATAATTAATTATGTTTATCACAAAATCACACTATCATAATAAACGATCACAGCTCATCGTTCTCTATCTAAATTCTAAAGTACAATAACTCATTACGTTCTAAACTACCGAAATATCACGTTATTCTGAGTTTACTTCGTCCAAAATTCGCTCCTACGTAATACGGTAAACGCTTTGCAGTTTATTGACTCATACAGCTGCTGGCATTGAAAATAAACAGCCAATTACATTGTCATCAACGGTTGTTCATCGCGCCAGCCAGCGCTTGCTGTATGACGAGCTGTTGGGCACTTATCAACTTCTTTAGCTCTCTTACTTCCTGAGTCAACTGACGAACGTTCTCTGACGTCTCGTCCAATCGCGATTGGAGATTTCCCATTCCAGATGAGTAACCATATTCCCGGTACCCTGAGTCATTGTTGTTTTCGTACTTTTTGAAACACGAATACGCTCCAGTCGTTGAACCGCTCGAGGAAATCGTGTGGCCGTACTGCTTTCTCATTTTTGCGATGTCGTAGGCTGCCATCATTATGTCTCTCGGGAGGCGTTTCTCGCTTGGATTCAGTGGTTTTACACTCAGCACGACTCTGTACGCCTGCGGTGATACTAAGGCTGACGAATGCAAAATTTTTAGCAGACATTTGGGTAGATAGCCGTTGAATAATGCCAGTTCCATGTACGAAATCAGTTTGGTTTGCCGAACGAGTTTGGAGAGACCAGCTGTTTTCCTCAATCCTTGAATGTCGTGAACGGCTATACCGACGAGCAAATTCATGAGCACCACAGTAACAAACATGAGGAATAGGACGTAGGTTATTTGGGCAGAAAACTCTAGCAACACCGGTGGATCGTTTCCGTCGGGCTCATTTAGAAGCAAATCCAGGTTTAGTTCACCGATCATCATGGTCAGCACAGTTATGAAGCCCATAAATGGATTCGCAAAAGATGATGAGTCGGGAAATATAACGCAGAAACTGATCGTGAATCCGATAAGTATGCACGAATAAGCCATCAAGAGCTTCGCAAATTCCTTTTGCACCTTTTGGTACATCGCAACGTACGTCCCGAAGACGGGAAGCTGGCCTATCATCATCATCAAGTTTGTCCAGCCTGCGAGAACCGCGAATGCTCCTACGTGGTTTTGCCACGTATATGTGATATTCGTATAAATGTATGATATCAAGAAAACGCTAATTATGACAAACCACTCTATGATGTTTTCCGATTGCATCAAATATTGTTTCACAGTAGAGTAGCCAGCGATTCCGTAGACTTTTCGGAATATCTCAAAAATCGTGATCCCCGCGAGCACCCACCATTGCATTTCTATCACGAATGGGTTCTTTCTCAGCAAGTCTCCGAGTATAGATTGCTTCTGACACAACTCCTGCTCCTGAATCGTCTCCTCCATGTCTTTACTTCCATTGTAACAGTTGTGTGCGAGTGCGGTTAGTACGTACAGAGTGAGACAAAGAACGAATATAAAACTTAGAAACAAACGTGCGACATAGTATTTGCGTATCTTCTCCCATTTGATATACAAGAAGGCAGAACAGAGAGGATGTAGCAATACTTCCTTCTGCCCTTCGTCTACGAACGTGTTTAAATAACTGATTTCCCGCGGGTAGCAGTGCTGCAGGATGCTGCGGAAGTCGAGCTCCAGTTCGACCTCTCGGTTGCTGGACTGCGAGTGGTGCAGCGTGATGGCGCAGTCCAGCTTCCTAGTAATCATCGCGAGGGACGCGGGAGTCTTCCGAGCGATCACGTTGAGGGCCGAGTTTCCTTTTTTAGACCGCGTCGTTACATCAGCTCCGTGATAAATTAACGTCTCAACGCACGCGGACAGCCCATCGAGCGCAGCTAAGTGCAGCGGCGTGAAGCCGTATTCATCCTTTTGATTGACGTTCGCCCCCCAACTTATTAGCGTCTCGATTATGTCGCAGGCGCTATCGGACTTTCCTATCGCGGCATGGAGCGGGGTTCTTTTATCGAAGTCCATGGAGTTCGGCTCAGCGTTTCCTTTCCTCAGCAACGACTCCACGCATTCCAAGCTCGCCGACCGCGCTGCGAGGTGTAGGGCGGTGAACCCTCTGTGGTTTTTCAAGGTGGAATCGGCACCTTTCGATAGCAGTAAATCCACGCAATCCACGAAGCCACCGTCGGCCGCCAGGTGTAACGCAGTCGACTCTCTGTCGCCGACCCTCGTTCTGACGTTAGGATCGGCTCCGGGCGTTTCGAGAAGAATCGCAAGACATTGAATCATGCCCAAATCGGCGGCAAGGTGAATCGCATTAGTGCCGCCGGGTTCTATCTGGTTGACGTCAACGCCGTGCGAAATAAACAGCTTCAGACATTCCTCAGAATTGGCGCGGACGGCGCAATGCAGAAGACCTCCTTCGCAGTTGACATATTTGACGGCCGCGTGCACGGAAGCGCCGCGGCTGATCAGCAAGTTGGCCACCTCCACGGAGTTCCCGAACGCGGCGCAGTGGAGAGGAGCGAAACATCTCGGCATGTAGTTGGGGTCCGCTCCGCACGATAGCAAGTAATTGGCGCATTCCGTCGAGCCGCTGAACGCGGCCGCGTGCAGCGGGGACAGCCCGAGCGCGTCGAAGTACAGCGGGTCTGCGCCCGCCTCGATGAGCGGCGACAGAAACTGCCCGAACTTGAGAAAGGACGCCCAGAAGAGGCAGACATTTCTCTCCGCCTCGGAGGCCGCTGCGAACGTGGTGACGGCGGTGTCTATCGTGATGACGCCCGATTCCAACTCGTCCAGTAGCCTCAGCCGGCCGCCGACGGCTCGCATCTGCTCGTAGGCGCTCTGACGCAGCGAGTCGGCGCAGATGTGCGCAGTTAGGTCGAGCGGCGGCTCCTCGAAGCTGTCGTACATGTTGGGGGCGCTCTCGGCGGGCGGCGAGGAGCCGGCGAGCACGTACTCCAGCTGCCCCATGGAGGGGTAGGCGCGCTCGAGGGACTCCTCGTCGAGCGGCGCGGCCTGCGCCCGGGCGGGGGAGCTGAGCACGCGCGCCGCGCGGGGCCACGGCCGGCGCTCGGCGGGCGGCGGGGCTCGCGGCGCGTCATCGTCGGGGCGCGGGCGGGCGCGGAACCAGCGGCGCGTGAGCAGGCTGCGCGTGGTGGGCATGCGGGCGGCCGGCGCGGACTGAGCGGAGCGCCGGCCCGCGATTGTTCGTCAATTGCGCTCATGTGGATGAATCGCGCGCACCTTAGCCGTAAGGGACAGTTTACATTGACGGGATCTTATTTTTCTATAGAAACAAAAGACAACCAGTATGTATATGATTGGCTGAAGGGAAACCTCCTCAAGAAACTTGTTTTCACCCATTGAGAAACACAGTACGTTAGTACATAGTATCTCAATGTTTCCACCGGATTTCCATCGATTGTGATTATGATGATGACGAACTTTGGAGAAGACGACCAGCACTAAACATACATTAAACAAAAGTGAAAAGTTGGAAAAAACAGGCTAATAATTACAGTGTAGGGTGAAACCACAGACTACTTAACGTTTTCGTTACGTCGCCAGAAACACTGCGTATCGAATATCTCACGAAGTCGTGACGAGGTCTTGGGTCTAGTAAAATGTAACTAGCCCTCGATTCCAAAAATGAATAAAAGGAAGAAAGGAAATTAACACTTAGATATAACAAGCTAGAGCTTTCACCAGTAAGTCTCTCTCTAAGGATTCTAGAAAATGAAAATCATAGGCCTGAATTATATCCTCTTATGAAAAGTCAAAACTCTACCAACTAGTCTCTCTACTCTACTCTCTTGGACATGCACCTGGCCACTGCCCCTAACAAGAACAAGGTGACAACCTTTCAGCTTTGCACGTCTGCACTATCTCTGGACAGTTTCCTCGGCAGCTAAAATATAAATCTCGTGTTACAGCCAGTGTGCAGGGCTCCCAAGAGCTATCAAATGCTATTAACAATGGCCGGTCGAGCGGCTCGCATCGCTTCTTTTTGCACCTATTTACTAACATTTTGCCGTCACTTCAATATCACTGCTATGCCCCGTCCTTTTCACTACATGTCTATTTAGATCTTAATAATTAGATTGTTTACAAAATGCATAGCATGACGTCATACAGTCCCGATGAAGTGGTATTAAAGGACCTCACTGGTGTAGTAGTAGTACCTATTTACTTACGTCTAGGGAGGCAGGCCCCCATCTCCAATATTGTGTCTAAATGATTCGGAGCCCTCTGGATATTCATTGAGACGAGTACCGCTAGGGTCGGTGCTCATTGAAAACGACGACGGATAGCCCATAACGTCTTGTCTTGGTGGATAGGTGACGTATCTTCATGGGTCCCTCTGATCACGTCTTAATCACCAGGAGGAAGAAAAAAAATTACAGAAGGCGGGTGATGTCTGATAAGTGAATATTACTTATGTACACATACGTGAGGTACTACGTATTCATAATATTTTAATTACAAAAATGGATTTATTTGTTACAATTATTTAATTACTTCGCTGCTTAATTTTATATGGAATCTTGATGTGCCTACGTGGGAAAACTTAAACAATTACCATTATAAAACTGCGTTGTAGCTTTGCATAGGTACTTATAAAATTAAGTTAGTAATTTTCCGATCTTATTAATCTGCGGCCCGACCAACAAACATGGTTTTTTGCACTTGGAAAATTATTTAATTTAATTTTTTAAATATTTTTTGCTATAGCACCAACAGAAATACACCTTCTGTGCACGTGTTGTCACGATTCAAGAGATAGGTAGGTACAGCCTGGTGACAGATGGACGGACGGCGAAGTCCCGTTTTTCCCTTTGGGTACTGAACCCTAAAAAGCAACCGACATGAGAATGAGATAATTCGACGATTAATCAGTACGTTACTATAGTACCTACCTCCTCAAGTTACCGACTTACTGATGAGTGGTGAGCGAACGATTTTTCTGGAACTTTATGAAGCATGACCACTTGACAGGTAATCCCAATTTCATGTAAGAACTACGAAATCTCAAAAACGGTTTCATCCATTTTGTTCTTTAAATTAATTTGTTTAGATTGTACTCTTAGAAATGGAAAATTGTTAATTCTTTAGTTCGCACATCGATAAATCACGTGATGAACTTGTCGATCTGTTATATAATTCTCATAAATTATTTGATTTTCGTTCTATTTTTGACGACGTACCTGGCGTAGGGGCACGGATTCGAGTGTGAGGTCGGGGTTTCGATTCCCGCCACGGGACGGAATTTTAAAATTTCTAAATTGGCTCAGGTTTGCTCGTGTGAGAGGCTTCGGCGTGGCTAGTTACCAGCAAAGACGTACCGCCAAGCGATTTAGCGTTTCGGTGCGATGCTGTATAGGGTGAGTTTACTTACACCTTCCGAGTTAGTACGATAATATCTTCAGCTGCATCATGACTTACCATCAGGTGAGATCGCAGTCAAGTAATTGTATAGTGTAAAAAAATAGATCTAAAACAGATTTGGAATGAGCGATCGTAATCAAACCTACGACCTTCTGGAGTTCAGTCCATCCCAACGAACTATTAAGGCTTTTATTGAATACAAATTCCCATACAATATAGGTAGCCAGCTAAGTAAATTTCAGGTTCGCGGAAAGCCTTTGTGGTGTGCAGATACTTTTGTATGTGAACACAATGCTCGGTCACAGTCGTTAGGTATTTGTATTTCCCATGATTGGGCGCTTCCATGATTAGTCGAGGTTGTCAAGGCCGGAGCGATCCCATGGACGGTCACAATGCAGGCCAAAGTCCACGTCGGGTGGACAGCATATTGGAACAGTCTCATCATGTAAAATACAGAGGTATAGGTATACCTATACTAGAGATGCCAGGCGTTGGGATAAACCCGGACAAAATCTTTTTGATTTCGTGTCCGACCAAAATAATTGGTGTCTGTACAAGCCTTGCCCGCGTGGAAAGGTGCCAACAATACTGGCTGCATTTCCGCCTTCAACAGCTAGGCTAAGTCGTTGCGCAAAATATGAGCCAGGTCTGTATTACTAGACCAAAGACTTTACTAGACGAGGCTTTTATCTATACCAGAAAACATTTTCCTTAATATTTGTAGAACTGCAAATCTAGGGTTCGAATTGAGCCGCGGCGCTTTCCGTAAACCTCGTAAATGCATTTGAAAAAACTATGGTAGAAAGGAATATCCATCGAAAGCAGTAAATTATTGTGAAAGTGGCCTACGAGGAAAAATGTACCTAAGTAGATACAGTATTAGATAGGACGTTAAACTAAGTATTTATAGTAACTCTCAGACATGACGTACTTACTACGAGTAACATTTCCACCCTGTACCAGCTTGAGGCTATAGTTATCTACTTTGTTTAGTTTCCTAACAATAAATCATAGTAGACTAAACAACTTACTTAGGTATTGTAGATACAGTTCAGTTGGTTAGTCCAGGCACTGTGATAGTTGTTATTGTAACCTTATACTCGGGATAAGGTCAATTCCTGTTAACGATTAGTTGAAGTTGATCCCAATCAGCAACCATCGCTAAGTTGGCAGATTTGACCGACCTACGTACGAACGTGATAAAATGTCGACAATAGGAGCTGTATAGACCATGATTTCAAAAGGTTATGAGTTATTGGTCTTTTCGTGCGACTTAAAAAAAGAAGTTACCTACGTCCTCAGAACTTTCGATTGGATGAACAGATTTTGATGATTCTTTTATATTAAATCCCCTGTAGTCCCATTTCACTGCGATTAGGTATACTGATTGTCCAAGTAGGTAACCTAAATAGGTATGTACTTGTGGCTTACCGATGACCCTTATCCTGATGCCTGGCGTAGGTACGAAGACTTGCTCGTATCTATAACGCGTCATAGAAGTTGTATAGGTCGAAATTGAAACTATGTCGGCCAATGGCAGTTGTCTTCGACGAATCACGTGAACAATTTGCAATGGCTATCGTTCGTTTCAGCAGACGAAAGTCCAATGCTGGACAAAGGCCTCCTGCAATGATTTCCAGCCCGCACGGATCTGCGCTACTTGTATCCAGCGACTTCCCGCGACCCTCTTAAAGTCGTCAGACCATGTGATCGGAGGTCTGCCAACACTGTGCTTTCCCGTGCGGGGTCGCCATTCCACCTTTGCACTTTGAGTTCCCAACGTCCGTCGGTTCTACAAGCTATGTGCCCCGCCCATTGCCACTTCAGCTTCGCGATACCTTGAGCTATGTAGTTTGTCTATGGATCTCATTTCTGGTCATACGTTTTATCAATTTTGTTCCATTCAGATATGGATCGACATGTTTCTATGATGATTGTAACTAAGACATGGTCGTGATCGCATTCATGTAGGAACGAATTCTCAGTCGAATAAGACAATCTGTAGTTGGAATGTCACAGCCTGACGTGTCGGCACATCTGTCGAGGCTTTAAAAGTTTACTTCGGGTTGGCAGAATACGGGATAAAGGCTAATGATCGCAAATTGAGCATTTCCGCGACGCGACGGTTACATAAGCAGGTACATAAGAAACTTATAAACATGTGTATGCAACCCACTTGTTGGACTAATCAGTACCTATTTAATATTACTCAGCCACGTGGAAAAATTTGCTGCAGTAGTGTGGGCAGGTGGACGGACGACATATACATAGTTATTAATTTTTTTGTGTGAAATTGGTTATACCGACAATACAATTAGGTACAGTCCATCTATAAAGAGTAGAAAATAATTGAGGGCGCTAGTGTCGCTTATATGGTAACACTTGACAACTCCATGTACTGCGACGACGACCGGCTTGATAATTCATATATATTATGCTTTTTATGAAAGGAATAACTTGGAACTTTAATATAATTATTTTGAAAATATTCTTTTGGATTAAAGGTAAAGGTGGTGTATAGTTAAAAAGTTTAAAAAAATACTTGTTTTTGTGGAACCAGAGAATTATTGTACCTATAGCACGTATACCAATCAATCGGTTGAAGTGATTAGAAGTAACAAAAACCTTGAACACTTTGTACGTATTCTTCCAACGTACGTATTTAGGTCCAATTTCGAGAGAGGTGAACCGCAGAATACAAATCGGCTGGGCAGCGTTCGGGAAATGCGATGTTTTCCAGTGTTTCGTAATGGAGAAAAATTATTTTAGGCAATTATCTTGTCATATTTTTATAGCAAAACAAATATTTTAAATTTTTATCCGGACGCAAAATAGACCACGTGACTTCCTCGCAGACAACATCTTTGTCATACTTTTTTTTCGTTCCATAAGCATACATACCTATCTACCAAAAACAATCATAGCAATATTATAGATATTTAAGTGAATAAATCAGGTCTATATAGCTTCAAGCTAAATTTTAAGCAATAAACGTAGATAAAAGAAATAAAAGAAGCGTACATGTTCGTAATATTTTATTGATATACGACGTAGGTAGTTATTCACTTACACAATGTACAGGTTGATCGGCTCGTATAGTTACAGTAACACGTAATATTTGGGGCATCACTAAACTATCAATAAATATAATAAACGACAATATTGCAAACAAAACTACATCTAAGATTTAGATTTAAAAAAATAATAAAACGAATACCATTTTAAATATTTTTTTATAACTCCTACAATTATTATTTTTTTAACGAAAATTCGGATTTTAAAGTAATGGGAAAGTAAACAAGTTAATAAAGGAATTTCTGTGACAGGAAATATGCATTGAAAAGATACTAACTTTTTGTATATAAAACAAACATAAAAAAAACATACAGTCGAATTGATAACCTCCTCCTTTTTTTGAAGTCGGTTAAAAAAATGAGTAACTGAAAAAACATTTTTACGGCAAATGGTTCTCAAAAAGCACATTTTTATCATAGAATATTTGCGGGTGTTGTTTTTATAAAGGTCCTGAGGTTTCTGCAATATTATTATTTTGTATGCAATATTGAAGTAACTGATTTTTTACCCAGTTATAATTATTTATTTATTTATTAACACAATGTTATTTTTTGTTGAGACTGTAAATAAAAAGAAAATTAATATTGACAGTGTAGTCTTACCCTTATTTTGTATAGTTGTATAATTTGTCCAAAAATAATTTTATATTTAAACGATAAATTTTATTTATTGTCACAGATTATACAAAAATACTGTTAGAATGTAATACAAAAACGATAGTACAATATACAATAATAAAAACAATAAACATTTTTTTGGATTAAATGTTCAGATTTAACACTAAAATACTCTATTAAAGCTAAATTAACACACACTAGGACATAAATTAAAAGTTATTTACAAAATCATACAAGCTCTCCATACCATCTTTAGTCAAAACTATGTAACATTAAAACATATTTATAGAACATTGTTAACATGATATTTTTTCGCTATGTTGCTTAATCCAAATTATAGAAACTTTAATAAGGCATCAAAATATATGGTCATATATCAATAAATAAAAGATGTTCAAAAATATAACATTACTGTAACACAATATGAGTATATAACATGAAATGTTACATAGTATAGACTTTATATTACACAATATATTTTATAAGTATTTATATTATTCTCTAAACATAATCAAATCAGTGTTAAGAAATTGTCGATTAATAGTTCAACACGTTACGGCATGGCACAATATAAGTGGAAACGAAAACGTGTGCTTATTGTTAACTATGTTATTTAGAAAATTATTGCGAATATTGCTTATATATTTATCATAAACAAAGTTTAAAACCAGTAGAATAAATGTTTAAATCACCAACAATAAAAAATATGGGTGTCGATTTTTTACATCGTATTCGAAATTCGAGCATAAATCGTTATTTTAAAATCTCAAATCGATTAAAATATTCGATTTTATGCGAAGTAAAATAAAAAGTTGTTACTTTTAATAATAAACTTATAACCAAATGAAACCAAGATTAGTAAACGGATTATGTACCTTACTCTGTTTTGATTTGGTATTAACGAATCAAAATCGATAAATTGTACACTGTAGTGTGTTATATTTAAAATTTGTAATCAAGTATCATTATTAATTTTATCGTAATAAAAGTTAGTAAAATCACATGAGAATTAAAAATATTTTTTTTATTAAGAATAATCATTTCACATAATCTACAGCCATGCTCTGCTACAAAATCTACATAATTATATAAAAAAAAAAAACATATTATCGAACTAAAAACATCAACGAAACTTTGGACTTTCAAATTTTTACGAAAATTAAAATGTACACTTATGTAGTTATTCCAAAAAATGTATCATTTATTTTGATTTTTAAAAAAGAACCGTGATAAATATACGTAGTACCTACGGATAAGAGGGTGAGGTAGTGGAGGATAATAAAGGGGGATAAAAGTGAAGGGGGGGAGGGGGTAAAGTGAGAGGTGAATGGGGGTAAAGAGTGAAACGTACGCGTGCAAAATGGCTCAGAGCGCGCTGAGTCCAGAGACGTGGCGGTGCGGGCGCGCGCTCAGCCGAGCGCGTGACGTCATCACGCGACTGTGCGCGCGCGCCACTGGGGAGGGGAGGGGAGGACTAATCAGGACGAAATGATATGCAGTGTAGAGAACTGGAGAATTAATGTCCTATATACGGCCAGGTTTTTATGTGTAAACAGTAATACCAGTTCAAAAACCGTTCAGAATGGCGCTGCGATCGTATCATTATTAAATAGTATAAACGTAGCATTTTCTTTTTAAATACAAAGATCATAAGTTTTCTTCACAGATCGCTCTCCTAATCTGTACGGTAAAGTATACATAAAACTGATATGTCGACAATTTTGACCAATCATTGATAAAATTACAACTTGAATAATAATGATGGGATCTGGGGACATACAACATTCTATTTTATTATTATAATCATTACATTTTTTCGAGTGGCAGGAAATACGACAATGGGTTTCATAATGTCTAATGCACTCACAGCTGTATCATAAGAGTTCCGTGTATTCTTAGGGCGCGTATATGCAAACGATGAACGTGCGCGTTCATATACACGTAGCTGCATCCTAAGGCAGGTTCATACACATACGCAGCTGCATCCTAGGGGCGTGTTCAAATGGAGCTACATTGTAAGTCGCGTTCACACGCAGCTGCATCATAAGGCGCGTTCACACGTAGCTGATTCCTAAGGGCGTGTTCACATGGAGCTACATTGTAAGTCACGTTCACACGCAGCTGCACCGTAAGGCGCATTCACACGTAGCTGCATCCTAAGGGCGTGTTCACATGGAGCTACATTGTAAGTCGCGTTCACACGCAGGTGCACCGTAAGGCGCGTTCACACGTAGCTGCATCCTAAGGGCGTGTTCACATGGAGCTACATTGTAAGTCGCGTTCACACGCAGCTGCATCGTAAGTCGCGTTCACACGTAGCTGCATCCTAAGGGCGTGTTCACATGGAGCTACATTGTAAGTCGCGTTCACACGCAGGTGCACCGTAAGGCGCGTTCACACGTAGCTGCATCCTAAGGGCGTGTTCACATGGAGCTACATTGTAAGTCGCGTTCACACGCAGGTGCACCGTAAGGCGCGTTCACACGTAGCTGCATCCCGCAGCGCGTTACTGTATACAAACAGCTGCATCCTTAGGGCGTGTTCACACGCAGCTGCATGGTAGGGCTTGTTCACACGCAGCTGCACCGTAAGGCGCGTTCACACGTAGCTGCATCCCGCAGCGCGTTACTGTATACAAACAGCTGCATCCTTAGGGCGTGTTCACACGCAGCTGCATGGTAGGGCTTGTTCACACGCAGCTGCACCGTAAGACGCGTTCACACGTAGCTGCATCCCGCAGCGCGTTACTGTATACAAACAGCTGCATCCTTAGGGCGTGTTCACACGCAGCTGCATGGTTGGGCTTGTTCACACGCAGCTGTACTTGGAGCCGTCGTCGGAGGAGTAGCAGTGGTGGCAGTGCAGGCGGCGCGCGCGCACGCGCACGTCGGCGCCGGCGCGCCCGTCGCCCAGCGCGCAGCCGCACACCGCGCACGTGAAGCACCACACGTGGTAGCACAGCGACAGCGACTCGATGATCATGGCGGCGCCGCGACCTGGCCACGACAACTAGTTCAGTGTCTGATAACTTGGCAAGTTTCTGATTACTTGGCAAGTTTCTGATTACTTGGCAAGTTTCTGATAACTTGGCAAGTTTCTGATAACTTGGTAAGTTTCTGATAACTTGGCAAGTTTCTGATAACTTGGTAAGTTTCTGATAACTTGGCAAGTTTCTGGCAACTTAGCAAGTTTCTGATTACTTGGCAAGTTTCTGATAACTTGGCAAGTTTCTGATAACTTGGCAAGTTTCTGATAACTTGGCAAGTTTCTGATTTACTTGGCAAGTTTCAGATAACTTGGTAAGTTTTTGATAACTTGATGTTTCTGAAAACTTTATGAAATTCAGATTCTAATAATTTAGTAGGTTTCTGATAACTTGGCAAGTTTGTAACGAAACGTTACACATTTTGTTAATATTTATTATTATTTATTTAAAATACAATGTTATTAATAATTTAAATGTATATTAATTATTATTCTATTATATTTATTTTATATTCAACAAAGACTTCTATGTATCCTACTAGACCAGCGATGTTGAACAAAAACTGTGTTCCAAATCTGATAACGCCATCTAGTCTGAAAAGCGGGAACTTGCTTGCAAACGTATTGACGTCACGTCGATGAGTGGTCTTATTTATGGTCAAAGATTAAAAAAATAGATATTGCAATCATTGAAACCACTTGCAATACCTACACATCGTTTAACATTTATTTTAAATTATGAGAAATAACATTTTACGGATAAATTACCATAATTAAAATAGTTTTTAATATTTGACATAATGAAACTTAAATAATAAATTAAAAACTGTTTTCATTTCTGAGTCTTTACGATTTAGACAATAACTTCTCAGAGTTTGCTTAGTTTTTAATGTGAATGTTATAGTTATTATGAACTTTGCAAAAAATCTTAAAAACATTTAATATTATATCAATGTGTATGTGTTATGAAGGAAGGTTTAAATTAAACGCAGACAGACAATCTTGCATTGATTGTTTATATTTATTTTTATTCATACAAAAATTTTAACATCTAATAATAAAATATCTTAACATCTGGTAACAAAAAATTATATATTATAATGTTGATAATATATAATATTATATATAATAATTATAATATTATATATTATATATTATCAACATCGAACAAAAACAAGCTGAAAAATCATGTTTGTTGTATGGGAGCCCCCATAAATTTTTATTTTATTCTATTTTTTTAGTATTTTTTGTTATTACGGAAACAGAAATACATCATCTGTGAAATTTCAAGTCTATAGCTATCACGGTTCGCGAGATACAGCGTGGTGATAGACGGACGGACGGATGGACAGACGGACGGACGGACAGCACAGTCTTAGTAATAGGGTCCTGTTTTTTGCCTTTGGGTACGGAACCCTAAAAACAAAATCACTTAATTCCCGCTTATACGCCGATATGTCACAGTACGCGTGTGTATGAACCTTAAAACAACTTGTCATTGAAATCAACCAATTCTTTAATCTATGTTACATAAACCTTATTGTTGGTATAGGTATTTTTATTTACATACACTGATAGACATCAGATTAGGAAAAGATAGACATACGCCGCAAAAACTTAGTCCTTACTAATTTACGAATGACATACAAAGTGACATACACACATACAAGTCAAACACAACCTGAATAATAATTAATAGCATATAATAATTAATAGCATATAATAACTTTTGGATTTCGCCGCAATCGGATAAAAGAAATATATGAGTAATATAAACTTACCGATGAAAAGTTACGCCGTCAGATTTTTTAAGTTTTCTGGAAGAATTTTTGCAATACCTTAGTATGCAATTCGGCATTTTCTTAAGTCCATCCAATATGTACCTATCTAAAACACAAAAATTATAATTAAGTACTTAATTATATACCAATCGAAATTATTTTCCTACTGGTATATACCCTTTGTCACTTAACATATCTGTTCAAATAATTCTCATAATCTTTGTCAACATGTCGGTAGTACCGTTCGCTCTCGCGTATTTCTACTAACGAGTAAGCGTGATGGATAATCATGATGGGAGTTGTGTATTTATTTACGATAATATTTGTTTTTAGACAAAAACGAAATAAATTATACTGACTTAACTTCAAAATACGTAGAAAAACTACTTACATAAATAATATTCACTGTTTTATTGGTCACTCCCTGTAAAAACCACGTTCACGGCTCACATAACAGTGCATTGATGTCCTCGCTAGCTCGCAGTGGACTAAACGAATTGCGGGACATGCACCGCAATTCAGTGAGCAATTATTTAGTACCACACAGCGTGTCTAGTACCTACATTAAAGTCTTTGATATTCAACGCAAATTTAAATATTTATCACTAATGGAAAAATTTGCTCGCTAACGGAACGACGGCGCTGGTTTCTGTCACCGCGCACCGCGGAGGTTGACCGCGAGTTGACCTTACAGTGTGGTACCGGCGTTCCTAGCGGGACCACACGTCATTTTTCAGCCATCGTGCGAGCGTCCTTAGCTCGTCGCGATGGGTTTTTTTTTATTTTAATTTCTTTTAAACATTATTAAAATGTAAAGTACATTGTAAGTGCTCCCGATTATACGGGTAAGTTCTGAATTGCACCCAATTTTTCTATTAACATAATGTACCTACGCATATTTTGCTATGTCATTGTCTTACCTATTTGCCATTTGTGTTTTATATTAATTTTATTTGTTTAGTTTACTACAAATCAATAGATTCTTTTAATGTAATTACGAGTAGCTATTCCATACGAACTTAAGCGTTACTATAAAATAGCTACTTATTGCGTCATCCTTTTTGTTGTACATTGAAGAAACTACCTACCTTCAAAATAATTTAATTTCATAATTTTGCTCTTTCACAGTAGTTACTCATTACAGTTTAATTTATAATCATTTCATCCTAGCTTTCTGCTTTTTCAATTTTATTATTGTAAACTCCGTTCTGATTTGTTCTGCACCGGCAAATATAACTGCGTGTAGGAAGTACCTACGTTTGCCGGGGTAGACAAATGCGAACGGAATTTGATGCAACCTGCTTAGCTTGGTTTGTATCATTTCCAGGAGCACTGTACGAGCTCAGCACCGTACGGGCTAGGGTATTGGGATCCCGACCCGTCAACCATCGCCCGCTTTAACCACCTCGCCCCGCGACGTCACCTGCGGCGGCGTCCCTCCTGACCTTGGGCCGCCCGCCATCTTAGGTCCAAGTCAGGGGAGTACCAGCTACGTAACCGCAACAGAAGTAAAATAACAGATTGGCCGCCACGACCCTACAATAAATTTGTGTGCCTCCGCTGAACTAGAACACCAACATGTAAAATTTTACCGAATAAATTATATTTTGATTTTCTATCAGCTACTATTTTATTTCACTCTTTTAATTTTTTTATAACCGGCACAAGTTTCTGATAATTTGGTAAGTTTCAGATAATTTGATAGGTCAAAAATAACTTGAAGTTATTGTACGAAGGGCAAAACAGAAGAAAATCTATACAAGAATATATTGTTATCTTGATTTTATACTTTGACAGGATGTTTCCATATCAAGGAGACTACATAAGTCTATTTCCTTCAATATTATTACAATTTTTTCGTAATTAAACGTAATCAGCGAGTCAACGAAATCAAGACAAGAGCAAGTCCACTCAATGATCTCGGAGGGCCTACTTCGCTCGGTCAGTTACCTAGTTCTTCTCCACAATGCGAGCACTTCCTCCGCCCGCTAACACTCAGCATCTTGTCTTCGCGGGGCTCGGCACTGCGCGGCGGGTCGCGTGACACCTCCGGCCTTAACGGGCGACGGTCCTGCGCTCTATAACATAAGAATCATATTTTTTTTTATCCTATACAAGTTTGTACTTGACTGCGATCTCACCTGATCGTAAGTGATGATACGGTCGAAGATGTTAGCGTACTAACTTGGAAGGGGTAAGTTATGTCACCCCAACGGTTTCTACACAGCATCGTACCAACGGAACGCTAAATCGCTTGGCGACGTTAAAGACGTACCGTCTTTGCTGGCAGGGTGGTAACTAGCCACGGCCAAAGCCTCTCACCAGACCAGACCTGAGCCAATTTAGAAATTATAAAATTCCAAAGTGGGCCCCGTGGCGGAAATCGAACCCGCGACCTCCCACTCGAATCCGAGCGTGCGTCCCCTGCGCCACGGAGGTCGTCAAAAAATTATTATCTTATGCCATCATACCTCAAACTTTAAAGTTATGTGCAAAACGCAAAGGAAAACATAGCGAGGAAACCTGCATGTATGAAAGTTTACCATCGCATACCTTTGAAATGCAAAAGGTGTGCAAAGCCAGCTAGCCCGTATTTACTCCGCTCGGTGGGCTATAAACAAACCTCTTATATGAAGAATGGACTCGTGATGGTAGGACATAATCGATGCAAGCTTATAATTAGTGACACTTGCGAAGTCTGTCCGGGTAGGCAGGTACCTTTGCTGTGAAGCAGTAATGTATGGCTGTCGTTTTGAAGGCCACTGTAGACGAAATTTTTGAATTTAGTTTAAAAGCAATGCAATAGCAAGCTTAAAAAACGCATGAATGAGACATATCAACATATGGCTAGAGATGCAGATGTGAAAGCGATGAACGCAGTACAGTCGTATGTCATACCGCTTCAGGGTTTTTGGCATGCTATACAAGGATTAGGTGAAGATATCTTACACATTGTGGAGATGCTGAGCTCGGAGCGGCGCGTCCCGCGGGTGGCGCGGACTGCGCTGCTCCTGCAATCGACGCTGCTCCGCCTCCTGAGGACATCGAACATAATATTATCCAATATAAAGATTTACCTCCTACGGAAGAAAAAAAATTAGGTTATGGTTATTGCCTTTTTAGACCACCCAGAAATTAGCCGGGTGTTAGAGGGTGTGAGGGGGCAGAGTGAAAGCTAAGACTGTTTCTAGCTTCCTAGGTATACTCCGTCCATTCGTTTATTTTCTTTTTGACACTTGAGACAGATAGAGCAACAGCGAGGGCCCACATATCTGTCTTATGTGTCAAAAGGAAAATAAACGAATAGACAGAGTATAAGTCAGAGTATACTTGCTTGGGACCTTTTATACTTCTAAGTCACCGGGTCCATAACTTTGGTAAACAGATATAATTGGAGGAAAATTGGTAGTTTTGAAAAAAGTTTCTTTTCGGACATTATCGCGCTGGTCTAAATGGATTTTATGTGTCACGAAAATCCACATAGAAAACTTCGAAGTTTTTGTAGTCAACAGAATGGGCAGGCATGCAATCACGTATAGATTTGGTATGATGTTGTGTTTTAGGTGTTTTTTGTTATCTGCACATTACGAGCAGTAGATACATGCCTGTATGAGCCAGTGCTGGTTGTAGTTGAAGTTGCTGGGCTTCTGGCGCTGCGGCTGACGTGTCTGCATCCATTCCGTGTTCGAGATCAGCTTGGGAGTTGGCGCTGCACTTAGAGCCTGCAGTGAATTAAAATTGAACTTTTACATCCTCTTATTTTTGCTAGTTGGGTAGCGTTACTTGGTAAAGTATACTAGCTGTTGCCCGCGGCTCCGCTCGCGTGAATTACGTTTTTTTTACATATAATTACCGTGCAATTCCATGATTTTTCACGGGATTCTTTTGTGATGTTGTACAGAAACCTGTTCCTATATTGCGCACGGATAACTTGTGGTGATTTTGAAAACTCATTTTTCTTAATAATAATAATATATAATTTCATAAATGCATAATTGAAAGATCAAAAGGACGATTATAACTGACGATATTTCGACCCAGTTTTCGGCTCGAAATATCGACAGTTAAAATCGTCCTTTTGATTGTTTTGTAAAATAGCCGTAGAATATTTTATCCATTATTTTTATTCTGAAACCACGAAATATGTCAAAAATCATTAAATCATATGAAAAGTTGTACTGGTGGTAGAGACATAAAATAACTATTCCACCGCCATTTCACGTTTATGAATAAAGGTTGTACGTATGAAGCAAGGTGAAATTTTGCTTCTATAATTAGTTTTGGTTAGTGGGACTCGCATAGCTTTTTTCTTCCTACACGTGAAGATACCCGTGAAGGTAAAATTAGGTGCCGCATCGACAACAGAGGACTGCCAATCGTCCCTCTGGCTATGTTTATAAGAAAGCAAACATCTGCTACGTTACTGCGCACATGGAGAGGGACGAGGTGTAGATCAGCAGGCTTTGTCGTAAAGTATTATTCAAGTTAACTATAATATGGTCACCTGTAGAGTGTGCCTGGTCATGGGGTGGTACTGTCCGTTCGCATTGGCAGCCTTTTGCCGCAGCTGTAGCGACGCGCGATCCACATTCGCGTACTCTACTGCGGACGGCACGCGACTGCTCCTGGAAAAGTTCATGTTATTGGTAGCCATTCAGTTTAACTGGTAGTAGATACCACTGCGCTGTCAGTTATTCTACCGTGAAGCATTACCGTGTTAGCCATTTCGAACACGGCTCGTAAGCGTATGGTTATGACGCTATGCATAACAATATGACAATTACGCCTCCTACGATTCGCTGCAACACCGCTTCGTCTGCGGACATGTTTGAAAATGTTCGTGCTCGTACTGCTCTCGTCGTACGCGAAGATAACGCTACGCGTACGCTTACGAGCCGTGTGCGAAGGGGCCTACTGTGCCTTGGCTTAAGAATGTACTGACCTACGTTTCCTCCATACATTAAAAATACCAAATCATTTGTAATTCGTGCATATTTCGATCATGTTGTGGTGTTATTCGGATTCATATAGTAATAATCTATGCTCCTGGCCATATTAGGTTCGGAAATACTTCTTTAAAACGAAATAATAATCAATACTGATCAAAATTTTTATAACTTTGGTCGAGTTCCGTAATACCAAAAATTATGAATGAAAACTTGTAACTTTCTTTATTAACTGGTGTTTTTCTTTATCTGGACAATAAAAACTGTGCTCCTGAACCAATGCGACATGAGATAGTGTTGTTTTTATTACAAAACGAATAAGCAGAAAAGATGTCCTCTTTGACATAAAAATAAGCAAAACTAAATTCGTTTACAATTTCGTTTAACAAAAGTATTTCGGAACCAGATATGGTCAGGAGCATAGATTATTACTATATGAACCCGAATAACACCACAACATGATCGAAATTTGCACGAATTACAAATGATTTTGGTATTACGTTTGTAAGGGAGACATCGTGGGTCAGTAGACTCTTAAGGGGAACGGTGTTCTGACGTGATTACTGGACAAAATGAGACCTAGCGACTGATGTCACAGGATATTGTCGTATACGATATAACACACACATAATAAGGGCACTTGAGTATCATCAGATGAACTTCTTTTTTGTCTTATCATTTTTATCCTCTACCCTTTAGTACCTGATGGTAAGTGATGATGCAGCCATAGATGTTTTCGTACCAACTTGGGAAGAGTGGAACTCCCCTTTTTTTCTTTCTACATACGCGCCAAAACGCTAAATCGGTTGGTCTTTGTTTGCAGGACAAACAAAACTTACCTCATAGTAATTTCTCTTTCAATGGAATCGCGACTCCTAGGCTTCGGAGGCAATATCGGCTGAGGAGGTCTCTGCACATTGGGAACCGGTCGCCTCATATCAGCATACTTCTTATCATCAAAAAGAACCTTCCTGCTTTCCTCCACACCAAAATGGCTTTGTATATGCTCTTCGGATACAAAGGGTTTTCTCTTAATGTTTTCATCCATAATATTTTTTGGGATGACCGGTGGTGGGATATAGTTTTCGTTGACTAATAAATTTGGCATCGAATGTCTGTAGTTTTGAGGCGTTGGTTTTGTTTTTGGCGCTACTGGTTTTTCCACCACACCAGCCGTGGATATATCTTGGACCGACTTTTGGAAGATCCGGTTCTGGTCTCGGAGAAGGTTCTCACGCTGCCTCCTTAGTTCTTCTTGTTCTAATTGGAGGAGTTCTCTCTCGAAACGTAGAACTTCCTATTTGAAATTGTTTGAGGTTATTGTGAGTTTTTGATTGGACTGTTAAAGAACTGACCAGAAAAAAGCTTGGTTGGGGCCGATTGATTTTCTTTTTATAGCAGCGTTAAGGGGCCTGTGAACTACAATGTCTCCATTCGTCCAAAATACCAAATCATTACTAATTCGTGCATATTTGGATCATGTTGTGGTGTTATTCAGATTCATATAGTAATAATCTATGCTCCTGGCCATATTGTGTTTGAAAATACTTCTCTTAAACGAAATAACAATCAATTTTGATCAAAATTTTTATAACTTTGATCGAGTTTCGTAATACCAAAAATTATGAATGAAAACTTGTAACTTTCTTTATTAACTGGTGTTTCTCTTTATCTGGACAATAAAAACTGTGCTCCTGAACTAATGCGACGTGAGATAGTGTTGTTTTTATTACAAATCAAATAAGCAGAAAACATGTCCTCTTTGACATAAAAATAAGCAAAACTAAATTCGTTTACAATTTCGTTTAACAAAAGTATTTCGGAACCAGATATGGCCAGGAGCATAGATTATTATTATATGAACCCGAATAACACCACAACATGATCGAAATTTGCACGAATTACAAATGATTTTGGTATTACGTTAGTATGGGAGACATCGTGGGTCAGTAAACTCTTAAAATTGAGTTTCAACTGATATTAGATTGATTCCGGAGTGACGTTATTTTTTTCTGGTCAGTTTTGTCCAATATCTACTGTTTCTTTGCTGTATTGATGTTATCAATTGCGTTATTATTAAATTATTTACTTATTATTATAGGTTCTTATGCTATCAAATGGTCGTAAAGAAACCTATTGCTCTCACAACCTGTGTCTATCCGAACAAGGGTACGAGCTCTTGCTAGCTTTTAGATTACTGATTGAACTACATACCTAATACAGGTAGACAATCTAGGTCTAAATTCAGCTAAAATAAGGTTCTAATGTAAAACAGTAGACATTGCAGTTTGTACTAGTTGGTTGGTTAGTTACATATTACTTAAAACAAAAAAAAATGTTAAGCATGCGTGCATTAATTTGGTATGTATAATTTTCGGTTTAAAATTAATTATCCCGGAATAACGGTGGAAATTGTTTTCTATCTATAGGTTCCGAGTTTATTTGTCTATTACATTTTATACAAACTCCTACATCGTGCGACAATCTTTTTTTCCGGTGTCTAAAACTGGAACTTACGTCACGACTAAGGTAGATTAGTTTAGCACTTTCAGCGCAGCGCTGTTGTTGTTTTAGTAAGATTTTATTGTTTTCGTTTAATAGTTTTTAAATAATATATAAATAAATTTCTTTATTCAGACAACTTAGGCCCACTTTGTTAATAGCATTTACTTTAACGATATATCTGCATAAATTATGCTTAAAGCAATAACAAGTTGTGCGCGAAACTTCAACACCACAATCTTCAACAGCGACACCCTCACCGAGCCTGTTAAGATTATGGCACTATAAAACAAATTATAGTTATAGACAAATTATTCTCATGTAAACCGAAAATTATTATTATCTAAATTATTCATTAATTTATTACAAGTTATTTTAGTGATTTATTATTGTAATTTAGTGTAAAACAGTCACCTTTGTGTGAACATCGTCATAGTGCCCGTCAGGCCAATCCTCGTTAGTGCGAGCCTGCAAAGGTAGCCGCCGCCATCTTGGTTCAATGTTATTTACACACACACACATAGCGGGTGGATGGTTTTGGAACTACTGCATAATACGAGTAATTTTAAAAAGTTTGAATTAGGGTATCATATTACGGGGTAATAAATAATAATGCTGAAATTGATACTATTTTCGTTTTTTAAGAGGAATGTTCGTGGCATTTATAAAATGGGCCCAAGAGAGTAATTGAGAGAAAAACTTAAAGACCATCTATGATTTGTCTTTGAGGCTTAAGTTGGGTTGCTTAGCTATTTATTAATCACTTTTGTGAGTAAGTTAAGTATATTTATATAGGTATAGTTAGGTTCTTTGGATTGCACAAAATTTTATGAATTTATAACTACAACAATAGATTTGCAATAATCTGCATATTAACATCTTTTATTAACCAAAAAAAAATATGCAGTAGTTCCTATAATGATAGACAAGTTAATGAGGACAAAAAAAAAAGAATTTTAGCAACTTTCGTGTCATTTTTTTAATTATGGAAAATTACTAAAAAATCACAAAAAGAGAATCTTTAAATGTAATTAGGAGTGTCTAGATTAAATACATGCAAAGTGCAATGCGAAAAGCTTTCTAAAAAAGGTGGTCGTGCAAATAAAAGGCAAATATATACGGAAAAAAATATATTTTATTCAGGCAAGAAGAAAAAAATATATATAACAATAATATAAAGAAATTCTAAACAAATCTATTTTTCCTTCTGAAAATATCATAGTATTTGGAACATTATCAGGATAGAGGTGTCGAAAAAATTTTGAGAAAAAATTTGTAAATTACAAGCGTTAACAAGCATTTTTGAGCAGCAAAAGGCTTGACGCACATTACATTTCAAAAATCTGTATATATACTTCATTTTGTGCGTCTTTTAATATAGTACCAGACCCGAAAGTTAAAATAAATTTGAAAACGAATATAGAAGTCATAATCTCTTGAAAAAAGAGATACGATTCCATGAACGCGTGGTCACATTAGCGAAGTTTTCATTTCACAAAGAGTAGATATAAATCTGCGTGATTATATGAAACGACATTTTTTTTGAATAAGTTTAAAAATAAGGGTTGTGGAGAGTTGTTCTCTTTTGAGATCTGTATCTATCTTCCCGACTTATTTTATTTATTTTTGCCACACTGACAGAAGCTAATGTGACCAGCTTTGTACCGTTTTCCAAATATACAGGTAAGTAAGAGGTAAGTACAATTTTGAATTTCGAGAAATAGCGCCCAGAACCATTGACCAGGTATTATTTACGCACCATAACCAAGGTTAACTTAATATTAATGAATATATTTCACATATTTTATTTATATTTTAATATATTACGCATTACAATAAATATTTTTATGTGATGCAAATACAAAAACGCTAAAGCCGATATACATACCAATACCTATATATTTGTTCAATAGTTTAAATATTTTTTTACCTACTATATTTACCTACCATTTAACAAGTGGTTTAAAGTCGTTATTTTAAACAAACTAGAAATATTTCGATCTCAATGATTTGAACTTTAAACCAAAAATTTATAATCTTCTTACATTACTAAAATAAATAAATAATGCAAAATCAACTGAGAAAAAAATAATTATAACTCTCATTGGACCTAATATTAAGTATCGAAAAACCTAAACTAATTAATAATAAATAATAATCGAAGAAATAAGAGCAATACAAAAATATATTTTGTGGAGAGACATGTGTAAACTATATTATGCTCAACAATTATTTAATAGATATCGAAAATTTACGAGCGAGGCTACTACATAAACTACTAGAGTTCTGCTCAGTACGGCTTAGCATTTCTAGCATTTTCTTGTAATGTAGTTGTGAAAATCAATTTTCCAACCTTACCTGTTGTTTTTGTATCTTTTTATCCAAGTGATCTATTTTGTTGTCGTGAACTTCACCGTTTTCGGCCAAGCCGCTGAGTTTGGTGGTGAGGTCTTTGGAGAAGGTTTCTTCAGTGTTCTTCTTCGCGGCTTCTTCCTCGTCTGATGTCACTGTCATTTGTGTGTAGGGCTGGAAAATAATAAACAGAATGGTTAGCTTTTCTATTCTTTTTTTCCATACAAAATCTCTTGTATATCTCGTCTGATCTTTAATCGAATATTATTTGGCAGACTATGTGTGTAAAAATCTTCAAAAAATTTTTTTTATCAGTGTAGGTACCGTTAGCGTCACTGGCTAGCCCTTATTTCAAGTTGCATTAAAAAAATTGAGTCCGTAGTAGACCCAATTCCCGTTACTTGAACACTGTAAACTATCCCTTTTTGGCGGATGACGATTTTTGAGATACTCGTATGTATAGTGCCACAAAATCTTCTGGTCTGGTGGCCAAAACTGGAACTGCGTGGCGGCGGTACTTAGGTATAACAGAATTCAATGCAGACAGACTTCACTGGACTAGATATGTTTGTGGCACTATACATAGGATGCAGTACAAAAAGCATGGTTGGTGAACTCGCATCTAATTCGGTCAGTTTTTAACCTCCTTTGCTAGTGGCCCTTAAAAAATCAGTTAATTACCTCACTTTTCTGTCTGCTATGAGGGTTCGAAGTCTCCGGAGACGACTGCCTCTTGTACCATCCATCACCCCTATCAACATCCACACCAGAGTCCCTACTATCACGTAATTTAGCATCCATCTCATTGGCTAGCGTCTTCTTGTATAGCAGCTTCTCAATCTTGGTCTCCTCTTGTAAGAAGGAGGTGATGTCTGGGCGAGGCGCCAAGGTGAGGTCTACGTCCAGGTAGCTGTCGTCTTGGCCCTCGATACCTAGGAAGCTGGTGCGTTTGTTGCGGATCTCCTTCTTGATGCGGCGTGCTGAGCTTGTGTGTTTGAAGTTGCCCTGGAATGTTTAGAATCCAATTTTGGTTGTCAGTATCATCATCCTTAATTTTTAACGTGTCTGTAAACACTCCACTGTTTGATCCATTAGGATTATTAACAAAGGGGGTAAAGGGCAATTTAAAAGTAACCGGTTCTGAAACGGATAATAGAAGTATACATTTTTCAGACCTCCGTAATTCCTGTGATTCTTAAGTATCTTGTTAGTCCATTATTGCCTAACTACACGCTAAAGTTTTAAATCATAGGAATTGGTCAGGAATGAATTACGAACGTATGGGCAAACATCCCTGAAACATTTACATATTACAACAGCGTATAGTATTGTTAACTTCCTTCTTCTTTTGTTTTTGGAAGTCGTTTAAAATTTATAATGAAAAGCAATGCGAAAGTATTGTTAATACTCAAAAAAACATGATGATTCACAAAAAATATGAATAATACATAATTAATTAAAGCCCACTAGTGAATAGTCTGTACCTCGTTCTAGCCCCCACATTAAAAAAACCCCCTTAAATTAATTTACTCATTAAAGTTTGTTAAGCCTTTTTCCTCTGAAACTGATCGTGATTGATGCAGAAATGTTCTAACTTAACGATAATACTTACATTCCCAAGCAGTTCATCTTCTGCACTGTCTTCCATGGGCGGTGGTGGGGGCTTCTCCTTGGGAGGCTCCAAAGCGTTCGTCGGCATGTCCAGAGGAAACGCTTCAGTGTCAACCATACTGTTCTGATTGAATATATCAATGTTCTCATACAATGGAGTCACCGACACTTTCTTTTCTATATCAAAATCTAGCATTTTGTCGACATCGTCAACGGTGAGGGATTTTGGTGCGGTTTCCTTCGGATTCTCGTTCTCTTCCATTGTTATGTTGACACTCTCTTCTGAATCCAACTCTTTGAACGCTAACTCTAAAGCGTCTATCACCTGAAGTTGTAAAAGAGAAGTTATGATGACGATTGAAATAAAAAATTAGACCTTTGGACGTTAAGCTCAAAAAAATAATAACAAATTGCACCAAAACTTATTAAATTCCTGACCAGAAAAATCCTTACTGATGTAAAGAACGTTAGATACAGTTGAAACAACACAGTTGGAAAGAAACAGGCATAGAAGAAAAAATAAGGTTTATGATGTTCCACAACTTGGCGGCTTTATTTTTATGATCAGGCTTGAATTATTTAAGGTAATAAAAAAAGAATTAACAGTAATTAAATCACTAAAAATAAGAAATAATGAAAGAAGAAAAGAAAAAGAAACAGAAGTAGACAAGCGACATGGAGAGTTAGCATAAAATGCGCCGTGAATGCAATGTTAGTAGCGAAGCGAGTACGTACAAATGTCTTACCTCGTTAACCCATCACCAAGCTGATGAAACAAAGAACTTTAGTTGTAGAAATACGAAATTAATGAGCTCATGGAAACCTATGCCATAATAAACGACCATACTGAACGAACTGAAGTATAATCGCTGGAGATACGCTGCCAGTTTACATAAGACATGGATACAAAGATAACAATGTGCTTATCACTGGTAAAGTAGTACTAATACATTCTTATTTGTATCCACCTATAGAGGATCACCTTATCGTAAGTATGTTTACACATGATATATAGCTTGTTAATGAGGATACCGATGAATAATATTACATAAATAAAACCCATATGAAACTGTTTAACATATATTTCAATAATGAATTTACAGATATCACCGTACAGAAAAATATTACTAAAATTCTATGAATGAAATGGTCTCTACAGAACTTCGCTGAAATGAATTCAGCCACACCGAAATTTTAATGAAATTGACACCATTAAAAATGTTTCTATTATTTTCAATAAAAAATTTAAGAATATCTTAAATACTGTCATTTTGATTAAAATTCTTGAGTGCAACTAAATGCGTATCAGTGAAGTACTTAATGGTTCTAAAAAATTGATATACAATGAAATGGGCACTACATTTTTCAAACCCTGCACTATCTAGGCACTACGATGATCACTGAATGAATATTCAATTGATTCTTGTGTGTTCAATTCAAATTTGTTTAGCACACACAATTTTAGGTACAAATGAATGCTAGGTTCATGATTAATGAAATACGTCAGTACTGTTATGCGACTGTGGACTATTAGTTTGTTTGGATTGGTGATTGTCTTACCGGACATTAGTATAACATAGTTGGAAGACCGACTTTCGGTATGTAAATGAAGAGATCACAAGAGTATAGAAACTTAGATCCATTACTAACTTATCATCTACCTTGCAAACTGCAATATATGAGAAGTTGTATGGATGAAAGGTATTTTATACCTTTATATTAGTTACCTCCATTTCCTCCTTTAGTGTTACTAGTAGTTGTTGCAGATTTAAATGTTGTTGTTGTTGTTTTATTGTTTATAAACAAAATAGTTTTCCGTCTATTAGGTTCCACACAACGTTTAGTACGTTTTTGCCAAAACGGATTAGAGTCCTGTGAGTTACTTACCTCTATTTCTTCGGAACTAGGTAGAGTATCTTGACCTGTTGGTACTCTAGTGTTAGATGGAAGATGGCTGACATGAGATGAATCATTAATTACATTTTTATCTACGGTTATATTAGTGTGCTCGGAAGTTTTGTCAACTTTAGCAGTCGACGTGTTATCGTGTAATGTTATGAGGTTAGTTTTTAGCGGTTTAATGGAATTCTTTGGTGAAATGTTAGTAGTAGTTGTAATATTAGAGACAGTTACCATTGACATGCTTATAGTGTTAGAAGAGTCGTTAGTGTTTGTTGCTTCGCTTGTGTTAGAACTTTCCCGTGCACCAGTGCTAATATTGTTGCAAATTTCGTTCAAGTTCAAATGAATAGTCATTTTTCCCTCGAAGACAACCGTGTCTCCTTCAGACGTGCTAGACACGGGTTCATTCAAACTTACACTGGAAGAGTCTTGATTGTCCAAACTTTTCAACGTATCTTCATCTTCTTTGTCCATTTGGATTTCTGTCACCTCTGTGACACTAAGTTCTTCAGGTTGTGAGACTGCTTGAGTATATTTACTTGCACTGTCACTATCTTCAGCCTGACTATCATTTTCATATTGTTGAATAAGTGTTTCAGTTTTCATTTGATGTTTTGGCTCATCCATGTCATCGGGTTCATCGATTTTAGTCGGAACTAAAGTCACGCCATCTTCATTAGAAGATTCGTATTCTGATACTTCGATCATAGGTTCTCCAATGGGAGAAGCTACCTGAGTCAAATCTGCTATATCATCTGCAGGCGCGCATGAATCCCTAGCCGTGTGGATGCCACTATCTTCAGTCTCTATATCACTTGGGACTGTGTTGTTCTGCATTTCTCCACACTCGAAGTCTTCAAGACTTTGAATTCTTTCGAATGAGTTGGGTGAGGACTGACCATTTATATCTAAGCTATCAAGTGAACGACAAAAGCTCTGCATTTGATCTTCCAGTTTATAGGAACTGTCAGATAGCTTGTCTTTCAATTCGTTGTACGCTGCCTCTTCCTTTTTATCATTCTGCATAATTTCTTCTTCTATCGATAATTTTGGCACTTCTTTGTTCTTTGCTGCATCAAGGCAGGATAATCGTTCTTTGATACTCATGGAAACTTCTTTTACCTCTGTTTTTGTAACCCTAACTTCTTCTTCAGATGTTTGCGATTTAAGACTTGACAAACGCTCTTTAAGCGATTTAGTGTTACTAAGATCTCCATTTGACAGTCTTTTCGCTTTATCGAACTCAGTGGTAGTAGACTTGTAGTTGTTGAGTGATGATAGTCTCTCTTTGAGAGGCTTCACTTCTACAGGCAATTTGGTCAAGTCATTCGTCGATTTTTGGAAATGCGTTTCCTCGTTGAATTTTTCTAAAGAAGACAGTCTTTCTTTGATCGACTTTTTGTTTGCGATGTCAGGTAATTTTGGCTTGTTTACTTGCGGTTCCTGCGACTTCTCCCTTTCGAACTGTTCTCTTCGTTTGTGGATGTCCACTTTGGGTAGATCCTTTTTTTGGTTATTATTTTTTAGGTCATTCGCCCTCTCTTGTTGTTGGAAGGAGAAGACTTTTTCCTCTATTTTATTGCTCACTGAAGTCCTGATTCTGTTGATATCGCCGTTCGATTTGTCTTGGGATTTATCTTTTGGGTTATTGTTGACCACGGTTTTGACGATATTACTGTTAGTTTGCGAGATGATCCTCGATTTGTACCCCTCTATCGCGCCCTCGTACGTGTACTCCTCGGGCTCAGGAGAGCTGATGGTCGTGGTCGTGCAAGTGTCGTACTCGTTGGCGCTGGAGCCCAGTTTGCGATTGTTGTCGCCGTTTGATATATTTTCCACGTCTGAATGGTTTTTATCGTGCTCCATTCCATCGCTCTGAAACAAACATTTTATTGAGTTTAGTTTGTGGTATCGGTTCGAAAAAGTTTGGTTATTTCTTGTCAATAGTTTACTATCCCAAAGTTAAGGAATTAACCGTGTTTAATTGGAGTCTGTGTCCCTTTGTGTATTTTTAGGACAAGCTCAGTGTAGGATTTCAGAGGTCAGAATCACACTAATATCGTGAAGACAATAGTTTTTTGTATGTTTGTGCGAATGTAGAGTCTATTACATATGGAATTGCCCTACTTCTTCACACCGCAACTAATAAACCGATTTGGCTGAAACTTGAAATAGACACAGATTTTAGGAATGAATTATACACTGGATTCGCATTTTTATCCATGGTTCAGAGTTCATACGTGGACGGAACTGTGAGCTCGTATTTTTTTCAAGTGGGTACTTACAGCCAAGCTCTGTGTGTCGCAGTCTTCGCTGAGACTGCTCTTGGTGCTGGAGGTGCCTATCCCCAAGTCACTCAGGTCATGCGCGTCGTCTTCTGTGTACAAGGCCAGCGGATTCCGCCTTCTGCGACCAGCGCTGGAACAAAGATAATAAAAAAACGTTAGTCAAATAACAACACAACTTACGAAAATTAATTTACTGTACAAGCTCAGTAAATCTAATCATTCTGTCTCTTTCGCGGGGAAAAGACAGATCAATTCGAAACTCGCGTTCTAGAATTAGGACACGTTATTAAGTAATGCCAAGGCATTTTGGATTCTACGCTGACATGGCTTAATTAAAGTATATTATACACTTTAACGTCGTATTATTGACGGTACATAGAAAAAGTTTAAGAAGGTTTGTGTTGCACAAATTCATCCAATATTGCGGCGTAAAGCGTAGTCGTGACTCGTGCTTCTTTGAAAACTAATGTTGTGGTTTAATAGATTTGTGGAGTAACCCAGTAACTTCACACTTTGTAATTTCTGTAGCGTTAAATACGTCTAGTACATACAAATCAGTAATAGTTACTTAAGTAACAATAATCCCGTATTGTTCCTATGGGTTTCCTTAAGAGCCACATCACGTCTGCTCGGCATCACAAAGACTTGCCTGTAACGATTTCCCAGACTTTATTAGAGCGAGATTTCCTTGTACGGTGCAATCGAGCGGACCGCAATGCATTATTGAGGGATTGCCATCTAAGAGTGTTTATGGTCACTTAAATCCATACGTTTTCAATCTGACACGTTTGAAGATTTTCCAATTTTTTTTCTGATTGAAATAGGTTCTAGTTAGAGTCTAAGTGGGTACAAGAAATCTATGTCTATATTAGCGTAAGTTGTTGCCCACAATTCACTCAGCTGGACATCGGAACTTTAAATGGAGCGATGGCTTCAGGAGATTGATAGATGGTGGTTAAGGAAGGCGGAGGACTGTGTTTGGTAGGGCGTTGTTAGTGGGACCATACTAAGACCGTATGTCCAGAAGAACGCCTGATAGATTGTTTTGTATAATAACGTAAATCGAGTTTATAATAAGGAAAGGCTTCTTACGTTGAGTTTTACTTTATTTTCAGCGAATGTGTCAAGAAATATAGAGTTGTTTGTTTCTTCAGAGAAAACATAGTATACAGTCATAAGAATATCTAGCACAATGAGGGTAGTTTATTTACCCATATTAGAGGCAGCGTGGTGGTTGAACCAATGAAAGAGTGACCAATGATCACGTACGATGATGATGATGACGATGAAAGGGAATGAAGTGGTTTCTTCTAGCAAGAATTCTCTCTTTAGTTCTATATATTGTTATCAATTCTGTTGTGCCTAATTTGACGCGTCTTAAAATATATTATCCTTTTCAAAATGGAATTGGCACTATTTTTAGACGCGTTAAATTATTAGTTTAGAGATTTTGTACAACAGAATTGACATCTTTGTCAGGCTATACTAGGTCCAAAATATCGCAGATTATTATAGTCCAACTCAAGTATTTTATAGTTAAAAATGTTTTATACCTACGACTTGAAACCCCATGGGGAGTTCCCACAAGACTTTAGTAAAGACGCGGTTATGTACGTCAAAAACAATCAATAACAAGTGGAATATCGTTAAAAATACACCACAGTTTGTGTCATCGTTGTGTCATAGTGTAATCATCTGCAGATCGTTTGCACCTATGTTTGTCTGTTAGTCACTACGTGTCATCGGTATTTATATATATCAAAGTACCTAGGCGCTGTTACGTAGGTATTCCTGACAGTGTGAATAAGTATTGAGGAATTTACTAATCTTTTGGCTGAGTAATCCGGTTTTGTTTTAGATAATTAGTCGCGTAAAAATGACTCCCACGCGTGGGCTATAGTAAGGCGCATGCGTGGGCAGGTACGCCGTGTCATCTTCAAAGCATTTCCTAGGTAGCCTCAAGGTTATGCCTCTTGTCTATAATCGGCGATAGACAATTACATATGAGCATTGAAATTTTTGAAATGAAATTCTTTATTTTTCACATAGGCCTAAATAATAGGCGCCCATGAAAAGTCAAAAACTTTACCGCCAAGTTCGGAATGCAGGTTTGCACCGAGAAGAACTGGCAAGAAACTCGGTAACATTGTCGTCGTATAGTGGGTTTATTCGCTGTAAGACAGACGATCATGCATGGCGATCATCGCCGATGGTCAAGGCAAAGTTTTCGAATTAAGTTACGTATCCTAGAAACATCATAATAATCATTCATATTTTAAAGTCTTATTGCTTCTTAACACAGCCTTCGAGCTCCTCCTAAGTGGATAGAAATATTAATGTAAAAAACTCACATAGAAATTTAAATGTAAATTTTGATGAGAGGTTTTAATTACTGCTGTGAAGTTTTGTTTACGCCAACGTGGATACCTAACTCCGAAGTTAAGAGGTGCATGCCGAAAATTCGAACTTGTGACACCCTGATGAAATGCAGAAGAGGTATGAACGCCTGGGGTAACTTTTACCTTTTTATCTTTTTGACAAAGTGGCGCTGACTTTTCGTGAGCTGCGAATTTTCGTGAATATTCTCATTAGTCATTACCGAAATTTCAATATGAAATTTAAAAAAGCCAATTCTAGCAAATAAATCATTCATACTACTGTGAATTGAATAGAGTGAATTGATTTTAGATTCATACAAAAAACACTTTCTTTCAATAGGCGCGGCATTATGAATAGTGAATACGAGTACCTAACAGCATTACGTCTGTCTATCCATTATACGCTTTCCAATGATTCCTCGTTCACACTTGACAAGAGTCAGTTTATACGTGTGTTACTGTAAAATTAGGAGAGTGGAGTAGCCTAAGGAATTCCCGCTTACAACTTAGTTTTAAGCTGATATTTTATTATTCAATGTATGATTCGTAATGTTTGTTACTTTTTATCGATTTCGATTTCGTTGAAATTTTCTCCGAGAAAAATTTGAAAAAATCTTCAAAATCCGGATGTACCTATCAAGCACCGGAACCTAGGTTTGCGACACTTGATAAGAATTGGCTGACGTGGCGTCTCGTATACGTTCAGATTATTATTATGACAAAGGTATCCACTAACAAAATGATGACGGCTTACTGATGTGGCAAAGGTTCAGATTATTATTATGACAAAGGCATCCACTAAAAAAATAATGAAAACGCAACCTCTTAGGGCACGGGGAATATTTCCGCTGTGATCATGTGACGGACGTGCGTTGGAGACAAATAAATGTGCCTATTTCGTCGCTACTTCAGTGCATTCAGTGTATCAGTAACATGCGGGTGACGGTTGCAGACTGCAGTGGGCAAAGGGCCTTAGGGGGTGAAATAGAGTTATCTCTATTAGTGCTGATAATTTACCACCACCAAACACTACCAAAATAGTAACAAGTCTGGTATCTACAACTTGTAGCGGTGCAGAGGGCAATAGGGAAATTTCCCTCCAGGCAGGTTCACTAGCGGTCCCCAGGCACAACACCTGCCTGGAGGGAAATTTCCCTATTGCCCTCTGCACCGCTACAAACTTAAGTAACTGGAATATTTTAAGATGTTATTTCCTCCAAACTTTGAACGTAACGTAATGTTTGTTATGTAAGCGAATTATGCCCGATCTCCGAAACCCGCTCGACGAGTATTTTCAAGGCGAATGTCATGACAGGTGGACACTTTCCGGTGATTAATTTAATCAATAAATTAACAATTATCGTACTTTGGAATAATCTTAGTTTTTTATTGGCCTTTATTTAAAACTTTTAACTTAGTACTTTTTCGCTTTAACGTAAAGAAACCTACTTCTGGACTCGAGTAAGAAAAGATGTTATTGGATAATGTTATCCATTATAGGTAGATATAATAATCAAGGTAAATTCTTAAAATTACCATCTCAGTGCTTGTAACCGATTAAATCTAGGCTAGATAGTTACAAAGATATTATTTATATTACCGTATAAATACTGGATTCAGACAAAGACATGATTTTTAACACGGTATAGTGACGGGGTTTCTAAAACGACCGAAATCATAACAGGCATAGCCTTAGACAAAATCTACTTGGAGAATTAGGTACGATAGAAGACCCAAGAGGATGTTATTCAACTAAAAAAAAAAGACTTCCGTATGGACGAACAATGTTGTTGATATTTCGTAATATTCATTCAATTTCTACTTTCATACAAACTGTGCACTTTTATGAAAGTAGTTGCGAAAATCACGGTAGGTACCTAAATCTTGCAGAAAATAGTCAAAAAAATCACACCATTATAATAATAAGCGAGTCAGCAGTCATTTCAAGTAAAGAGCGCGGGTCAAACGATGACAGCCGTGACATTCGGTCATTTGCATTGTTAGTAGGGTTGCAGCCAAGAGTAACATACTCATTCGTTTGTAGATAACTGAGGTAGGTATATTAATAAATTTTAATATTTATTTTCCCTGGACACGGTGAGATGCAGTAAATATAATTATTGTGAAAATTTAGAGGTTTTTGCTCCTTTAAGAGCAGCCATCCCAGTAGATTTTCCATACAAATTTTCTTGAAATATTTTTAATAAGTACAAGTACAAGGTACCTTGCACACTATATCTAGGTTTGTATAGAAACATAAAATAAAATTTATTAGAAACGAATTCAGTACCAGCCTCCAAAAATTTGCGCTCTTGCAGAAATTTTTCATAATTTTTGGTCGTTTCGCTTAGCTCATATTAAATTGTGAAAGTGAAAAAAAATAATAGTAAACTCAACAAACATTATTTACACAATATACTTGTAAGGTTTTTTCAAAATTACGTATTTTCTGGAACAAGTTTAATGAAATTTTTCCGCTATTTTCTTTTTTCCAAACGCCCGACCGACGACACGGGCGTTATATATATATTATTTTTCACAGTGCATCTTTTACTAACTTCGCGTTAGAATAAATAGCAACCCTGTAGACCAAGGCTTCGTCCGGGAAGTGGCCACTTAAGACTGGCGACTGCGAGCGCGCGAACTTCCGATAACACAACAACATTGATATTTTCCACTCAACCAACGCAATGCGCGCGGTGTATGATAAGTACCCTGACCATGTAAAAATATAATGTCGATACTTCAGATAAATTAAATGTCCATCACGGGTTTAGTATTTGAAGTAAGTTTATAACTGTCACAGAAAACGCGCAGTGTACGTCGCAACTAGCTTATCGCAATACGAAGTCCGTAGGCAAATCCGTGCTCGCCCGGATGCAAAAGGCGGGGTCAAATTGTACGCGTTTGTTAACTTATTTTTTATTTTTTAATGAATAATTTTGACAACGTTTTGATCCATATTATGTAAGGGTTTCATACGTGATATGTATGATAGTTATTGTAATTACTGTTGTATGCTACACTGTATGCAAATGATAGGCAGTTAATGTATATAATGAATTAAATATTAACAATGATTATGATAAGGTATTGGTTGGCACAGTGTGAATGCGTCATGTCGCGGACCGACCGTGTGCTGCCGCGCTCAATGCTACAGTACTGAACAATTACAATTAAAGGTTGATATAGTTTAAAAGAAGTCAGTGATTTCAAAAATTTACATTTTCTATTTAGGAACTATTGAAAAGCCATATATTACATCAGAAGACAATATAGATAAGTACAAAACATTACAATCAATCTGAAGTTAACTCATTTCAAATTAAAAAAAAATATTTCACATCGGCCTCACTATACAGGATCTTATAAATACGTATAAAAATGCCATAAGTTACATCAGAAGATAGGATAAATATAGCTTGACCGCTATAAACTTGGCCCTCCCATGGTCTGCGGGACGCGGGGCGGGTGGCGATTGGCTATACACGATACGATGTAATGACTCGCATCTTGAGAATTCTCCTATGGTATTTTCTTGAGTATGTATCATAATACACGTCGCAAGATTAATATTGTCGTGTGTAGCGTTATTCACGTCAGTCACAGCTGACAGCTGATTATTTGAGTGCACTGATCCCTATTCTATGGATCCACAGTGACCCAGCCTGAATTGTATAGAATGTTTAATCCATAGAATAGAGATTAGTGGTTGAGTAGCTCCCGCCCCGCGTCCCGCAGACCATGGGAGGGCCAAGTTTATAGCTGTCTAGCTATAAGTAGATAACATAATAATCAATCGAAATTTAATTAAGTCAAAGTCAAAATATCTTTATTTTACATAGGCCTAACGTACAGGTTCTTGTAAAACGTCAATATTATGTATTGTATTAATTTCAAATGTAAAGGTAACTTTAAAGTATTTCACGTGTATTTTTATTCCAAGGGTTACGGTTACAACATTTTAAGGATCACCTAAGTTACAGTTCTTGTGAAAACGAGCCCTAGTTCCCCAAGTTAATTTTTTGCCATTTTGTATGCATGACAAAAGTCAAACAAACATAAATAAAATGTATATATTTATAATATTACTATTATTAGCTACAAATACAAAATCAGTATGTGTGTCTTAGAGCGCTCGGTTGGAAAGCTCGCGGCTCGAAAGTTCCTTTCGTAGAATGTTATATTATATATGTTATATTATATTATTATTGTTAATTAACTAATACAAAAATTAAGTTAGCCCAAAATGATCACCATCTGCGCAAGTACATTTTGAGGAAATGTACTTGCGCAGATACCTAACGCGCTTTCCTTCGAGGCGCCATTATACCGCAGTTGATACCCGAAAATGTCTTCAGGGCAAAGTTCAGGGATTTAAATATTTGTGACGGAAAAAATGCATATTTTTCGCCTAGCCCCCCATTGACGTATCTACTGTCCAAAAAAGAATTTCGTTTCACGAAAAAGGATCTTTCTAATGTATACCTATCTCGTGTAATGAAACTCCTCTGAAACTTCTTGGCCAATTTTTTGTGTAAATTTGGTAAGTCTTTAAACAAATTAAAAGGTAAAACAAACTTTGCAAGGTCAGCTAGTTTTTTTTAAATAAAATATAAAATTTTTGTGTTACAAACATAACAAAACTGGCCCTAAACGGCTTTTCCCGATTTTTTATGAAATTTTTATGTAAGAAATAATGTATGGCAAAACAACATTTCTTCATTTTTTTCACACCCACTGCAAGTGCCAAAATTATGGAATGGAATGGCTCCCAACTGAATTTAACATCCGTACCCAAAATCGATCACTTTAGACTTGCAGACTTTAATATTTATTTTCACATTTCATATACAAATTAGTACAACATTATTCTACTGGAGTCTTATCTCAAAACACTGATACCAGGAGTCTGTCTCAATTTCGCGGCACTTAATACGAGCGTTAGTTTGAAGGAAAATATCAACAAACTTAGCTGAAAACCACTATAAATACACTTGGACTTAACACTGCAAATCAGGAAACATGAACTGTGAACATATTATTTTAGTAATACGAAGACACCATTTCGTGAAACCAAACACTTTTACTAATACTATTTTTATTTATACTCGTCAATAAAATAACTTTAATAACCACAGTTCTCGACACAAACACTTTCAAAATCGACTGTCGATTTTGAAAGCAATCGCCCCAGTAACAAAAAAGTTGAAAATGGGGCCACTTTTTGAAATTTGACCTCCTCTATGCTTACTGCGATATTCAAATACCGATTTTGAAATCATTCGGCCTAGTAACAAAAAAGTTCAAAATGGCGAGCACTTTTTTAAATTTTGACCACAAATTCCTTCCCTAGGCTTGCTGACAAGGTCATATGTCGATTTCGAAAGCATTCGGCCCAGAAATAAAAAGTTCAAAATGGCGGCCACTTTTTTTTAATTTTGACCACAAATTCCTTCCCTAGGCTCGCTGACAAGGTCAGATGTCGATTTTGAAAGCAATCGGCCCATTAACAAAAAAGTTCAAAATGGCGGCCACTTTTTTTAAATTTTGACCACAAATTCCTTCCCTAGGCTCGCTGACAAGGTCAGATGTCGATTTTGAAAGCAATCGGCCCAGTAACAAAAAAGTTCAAAATGGCGGCCACTTTTTTTAAATTTTGACCACAAATTCCTTCCCTGGGCTCGCTGACAAGGTCAGATGTCGATTTTGAAAGCAATCGGCCCATTAACAAAAAAGTTCAAAATGGCGGCCACTTTTTTTAAATTTTGACCACAAATTCCTTCCCTGGGCTCGCTGACAAGGTCAGATGTCGATTTTGAAAGCAATCGGCCCATTAACAAAAAAGTTCAAAATGGCGGCCACTTTTTTTAAATTTTGACCACAAATTCCTTCCCTGGGCTCGCTGACAAGGTCAGATGTCGATTTTGAAAGCAATCGGTGCAGTAACAAAAAAGTTCAATATGGCGGCCACTTTTTAAATTTTGACCACAAATTGCTTCCCTAGGCTCTCTGACAAGGTCAGATGTCGATTTTGAAAGCAATCGACCCTTTAACAAAAAAGTTCAAAATGGCGGCGAATTTTTAAAATTTTGACCAAAAATTCCTTCCCTAGGTTTGCTGACAAGGTCAGATGTCGATTTTGAAAGCAATCGGCCCAGTAACAAAAAAGTTCAAAATGGCGGCCACTTTTTTAAATTTTGACCACATATTCCTTCTCTATGCTTACTGCGAATCTTAGATATCGATTTTTAAAGCGATCGGCCCAGTAACAAAAAAGTTGAAAATGGCGGCCATTTTGTAAGTAAGCATATTATTAATTCCTTGCACGCTGGTTGCAAAGGTTTTTCAATTTTTTAAGAATTGTGGTAGTTGACGTTTATGGTGTTGATATTTCGCGCGTAAGTTCTTGTAACTAAAGGAATAATTTATGAGTAAATCGAAATTTTGACGTTAGTTCCATTTTTGGCCACCGGGCAAGAAAAGTTTGTGGCAGAATACCTTCCCGTCAGGTGAAGTCGATCATCCAGTCAACAACCTATATTTGAATAGAAATACCTACTCATACGACAAAAACAAATAAAAATAATATCAGTGAAACTCCAAAAAATACTTTTACCATTTTAATTCTGCTTCGCGCTTACCGGTGCGGAGGCGCGGCGGTGCCGCTAGCGCGTTAAATACCTATAGTTGAATTCGATCTTCACCTATCATATAAGTGAGAAACAGATTAAAAGGCAATACAAAGTTTGCAAGGTCACTCAGGTGTTACAGTGTTAGTAACAAAATGGCTCCTGCACGGCTTTTCCCGATTTTTATGAAATTGTTTGTGTGAGTATTCGGTAGGTCCGAGAATAGAATTCAAACTATTTTTATACCCCTAAGTGAGAAATAATGTATATATGACAAAGCAACGTTTGTCGGGTCAGCTTAGTTTAGTTCGTCTACTTGCTCGAAAAAAATACAAATAATATAATTTTGGCAGCAGCCACGCTGGCACTGACGACCCACCCAGTTTTGGATAGAGTGAGACACACAATTTCAATCGCGAGCGACGCGAAAACGAAGCGCTTCTTCAAACAGACGTGGATTCGCCTTGAAAACTGAGACAGCACTGAATTTTTCATGCCGCGGACTCTCTAATATAAAGCGATTTCTGGAGACCATTTTTTCATAGTAAAATGTATGGCGTTTTTCGCATAAAAAGATGATTGATTTGGAGGTCATATTATTTGCTCTGTGGTTTGAATTAGAAATAACTTTGACGGTAGATGTATTATCTATACTTTCGTCCTATGTTTTAACCAAAAATATTTTCAATTATAATAACGAAATGGCTTGCAGAGTTAAAATAGAAAAGGTTGTTTTAGATGTTTTTGCCTAAGTGACGCATTTTTTTTCTCAAAAATCAAGAATTATTTTATAAATGTTTTGCGGTGTTTGTGTAGACTCGTTTACTATCCATCTGAGTTTTTTTTTTGATGTCATATAATGAAGCGAGTGGTTCAATATAGTTAAATCCGTAACTCCCTTTTTCACGTTTTCCGCAGTCGCGCCCCTTAACTCTTTAACTACTGAACTGATTTGGTTAAAATTTGGAGTGGAGTTCAAATCTTAAATTCATGGGAGTTTTGATACATTTTTTGGCTTTTTTAGCCATGTTATCAGAAGTATTTATTTTGGTAACAATATCTTACGAAATCTGTACCTAATATAATAACAATTGTCCTATTTATTACGCTCAATTAGCGTTCTTTATGCTGATAACGACTTAGGTAATTATTACACTGCCAACCCTAACTAGTTTTAAAAGAAAAGTGAAAACCGCAGTGTACTTCGTCTCGGACCTGACTTTCGCCGTCACACTTTTGGACATTTGAATAGAAAGCTATAATAGAATAATAATATTATACGCGTTACGTGCGGTTATGACGAACAGGTATTATATTTGACAATAAGAATAATGTAGTAGATGATTAATTTGACAACCATTAATAATAAGTATAACTAGCCAGCCCCAAGCAATAACCTTGCATCCTAAAAAAATAATAGTATCATGGATATGCTAATTTTTTATTCTTGTTTTATTATTGCTATAAATTTTTTTTTATAATTCCAAAAAATACTAAAATTTAGGTAGGGAAATTTCCATCAATCCCTGATACTGAATACCTTAAATGGTTTTTAAACTGATTATGACCATCGATGCATGGAATTTTTCGGTCCACACATTTTTTTCTAATTTACATCTGTATTCAAAATTTGTCGGCAAATAAAAAAGTTGTACTTCTCAATAATTTCTGTATGGCAGGAAAAGTGCGAATGCAATGAAAAGAGAGTAACTTTTTGTAAACATAATTAAATTCCGGATATGAAAAACAAATTCCTAGTGCCAATGGTTCTGAAAGATAGAGGGTTAATTTCCTAGAATAGTTTGGTTTTGATTCGTCAGAAAACTTGATACCAGCTTTGGTTATTTGGAGTTATTCTCAAGCATACGCCTAAACCGTTTGTCATGAAACTCATTAACCAATTAAAATGAATACGGAACTGACATTCAAACTACAATTACGGTGTTACATAATAATTACATTAGCAGTTAGAGAGGTCGTGATAAAGATCGGTCGACATGGAATCAAAGTTTAGACACTAGAATTATCTTTGATATTCAAATACCACTCGCGTTGAGAGTCATCGCAATTAGCTATATTACAGACAACACTTCAAAAGTTGAAGATGTAATGTTACTTAGCAGTTACCTACTTATTATAGGCGCCATTAAGTACTAATAGGAAGTGCAAGATGTAATAGGTTATTATGTAGTGTTTGTACGAAAAAATCCTCCGAATTTTTTTTGTATTCGGTAGGTCTGGGAAAAGGACGTTTTCAGGATTCCGTACTCAAAGGGTGAAAAATAGGAACCCTATTACGGAGACTTCGTTGTCCATCCGTCCGTCTGTCACCAGGCTGTATCTCTTGAACCGTAATATAGCTACAGACTTGAAATATTCACAGATGATGTATTTCTGTTGCCGCTATAACAACAAATACTAAAACTTGAATAAAACAAATATTTAAGTGGGCTCTCATACAAAAAACGAGATTTTTTGCTTGTTTTTGTTTTAAGTTTACGTTTAAATACATTCAATTTTACACTCTAAGTCAATAAACGTAAAGTTAGGTTTTCAGTGTTAACTTTTTATTTCTTTTTACTCAGTACTTTACGTGAATAGCCCCCCTGGTATCGGATTACAGAACGATAATTTTTATCTTTCTATCTATACATAACCCCAAATTAGAGAAAACAGCCACTTTCATCAAAATCGATTCAGTAGTTTTCAAGATATACATTAGTATGTAAAGTTTGTTTAACTTTCAAATTTCAATGTTTAATTTAAAAAAAAAATAACTTGTATTTCAATCTTTAAACCTATGTTCATTCGACGTAGTCACCGCAATAAGTAAATAGTCCTATTTACATTCCCGGCGCCAATTTACTTCTCACCCTTCATGTATCCCGGCGGTAAATTGGTTCGTGCCCACGAGCCGGCGTGAGCGGGTTCGAGCCCCGCGCAAATTGCCCGCACGTTTGCTGGATTCCCATGCACCATGGATCATGGCGGTGCCGATCCACGATGGATCATGGTGTTTTTTTTGTTGCAATTTTCTCTTTCACTTGGTTCTTTAATTGGCTATGGGAAACTGAACTTTAGTCTATACGTATTATATTATGTAAGCTTCTTTAAAATAAATGCGCCATAAGTATCTGTTATGTGTACTAGCTGAGGCTGGCCAACGTTGTTTTGCCGAAAAAATCACCCAAGTGGGCGGGAACATCCCTCTCGCAGGAGACGCACTGGTTGCTGGAGTGCGTACATCTTCCGGCAACCAGTGCCGGCCTGTGGGTGACGGATGTAAGGGGCTCTGTCGTCCGTCACCCGAATTCCACCGAAAGGCCGAGAAGGTGGCGCGAGCTGTCCGGGACGCGCCTCCCAGGAGGGTCAGCAGCGGCCAGGCTGCCGGCAGCAGCAGCAGCCATTTTACAGTTTTGACAAATTAAAAATCCGGCTTTAGGGCGGAGCCTAAAAATGTATACGTGACGTCAGTAAGTGCTGATCCTTTAATATATTTAATCAATGCATAACACACATAAATATTCTCAAAGTCAGCAAAAACATTCACAAAGGCGTGTTCGGTACAAATTCCCATCGACAGACGCCTTGCGACACCACTGTCTATATACGACAACAATGCTCATGTCGATTTGTACTCACTGAATTCGGATGCGGTACAAGGTGTAAGTTGTCGCGGGTCTCAAGTCTCAACGAACTTTCGAAACAACTTAGGTAAGTATTTTTTTTGAATACAAACAGTTAAATTATTAATTCCATAGGATCCACCAAAGTGCTCCAAAGTCATTAAATAATGATAGAATCATTGTCGCCTAGTCTAAGTAACCATTACAGTTACCATTATAGGTGTACTGTACACTGTACACAACACAGTTAAACAACTCTTAGTAAAGGAATAAACCTGAAAGTCAAAACATCAACCGACTTTAACGCACCCTCGCCAGTCGACAATAGTTAGTGTCATGTAATTTAAAAAATTGGAGTTCACTTAATATTATACTCGTTTCTGAAAAATACTTGGAAAAGTATGCAATCATACTTAAACACTCTTATCTCTTGCATAGTTATTTAGAAGCCATGGGCTAACACTGAACGAAAAGTGTACATTTTAATAAAATTATTCTACTTATAAATGCAATAAGTAATGAATAACTCATAACGGTTCTCTTAATTACTATCCCCATATTCTGTTGAAATGTATATCATTTTTGCCTGCAACTTAGATATCTCCTAACTTAAAGAAGGACTGCATTCACTAGTTACAAACCGTCATATTGTTTGCACACGATTTCTGCAGCTAACGCTTGTGCTTTGCGCCACTCATCGTGAAATAATGCGCGCGCGCACTTCGTGCAAAAATCCACGAATTAACGCGTTTACGTGCGAATCGTGGGATCCCACTCACGTGGAATATGTTCGACGCTCGTACATATATGTCAGTAGATACTACTATAACTACATGAATGTAGGTGACATTCCCGAAATATCACATGACATAATATGAGGATGATTTCTGAAAACTAATCATAAGTAATCACTACATTTGGTTTACTTATAAATACCTACTTAGTATACAGCCGAAGATATAATCGCACTAACTTGGAAGGGGTAAGTAACTCAACCCTTTAAGTTTCTATACAGTATCGCACCGGACCACTACATCGCTTGGCGGTGCGTCCTTGCTGGTAGGGTGGTAACTAGTCAGGGCCAGACCTCTTACCAGACCGGACTTGAGCCAATTTAGAAATTATAAAATTCTAAAATAGTGGGAATCGATCCCGCGACCATTACTATAGTTATCACATTCCTTACTTTTCAGAACTTAAACTAACTATTTCATCCAAAAAAAAACGCGCTTGTTTTTAGCTTTTTTTTCCGTTATACAAGTTAGTACTTGACTGCGGTCTCACTTGATGGTAAGTGATGATGCAGTCGAAGATGTTAGCGTACTAACTTGGAAGGGGTACCTAAGTTATGTCACCCCCAACGGTTTTTACACAGCACACCGGAACGCTAAATCGCTTGGCAGTACGTTTTTGCTGGTACTGAGTGATATTTTAAGGGCAAACCAACAAATGAATCCACTTTCTGAAGTAATGGATATATGATCATGTTACGACACAGCAATTTGCTTATTAACGCGAGTACAGTTTCGCAATAGGTATGGAAAAGTGCGGTATTTTATTATCAAGTGTCATCGTTTACTAATAATAGGTAATTTAATCTGTTGTGAAATTCGTTACAATAAATTCCTTGCCATTGTTTCATTATACTTACCTACTGACGGGTAAAATATTACAGTTTTGAATTAATTCCACTTTAAAAAGGTTAACGGGTACTTTACAAATGTGTTAGATGAGTTAAGTAGCAAGTAAATTTTAAATATTTCATCTTTTTTTTAACTATGGGAAATGCCTAAGCATACCTCTCTGTCAGGTCAAGAGGAGGAGTTATCTGTGGCTTGCATTGCAGCCATTAAAACCACGACGGACCACGTTGGCGGGAGTCCGGGATTCAAGGGTTTTCATCTATAGTCTAGACTCTAGTATAAATTATACAGATCATAGAAAGAGAATGTAGGTAAATTTTAACTCTCTAGTTAGATAAAATTTTTGTACAATATCGTAAGTAGTTACCATCCAAGTTCGCTTGATCATAAACTTTACAAACGGGTGCAAATCCTGCCGCAATCTTTTATACTAACGTATTCAAATATTTATAGAAATTACTAGCTGACCCGGCAAACCTTGTTTTGCCATTTAGGGATATAAGAAATAGATAACAAACTACCGATGATACACTGAAAATTTCATAACAATCGGTCGGGCCGTTTAGGAGTTCGGTAACAAAGGTTCGCGAATTTTATATACCATTAGAAAGAGACTCGTTATATTTCGTTATCTTCTTAATATATATAAATCTCGTGTCACAATGTTTGTCCTCAATGGACTCCTAAACCACTTAACCGATTTTAATAAAATTCGCACACAGGGTGCAGTTCGATCCAACTTGAGAGATAGGATAGTTTAAATCTCAATTTATCTATTTTTTATTACCCCCTAAGGGCAAAACAACGTTTGCCAGGTCAGCTAGTATCGTTATATTTTTAGTGGACAACATCACAAACATTGCTGCGATCCCTTAGTAAGTAGCTTATGCACTTGTGTTATGGAAACCAGAAACATCGAAGGTACCACAACACCCAGACCCGAGACAATACAGAAAACTTATTTTTCTACATTGCCCCGACCGAGGATCGAACCCGGAACCTCAGAAATGGCGGCGCCTTGAAAACCGGCACGCTAACCACTCAACCACGGAGGTCGTCAAATCGTATATAGAACAGTTGAACAAATTATTCGCTAGCTTTTACACAACTACACCTTTCATTTGTGATCTCCAACAGGCGTTTACCTTCGAAAGTGTAAGCGAGATCTGAATCTACAGCGAGCGGGTGAAATCAATTCAGCCTCTGACGGAAACAATGTTTTTGCTAACGCTACACCGGTGAGATTTATGATCAACAATCGAATGGACCAGATCTCGACCAGAGATCTATCTGTGGTCTGTAGTTCTGTACCCAGCTACTCGAATACGTATTTATTTCCTTTGCATTGGTCTCGAACTTACGGCAATAAATATAAAATATACAATTGAATAATTAAATGGATTTATTTTCATCTCTAAAAGTTTTTACGAGTTCGTTTAAAAAAGTAGGTACGACATCATTGCAATGTATGCTTGAGAAAAAAATTAATTATATTATAAAAAAAATTAATTATATACCTAGGACAAATTTCCCCGTTTTGCTGCATTTTTCGTTGATGCTCAGATCCTATTGGTCATAGCCTGATGATGCCTATGACCTATAGCCTTCCTAGATAAATGGACTATTGGACACGTAAATAATTATTCAATTCGGAATATTATTTCACGAAATTAGAGCAAGGAAGCCAGATTTTTTTTTATCTTATTCAGTTTCTCTTTGTTTTACGCTGTACATTTTTGATTTGATTCGAATTTACATCTACGGATAAATACATTTAAACATAAAAAAGTTGCACCCCATTCTCTAAGATAAGCTGGCGGGAGTCGTGTTATATGGACTCTTCGCCAATACGACAAGGTAATATTATTGTTCATTCCATATATAATGCGAACAAAAAGCTACAAACGTTCCCACAGATTCCCGCTTCCGCGGCTGCGCGCGCGCATGCGTCGTGTATGGGAGTGGTTTGAAAGCTACACGTTTTAGACATGTCTGTATACTGAAGCACTTTTTGTTTGACTAATTAGAAAGGTAACTGCGCGAATGTTTGCGGTTATTAGGACGTCCATCGGAAATGGACGTCGATAGAGACATGAGTGGGTTTTTGCGTGATTTAAACTCGTTCACTGGTGTAATGGCTTTACTTTAGTGCTGGATATACAACGGTCTATTTGCATGCTACATATTGATCGCTGTCAATTTAAATGAGAAATGAACAGCGAAGTTGAAGTCAGGGTTTTGTTTTAATTTTACAAATTGATGATTGATTGTAAAATGTCTACTAATGTATAAAAATCTACATCGAGATATGATTTTTTATTTGGTTAAAAATCTTCTAAGACTCGTGAGTGAATTTTTTTTTTTTTTAATAATATATCAAGTATCTCAATTACACAGAAGAATGACGGAGTATGTTGCTGGAATAGACATGTAGGTACCCTGGAGAGGGCGGACAGCGCGTAAAAATTTCGCTAGTTTACCGGTGCCAAAAATGATTGTTTTGTCACCAAAGTTAAGACCACGATGTAGTTCGCTCAGCAGATACTTATGAATTTTTACAGATGGCGCTACTGTTTGTACAAAAAAGGTTTATCGTTCGGATGCCCATATCTTTAGGATTCTATGGTAGCTGGCATAAAGTACAACTTCACCTAAGTAGAATTTTTAATACAACAAGTTTTTAGAATATATCTAAGTATACCGATAGGAATCTGTACTTATCGACGCTTTAGTGAATCGATTTTATAACATTCTGTAACCTAATTTCGCTTAATTGCAATTTATGCATTAAGCACAAGTTATAATCAAGCCCTTAACAAAAGCAACACAACCTCGTTTTAAGTACAACTTAAAGACGTTTCGTCATTGAAAACGTAACAAACATTAAGTAACTCAGGGCCCACGCACAACACAATATAAAATAACAAGTAAAAATAAACCTACGCAAAAGTAACTGTCGAATACGTAATCATAAGTAGATCAAGGTTTACTTTTCACCATGAGTAATGTTTGCAACTTTGAACATGACGACGTGGACTATTTATAAGCGTCTGCGCAACGAAATAGGAGCAGCAATCCCTATTGATTTTATTATAAATGCGAAAGTAACTGTCTCTCTGTCAGTCACACTGTCACTCCTAAACCACTGAACCAATTTTGATGAAATTTGGTATAATGATAGACTAGAGCTTGGAATTGGACATAGGGTAACTTTCATTGCGAAAAAGAGGCTTGAAGGGTTTGAAACATGTACATTCAATCTGTATAGCTTTGCCGACTTGACGACTATAAAACTCACACTATATTTAAAATACAACTTATTGAGCCATGCCAAAATTGATCTAGGTATAGAATATAGATAAAGAACTTCAATTTTAAAAAATGTAAGTTAAATAATCTTTGAGAAGCATTAACACTGCTAAATATATAGCTATCCATTGAAACACAATGTAACAATTCAACTAATACAGTAATTAATACTAAAAACATAGACAGTTAATTAAGTATTGAAGGTCTTGCTAGTTAGAAAATCTGACATTAACCTATAAATGAGGAATAAATCGCAGATTAACATTCGAGAAGGTTCCACAGCACTGGCTTCAACGACTGCAGGCACAAGGCTACATTGATTAGAAACTAGAATACCTACCAAAATAAAATCTTTACTCTTCGTGCCTTTCTAATAAATAATATAGATAACAATAGTTATTCTACTCGAAGCAAACTTTAGGCTGACTTAAAAAATTATTTCTATAGAAGATAAATCGCTGCTCGTGTCTAGAACTATAATGATAAAATTTTCACAGGATTATAAGTAGGTATAGGCAATAGATGTTGGCTGCTGATAATGGGGGGATGTGCAAAACTAACGTTTAGAAGTTTAGAAAAGTTTATGTTCATACGATGTAGCGGGATATAGAAAAATATGTTTGTATTATGACTTCTGAAAAGTAACATCATCTTCAAAATGTTTTAAAAGAGCTCAAGAAAAATACTTCAAAAAATATATTCCATAAGGATAAACAATAAGAAATTAACAGTCATTGGTGCCAATTTAGTTGTGCAAAGACTAAACTACGTCTAAAAATAATGCTATCTTGTCACAGACTTGTATACTAAAGACAGGGCGAACAGCGCGAACAAAATGTCGCCAGTTTATCGGTGTCATTAGTACCAACAGTATAAGGCCACTCGGTAGTTCGGTCAGCGGCGGCGGCGTGTATTTTGACTGTTTGCTTGTATGAAGAAGGTTTAAGTAAAATGTTCGCGGATCGGCCTATCTTTACTATTTTAATCTATTTATCTTGTCAAATTGTTTTATTTTAGAGATTTTATTCTTAAAAAAAAACTCAGGGTAGTGCGATGGAAAGAGAAATAAGCTAAACGTATTGCGAAGCTGAAGTGGTAAATAGCTATGCGGGACAGAAATAAATACTAACATGAATATTTTACAATACAGTGGATACAAATTATATTCCTACCCAAAGTGGGCAAGGCCTCAGGCTATATCATAGACTCAAGAGCAATGATGTACTTTGGTTAAAAAGTTGAATGATGGATTACTTAGATCTCAACTCATATTTATAAAGTGAAATGGTAATGAGATCGGATATACAAAAGGTATTTAGTTTAACTGCCGGGTAGTAACGCTCTTAAGGTGATCGCATACCTATTAATATCTTAAATTCCAACTTAGGATTGATAAATAGTGGTATTGCTGTTAATTAATGAAACTGGACATTGATAACTATAGCACGAACATTTAAAGTCAGTTAAGGGTTTCCAGGTTTTTATCTACATATTTAAACACACATTGTAAAGATAAGTTTTTGAAAAAAAAAGTTTACATATTATGATACATTCAACTGGGAAAGGATATCCTGTGCCATCAAGAGGTCAAGTATACCGCTGCCAAGGAGGTGCTATTGTTCCTTGTAGCAACCAGAATTTGAGGGGAGATTTAGACAGCGGCGAGCACAATAAATCGGAGACATTCAACATGCTACTGGAAGCAAAGAAACTTTACACAAATCAGCTGCACTTTTAAGAAGATAGAGGTCACCTGCGGCTTCGCTCTTTCTTAGATGCCAATTGCCAAGGAGGAATACCTTTCCGTCCGTCGACCGATGGCAGATAGTCAGTTATCTTCCCGTTTAATATTCAGGGATAGATTTTCAAAAAATCTTTCTTACACCTACTTCATACTTATAGCTGTAGGTATGTCTTTGAGCCCTGAGCTTTACGTGCATAGATCAGTCAGTCAGTCACGTGTGTTGCAAGTGTCATCGTAATGCGCGTGCGCACCTAACAACCAGATGTGTGATGACCACTGAACTGCATAACAATGAGTATGTTACGCAACTCGCGGCCATCAATCGTCGCCAACGCAACGGTTAGATAAGAATTAATCGCATTTTTATCACGTAATGACCAGACTAGAGAGGTGTTACTGACTGCAGTCTCACCTGATGGTAAGTGACGATTCCGGCGCAGATACAAGTAATCTTTATAACTTGGGAGGAGGTCACATTAGAATTACTTGGACGCTAAACCGTTTAGCGCTACATCTTTGCTTTCAGAGTAATAGCCGCGGCGGAAACCTCCCACAACAGCTGGGTCAGTTTAGAAAAATAAAAGTAATTCTCTAATCGGTCTTTTAGTTACTTAATAACCATATTATAAACCATGTAATAGGATAAAACAAGGTTATTTTAAGTACCCTTTGAAGTACCATCTCAAATAGGTAGGTACTTTAATTTCCCAAAAGATTTCGATTCAGGATCAAAAATAGCGTATCTATTCCCGCTGCAGCCATAGACATAAATTCAGGACCTGGTTGTCCGCGCGACTAAATAGCACCCGTGCACTGACCCCTAAAAAAGTTTGTTTAGGCCCTACATCCACTCAGTAATCTAGGCAGATAACTAAAAATTGCTTAAATAACCGTTTAGACATTTAGAAATTACACTGTGTACTCAGAAAACACAAATTAAAATTTATATGACACTGTGTGTGCCTTTTGTAGTCTGAACTTATAAGCCTATACAAATACATAATTATAGACTTTAGTATGAAGTACAAAATGACATTATCTAGATACAAAAGGGACTATAAGGTAATGGCAAGTCTGCCTATGTAAATGTTATAGGCTTAGCCAATACGAGTGTCGTAAGACGTTAGGCCGTACGGTTAGGTATAACAGATTTATTACGGCAAGTCATTAAGCTATACGGAGACATATTGAAGTAATATGCTGTACAGTAAACAAAGCGATGATCGATTACTAATAATAAACCGGTTTTATTTAAATTAGCGATCAAAAGGTTTCTATGGCGATCTTATAGGTAAGTCAAAAGGCTGAGTGCACTGAAATTAATCCGATATTAATGCGTTAGATTTCAGTGTAAACATAAGACAGGACCTGGCGAACAACTGGTGTCAAAAACATCTATTTTGACACCAGTAGCAAGGCCACCGTGTTGTTCGCTCAGCAGCAGCCGGTATTCGTAGGAATTTTGACAGATTAAAAAAGTAAGATGATATTTATTTTTTAAAGTTTACGTAAAACGTTCACAAGACCGCATCCTCAGTTTCATATCGGTGGTCTAAACCCAAACATGTTACACGTCCTAAGTTTACTAAATAGAATAAAGAAAGAAGTGGTTAGCGGTTACATAACCACAAAAACTATGGTCAATAGCGTTACAAAGCCTCATTCAGAGGGCAACACGACACCGACACAATGGGACACTGTCGGTCGTCCCCCGGTGTGTACCCGCCTTTGTGTGTATGTTTGTATGTGTAACAGTACGCTGGCTACGCGCGGTTACCTCATTGTCGCGAGAGGTACCTACTAGTATCGCTTGACCAATTCGAAAATCGTTAATTAGGTATATGGAAATCTCTAAGTATATTATCATTTATCATCATTATTCATCGCGAAATTAAGATATTAATATCTGGGTGGGTAGTTTAACTACTGGCCAATAGATGGCAGCAGGAGTTATATTTTTATTTTTTTTTGGTAAATTCGACATTTTCTAAAAATGAACCCTAGCTGGATCGATTTATCGCCCCCAAAACCCCCTGTGTACTGAATTTCATGAAAATCGTTCGAGCCGTTTCCGAGATCCAGATTATATAGAATTATATACATATATACAAGAATTTCTCGTTTAAAGGTATATATAGGATTTATTTGTATTTCGCGATTCGCAGTTTTTAAGCTAATTAGTCATTGTATGATTTCTACAGTGAAATTGCGGGAACGGCAGAATTACCTTTATTTATATCTAAAATATTTGCTTAAAAAGTGCCCAGTAAAGGATAATAGTCCAAGAAATGCGAGTTATCCACTTCAAACCCGATGCCATTCCGGACTAATTTCTTAAAATGGACATTTTTAAGGAAATATTTACGATACAGCTATTCCCACAATTTTACTGCCAAAAGCCTCATTATCTTACAAATTTCGAAAAAAAAACAAATTTCTTGGGCAATCCTGTTGAGTTCGCCGTAAGTGAAAAACTCAAAATATAAGAAGGTACATAGTTGGAGAGTGATTTGTGGTAGAAAGGCAAATTTTTGTTTTTAGTCTATGGCACCTTAAACCGTTATTTATTTCAGGATAAACACAGGGGTCACAAACATAAAATCAACTTTGTTTTATTACTTTTTTTTGTAACCCACCATTTACGACTAAGTGATTTCTAAATAGTATACGAATATTTCTAGCATATCTGTAGATCGCCTTATAACCTTGAATTACGGCTAATAAATCAAATAGCAGCCATCACAGTAGCTGCAGTCTGTATTGAAGTGTACAGACAGCCAGTTAATTACTACATTAGAGACAGTTCGATGTATATCTGGAGCCGTTAACACGCGAAGATTATCGGGTCTACCATCTTTAGTGATCGAGTGCCTTTCTAACTGCGACTGTGGTAAGATGGTAACCTCTACTTTCGCTGTTAGTGTCCAATACTGTAAATTGGGTATCGCTGGTTTAGTGTTAGTTGCTACCTACAGATTGACATCTCGAGTTAGATAGAAAGCAGGTAAATGTAAACAATTACGGATTCGGATAGACACCTGTCTGATTGACCACGTTTCTTGCACTGTGTAGTTACATTTAACTGCATTAGGTGAAAAGAGTGGAGTTATTCTACAATACAAGTCCTATAAAACTAAGTAAATAATAAAATAGTGTAGTTATACATATACCTTTCGACAAAAACCCTTCGTATTGTATTACTTACGATGTTTTATTTCACTGTATAATCACTTGATACAGTTCACAACTATGATTACCAGGCGATTGTGGAAAACCGTATTCATCGCTTACGTAACCATAAAAAAATTCTGCCCGCCAATTGGCTGAGAAAAAGGTAAACAGTGTAAACAGCGGCCAATAAGCGGACAGAATTTGTTAACAATTACGATAGCAATGAATACTTACGTATATATGTATACGTATACTAGCTGACCTGGCAAACGTTGTTTTGCCCTTAAGGATATAAAAAAAATAGATAAATTGAGATTTAAGCTATCCTATCTTTTAAGTTAGAGCAAACTGCACCCTGTGTGCGAATTTTATTAAAATCGGTTAAGTGGTTTAGGAGTCCATTGAGGACAAACATTGTGACACGAGATTTATATATATTAAGATTACGCATTCTTAAGCAATGGTATCCGTGATTGGAAACAAAAATTGGGTAAAGTTTTTTTTCTGGTGGGAGGCTTTGGCCGTGGCTAGTTACCACCCTACCAGCAAAGACGTACCGCCAAGCGATTTAGCGTTCCGGTACGATGCTGTGTAGAAACCGTTGAGGTGACATAATTTACCCCTTCCAAGTTAGTACGCTAACATCTTCGACTGCATCATCACTTACCATCAGGTGAGATCGCAGTCAAGTACCTACTAACTTGTATAGAGTAAAAAAAAAAGTTGTTTTCGAATCCCGGACTCCCGAGAATAGGCCACCGTCCTGACCACTAAAGACTGTGCCACCGACATAAAATACCAAAGGTTTCTAGTGTTGATACGTACCCTAAGATTTAACGTAGGTATATACGCTCGAGGGACCACTCGCATGATTAATACGCACGGAACGAAAAGTCGTATAAAATTGCCGTATTGATAACGTATTTCCGATTCCGCTTTCTAGCTCTCTAGCTGGGGGGGGTGATAATTGCCGCTCCTACGTACTTTCCCCGCGGTAAATATAGGTGCTGTTGAAAAACATTTGATATCAGTGTTGAACTGTAAATTATTTTAATTTATTAGTAATCGCTCACACATTGGTTATGAGTAAATTGAAATGTTTTTGACACCTGGCATTCGCTGACATATAATTATATGTATTAAAGTTGTATCAGTTAATAAGTAGTTTCGTGAAAAGTCATAATTATTAAGTCGTAACTATCGAACGCCCCATTCACCCCCTTAGGAGAAAATTTTAAAATAAAAAAAACATTTATTAGCAAAATGGGTATATCTATATGCCAAGTTTTCAACGCAATATGTTCAATGTTTTGAGGTGTGCGTTGATAGATCAGTAAGTTAGGCTCAATAATTTTAAACTCTTGGAAACCCAACAAAGATAATATTACACATACTCGTACATTGCAAAATTTATTAAAAAAGTGGCGAAATACTTAACCGATCGAAGAAATTCGTATGCAGCTCACAAGGAGCCTTAAGCCTTAATCCACCAGGAAGCGAATTAAACTCAGCATGTACCGGTGATGGTACAAAACCCACATTCCCCCGCCGCCATAAAGCTTCGCAACTCCTGCCTGCGCCCGCGCAGGGTTATGATGTCTCTCCGTAAAAGGACATGGCGCGAATGATATTCCGGTCCATACTTGTTACGAGGGTATGGCCCGAATTGTAGAAACAAAGCGGTAAAAATGTGGATTCCTCGTATTTTTTTTGCGAATTATTAAAAAATAGTGCTATTGATTGAATATAATTTTTTAGAATTCCGTAGCCAAAATAACAAAAGTGGAATACATAATTTAGTTAGGTTGGTTAAAACATGAACAAACCATATTTTAATCAAAACATCTTTTTGTAAGTAGCACTCGGGGATATGTAGTTAAAAGAAATACATACTAATATGGCATCCTAATACTCTATGAACGGCTACAATATATGGGAAAAGTCAAATTTTATTACTTTAAAAAAAACAGCGCCCGCTTGGAACTCTACTTCAATTAAACAATTCAAACGACGTAAATTCAAACAATAGTAAACGACGAATATACTCGTAATTGAAATCAACAGTCATCCACGATTGCTGCACCTTAAACTTAAAGTTATTGAAGCTAAATTTTTAGCAAATTATGTTAAGAAACGGCATTTTTAAGTCAGTTTTTTTTAAGATGCGATTTTTTTTTTCTTTTTTTTAGTATTCGGGGTAACTCCACCGCCTATGACTTGTGGCACACCTCAATCAATTCCACGTACGATCTCGCGGACTGTATTACCGATCTATTAGTCGATATGGCAACAGATCTATCTCGTAATGCATTATTGCTTGGCACTCGGGAATGTGGCTACTGTAACCGATAGTAATGTCATATATATAAGTGACTTATAAACGCTATATACTCGTAAGTCGTACTCATAGCTTAGCTATTTTGTACTTACAATCTGGGTGCCTTCAAGAGGAAAGTAAATGCAAGCTATGATTGTAGTCAAGCGCACCAATAACAAAACAGATATACCGAATTTGATGAGACTAAAATGTGTGAAAAAAAATGTCGCCAGTTTATGGGAGCAAAAATGACTATTTTGCACCCTCCCCCGTCAGTAGTCAGTATAGGTAGATAGGTAAAGACCTATATTTTTTTCATTAATAATAATATTGCATGCAAGGTGACCATAGACACATAGATAAAAAAAATATAAAAAAATATGTATTTCGCAGGAGATTCGACAGATTGCGCTACATTTTCTTGTATGAAGAACGTTTACGTAAAATGTTCGGATGGGCCTTTCTTGGCTATTTTTATCTATTGTGATATTGCAATGCGATATTCTTCATTTGACATGGGCAGGCACATCACTTAGAACAACATTAACGAACATTCTGCTCGTAAAGAAATATTAGGTAAAGTCTAACATAGTAAACACGAAGGGAGGGGATCGTCGAGTTAAACTCAAAGGTCGAGTTACAAAAACGAGCTTACAGAATAGCTTACAGTTACGAAAAATGGCGGTAAGATGGCCAGGAAAGAGGTTGTTTATTTGTAACATAGGTCCAGAACTTTTAAGGAAATATAAGGAAAATATTGAGAGTAAGACATAAATGGTAGTCACTTTATTGGTGGGGTTATGATTCGATTTAAATATTAAAATTTACTTTTATTTACTAAAATCGTATGTAGGATAGTTAATAACGAATTCAATGAATTTAAACCAAGGGTACTGAGGTGTCATGAAAGCGTGGGCTTTAGGCAATTATTACTTAGTACTTACTCGTTCTCACAAGCGAAGACCGAGAGGCCGTCCGCGGCGGCGCTGGCGCGACGACCTGACCGAGACGGCAGGAATCGCCTGGACGAGATTGGCGAGGGATAGATTTAAATGGAAAAGGATGGAGGAGGCCTTTGCCCGAAAATGGGCGTTCCAATAAAATAAAATAAAATAAATAATGACATATTATATTGCATGCAATAATTATGTAAATTGACTTTTAATTTAAATATTTTGTGAATAATTTTATTAATATTTTATGTAATCATATATTGGAAATAAAAGGCTATTATTATTATTATTATTATTACTTACTCGTTCTCTGTAGGTACCGAGTCAAAATACACAGGATAAATGATTCAATTTATATTCTCACGAGACATGAAGCTATACAGGAAACACCGCAGGATAGAAAGCTCGTTAATTGCGTTTCGTGCTGATGTATCGAGCACCGAGTATCGACTCGCCCGATGTATCGATAACATTATCGATTCCAGTGGGGGTACGGCTCTATTTGCGGAGTTTAATTTGTTCAATCACGCACAGTTTGTCAAGAATGCGGGTAGGTTGGACATAAACCGTAATTATTGTTAAGGTATTTTAACCATATAACATTTATTCCACTAGATAGAGATCGTCTAATTTTAAATTGAACACCCCTCCACTACATTATTCTTACAGTCTGTAAGCGTTTACACGGGGAGGGCCGTTCATTATGTTCATTATTATATAGTAGTTTTTGCTAGTGGATTTACCTGTCGATCTAGAACCCCTGTTTCTAGAGGGTTGATACTTGATTGTGTATAAGAAAAACGTAATTTAGGATTTAAATAACTCTACGATTTCCCATTGTGAAGTCAACATCTCCTGATGTCCTGGTGTCGGGACAAAACGTGCGTCGAAGAAATTGTTAGAAGAATTGTGTGTGGTGTTTCATGGGGGCGGTGTTTTTGAAACGCGGACAGACGGACTGACGGACGCATACAGCGTTGGCTATCTCCTGTTAAAATATCTCGTCAGAAATAGTAATAAATAACACACATTTATTTTATTTTATTCACATATCAACCGTCTATCACACGTTAACTTTCCCGCAAGTGACAATGAAAACCTTTATTTTTCACATAGGCCTAAATAAAAACTAACGAAAAGTCAAAACTCTATCAAACCATCTTCAGAAAGCGGATTTGCACCGAGAAGAACTGGCAAGATAAAGCCCCAAGCCTATGCTATTAAAGGAAGTATAAGAACTAATTTAGGATAATATCTTAATTTATATAAATCTCGTGTCACAATGTTTGTCCTCAATGGACTCCTAAACCACTTAACCGATTTTAATAAAATTCGCACACAGGGTGCAGTTTGCTCTAACTTAAAAGATAGGATAGCTTAAATCTCGATTTATCTATTTTTTTTTATATTCTTAAGGGCAAAACAACGTTTGCCAGGTCAGCTAGTCTTAATATATATAAATCTCGTGTCACAATGTTTGTCCTCAATGGACTCCTAAACCACTTAACCGATTATAATAAAATTCGCACACCATGTGCAGTTCGATCCAACTTGAGAGATAGGATAGTTTAAATCTCAATTTATCTATTTTTTATTACCCCTAAGGGCAAAACAACGTTTGCCAGGTCAGCTAGTTTAAAAATAAAAACCTCGACAGTTCTGTTGCGCAGTATGTGATACCAGAGCCAGTATGGTCGGTCCTGTTGATGCTGTTCTCTGGAGCGCGAAGTGTGACCACGAATTAGGTTTCGTTTATCAGCTTGTAATTTTTTTGTTGTATAATTTAATCTTTTCGTTGTACCACAATGTCCTCTGTGACTTTGTAGAAGGTTTATATTTTCGGTTTGCTATTGGAACAAAGTTTATTTTCGGATAGTATCGTGCAGGAGGCTAAGCGAAAGATAAGGCTAGGATTTACGAACAAAATCTACGAAAATCGTTGTAAATCTAGAATGAAAGTTTCTCTTACTAGTTTAAGTAATTGCAGGGGCAGGCATGCAATCACGTACATATAGATTTGGTATTGAACTCGTTAGCGAGAGCTAACTGAAGGCAGCGCTATCTATCGAGCGAAGGGTGAAATCACACACGAAAATTAAAATGAAGTTTTGTTTAGGGTGTTATTCCAAACTTTGTTTCTATCGAGTGCTCCCACGACACTAGTGTTGTTTTTTGACGTATTTGTGAGTTACAATATTTTTGTGTTCTAACAATTTCTGGGGTCTGTATCTATAGGCACTCATGTTGTTTTTTGACGTATTTGTGAGTTACAATATTTTTGTGTTCTAACAATTTCTGGGGTCTGTATCTATAGGCACTCATGTTGTTTTTTGACGTATTTGTGAGTTACAATATTTTTGTGTTCTAACAATTTCTGGGGTCTGTATCTATAGGCACTCATGTTGTTTTTTGACGTATTTGTGAGTTACAATATTTTTGTGTTCTAACAATTTCTGGGGTCTGTATCTATAGGCACTCATGTAGTTTTTTGATGTATTTGTGAGTTACAATATTTTTGTGTTCTAACAATTTCTGGGGTCTGTATCTATAGGCACTCATGTTGTTTTTTGACGTATTTGTGAGTTACAATATTTTTGTGTTCTAACAATTTCTGGGGTCTGTATCTATAGGCACTCATGTTGTTTTTTGACGTATTTGTGAGTTACAATATTTTTGTGTTCTAACAATTTCTGGGGTCTGTATCTATAGGCACTCATGTTGTTTTTTGACGTATTTGTGAGTTACAATATTTTTGTGTTCTAACAATTTCTGGGGTCTGTATCTATAGGCACTCATGTAGTTTTTTGATGTATTTGTGAGTTACAATATTTTTGTGTTCTAACAATTTCTGGGGTCTGTATCTATAGGCACTCATGTTGTTTTTTGACGTATTTGTGAGTTACAATATTTTTGTGTTCTAACAATTTCTGGGGTCTGTATCTATAGGCACTCATGTTGTTTTTTGACGTATTTGTGAGTTACAATATTTTTGTGTTCTAACAATTTCTGGGGTCTGTATCTATAGGCACTCATGTAGTTTTTTGATGTATTTGTGAGTTACAATATTTTTGTGTTCTAACAATTTCTGGGGTCTGTATCTATAGGCACTCATGTTGTTTTTTGACGTATTTGTGAGTTACAATATTTTTGTGTTCTAACAATTTCTGGGGTCTGTATCTATAGGCACTCATGTTGTTTTTTGACGTATTTGTGAGTTACAATATTTTTGTGTTCTAACAATTTCTGGGGTCTGTATCTATAGGCACTCATGTTGTTTTTTGACGTATTTGTGAGTTACAATATTTTTGTGTTCTAACAATTTCTGGGGTCTGTATCTATAGGCACTCATGTTGTTTTTTGACGTATTTGTGAGTTACAATATTTTTGTGTTCTGACAATTTCTGGGGTCTGTATCTATAGGCACTCATGTTGTTTTTTGACGTATTTGTGAGTTACAATATTTTTGTGTTCTAACAATTTGTGGGTTTTGTATCTATAGGCTATAGGCTTTCCATGCCATCTGAAAAGTAACTTTGATCCAATAAAGTCATTTCATTTCATGACGAGTATGTATATGCTTGGCAGGGATAGGATTTTAGATGTTTTGAAGTGTGGTGCGCAACTTTGTCTATTTTTTAGATTGTAGATGACCCTTACGCTTTTTTTTTGTAGCACGAAAAGTTGATGTGCATCAGTGCTATTACCCCACAATATGACTCCGTAACTCAGCCAAGCATTTGCATACGCGAAATAGGCTAACAGTCATTACGAACTTTGCGTCCATCGTGCATAGTTTGGTCAGCGCCGTAGCATGCGGTTGCAGTCTCCAGCGGAACAAACATCCTCAGTTTAAAAACACGGCCATTTACAAGCGGCGAGAATGTGCCGAACAAACAACGGTACCGCTTTGTGAACAATTAACGTACCTTCTATGATTACCACAATGAAACAACTTCGCAAGGAGTCAGGGTGTCCACTCTAAATCGTCAAAACATTTCCCTGACTTTTCCCTGACTTTCCTTGACCATTTCTAAAATTTTCCCTGACCTTTTTAGCTGTAATTTTTCAAAGTAAAAATGTTTCTCTTGCGAATGATTGTAAGAGACAAAAATTAAGTCTTCACAAACACTCAGAGATTTATGTTATTGGCTTCCCAAGGTGTCCAACTATCAAGGTGACAATTTTCAACAATTTTCTATACATTTTTAGACTTTTACATTAATTTTAAAAATCAATCATCAAAAAGTCCCGGTTTTCCCTGACTTTTCCAGGTAGAGAAGTCATTTCCCTGACTTTCCCTGACCCACATTATAGCTTCCCTGACTTTTCCCTGACTTTCCCTGACCTTCCAGGTCCGTGGACACCCTGGGAACGTCTCAACATAGAGCTATACATCTCGTCTGTTATATTATATTGTAATATAACAGTTATATACCACAGGTCTTCTCTCAGAATCAGAGGGGTTGTAGTTATACCATTTCCACCAAATATTAATGCAAGATGTCCTTCTTTTGTATAAAAATAGCCCGCTGCTCCACCCGCGTGAATTTCGGTTTTTGAGAAATCCTGCGGAAACCTGCATTTTCTACGGGATATTAAGTAATTTATGTGTTTATCCAAGATATAATTTATCTCTAATCTCCAAACTTCAGCCAAATCGGTTCAGTAATTGTGGCGTGAAGGTGTATTTCTCCATACAAACTTTGGGTCCTTGTGTCACCCTTTTAGGGAATGAGTTTTTAAAAATCCTTTCTAAGTGCGTAAAACTCTCAAAGTTGGAGTCTTTAGATTCGGCGTTTTGGGCTATGCGTTAATATGTCAGTCACTCGGTTAATTTCTATTTTATATTATGTTTTTAGATAAAATCGGAAAAGATGAAAACCTTAGAATTCCGTTTTTACTTCTTACTCTTTGACTATGGTACCCTAAATTGCAATATAACCGTTTTATTATACACTTTATACACGGCGCTATTTTACCTAAGTAGGTAATATGCGTCATCGATAAAGGAAATGAATGTCACCTCAGTAAAAGCTACTACACGGACAAAAGGAAATTAATCAGTTTTCTAAACAACAAGATAAAAATTGACCGTCAAACATTCAAAGCAAGCAATTGTGGGAACCTTCTTAACTCCAATTAATCATAAACAAGCGAAAGCCTGTCTCAAATAAAAACAGGTTATTACACCTAGTAGAATTATTTAGAAAACTATGACGTTATACCTACTCGGTTTTATCACAACTTCGCCCATGTGGATTTTAAGTAACTCGTGCCGGGGTACAGTCTTTCTAAGAATAAAAGTTACCAATGCTCTTCAGCTTTACATCTGTGTTCATTAATATACCAGGGTAAAATATAGAGCGTCCTTATATGAAAAAAAAACATTGGTTCCATTAACTGCAATAATGAATTACCAAAATATCCTTTTAAACTTTCTAGGAACACGTTCGAACCCATAGACAACTTTATATCACGGCACGACAGCTGGATGCACAATGCACATGCTCCCGCGCCGTAATCCGATCAGTCGCGCGGTGGCCACCGAGTGCGACGGACGTAATCTACACCGCAGCAACTCGCTCGTGACGGAAAGTTGATTTCCTCACGGGAATTTAAGCAGATTGTCTTACTTGAACGATGAAATTCTCTTAAGAAAGTTATTTTGTTATGGAAGGTAGAGATTAAACAGGTCACTGAATAACTAAATACGTAGAATAAATAAAGTGTTTTACTATGAAGAATTATTGTTGTTGTAATTATCTCATTTCATCACGGTGAGACATACTTAATCAAGCGCATAGAACCTAGAAAGTTAGAAAATCAAATATTAATTATTTTCTATAGGTACGTACTTAAAGCTTGGACAATATTTTATGAGGTGATAGAAAAGAAGAAATGTTACACATCATGGCATAGTAGTTAAAACAGAAACAGAAAAACTAACTGAACTTGTACAGTAAACACATTATTTTGAAATGAAGAAAACAAGTACCATAAAAATAAATTGACTATAGTACGTGAATGGTATGTTATGAAATATGTCGAGAAACTAAACCCAAGGTCAGTAAATGTAGTAAATTAATACACAATGCAACTGCTGTGACCGATCATAATTGTGGCAACGCATTAAACAATTTAGACTCGCACGATTTTGAATTTTAGCGGAAAGATATATGAACTTGTTTGACTATCCTTATCCTAGATATTGCTGTCTATTGCTACCTAAGAATAAACTGGTAGTGATTCACTTCAGAGTCTATAAATTTAGGGCGTCCAAAAATCTACTATTTATTTCACAACAGCACCTATGGAAAGGGCTAATTTTAATCTTTATGATGGTGCTATGAGCTATTCTCTTCCAACCCTTCCAAACGTGAAAGTTTTAGATATTAGATACTATTTTTAGATCCTTTAAAACCGAATCGCTATATTTTTAAGAAACAGTCTTACTGATGAAAAACATAATCTACGACAAAGTAAACAAACCCAGAGATCAAGACCAAAAGAAAACCTCTTTAATTTTGGAGGCCAAAGCAAATTCAGGTCATCAAGCCATCACAGTTAATTTGTTTCAGGTAATTCCTCTGAGATTGAATTTTACAAACAAAGTAATCACAAATTAGCCAACAGATGATTCATGATCATCCAATCACGTTATTGATCATGTTCACACAATACTGATCATAATGAATTACATTTTACCGATTCCCATTATAGATTTTCCTCGTATCGTTGCGAAAGATGTAACAAAAGAGAATATTACAAAGGCGTACAAATTGGATTACGATGCGTTACGAACTGGTGTTTGTCAAGTGCACAAAAAACGTATCAAATTACAGCAAATTACTGGCCATGGTTGATCGCTAAGTGGAGGTATACATTAAAGACTTTTTATTCGAAGAGTTCGATGTAGTTATTCACTAAAATGGAAACTTTATTAAAGTCATAGGCGAATTTTGCTAAACAGAACACGCTAGACAAGAAAACTGAGACAAATTCGAAAGTCACGCTACAAAAATTAAAGCTAAAGTTGCAAATCATAGTTACTTTTTATTTTTAAAAAATAATACCTAAGTAATTTTTTGAAAGTAAAGAAATTTTGAGCTTGCTTTTTGCGTGTGTGTAGCTTTAAATAGACTGTGGATTTTTCTAACCCAAATAATTGATACAAAAACTTAGAACTTGAAGCTAATAATAAAAACTTTAGATGCTGAGTAACTTCTAAGAATAAAACTTTTTGTCAAATGACATAATGTCGCTAGTGTGTCTTATCCTAAGCGATTATGTAGCCTACGTGATCACAGGGCTTGCATAAATGATTGATTTACTAAAGGCGAAATTATTTATTGCGAGTCAATTCGCTAGTAATGTTCCTAGATAGGTAATTAAGGACGCTCCATATTGGCTAGGAAATTGTACTGATGCAAGAACAATTTATTGGTGAAATTGATCTGCCTGTAATAATGATGTTACCATTGCATCGACTACAGAGTCGCTAGTTAGACGGTTTATATTCATTAAAAAATATATTTTTATTTTTAAGTAGGTATTGAAAAATTTAAATTTTTTACAGTGCGAGTCGGACTCGCGCACCGATGTTTCCGTATAAGTAACAGAAAGCGTAAAACTCAGACTACATTAGCGTAAAACAATAAGAATCACTTTTCTTATCGAAACGCACTTGGCAAGTTTAATAGAGTGCCTAAGGGTCAATTTACACCTAGGGCTACCTCGTCAACGGGCGCACGCAGCGCGTGAATTAGACCGTACCCGAACTAACGCGAGCAAAGTATCCGACGCGTGGCGGCCATCTGAAATTAGTACGTCGAGACGCCTATCTGTTACTTGATCACGTGATAAGTGGACCTGGCCTGCCCCAAGTGTGATGGTGGTACTCACCGCTCCTCCAGCATCTCGTTGAAGGTCTTGGCCTTGGCGCGCGGCTGCTGCGCCTCGCTCTCGAAGCGCCGCACCTCCACGCAGCGCTCGATGATGTGCTCCACGCGCTTCCGCCGCGACGACTTCCAGTTGTCCAAGTTCTACAAACAAACCATATTTTTTATACTTAATCAGTCAATGGACAAATTCCTTCGAGAGAGCGCCACCAGACAGGTCCCCCGCCTTCCTCATCCACCCGCTACCAGCGACCGTTTTCAGGTCGTCGGTCCAGCGGGCATAATGATGGAGAGAATATTTAAAACTAAAAATAGGTCGTTTCAGTGAGTAGTTGTTTGAGATGATTTCACCTTCTTTGTTAATACACATCGGCGCAGAAACATATTCCATCCTTTTCATCTGGATGGCTGGCAATTCATGGCCACGCGGTTTCCCAATAACTACTTATTGACCTAACCCGGGCATCGGAACCTAAATCTCGTGATCTACAATCGAACATCGCAATTTGTAAACTAATAAGGCATAGGACGATTAATACGATTATGATCAGGAATGTCATCTCCAGAAACAAATATGTATAATAGGTAAATCAAATAGTTTAAAATTAAAAGTGTGTGGATTCTTGTAAAGAGTTATCTGAAAAATTAGGCAGTAAATTGTCATCGCAACTCGCAAGTTGGTAGCAGCAAAAACATTTTTATTTTGTACACCATAAAATAAACTTTACAAGCAGCGTAAAGTAGAATGCAGTGAAATTGTAAAGAATAGTAAACACGCGACGTTCGAGCCACGTGTAGTTAAAACATTCCAGCAATAAGGAAATTGAACCATTCTACGCCGCGGTATGGTTATACTGTAGTTACATAATGGCAGAGTTTAGCATAGTCTGCTGGTACCAATTGTAAACACGGAAATTAGTACTTTTGTATTAAACTCCCAAGAAGTTACCATACTCGATATTTTTAAAACGAAATACGAAAGTTTTGAAAAATTTGGTGGCTGGGCATATTAATTTTTTTACAGAAAAGGAACTCGTACCTTAGTCTTTGAAATTTCAGTAGTTCCTTCCCAAAACTATCATCCCCTTTTTTATGTCCCATTATTGGGCACGGGTCTTCCTCTCAGAATAAAAGGGGTTTGGTCCATTATGATAATGAACCCAGTACTAGAAAATATTTTTTTAATGCTACCTATACAAGTTAGTCCTTGACTGCGATCTAACCTGATGGTAAGTGATGATGCAGCCGACGATGTTAACGTACTGACTTGGAAGGGGTAAGTAAAGTCAGCCCAACGGGTTCTGCCATCGCATCGGAACGATAAGTCGCTTGGCGGTACGTCTTTGCTGGTAGGGTGGTAACTAGCCACGGCCGAAGTCTTCCACCAGACCAGACCTGAGCCTATTTAGAAACTATAAAGTTCCAAAGTGAGTCCCGTGGCGGGAATCGAACCCGCGACTTCCCACTCGAATCCGAGCGCGCATCCCTTGCGGAGGTCGTCGAAAATCTGTAAATCAGTCTAGTGATTCGTATACTAGTGTTGAATTCAAACAAAAACATGCATTGCATTCCATATAGATTACCCAATGAAAGTTGCAACAGTGGCATGGCATTTTAACGACAGCGCACTCCAATCTAGATAATAGTCGTGTATAATGGACAAAAAGGCTGCGAAATTATATCTATTACGGTCCGATGAATTTCATTGAGGTTTCAGTGAGTTTTTATTGAGGTCATTGACCCGTCAGAATGGAAATCTGCGGAGAGTATTTTTGATAACAAGCTGTTTGCTTTAACAGTTAAATTAGTTTTATAAAATCCTGCCTTCCTGGGAAGTTCTTGTCTCACGAAAATAGCTCTGTTTTAAAGTCGAAGCAACAGTGGAGAGAGAGATAGGCGACCTGTTCCCTATTTAATTGCACCGTGTGCAGCGACATACTGTGCCGATTATAGTTTATACGTATTATATTTTCACACTTGATGGTATTTGCTTCCAGTGATGACTGTCCACTTGATGTCGATTGCCCATCGAATGGAAAAGCATACCAAATCCATACATGTCTTTAAGTAGCACACCACGGGTGTGCCCGCGAAATTCAAATTTTTCGTGGTTTTTCGCGATTTTTAAGCTAATAAGACATAATAGGCTTATGGCCGTCAAATTGCGATAATCCCAATATCTTCTTTACGTGTTTATATAAAAATCTCTGCTCGAAAGTGTCGAGTTAAAGAAATTAGTCCGAGATTTGCGAGTTACTCACATAAAACTCGATACTCGGACTAATATCCTAGAATACACATTTTTATGCAAATATTTTGATATAATCATGTAAAGATAATACTGCCATTCTCGCAAATTGATTGCCGTAAGCCTATTATGTCTAATTAGCGTACAAATTGCAAAAAACCACGAAAATTTTGAATTTCGCGGGCAGACCCGTTGATTTCACGTTAATATGCCAGTTTTAGAACAAACAAATACGATTGTGTATACTCTATTGCCACAAAACGGATATGAATTACGAACCAACTGAGAAACGGAGTGACATATAAAATTCTCAGATGTTTTTAAAATCTATACTTCGCATCATAATCAAAATTGCAGTCAAAAGTGCAGGCAAAAAAGTCTGAATCCATGCAAATTTTTTGGACCAAAAAATAAGGCAGGCAATAAGGTTTTTCGAAATCTAAATGGGATAAACCCAATAGAGGGGGACTAATTTCAAACAAAATCTACTCGTATAAGTTCATAGATTTCGAAGACAGAAAATTGAACATGGCGTAGGACGTTCCACTGGCCTCTTTCAAAACTAATAGTTAGCCGAGATAGCGGTTTCTATCGTTTGAAAAATGTGTTTTTTCTTCATAAATGGCGAGTTTCTAATGAGCAACGAGACCTATTTGCATTTCACTTGAGAGTACTGAGAGGACGGTTAAAAAAAACATCGCAATTAATCTTTGGAGAGAGGTCGAGAAGTGCCCTTAATTAGTTAGGATGGGCAAAGAAAGTTATGATAGGCGTGGATGGAAAAACAAAATATATATCTTTTGAGAAGGAAGAAAAAGTAAGAAAGTGATACTTATTTGCGCACAATACGCATTTCTAACTGTGTGGAGTTTTTGAAACAAAGGCCCTTTTCGGTGGGTACCACGCACAATACGCATTTCTAACTGTGTGGAGTTTTTGAAACAAAGGCCCTTTTCGGTGGGTACCACGTAAGGGGGTAGACGAAAGACAATGATTTTTGGCGTGAAAAAAATTTGCGAAAATTTTCTAAAATCTACTAATAGTTTCTCTAATACTAGTAAAGAATCGGCACGCACGCAATCAATTACATACATTTAGAATTAAACTCATTAGCGCGAGTTAACTGAAGCCAGCGCCATCTGTCAAGCGATGGGTAAAACTTTGTTTTTCCTGAGTCTCCCACGACACTGACGCCTTTTTGATATTATCTGCAGAAAGGTATCTCATCTATGATACAAAAAATGGATCAAAAAATTCCGTCTGATAAGTATCTTTTTTTGCGGGCAGTACAAGGCTTCCACGGCGCGTAACCATATAGGTTAATGAGAATTTTTTTTATCCATTTTTCTACGAATGTAGGTTAGACTAACTGCTTGCGTTATATAATATTTTACGGTCAATTAATTTTGGACAGAAAAACAATGTGGAATATCTAAGCTTTTGTTGGTTTTTAACTTAAAATAGGCTTTTACTTGAAGACAATATTGCCTAATGCTAAATGCAATGAAGGCCATTTTATCAGCATAGTGGGATGTACTTGTATAAATAAGGTTGTGGCAAAAAAAGTACAGTTGGTTCATGGGGGTACCTTCAAGCTCAAGCGAAGAAGTGTAATGTCAAGATTTCTATTATTATCTATTTTATATTTCTAAGGCGTGTTTGTGAACCCTCGTTAATTTAAAGTCGTGAAATGGTTATCACCATTAAAGAGAGCATGTAAAATAACTTATATTATGCTAGGCCTATATGAAATAAAGGATTTTCTATTCCATTCTGTTACGATGCTGTGCAAACGTTAGAGGTTTCCTTTTCAAGTTAAGTATGGACAGCGTGAATATCTCTGACTCCATATTAACTTCATCATCAGATGATATTTCAGTCAAGTACTAACTGTAACATTGTAATGAAAAAACTGCTTTACTAAATTTCAAAATTCTTTCACTCATCAGAAAGTTACACAGTATCATCAACAGAAAAAGCCGTGAGAAATAACTAGTGTTCCCAGAACGCAGTGCAAATTAGAGCAAAAAATAGCGGTCAGATATAGCTTTGACAAAAAGATAAGTATAAATCACTGTCCTTATAAGGCATTATCACATAAATATTGTATAATAGCGTTAATACCGGATAAAGACGTTTTATTTAATCACCTTTGTAGCGGATTTCACTTTTTGTCTCAAGAGACTAAAGATGCACATTCACCGGTTATGTAATAAAAGACAACATCAATTAAGTAATTTCAAATTAAATTCTCCACTTCAAAATATTTATAGCTACTTTAAATTCGATAACATCTTTAATTTATTTGAAGTGCCGAAAATTACGTGGAATTGATAGTACCTACTTCATAGAATTATTTAAAATTTAAAATCAATGTCGCGTGGTTTGAAATTAAAAGCCAGAAGTCACGAAAGTGTCCAATTCAATTTGAGTACATATTATTATGCAACTTCAATCATTTTATAGTGGCTTCTCTCGCACTTACTCGTAGGAGTACGTCTAAAAGTGTGAATGAGAGCGCAATATGCCCATTTGAAACATGATTTCACTGAATAATTGTGAATAGAACTTCACTCTTGCGGAATGTCCAAACAACTGGAATGTGGGCATTATCGAACAATTTCCACAGTAGTAATGTAATGATTTTTTTTAATTGTATTTGACAATAGAGCAATTATAAATCAAGAAAATTCGTATATTATGCAAAATTGGTACGTTTACAACTCAATATACATATTTTGGGGGACCTCAATATTCTAGGATCTCGATAGTCAAGACGCGTACGCGGTACGTGTGACCTTACCTTACGCGTAACATAACACAGTGATAGTATACCCTTAGTCAAGTGGTTGAGTCCCTGGCGGAAACACGTGGCATTCCAGCAGACGGCGTCTCCCACTTCCGCCGGTACTTATGGGTAGGTACCCGCGGTATAATGAAAGTACTTTACGCATTGTTGACGCTTTTTGAATGCCTGCGCTGGCGCTTGGACTGAGAATTCGTCTTTAAGTTTTTTTGCTATAAGTTACATTTACATGTACCTACTCGTAATTACAATCTGCGAGGCGGCCTCTACTAGTAATCTGTGGTCTCTACATAATACATCCCACTGATAAATAGCGCTAATTTAAACTGTCTTCTCCGTTGAGGACTAGTCCATAGCGGTATGGGCCTCAACTAGATTACAAGATGGAGAATATCAAGTAAGAGTTCCGTGCAGTTTACGTCCCTGCAACGATGTTTATTACGAAGAGCTAGTTTCAAGGTTCCCCAAACGTTCCCCAGACGTTCCTACTGTCAACCCAACAAAAGGTTGAACAATCCAACAGAAAAGGTCAGCTGACTTTGACGAACTGCAGCGGGTTGCCGCAGCGGTGTGACGTCACCGATCAACTCACCGACTGCCAGTCCTCCTGCCGCTCTATGCGGGCCGGTTCTGTCTTCTTGGCGAGCTCGGCCCGCCGCTGCTGCTCGCGCGCGCGGTGGCCCAGGTCCGCCGGGCCTACTTTGACGAACTGCAGCGGGTTGCCGCAGCGGTGTGACGTCACCGATCAACTCACCGACTGCCAGTCCTCCTGCCGCTCTATGCGGGCCGGTTCTGTCTTCTTGGCGAGCTCGGCCCGCCGCAGCTGCTCGCGCGCGCGGTGGCCCAGGTCCGCCGGGCCTACTTTGACGAACTGCAGCGGGTTGCCGCAGCGGTGTGACGTCACCGATCAACTCACCGACTGCCAGTCCTCCTGCCGCTCTATGCGGGCCGGTTCTGTCTTCTTGGCGAGCTCGGCCCGCCGCAGCTGCTCGCGCGCGCGGTGGCCCAGGTCCGCCGGGCCTACTTTGACGAACTGCAGCGGGTTGCCGCAGCGGTGTGACGTCACCGATCAACTCACCGACTGCCAGTCCTCCTGCCGCTCTATGCGGGCCGGTTCTGTCTTCTTGGCGAGCTCGGCCCGCCGCAGCTGCTCGCGCGCGCGGTGGCCCAGGTCCGCCGGGCCTACTTTGACGAACTGCAGCGGGTTGCCGCAGCGGTGTGACGTCACCGATCAACTCACCGACTGCCAGTCCTCCTGCCGCTCTATGCGGGCCGGTTCTGTCTTCTTGGCGAGCTCGGCCCGCCGCAGCTGCTCGCGCGCGCGGTGGCCCAGGTCCGCCGGGCCTACTTTGACGAACTGCAGCGGGTTGCCGCAGCGGTGTGACGTCACCGATCAACTCACCGACTGCCAGTCCTCCTGCCGCTCTATGCGGGCCGGTTCTGTCTTCTTGGCGAGCTCGGCCCGCCGCAGCTGCTCGCGCGCGCGGTGGCCCAGGTCCGCCGGGCCTACTTTGACGAACTGCAGCGGGTTGCCGCAGCGGTGTGACGTCACCGATCAACTCACCGACTGCCAGTCCTCCTGCCGCTCTATGCGGGCCGGTTCTGTCTTCTTGGCGAGCTCGGCCCGCCGCAGCTGCTCGCGCGCGCGGTGGCCCAGGTCCGCCGGGCCTACTTTGACGAACTGCAGCGGGTTGCCGCAGCGGTGTGACGTCACCGATCAACTCACCGACTGCCAGTCCTCCTGCCGCTCTATGCGGGCCGGTTCTGTCTTCTTGGCGAGCTCGGCCCGCCGCAGCTGCTCGCGCGCGCGGTGGCCCAGGTCCGCCGGGCCTACTTTGACGAACTGCAGCGGGTTGCCGCAGCGGTGTGACGTCACCGATCAACTCACCGACTGCCAGTCCTCCTGCCGCTCTATGCGGGCCGGTTCTGTCTTCTTGGCGAGCTCGGCCCGCCGCAGCTGCTCGCGCGCGCGGTGGCCCAGGTCCGCCGGGCCTACTTTGACGAACTGCAGCGGGTTGCCGCAGCGGTGTGACGTCACCGATCAACTCACCGACTGCCAGTCCTCCTGCCGCTCTATGCGGGCCGGTTCTGTCTTCTTGGCGAGCTCGGCCCGCCGCAGCTGCTCGCGCGCGCGGTGGCCCAGGTCCGCCGGGCCTACTTTGACGAACTGCAGCGGGTTGCCGCAGCGGTGTGACGTCACCGATCAACTCACCGACTGCCAGTCCTCCTGCCGCTCTATGCGGGCCGGTTCTGTCTTCTTGGCGAGCTCGGCCCGCCGCAGCTGCTCGCGCGCGCGGTGGCCCAGGTCCGCCGGGCCTACTTTGACGAACTGCAGCGGATTGGCCGCCGGCTTCCCCGGAAGCACTGCGGCGGTGTGCGGCCGGGTCGCGAGGAAGTCCGCACTGTCTGTTGTCTGTGGACAAGAGAAAAAACATTATTAATTTTTAGTTAAAAATTACATCATTCGAGATTGTCTTCGCTTAGTATAGAGCAATACATAATACCATGAAGGTTTCGTTTTTACTATTTTGGTGTCAATTCCTAAAACTCGCATCTTTGCGTTGCGCAGTCGGATAAAAACTACATGCTTCTATTATGCTCGTTTATGGCGTTGAAGTACCTACCTAAGTCACACCTATTCGAGGCTATTTACTAAGCTACTCTTTAGATATTAAAAAGCGTTCAGCAGCAGGCATAGCTTCTGGACCAAACACGCTCTTTACTGGTCTCCAACGCTTAACCATCGCAAGGTTTAAAATTCAGAAACAGGATAAGAAAGTAGAAGTATTCATACTTTTTTCGTAAGACAAAAATATAATGCTGACTTGCGCGAAATAAATTGGAAAATTTAAGTGGCACTTAAACTTATTTAATCGCTATACTTCAAACGTTTTTTTTATGACGTTTCTTGTGATTAAATTATTTTAAGTACCACCTAAATTTCTAAATTTGTTCCGGCCAACTTAGATAGAGTACCTAAAATACAAAAGATCCATGTCTAATATATAACACACCGGAAAAATAATATCGAACGACCGCATAACTCGATAGCAGCAAGGTACAAAAAACTTAAAATAGAAGGGAAACTCGCAGCTTCCTGTATTTAATAAAAAGTGATAATAAAATTACAAGAATAAAATGAAAAGTGAACGAAGTATTAGCCGAGTGTAAAATTACGTGAATAATGAATTAGGTACACTAGCGGATTGATTCAATACTTTTCAATACTAGTGTCGTAATCAAAATCAATGGAGCACCTACAAAAATACATAAATTGAAGTCTATGTAAAATTCAATTTCCATGTTATTCGAAGTTTGACCGGAACAACCGTCTTTTATTATTATATTTTTAAAATTACATAGAGTAATTCAATTTCATGTTATTTTATAGAATTACTTACATAAATATTCCGAGTAATAAAACCTTAACATATTAAAATAAAATATGGACTGCATTTTCATTGAATATTAAATATTTATATTTTAAATTCTTTCAAACATTATCACAGACTGTGAATCTTAAATAATATAGACGTATGAAACTTTCAATAAATTCCGTTTAAATGTGAAACGGAATTTATTTGTGATTTTAATGTAGAATAGCAATTGATTGGAATGCCAGAGGAATAAAAACTCTTTGAATACTTTCCTCTATAAAATGAAAAGAAGTACATCCTACAAGTATAATTATGAAAGTAGATAAGTATCCCAAAACACGTTTATAGTAATTTTGAAGTTAAAATCATATTCTAATAAAATGTTTACACTTCTTTACGAGCCATTGATTGTCATTCATGGCTAATTAACCGGTTACATAATTATCTAGAATTGTCTTATAACAAGAAATCGCTAAGTACCTACCTATTATTTCAAAGCACGTCCATGATATCATATTAAAATGCGCATCATCGGTAATTACAATTTACGATACAATTTTACATGTTAAAAAGCAGTTTACACACGTTCCGATTTTAAAATGGAATATTATAACCGGCCCTTTTTAACTATTCTTGGTAAGTACTTATAACAATAAGAGTCGTGCACTCCCTTTTTTTTTACTTTCTGTAACATCTAAGTAGATCGTCTAATTTAGAAATGAACGCCAGTCCACGTGTTTAAGCTCATTCATTGAAAAAAAAAGCGGAACGGCGTTAATTTTCGAAGATCTCCACCTACTGCTCTTTTATCTCAGAAAATCCCACATTTTGCACTAAAATATTACCTTTGCTACGAGTCCTGATCAGAAAACTTTACTGTAAACTGTTAAGTATTCCTGTCGGAGCATCCTTCCAAGTTAGGCTTGACAAAGCTGGCGTGCAAGATTTATTGGAATTTTGACGACCTTTGTACTAAAGGTTATCAAAATTCCAATGCGTCGAGGATTCTTCCCGTAGCTATTTAAGTTCAACAAGCAATTTCAGTACAGATTTCTCGCTAACGTTAGATAGAACTGTCAGGTAAGACAACAAGACTCGCTGGGCCTGTAACGGCAAACTTTGAATGATTTCCGGCCCAATCCTCATCCATTGAACGAATGTCTCAGTCTTACTTTAAAGCTTTTATCAAAATTCTACGCTCATTCGACTATGGACACAAAAAGTCTCTGACCGCCCGTCCGCACTGCTCGCGAAGTTCCTCGGCGAAGTACTCGGAAAAGTTTATCGAAGTCGAAGTCACCACACTACTCGGTGAACTTTGCGAGAACGCTTTGACGTCCTTTGACTCGGGCGCAAAAACCGACAACAAATGGAAGTTGCCCGAAGTGAGTCCGAAGTGAGTCAAAGTTGGCGAAGTTAGACGAAGTGTCCCTCCACACTGCTCGCTCCGTTCAACTTCGGTCCCACTTCGGTCAACTTCGCGAGTAGTGTAGAGGCCGGGGGTTAGGGTAAAAAAACAGCAAACCGGAGCGTGTGTATCCACCATAACATGTTTAATATCATCAAACGCTCGCGTCGCTCATCTTGTGTTGTAACACGTCGTAAGTTGCGCAATGTTTAAATAACTCATCTGTTGAGAACGACCGACATTCTTTTAACATTAGGAATTAACGAACGAACGAACGAACGTTTAACGATGCAGTTCTGAGCATCCTTCCGTAAAAGATTTAAAGTGGTGTAATCCAGATTGTTTTTAACAGATTTTCAGTGAACTTTTAAGAGCATACCGTGTTCGGGACTGTTTCCCCCGTTCAGCTCTGGAGAACTCTCTGAACTTCTCACCGAAAAACTCAATCGCTGGTCTTTGTCCAAATACTAAAAGTAGAATTTGCATTCTGTCTAGGCCTAGATTCGGGTTTAGCTGTTTACAAAACAATATCCGTTTATAATTAAAGCAGTAAAGAGGCGCAATTCCTATACCTAAGGAGACAGGGAAAAGATTCCGTAAAAGTCATTGATTTATAAACTAAGGATTGTGGGTCAGCGCTAAAAAGTGTCCGAACCGAATGACATACAAAACGCGAAAAGACCTACAATCGCACTTCAGTCTCGTGTTTGAAAATTAGGCTGTATAGTAATGGATTAAGACATAAATTACAATGTTTTAGTTTGTTTATAAAAATACTCATGTACCCTCGTTTTTAAAGGTTTTTAACCGACTTCAAAAAAAAGGAGGAGGTTCTCAATTTCGACGCGTATGTTCTTTTTCTCGGGACACTTTTTCGTGAATTTTGTATTACACCCGTCGTCCATAGATTACTATGGTAAAAGTATGAACAACAAACACCCAAACCTCAAAGGATAAGAGGGTATGGTAAAAATAATTGAGTTACACTGCAACTTACGTTTTCTTCTTATTTGTAGTTTGTACACACGCCCTTACGCAGGCATAAGATAAAGTTCTGGCACTGTCACTGGCACTGGCACAGTCACTGGCAGCTAGTACGGGTTATATTTACCCGCAATCCGTTGCCGCTCTAAATTTCTGAACGTGTAAATTTAGACGCACAGACTTAGTTTACGATGCACTCTTGTTTGTCACTCGCGCTATTTTCGAACTCGATCAAATCAAACCTCGCTCCGTTCGAGCACCCGTAGTAACCCAGTTTCGTAACTGGAATTCGGAATTTGAAAATTTTTTGGCCAAATACCGTTTCCTTATTGGCTGTTGAGATTCTTATTGAAACTATTCAAATTCAATAGTTTGAAAAAAAGCAGTGGTGTTCTGAAATATTGTAGGATCTATGAAAAATCGTTCATAGAAGAAAAAATAGAAACAGACAAACAACAACGATGCTAAGAAACAAGAAAGCATCTAATAAAACACTAGAAATTTTACAAAGATCTTGCTCATATCAATGGTTACGAATAAGATTGTAAAAAACCACTAGAAACCTTTTCACTATTTCCGTAAACTAAGCCTCAAAGCGACAATTTTTTGACGAAAACTTCACAAAGATTTTGCTTATATTAGTGGTTAAGAGAAAGATACCAGAAAACACTAGATTACTTTTCACTATTGTCCTAAACTTAGCCTTAAAACAAGAACTTTTTAGACTAAAATTTTTACAAAGATCTTGCTCATATCAATGGTTACGAATAAGATTGTAAGAACCACTAGAAACCTTTTCAATATTTCCGTAAACTAAGCCTCAAAGCAACAATTTTTTTGACTAAAATTTCACAAATATTTTGCTCATATTGATGGTTAAGAGTAAGGTAACAGAAAACACTAGAAACCTTTTCACTTTTGCCGTAAACTCGTATGTAATGTGCAAGTGACGCGCGCGGGTTGTCAACTTGTAGAGTGAACTGACTTGGCTTTTCCACCGACCGCGAGCGCGAAGCGAAAGTAAAACCGCGGTTAATTAATACAAAGACAGTTAACTAGTAATTAATATTAAAACGCTAAACTTAACGATGCGTTGTGACCATCAAAGTACCGGTTAGCTGTTGAGAATTTTGGCGATCCGCGTGATTTCTTATTGAAATGACGCTGGGTTGCATTATAACACTAGTGACATAATACTTCATTTAAGTGGGATGGGTAACATCCAGGCGCGTAAATTCAAATTTTATTTAGTTCTTCGCTAATTGTGGGCTAATTACACATCGTAGGCTAATGGCAATGAGATTTGCGGGCTCAATTGAAATTTATGCATCTACATGTTTTTTATTAAAAACTCTGATCGACAATACTCATTTACTTCATATTGGTTTCCGATAGGTCAAAATCTGGGAAACTGCTTAAAAATATCTTTCGAGGTGAGTGGGAATTTCTATAAAAACATATACTTAGATGTATACATATTATGCCCGCAAAATTCATTGCCATAAACCTACGATGAGTTTAGTCTAATATTTGCGAAAAACTAAATAAAATTTGAATGTCGCGGGCTGGTAGGGCCGAAACACCTTAATTGAAACATGCAGGGAAATCATGCTGAAGCTTTCCTTTGCTTATATAAGTGTTTCTTTTTTCTTAATATAGATACTAAAATGAGTCAGAATATTTTACTTTTTATTTGCTCAAATTAGTCACTAGTTTTTGATTGACAAAACTGAATAAAATTACGTATATCAAGGAAAAGGAAATTCAAAAGTGTAACAGAAATCAGAATGCAACGATATATAAATTTTCGAAAACAACTGAAATCCTTTCGTAAATTGCTTGTTAAGACCCTTACGGTGAGTTAACTTCTAAAAGTTGTTTTTTTTTCTTTCTATTTCATTGACTATTTTTGTCACTGTTGGCCCTTGAATGGTTTATTAAATAGTTCACACAGAACCCAACAGACTTTCTTGCAGCCATTTTCGCTCGCGTGCCCACCGCCATTACTCGTGTACTTAGGTAGGTACGCGTAGTTTATATAACGTGTCATTTATGTTCCGCTGGGTGACCACTGACCATCGAGTGAAGTGGCCGGTTCAATGTATACACAGTTATTCCGGATGTGCGGAAATGCTTGGGATTGTTTGTTGAGTGTGTTGTTAGTGAACGGATGCTGGCATGCACATGCAGTTGCGGAGATGCTGTATTTTTTTTAATACCGGTTTTGGAATCGAACTAGGTGCTTAATACCTTTGAGTATATAAATGAATTGATACGAGTGCGTTTAAAGTTATTAATAAATAATAAACCAGTAAGTTGTATGAAATTGGAACAGTTTACCATTGTTTTCAATAGAAAACCTTCTCGTGATTAAAAAGGTATAAAAATTTAAAATCGAAATTTTGTTTTACAAATTTATATTCTTTAGGTGTAGGAAGAAGCCTGAAAACTCTTTGCAACTAAACGTCTTTTTAATTTTGAAAATAATTTTAATCTCAATTAATTTTTTAATCACAATTTTTTTTAACTAATTCATCATAGTAGTCGTAAATTACTTATTTACAATAATTATTTATTAAGTTCATGACGATAATTTTAAATAGCAATGCCCAAAGTTGTCTACACCTGTTTTATTGTGACATTCTTGACGTAATGTCATTATGATAACATAGCGCGCGGCGAAATCGTGAGACTTGTGTTTACAGCAATTAGAAAGGAAGATGATACGCCGATTAATTACTCTTGGGACTTGCTATTTGTGACAGCGATCATAATAATGTTTATATGCAAATGTTACATTGTTTTGTAATAATTTGCACTTGGAAACTGAAAAGAGAAATAATAAGACATATTATGATCTTGTTGTTTACACAACGTAAAAACCGGCTAAGTGCGTGTCGTTGGTACCCAGTACTACGCACTAAGGATTCGGTACCAATAAAATAAAAAAACAAACTTATCTAGTTTTTAATACTTACCTACTTAACTTTTTTAGACAAAAAATAAAAACTGCTATTCTTATTAGTTTTCTGTCAGAAACACATCAGAAACTGCGAAAGTTGGGTAATTATTAAAGACTAAGAAAAAAACACACTAACCTTGCGTTCGTGCGGTAAAAAAATCGCCTAAACACAATCAGGTGAAACTTTTCAAATTCTATAGGCTATTTCGTTGACAAGGGACTTGTCTGGTGGAGGTTTAACGGTGCACTGACAGTTTTGTGTGCCGTATTACCGTAACTTTTCATTGTTACGATACCAACGCTTTCTCTAGATACGTGACTTTTTTGAAAATTCGTTCGGCTCCCTCGCCCGTGCTTCGTGGAGCATGTTGTGAGTTTGTGACCTAATAGATAAGGCGGCGCATAGCAAGCAGATGAATAGCAATGATGGGAGCTTGTACAATGTGTGTAAAGATTTTAAATGTACGCGCTCAAATAAGGACCATGGTTTATTTAGATACAACCATTGATTTATAAACTAAGGATATAGGGTCAGCGCTAAAAAGTGTCCAAACTGAATGACATACAAAACGCGAAAAGACATACAATCGCACTTCAGTCTCGTGTTTGAAAATTAGGCTGTACAGTAATGGTTTAAGACATAAATTACAATGTTTTAGTTTGTTTATAAAAATACTCATGTACCCTCGTTTATAAAGGTTTTCTCGGGACACTTTTTTCGTGAATTTTGTATTACACTCATCGTCCATAGATTAATAAGCCCATGGATATAACCAAAGGATATAACCGTCTAAACTTCATATGATCCGTATTTGAGGCATATAATAACAGTGCCACAAAGTATAAACATGTTTGTAGTCTCATAACTTGCGAAGTGACCACAGATAAGGGTTCGCGATGCAAGTGTTAAACCAAATTATAGAGAGTATATAAGAGGCATTATAGAGAGTCAGGGCACAGTCTCTCTATGGTCTCTCTCATAATGTTCAGGGTATGGCACAGAGTCATAGACTTGAGTTTCCCAGAAAGAGTTGGCAGTGTCAATGAAGTGCGAACCGGATTAGTTGTTGTGGCTATCGGTCATGGCAGTAAAAGCGAATAAAAAAACATGTTTTTATACAATCACAATCGACAGAAATATTAAATACTGCTAAACCGGATCAATTTGGCTGGGAGTGGAGAGAGATTAACACGTAACATAGATGGCTCTCTTCATTTCAGACACATCTATTGTTCCCCCGAGATTGGTGTTTCACGCGGACGGAGCCGAAAGTAAAAACTAGTTGCCAAATTAAAACTAGTGTAAATAATGTTCTTCAATCTTCAATCTTCTTGCATTTTCATAATATAAGTTGTATCTGTCTGTAATTTGCATTCAACTCGCGAACTCTGTTACAAGCGATGCGTTGTGCGTTGCGACGAGCGATACATGCCTAATTAACTCGCCAGGGTGCCTTCACACTGGAGACGAGACGAGACGAGAGGAGTGAAGAGGAGACTTGCGGAAATCCACTGATTCGCTATTCTCAAGGGACTTAACCTCTAAACGAAAATTGATTGGCTAAATTGAAATTCAATAAAAATCGGGGACAAACGGGGCACATTTTTCGCTTCAATGGGAACAATCATAACTGTTATTGCACACGTAATAGAAAGTTATGATATCGCTTAAGCTTAAGGTACATCTTATCTAAAAGATACCTTGTAGACTGCACTATTAGTAGAATTGTATGAAATCATAAGTATGGGGCTGCAATGCTAACTTTTGAGCTTGTTTTATGAAGGCCCATAGCGAAGTTAAAAGTTTAGGTTCCGTATTTTATAACTACTTCAGGCATGTAATATTTAAACTGGCGGTTGCTTCAAAGCTTAGGGTCAAATACAGCGTGACCATAGTCTAAGCAAAAAGTTACTTTTGAGCTTTTTTTTGAAGCCCATATAACGATAAACTTAAAGTTTCTCATTTCATTATTGCTTCAGTCTTTTGCAACAGTAGAACAGGCGGTTATACACCAAAGTTTGGGGTCATAGTTTAAGTACTAGCGTGACCTTAGTCTGGGCAAAGACACTGGGAATTGCGTAACATGGGCAATGGGCATAACTGTCCACGTCTGCAGAATGACGTCACTCGGCCACTTCGTAGAAGTGAGCGTTACTCTAGACTACGAATAAGCTCACTGAGTCATATCTAGATCTACACGCGTTGTTCAAACACTTCTAGTCTTTTCGCACATAATTTGTTATGATATAGTATGTAGAGTGACAACTAGCGCCCATGAGGCGTAAAGCGCCGAATTACTTGGTAATAGCCTGTGTGGTAATATTTAGCTAGTATAGTCTATTCCCTTAGAATTTGTCGTAACAAGTACATGCGCATCGCGCACAGTCGGTGTTGTTTGATCATTTGATGTCCATTGAGAATACCGACGCCACAACCAGCCGCGCGGACAAATCACAAAATGAAAGCAAACGAACTTATAACCTTCTCCGGAAAAATCCTTAACAGTAATTGTTAATATGTAATGTCAGTTTGGGGGTTTGGGTCATCAATATAATACGAACTAGATATATAATAAAGGTCTAGATGTTGAGTTACATTAAAACGACCTATTTGTACCTATTTCAAAACAGTTATTTAACTGAAAACAAAGACCGTAAAATAAACATAAGAGTACTTAGAACGCTTATCAACTTATCTCGGTTACGATTCAGTTGTTTGCTTGTCTGTTCAAACGTTTATGATTGAGGCTAGGCCGAGATTAGATTAGTCTAGACTGTGGACTAGCTAAGCTTACCTACCAGATAATTGCAGTGTTCTTGTTATGAAACTATTTTGGTTACGTTCAAAATGTACTTAACTTAAAGAGACCGCTAAATATTTCCATAATCAAGACGCAAGGATAAATCTATCCGTCCATCTGCAAATCTCAAACAGTTTATTTGAAACATATTTGATTGAAAAATATCAGTCACCTGATTTTGTACGAAAAACCAACCGCTCAGTAATTCTAGTAGGTGAGAAATTCTGCGCTTTGCAATGGTTAGTATTATCCATACATATGGGGAATAAAATTTAGTCCCCATAAGCGTGGATCATGGGGAGATGTTTCAACCCGTATTGAAAACTAAAAATCCTGAGATTTCATGAGATTTGCAAAATCCAGACGCAATCCTGAGAAGAGTAAGAAAACAATGAAATCTCAGGATAAATCCGGAGATATGGGAAAACCCTGTGCGAGGGATTCAAATCCTTGAAGTGTATAATAGGCTTCATCCCTAAGTAATACATGATCCTAGTAATACCCACAAAGCTATCGCCCAAGCCGGTATTTTCAGCAATAAAACTCAATTCCTGACACTCCTATCACGTCAAACCTACTTCACTAGAGACGGAAACACGCTAAGACGTTATCAGTATCTCGGAGCAAACAATGGAGGCTGGGTGACCGATACGAGGGTCGTTGACCTCTCGCCGGGTACGTCTAGGTATGGGCGTATGGGTGAACGCACACATAAATCTTTCTCGTAGTAAAACGTTTTACTATCACTTTGATACGGCGTTGTACAGTGATTTTCAACAGATAGAATGGCATAACATATACTTCAACCTATAGGTACATACATTTGCAAGAGAACATTATGTCTTTTATTTTGATTCCATGGTAGAAGTATAAGAATTAGCAGGACAAATGAATTTGTTTTGCTATAATCTGCTACTGGAAAAAATCTTTATATGCAGATTGCAGGAACACTGCCCACATCCTCAAGAGATGTTGACCGGAACATCCTCAGGAGATGTTGACTACACAATGCGAAATCATACGAGTCATTTCCGCATAATTGGATTGGATTTGGATTTAATGGGCGGGATGGAATTACCTAGGGTACAAAATTTTTATAAGTATTTTTTTCTTAGTTTTAGTTATTTTAATTTAATTACATTTTTAAGTATAGTTTTAAGTACCTATTCTGTGTCCTGTGTTATGGATCGGAAATCCGGTGCATATTTTATACCAACAAGCTTGACTAGTAAAACTTCACATAGTGGTACTCATAGCCGGACGTATATACCACGCGACCCCGTGGTATCCAATTACCCCCTATCCTTACCCCCTGTTAGTGCATTTGTACGGATTTGTGACGCGAGCGCACGGCTGAGCCGCGATCGATGCGGGTCAAGGAGGGTCAGTCCCGGGTTCGATTACAGAGATTTATGTGGAGTCAAGTTACAGCTTCACGCTATACACACACAAGAATCATTACAAGAATCACTTTGGTTCATGAATATATATATATAAATATATAGAGGACAACATCACATACATATTTCTCTGATCCCATAGTAAGTAGCTTATGCACTTGTGTTATGGAAATCAGAAACAAACGAAGGTACCACAACACCCAGACCCGAGACAATGTAGAAAACTTATTTTTCTACATTGCCCCGATCGGGGATCGAACCCGGAACCTCAGAGATGGCGGCGCCTTGAAAACCGGCACGATAACCACTCAACCACGGAGGTCGTCAAAATGGACTCAAAACACACAAATAGACTCGTTGGCATTACGGTTAACGGTATAAGGACTAAGGTTCGATTTCTATGTCCATGCCTATAATTGTCGACAGCTTTTACATAGGAGCAGATGTACTCAAGTTCAAGAAATGTGGGTGAAAGTAAATATTAAAGCTGAAAGGGTGACTGGATTATAATTTTCAATATCTATTCCTGCTTTTCTTGCCTCAAAGAGCACATTGAGCTATCGATGCCAAATTTATCTCTGTAATACTTAGTTTAGAAATCAGATACATAATCGGACCCTTTATATAATATATATATATTTCAATCCATGAAGACGCGCCCCACTCTGTCAAAATCTGAGTCTGTCATTGTGGACATAAATATCTATAGTGTGCTCTGCGACTAGAGGGCATGATGACGTTTGTAGGGTCAGATATTATTACACTTTGAGAAAGACCAAAAATAATCAAACTTTTTGTTTCTAAAACTAGCACCGTCAATGAGAATCCAACGTAGGTACTCGCAGTATCACAATCGCATTCCAATTCCGAGTAAATCACGGCTAACTATGGCCCGTATCTCCCATGGAGCGACACAATGCACAATGGAGTGTGGAACTGTGGACCGACCTTGCCGAGGTGAAAGTGACTGCACGACCCGCTTGAGCACGCGACACTGTCGCTCTTTCTACTCTCAACGCTACCAAAACGCTACCACAGACGAGCCAACATGTCGGGGGTGTATAGTATACTAACCGATCTGGGTCTGATTGCCAGAAAAACGTATTCGTCGTTAATGTAATAGTTTGCTAACTCTGCCCCCCTATTGGTTGACGTAAATCAGGGAACCAATCAGAGGGCACAGTTTCTAAACGATTACGATAACGATGAATATGTTTTTCTTACACAATTAAGGGGCTGGATCAGCCTAGCGATTTACGTAACGCGTTGGCTACATTTTGTCTTTACGCGCTTCGCTAGCTTCCTAGCGTTGAAGAGTAATCCTCAAAACAGCCAGTAAAATGCGCACAGCCAATAAAATGGAGTACACCGAACTTGCTTAGTAAAAGCTACGGAATGACCCGCTTGTACAAAGCACAAGTGACTGTTATTAATTTTCCTACATTGTCAGGTCCCACAAACGTGCAAAAAACATTCATCTTGAAAATTTGACGATTAGTTATGGTAAATATTCATGCTACAACAGAAGGCATCTGAATTAATACAAAACAACAAAGTATGAATAGGTTACGTACTATATAGCAATGAAATAATAATTAATGTACGACAGCCGTGCTATTCTGCAAAACAGCGATGAGCGTACATCTATGCATCTATGAATTTGTCAGTTTTAATAGAATACAATTTTGCATGCCATATTCGGGTTGGCAGCTGTCTGGCAGCTATTTCATTTTGTAGAATAGCACAGCAGTATTAATACAATTTTAGGTACCTAAGTTGGATTAAGAAATTGGCACGTCTATAAAAAACTATATACAACTTTTTTTCTCCTGTTGATTGTCATCTCATTATGAGTTTAGTAGGCGCTCATTCGTCATCATGATATATTATATTCCCCATATTCAATTCATACGAATTTGATTCATAGCTGACGTTTCTATATTATTCCTTATCTATAATCGGGATCTAGATATTAATTCAACTTGGACGAGTTTGTCTGGATCTTAAGACTAGAGAGAGTGATTACTGGGTATAAGTCGTCAAGGAAGAGTGGTTTGGTCTTAGCGTGAATACATCTTCCTTAAACGGTTTTTGTTCTATCACCTTTGAATGTGACATCTATGAAGATAGTGCTCTTTTTGCGGAGTCTTTTCGTGTAGGTACCACCACAGTCACAGAATACAATATAATAGTACCTAACGGTACAGAAGGCGCACTCGGCAAGATGACTTAAAAAAATAGCCACTCTAGCTCTGACACAAAAAGTGCAATTCAGTTCGCAATAGCGCCTGGCCACGCCTCCGGAAAGAACACGCAACAAACGCAATCGGGCGCACGCAGGGCGTGAAATAGACCATACCCGAACGCGAGCAAAGTATCCCGCGAGTGGCGGCCGTCTGAAATAATTACGCCGAGATGCCTACCTGTAGTTTCTCGATCACGTTATAAGTGCACCTGAGCCTGTAGACAAAGTGGCATTCTAATTTAGCGATGTTGCGAATAGAAAAGTTCAAAATGTACATGACAAAATGTACAAGTCCGAAATGTACATGTATGTTGACATTAGCTAACATTTTGGCATAGCGTAAGCTAAGGTTAATTCCGTACTTTTTTGGCATTTTACATCGCTGAATATAGCGATATCGCTAATGGAATGTCACTTTGTCGAGGCCCTCTGGCCTGCCGCAGTGTCAGTTTTTCTACCGCGAAGTAAGAGGCAAGTAATGCAGTCATTACTGTGTAACCGTTAGAAGGGCACCATAACCGACGTGATTACTAGGCAAAATGTGACCTAAGAACTAATGTCTCAGTGTGCTGCGTCGTATGATATTGTAATGCAAAGTCGTGGGACGCACTGCATCTGAAATGGACAGGCATATCACTTAACATCAGGTGAACGTCTCGCCCATTACATCGTTCTTTCGTATAGTAAGCAGAATAAACTTTCCACTGTGCAAAGTCACCTCGATTAAAATGATAGCGCGTGCAGTTTTATCGTTATCAGTCCAGCATTCCTTGTTATTGTGTTATGTCAATATTATACTGCGATAATCACAGACTTGTATACTAAAGACAGGGTGAACAACGCGAAAAAATGTCGCCAGTGTATGGGTGTCATTAGTACCAACAATATAAGGCCACACGGTAGTTCGGTCAGCGGCGGCGGCGGGTATTTTGACAGATTACGCTACTGTTTGCTTGTATGAAGGACGTAAAATGTTCGGATCGGCCTATCTTGACTATTTTTATCTATTTCGATAATATAATAATAATTGTCGGACTGAACAAAGCATCTAGAATCTAGATTATACCTGTACCAACTAATTCGCTTGCATAAATCCCAAACTTAATGTCTCAATTTCAATAGTACGGAATGTATTTTATCATTACGTTTATCATAAAGTCAATGATCGACATAATGGTGAAAACTGGTACTATACAACTACGCAGTTAAAATAAAATGTCTAATGAAAGAAATTTTAGTCTTTATGTAATTTTCTAAGTAAGTATTACTTACTAATTAGTTAAACTAGTTCACTAATATAATAGTGTTGTTTTGACAAAGTGATTCAGTTAATTTGACAGCAGCTGTTTAAACAGTTCCAGTTACTTGTTACGTATAACCAACTGTTGGAATTGGTTTAAGGGGCCAAGGAAACCATGTATACATAGTGTGTTAAGGTTTAACTTCTTTATTACTCATTTTACCAGTAACTTACTAAGTTTATGGATTTACTTCCATATACGCAATTTTTTTTAATTTATTTGCAAAAGAAAATCATTCAAAACGTTGTAAAATTTTGTTGATAATTAATAAATTTTCTTGGAACTAAACAGTTTAGGTGTGAGCTTTAAGGTGATTTATTGAATTTATTTTTGTCTTTGTCACTCTCACGAATGCGTTGATGGGAGCGACATGCAGCGTCGCGGAAGAATATAACAGAAAAACGACCTTTTACCTAATTTCTCTAAAACTAAGCCAGTTATTTAAAATCTGTTTCTCAACGTTTTTAGATATTATTATTACCGACACATTAAAACAAAAATTACAATTACATCCATTGTAGTTTCGGAAAAAAAGAAGAAAAACTGAGATTTTGGAGCAACTTTTGGGAGAACTTTCTATCGAGAAAATTTTATCTAATCGTGTTTCTGCTTCTCAACGATTTTAGATTAAAGACCCAAAATACATGACGTATAAATTTAAAAGTAATTGTCTCAATAGTTTTTAAACTAAACTTCACTAAAGATCGCTTAAATACGGCTTCTAAGCCCTTAATCGAGCAATGTGTGTTGAGATAAGTGCCTAAAGGGAGAGCCTAGAGCTTGCCTCTTTTAGAGCCATGCCTAGTTTAAGAGCATTGATTAACCATATAGAGGATCAGCACTAAGTGACGTCACGTATATATTTTTAGGCTCCGCACTGAAGCCGGATTTTTAATTTGTGAAAACTGTAAAATGACGAATAATGTAAGTGACCGGTAGCGGTACCGAAATGTACGACACGCGACGCCATAATTGAGAAATTTTTGGCTTCAACATACGTCACATCTTTCCGTCCTCGCGTAGCGTATTTCGTCGTAGTAACTTCGATTTCGGAGCAAGTCTAAGCTCAGAAAATCGCTTATCATTCTCGAACGAGGCCTGGTTCAGAGTCTTGTCTACCATTTCCTGGCTGACTTGCCAGCTGCCTCCCTATTCGCTTTAGACCCCTTCCAAAGTTCCATATCTCCAACTTTTTGAATTCAATCACCTATCTTTCAAATTGCCTGTTTTACCTCCCCGCTGGCCTCGCTCATTAGACTCCATCACAACATCCAATTTGTATTTCACAATTTATCCACTATTCTCTATATTGTAAAAAAGTTCCTATAAATTTAAATTTAAATATGCATCAAAACTTCACTTCGACGTTTCGTCGTGGTGAGACAGTCTCGCGTAGCTCAGTGGAAGAGCTCCTAGCCGCGATAGCTGGGGGACGTGGGTTCGAGTCCCACCGCGAGTGAAATTTTGATGCATATTTAAATTTATAGGAATAATTTCCTAAGTGTGTGAAAACACTATAATATAAAATATTAGTTGTAAAAAAGTTAACAATAATAGCTTTTATTATTCCATAGAATTCACTTACACCCACGCTATAGTGGCTAATTTGGAAGAAAATCCCTCCCGCCGCGACATAAAATAAAACAGTAGTTTGACCTTTGGCGTTGTTCGCTCGTAAATTGGCGTAACAAGCGACATGACTCATCCGAACAGGTTATGTACACGCCTTTTGTTTTCCTAATCATATGCTAATTTGGATATTTTCGAGATAACCTCGATGCTTCGAATATAAAATTGTTTGGTCTATTTTATTTCCACTTTTATGATCTTGATTATACATAAAAATTTCATTGAGAGCAGTCCTAGCGAATGTAAGGCGTTCTGTCAGACGAGGTCTCAAGATCGATTCCTGGCACGTACGGAAGCGATGCTGTGTAGCAAGTTCTATTCAAGTAGGCGTATACCTACCTAATACTACCCTAAGTACACTACGAATCCAATTTCGGTGAGATTTTACTCAAGTAGTGACTTATTCAATTATACTGACTGAAAAAAAACGGACCAACCATGATCTTTTAAATATGAAAACTTGTTCAAAATATAACTTCCTAAGGATTCTGTCCACAAGTTAGTAGGATTTTTGTGTACGAATAATTAAAAATAAAGTTTCCAATCGAAAGTAACAGAAAGTTAACAAAATAGGAAACACAACTAAGTATCGTATAAATTAATAGTTGTGGAATAGATTGGGCATACATCGTGCGCCGGCGCACATAAACTACGCGGCTCGTCGCGACCTTAACCTTTATTCCGCTGACCGCGAAGGAATTTCGTCGATTGCGTTACATCGTGAACAAAATATAGTCGTGACTCAATCGATATACATATTTAATTTTATTTTACGACTAGATTTATATTGGCGCCGACTGTTAATAACTTTTCCAAAGCACCAAGCACGCACGCAAAATTTACCAAATCATACTTAATAATTAATATTATTAAGGCGAACGTTTGTATGTGTGTATGTTTGTCTCTCCTCCCATCGGAGAGTTTTCATCAGTGCGCATATTATAGTGCCCGCAAGTTTATACGCAAAGATAAGTGCACTCTCTATTTCCTCTCTCCCACAATACGTTGGGCTTGGGACGACAGTTTTGACCCGACCGGTTGAAAGAGATTAGTAGCTGTATCGACGGCTTAGCGCGCTTTATGACGCATTGGAATTGGGAGTGAAACACCGCAAATTCCAAACTCCAGGCCAGTAGCACGAAATACTTAATAGTTCCTAACGCTACAGAAGGCTCACTCCGCAAGATGATTTAAAGAAATAGCGACTCTAGCGCTGACACAAAAAGTGCAATTCAGTTCGCAATAGCGCATGGCTCCGCCTCCGCAAACAACACGCAACAAACGCAAAGTTTTGGTTTCTTCCATCACGTTACTTTATCTCATTCGACGTACTAAGGTTGCCTCGCATTCGGGCGCACGTAGCGCGTGAAATAGTCCGTACAAGAACTAACGCGAGCAAAGTAGCCGGCGCACGGCGGCCGGCTGAAATTAGTACGTCGAGACCTGTAGTTTCTTCGATCACGCGATAAGTGGACCATGCCTATTAGTAGTAAAAATGTCTTCATAGAAAACCCTATAGGTACTAAATATTAGTTCGATCCGTAAATCGAACCCAGGACCTCGTGATCCACAATCGAACATGCTCACCACTAGACCAATGAGGCAGTTATGATTATGAAAGTACGCAGACTGTTTTCAAGAAGGTCACCAAAGAGTCGCGTGCGTGAGTTATTCCATCAAAACCGGTCCACGCTAATTCCCAGTAAACAGAAAGTGAATTAGTGCCGCTTTGTGCGATCCCGGCGCACAAATTAATGCAATTGAGCCCGTCCCTTGTGTCAGGGATGCTAGCAGCTGCAACGACCTCTACGCTTGCCTCATTGCCTGTATTTAGCACGAATACAATTGGTGACAGGTCATTGTACAACACAGATTTGTATACTAAAGACAGGGCGAACAGCGCGAAAAAATGTCGCCAGTTTAAGGGAGCTATTTTGCACCCCCCCCGTCAGTAGTCAGTATAGGTAGAGAACTATTTTTTTTTTGAATTAATAATAATATTGCAGGCAAGGTGACCACAGACACATAGATAAAAAAAAATATAAAAAAATAAACATGTATTTCGCAGGAGTTTCGACAGATGGCGCTACATTTTCTTGCATAAAGAACGTTTACGTAAAATGTTCGGATGGGCCTATCTTGACTATTTTTATCTATTTTGTACAATCATGTTAGGTGCATGGGTGTGATTCTCGAAAATGTAAAATTTTACATCGGCCAACCAGCGATGGTAGCTATAGCAACGCAGCCATCAACAGCCAATGGTCGCCTTGGCATATCTGACGCAAGCATTACCCAATCAGCGCATAGATGCTAGATTGTCGCTGCTATCAAGCATCTATTTTGCAGAATCAAGGGGCAGATCATCGAAATTAAGTCCGGATGCTGAACGAATGCATTCCTGACAGTTCAACAATATTAATAGGGTCTCAATGCGGTCACAAAGAGAGGTTGTTTACAACTTATGCTTGGATTTGAAGAACAACTTAATCCGAGCGATCCTTTGCAGACACTTCGCCGATGACTTTCTCTCCCACTTCAAACGACCGCGACCGCGACCCGCGCTCGTCTGTTATCAAATGAGCGCGGGTCGAGGTTGTATGGGGTAGCGAAATTCATAGGCAAAGGAGACCTACGAACGGGTTATGTTTAAAAGATGACGCCCGACAACTTAAATCACTTTTGGGAGTTAGGAATTGTTATTATAGCAAAAGTATCCAATTAGAAGGCACTAGGTATCTTCAATAACTAACGCTATTCTTTAAAAAATTTAGGGTTGTAAGCAAAGCAAATCTTACGAAAATGGAAATATCAGCATTTACGAACTAGACATTGCGAAATAATAAATAATGCTGTTGACACTCGACGCAAGTAACTGATTAACTATTCAAAGTAAATAAATACTTAATACATTAAAATCCGTGTATTATTATCGAAGGTAAATTTCCAAACAGTGTTGTGTCGAAATGAATCAGTCATTCAAGGACAATCCTCTTAATTATATGCATACTTATCTTTATGACGCCGGCGGTCACAAAAGGTCGTCATTCCTATATGGCGTAAACAATTTCCATCGACCACACTATCTCATAGACTCCATAAAACAAGCGCTCTGTGTTAAAAATTAAAATATCATCACACAACGCTGGCCTATTGCGGGTCAGCGGGCTTCACATACCTTAGATAGAGAGCATGACGATGAAATCGGTAGGTTTCTTCCCAAACTTTTCCTTCATCGTTTTAAACAAAAGTGAGAAATCGAGCGAATCAAGCCGGGATTCAAACCTCCTGCAGTGTGTTAGATCTTTTTCATGACACGTTAAGAAACACTGTCATACATGACGGTTAAGAAACACTGTCTTAACGAAAGACAACGTCTAAAGTAATTTTTCTTAGTCAATGGTATTTAAGTAGTATTTAAATTAACAATCGTTTACCCAACCATCAATATTTTTGCCGTCAGCTGCCTTCTCCGTAGATTACAAATTGGTAAACCTCAAAAAAAGACATTGGAGTGAGATGATACTTAAAAAGCTCTACGGCTTTTTTATCTTAACACGTGTATGATTTTTTCATTTTTATCTATGCTTATTCGTCACAATGCTTCACAAAAAATGCATTAAAATTTGTATTGCTTTACGGTAAATATACGAAATCTGAAAATGAAAAAAATTATAATGTAAAAGTTTCGAAGACTAGATTTAAGACTTAAAAGAGAAATTTGTAATTAATTTACTAACTGTAACATTTCATAAATACTCGGAGATAAATTCAAATACAAGTATAAAAATCAACAGAATAATTCAGAGAAATTACTCCTTCAGTTAAATTCCTAGACGAATAACTATAATATTATAATTATTGCACTAATTAATTTATTTATCTCAGCATGCATAATGAATACACAATTAATATAGACTATCTGGAATAATTAAATGTTATCACTGTTGAGTACGGAATTTCATCTCAATAACCCGTTATCTTGTTTATTAAAATTATTTATTAGTTGAGCGAAATAGAATTGATTTTATTAAATTACTGTGTTCCCGCTTATCGGAAATAGTTCAAAGTGAAATAGATGAGATGTTATTGTCTGAGAAAACAAAAAGTTCACTAGGGATTTTTAAAGCCTAAAGTTGAGTGAACAAAGACAACGGAAAAACTAGTGTACCAAGTTGGTAGTTTAAAAATTTTAAAACGAGATGCATATTTATATTATGTAGGTAGGTATAACCAAACACGATTTTTTGACAAACTTTAACAGTTATCTTATGTTTACGAAAATTTTAAGAGAGTATCTCGATTTTTGCCATTTTGTTCTACTGGGACAAAATGGTCCTAATTTGGGTTCTGAATTTTGATTCAAATAAATTGACAATACCTTGTCAAAAAAAGTAGTTAATTGAAAGGTTACACACCTAAAGCTTTATAGATAAAACGTGTTCTAGTTTTTCTTGAAACTATTCGAAACAAAGCTACATTTATGCGTAGTATACAAACAGTAAGCAAGTGATGAATGTATGAAACGTTGATTGAAACAGCTTTTCCCTCAAAGCCGAATGAATGGCTCTCTTAGCTAACCCGAGAGATGTCTCTAGAGATTAGGGAGTCTGAGATGTTTTCATACAAAAGTACTTTTTTTAGATTGCGGACAACTTTTACCCCATTTTTGCACATCGAAATAATCCTAACTAAAAAGACAATACATAGATAAGATACAAGTAATATACGTAACCCCAATATGCTAAAATACACACTACAATTTATTATTAATTTATGAATCAAACTAGTCCAAAATTTGAATGGAAGCAGGCGTTATTTTGCGGAAACGAATTAATCTGTCCTGCTAATTATGGAATTAGCAGGACAGATTAATTCGTTTTGCTATTATCCGCTACTTGAAAGGATTCTGTGCGGTGCAATATGCAGGAACACACCACATGAAACACCACACACAATTTTCTATCACTTTCTTCGACGCACGTTTCGTCCCGACACCGAGACATCCTCAGGAGATGTTGACTTCACAATGCGAAATCGTAGAGTCATCGCATTGTGAAGTGCGGATGAAATTGTGCGGATAATAGCATCTCATCATCATCTCAACCCCTTTTTACGTCCCACTGCTGGGCACGGGTCTCCTCTCAGACTGAGAGGGGTTTGGCCATAGCCCACCACACGCTGGCCAAGTGCGGGTTGGCGGGCTTCACACACCATCGAGAACATTTTTGTGAACTCTCAGGCATGCAGGTTTCCTCACGATGTTTTCCTTCACCGCTAAGCAAGTGATATTTAGTTTCCTAAACCGCACATAACTCGGAAAAGTCAGAGGTGCGTGCCCAGGATTCGAACCCGCGACCTCCTTATGAGAGGCAGAGGTCAGAACCACTGAGCTATCACTGCTTTTTGGATAATAGCAAAACGAATTAATCTGTCCTGCTAGTCCAAAATTGTCAGCAGCGAGAATTCGCAAAACATGTTTCCACCATTTGTTCCTTTTGAGTCTACACCAACAGTTTGCTAATAGGTATTTGTATAGAAGTGGGTCATCCTCTACACATATACTTACGAGTATATCGTGCACGGTGCATTATATTTTTCGAGATATGTTACTATGCTCGTCCATTAAGTACTAAGGCAAAGAGAGTGGTAATGCCATCCCTTAATCCCTAAATGGACGAGACTTCAACTCATAGGTGATATAAAACTGCCGATTGGCAGCAGTACTTCGAAACTTGGCAGTATTTTGATAAAAAGTTAATGATTTCACTCTAGCGTTATTTAACAGTCAATAACGGAAGAATTGTATATAGCTTTAACCTTTTTAATCATAACAAAATTCCCCGCAGAGGAAAATTACTACTGATCAATACATATTGCGTTTAATTTAATGAAGTAAATGGGAGGATTGAACCTACTTGAAGCAATGTATGTCAATGTGAATGTTGGTAATCAACGCACAGGTCACGGGTTATCGCTTCCATAACCCGATGACCAACGACCAACAACCAGCATGCGACAGGGTAAAAGATCAATCAGTCTGTTTGGTCGCAAACTCCTGCGTCACTACTTGTCTTGAATCTACTTAGTCATTAATCGTTACGCAAGCGCTGAATTTATTTAATCGACTTCAAGTGATGGTTTTTATATAGACGATTGATGAGGCTCTATTAATAAGATTGCATCCTCCAAATATATTGACATTCAGGAACTCCGTTAGATCAAGGTTAGATCGAAACAAATCTTTAAGCAATTTTTAGGACTTCTAAAAATACTAGTGGAAAACCAAGTTTGCAGTTTTGAAAACGTTGCTAAAAACACTGTTTTCAATTTTCCAATGTTCGTCTTATAATTTATATTTCATACATTTTTAAAGTAGATGAAATTATAGTGATACATGACGCAATCGCTTTCCTAAGATGATTAGAGAAAAGTAACGAACCAGTTTGTACGTTTATTGCGTTTTAATGGTGAGAAGTTTCGGTGGGATTGCAGCAACTAACAAAGAACCCGATTATTATGTTCACATCATATTCGTAGATACATCGTTTTGTTCTAAACAGAGTATACCGGCAGAGAAATAGGTGATGATTTATTCCTAATGGAAATGTTGGCATTATTCTTAAAGATCAGACTTCAGAGTGATTACAGTGACTAAGTGTCTAGTCCCTACTAAGGCCCGGTTTCCACCGGTGCGGAGCGGAGCGGAGCTGTGTTTCAGTAACCAATCATTTTGACATCTTCCAAACTGAAGGGAGGAGATGTCGAAATGACTAAATCTGATTGGTTACTTAAAACACAGCTCCGCTCCGCTCCGCACCGGTGGAAACCGGGCCATGTCTGACTCACTTTACCAAGAACTGATTAGTTGATAATATTTATATAAAATATTTCTCATAAATGTTAATACAAAAATGTCAAATTTAGACCTAAATTAATAACATATCTATCCAGATTGATCCTGTCTCGGATAGGACAAATCTGGAAAGATCTGTCTCAGATAGAACAAATCATGGCTGGTGCTCGTATCGGCCAACTCGTTCTGGAGCCGATTGATTAGCCAGCCCTAGCGTAGGCAAACAGCTGAAGCTCATGAGCTGAAGACCTTCAAGATAAATTTTTTCAGTTACTATTTTGTTTGTCATCTATTCTATACTAATATTATAAAGAGGTAGCGTAACGATGTTTGTGAGTTCGTGACGTTGTAAGGGCTAATCTCTGGATCTACTGAACCGATTTTCAAAATTCTTTCACCAATAGAAAGCTACATTATCGTGGAGTGTCATAGGCTATAATAATTTCCAAAACTAACTATGCATCTTTACTAAAACTTGAATAATGTAGTCCAAGTCGCAAAAAAATTGCTTTCATCGCGTACGCTGCGGAAACTATTGAGGATACAACAAAACAATGTTCTACAATATTAAAGAACGTATCAAAATCTGCAAAAAAGTCCGCGATAGCATATGCCTATCTCCTACGGATAACTCGCAATTACTGCTTTTACTTTTAAAATTGTGGATTAAAAATAGATAATTTTTGTGAAGCTTATTTAGCCCATATGGTATTAATTTACATCTTTGTAAATATGTTTTTAGGACGGAAATTTAATGTAGAATATTTGTGCCCTTTGCTCTATACAGTTTAAACAAATATCTTCAAAGATTTTACCAAAACAAAAACGTGCGGTAAGCGGTTGCGCGCCGCCGCCGCTTCGGTTGCGCTTCGGCCGCAGCGTGGCGATAGGTTAGTATAGGCAAATGCCTATCTATCCGAATGCCTCGCGTCCAGCGCTGTGGGCTGTGGGTATAAGGCCCGGTTTCCACCACAGCGAAGCAGATCGGAGCTGTATTTGAGTAACCAATCAGATTTCGTCATATTGATATCTCCGAAACTGATGCAATCTGGTTGGTTATCCAAACACAGCTTCGCTTCCCTCCGCTTTGGTGAAAACCGGGTCTTACGCGGGACAAACGGGCCGGGACAAAAATATTTCTAACGCGGAACAGAGTCCGCGGGCACTGCTAGTACATACTTAAAAGTCATACTAAATAAAGCTTAATGCACTTTATATATCTCGGATAGGAAAAATTTAGATAGGATTGAATGTTAACTTCGGCAGTTAGTGTCTAATTTTGACGTCACTTCTGCGTACCAAAACGAATGGTACTCATTGTACATCTTTTGACATTTGTCACAACTTTCCATTTCAATCATAGATATTTCAATACACATTTCAATCCATTGTTTCGAGTCTCAAAGGTCTACTCTAGAGTCTAGACGAACAATATGACCATAACATAATTATCTAAATCATATCACAGACTAGCTGATATTAAAATGGAACTCATCATAGATATTTCAATACACATTTCAATCCATTGTTTCGAGTCTCAAAGGTCTACTCTAGAGTCTAGATAGACTCTAGACGAACAATATGACCATAACATAATTATCTAAATCATATCACTACTAGGGTACTAGCTGATATTAAAATGGAACTCGGCTTAACTGTTAACGATATTTTACCGATATCGTTACCGATAACGTAACCGGGTCTCCGATATCGGGATAAGGAAGTACAGTACCGCACTTGACCCTAAAACGACTGGTTGTATTGCTCCAATTACATCAAACTGGCCCTAAGCAATGACAATAGTTGTCACTTACACACTACCAACTTACTACCTGCGTTTAATTCATTGGAGATTAGACTTTATTCACACGCTCATAGAGGTATCATAAACTGTGATACAGCATTGTTATAGAATTAGCGCTACAAAAATTAATAAATGCTCGCGGTAAGTGAATTTAAACCTTATTTTTATTCAGATAATGGTTGATAGGAGTGCATAAAACGTAGCCGGTCATGTCACCAATGCATATAAAGCGATCGCATGAGAGGGACTAAGATATGGAAATAATGGAAGCTTCAAACCAGCTGCGGTATGCGGGCATGAAATGTATGTTTAATCTGACAATCCGAGATAAAACATGCTCATACAGTATAATATGATTACTTGCGTAGGTACTATGAAACTGGACCCTTATTCAAAATCTCTCGTTTTTAGTATGCTGAAGTAAAAGGAGTTCATATTATTAATTTCACAAGGGATCAACCACTAACGTGAGTCACCTCCAAAATTTCGACATCAAAATGACTGAAGTTCGATATATGTCAAAAATCAAAATCTACTGAATACTACTACTGCATGTCTACTACTGTATATATCTACTGTATGTCTACTAGTAAACTAAGTAGAGTCGGGCTCGTCCAATAAGGGTTCCGTACTATCAAGACCAATTGAAATCAAACTACAAATTTAAATTATGGAAGCCCCCCTTAAATCAATTCTATTTTTTAGTATTTGTTTTTATAGTGGCAACAGAAATACATCATGGGTGAAAATTTTAAATATCTAACTATCACGGTTCAAGAGATACAGCGTGGTGATAGGCGCGCGGACGGACAGCGAAGTCTTAGTAATATAGCGTCCCGTTTTTACCCTTTTGGTACGGATCCCTAAAATAAATTTAACTTAAATATTTGTTAATAATTTTAAAATTTTACGTTTACAACAAAGTGGCTGGACATTTCCTAAGTGAAAGGCTCTCGGATTTAAACCTTGGATTTATTAAAAAACCGTAATTAGTTTTTGCCTTTTACAGCAATGTTTACGTCGTGTCACAGCGGCTTATGAAAATTTTTAATTTATCATCGGTTTTTCGATTTAATATTAAGTATTTATTTGTCATCTTTTAAATTAGTTTACACCCTGTTACTTTTGTAAAAATTGTATAAACTTATAATTAATTCTGAGCGAATTATACGCAAAATAGTGTACGAACTTTCTTTGGTAAGTTGAGTTTGCAAGGAGTTTCTTTGGTTTGTTTGAATTTGGTATGTGGCACTGAGAATTGTAGTAATGAGTAGAACAAGAAATTATGGAAATTACTGAACTCATATTTCATGATTTTTAAATTTCTTCCTCGTTGTAACTTAAATGTCAACCGGCTGGAATTTACAACTATCTTTTTTTAGTTATTTTATAAATTGTTTACGATTCAGTCGGTCCTTTCCGGGTTTGTCACGTCGCCCGCAGTCGAATCAAATTGATAAAGCTTGATAAGGTCACAACACTACGGAAATGAGAAAAAGCAATTACATCTACCAAGGGCACATTTTTCTTTCAACCTATACACTGGTATAATCTACATAAAATTGAAATGGTATTCTGAATAACAATTAATGTCGTCAGTTTGTATTTTAGCGGAAATAGGGAAATTTCCCTCCAGGCAGGTGTTGTGCCTGGGGACCGCTTGTGATCCGAGCGTGTGACGTCAGAAGTTGTATTTATAGAACGCTCGTCGAATGCTCTGTCAGCGTGTGCTATTGCGCTGGTGACGCCATCTATCGTCAGCTATCGAAGACCGCTATAGTATTATTCTCTCTCACGGTGGTACGTAAACTATCTGACGTTGCAATTAAAGATTGAAGAATAAATCCAGATGGGTAAAAAAAGACAAAATTATATCTGGCATGTAGATACACTGTATGTTTTTGTGGTAATTGCTAACCAGCCTCGGTTAAACATTTAAATAAATCAATATTAGGCCTTACTTAGAGGCTCTCTTCTAAATTTGATAAAAGCTTACTACCAGGCTTCAGTCGAATTATTTAAAATTCAGTTTTTTTTTTGTATTAAATATGACCACTACTGTTAATTGCCTATGCCTAATAGAACTGAATCTCTATTACCATGCACTAATTATTTATTGTATGATCGGCAAGAAAGTAATTTAACTTTGGGTTATATACTCAAACTCAAACTCAAAATATCTTTATTTCACATAGGCCTAATATACAAGCGCTTGTAAATGGTCCTTATGATATTTGTCACATTTGTATGGCGATAACTCCAAGTCGACTTAAAACTAAGTTTACGAGGGTTCCAACGCGCCCTGCACTGAGAAGAAGCCCACAACAAACTCAGCCGGGTTTTGTTTTCTGTTGTCACCACTTCACAAAAGCTCTTAAAACTAATTAAGCTAGTATAATTACAGCAGTTCATTCATCCCCAAGGATTTGATTCATGTAAGTAATCCTTAATAATACTCGAAGCCGAAAGTAAAATCTTGTCTTTATCACACACAGAGAGAAGATATTAAAGCTACATTTGGTCACATACTTAGCAGACGCATCCTGAGATAATATCAAAGTGATTTAATCCTTATTCCGGTTTAATAAAACACAATTTTAAGTGTACTGTGACTGGAGTCCTGATGTCAAAGAAATATAATCTTTATGCGGTCGTGATATGGTCTCATATCGCGTGAATTGTAATAGGAGTGATGCTATGAAATCTGTAGGGGCGTCGAAGGTCGTCGAAAATGTCAGCTGTGAACGGCAGGTGCATAAATATATAAGGGTAGAGACACATAAGGACGAACATATAGCTTTAAGATAAGATGCTGCACGGTATTCATAAATAATTTATGGAAGGCAATGAAGACTTCCAGGTTTTTTTAATACTTTAGAATGATGAGACAAGCAAGACGTCTGCACGGTCAGATCCAGACGTTGCATTGCAATGTTCTACCTATACAAACTCTATGGTCGAACTTCGTTAGGTGACCGTATGTGTTATTAAAAAAAAAGTCTTCAGATACACGGCGCACTACACTGCGCTCCTTATTCTTAGAAATCATGAGTTAAGTCTCTTTATACCCAATAATGGTCTCTGGCTATAAGTGCCCTTTAAACGGAGACACGGTTAATAATACGCAATCACTGAATCACGCCGAATAACTGGCACAAGTCCGCACAACAGCGGTGTCCAGTCAAAAGTTATACCACCTGATAATAGATGGGTCTGTATTTGCTAACAAATTGCTTGTAAGTTGTTGTCATACTCTGTGCCCCTGAAGCTATGTGATAATGAAATACATAAATCCATATATAACACGGCATAAAATATAAATTTTCGCGGCACTAATTGTGAATTAATTTCGACAGATTTTGTGAGCGTTTGATCATAAAAGATTCAGCTGCCAGTCTTCATGCGAAGGGATTTACGAGTACTTATGTTTGAAATGTTACGCACCTTCTAAGTGTGTCGTAGCCTTTATGTTGGGAAGTGATTGTGGAATGGCTCGGCGATACGTTGTTAATGAATGTGATACATTATCGAGTAAATCTAGACTCAGACTCAGGCTGCAGCCTACAGGCGCAGGAAAAACACTCTTTATCGCTGTTAACATTTTCCTGCGATGTGCTTCCTTGGTAATAACTATATTACATTATAATTTTTGAACTTAAAGGCACAAAGAATGATTATAAACCCCGAGTTCACCAAACTTTTAAACTCCGTTTAGTTAGGTATTCATAGTAATGCAATAGAATTTTCAAAGTGGAAAGATACACTGAATGTCAGACTTAACCATGAGCATTGAGCATTACTAAAATAAATGCTTAGTGAACTTGAGAAAATAACACTACACAAACTTCCAATTTACGTTTACTGAAGTACCTATCTCAAAAACTCAAACTCAAACTCAAAATATCTTTATTTCACATAGGCCTAATATACAGGCGCTTGTAAATGGTCCTTATGATATTTGTCACATTTGTATGGCGATAACTCCAAGTCGACTTAAAACTAAGTTTACGAGGGTTCCAACGCGCCCTGCACTGAGAAGAAGCCCACAACAAACTCAGCCGGGTTTTGTTTTCTGTTATCACCACTTCACAAAAACTCTTTAGTATAATTACAGCAGTTCATTCATCCCCAAGGATTTGATTCATGTAAGTAATCCATAATACTTAATACTATCTTTCTATTTCTACAGTTGCTTTTGGGGCTAGCTTGTGAAACTTTAAAAAATGTATGAGATAAGATAGGAGGATATATCGTTCTATATTTTCATTTTCATTTTAGAAACAAAGCGGTTCCACAAGTTTCCACTTCTACGTTAAATACAGTAGTATAGATATCGTGACAAACAGTTTCAATGAGACAAATATCTGATTGCAATATAGATTCAGATTTAATAGCTAATCTTATTAATAGAATAAACCGGCATGATAAGCGAGAACAAACATAAAACCGGTAGGTTGACATTTAATAAAAAAAAATCGTAAAATGACAAAGTAATATGACACTTGCTCCATTTAGCATTCCTGCCCTTGGCACGCGACACTGCAGCGAAAGGCTTTAGATGCGAAGCCTTCGGTACTTACACCTTTATTGCGATAGTTATAAGGTTCTAAGTAAAACATAAAAATCACGTAAACCAGTCGACCTTAAAGTGGAAAATATCTTTGGAAATAAACACGCGAAACTTATTACTTATTAACGTAGGTTGAACGCTTTCCAAATAAAAATAAAACACTTAGATTTTATAGAATTACTTACAATCCGGATTTACCCTATCCAAGATTGGCTTTGGATAGGTCCTGTAGAGAAATTTGATATTGTATGAAACTAAGTTCTGGCAAATTTCTATCTCGGATAGGGCAAGATCCAGATTGAATAGATTGCTAATTTCGGCTATTAGTTAAACGTCTGTAATGGTCTAAGATCCCGCCATACAACGACCTTCACCGAGCTGCTTATTGGATGAAAACTATTTTATATCCAATTAAATATGTCAATAAATATATCGCAAGTGGGTTGCCTAAAAAATTTCAGTCCAGGGTATGATTAATTAAGAATTAAAAAAAAAACAATTGTAACATGGACTCCTATTTGTTACAGTTTAGTTGACATCGTAGTTCAAATTAGATTGGATGTTATAAATAGTGCTTTTTGCCAGAAATAATTTCCTGGCTGAGGAAAGTATTTCTGCTCTATATTTTTTGGCAAAAGAAAGTTAACGGATAATAAATCGTAGGTTTTATGCACAATTATGCACAATTGCAATTTGCGACCTGAATCGCTCATCAAATCTAATTTGAACTAAGATGTCAACGGAACTCTAACAAAGCGGAGTTCATGTTACGATGGATTTTTTTTAAATTCTTAATTAATCATATCCTGGACTGAAATTTTTTAGGCAACCCACTTGCGATATATTTATTGACATATTTAATTGGATATAAAATAGTTTTCATGCAATAAGCAGCTCGGTGAAGGTCGACTTTACTTGGGATCCCCTACTACAAGGTCCTTTTTCTTAAAAACGATAAGGCAGGTAAGTGATGACTGATGAAGCGATAGCAATTCTAATTCCTTATTGTTTCAATGCAATATTTATATAACATTCTCGATTTTACAAACCTAATTATATGGTAGGTATAACAGTCTTCTGCTATAAAAAAAACAGCTATAATTTCTGCTATTTATCTGTAACGAAAGTGAAAGATTAGTGAGTCTGTTTATTTGAGGATGAAATAACGCTATTTAGGATTAACATAGTTACTTATCATTATTAACAGTTACTTTTAAATATCGTAAAAGACGAGTTGAGGTTCGAGTTAGGTTGCTAGTTACAAGCGTATATATTTTGAATATTTCCAAAAATTCATAGGAAATATAACAGGGCGTGAGTTAATTACGCAGAAAGTCAGATTTGCCCGACTATTTTCGGACACATTCGGAAATTCCTTCATTCCAAAAAGGACTCCGAATAAAATTTTATATATCTAATTTCACGTTCAATAAGCCAATCGTTTGATTTTATCTATTAGTTAAGTACCTACTTGGTATTTTAATCTTTCAAGCAGAAATAGTTAACGTGTTCTATGACTCGTCTATACGATCTTGGTAAACACCTGTTTCATTCCATATCCAAAGGGAACGAAGTATAAAAAGTAATGACATATTCGATCGAAAGATTGATCACGTGGCTTATCGAAGACAACTGTTATTCTCATACTTGTTTGATTTTCTTTCCATTCACCTATGGAATGAGCCAGTTAGGCATGGAATGAGGTATACAGCTTAGCTTTTACAGGCGATCGTAGCCAAGTGCTGTTATCTCAGATCTATTGAAGACGAAAGTGACTTAAATTATTGCATATTTTGAAAGTAACACATTCTTTCAAGTATTTTTTTAAGTAATAAATCAACTAAAAACAGCATAAGAAGTTAACGTAATGGTGTAGTAATTTTATCACACGAATTCGAGCAATTTGAATACTTAATAGGCTTGTTAAACATTGAGGTTAGCCGATAATAACTTCCTGTCCCACCGATGTATCGGAAAACCGACATTAAACTGGGTATATCGACTCGCTGAATGACATGCCATTTCGCTATGAATGAACGAACGATGTTACAGGCTTCAGTGATAAATTATATCCGGAAACTTGCGCATAGTTTTGTCAATTATTGCTGATAATTAGTTCAAACTATAAGTATATATTGTCTTAAAAAACGACACAAAATAAATTAAGTTTGATGGATGAAGGATAAATAATCTGCCGGCTGATTGGCTGACACATTTCCTAAGGCCGTTTAGGAAATGTATACATTTACTAGGAAATGTGTAAAATAAATTTTTAGGATTTTTATAGATTTCCTAGAAAATTTATACATTTCCTGTAACATATACAAAACTTTCAGAAATAAATGTCCTATATCTTTAAAATTAGGCAGTTCCTAGAGCTGACCATTTGTGGCAAAGATGGGTCAGGAAATTGGAGGAAATTATGAGATTATTTCCGAACTGACACGAACGCATTCCTTTAACGGCCGCTTATGCCTGACTAACAAATCAATGCTTTGTTTACTTTCATATCAAAAACCACCTTGTACTACAGACTACTAGTATTACGCAACGATACAAACAAATTGACCAACACCTTGTGATCACGTCACAAAATGATTAACAAGTTGCCGCAATTAAGATGTTGGTCATTGTTTTTAATTAAACACTTAGTGTCATCATTAGTCTATTGTATAACGAACGCAGCCGCATTCTAGTATTATTTATTTATTCCGTATTAATTAGTTCATTAATAAAGACAATTTAATATTTCATTAATATGCGCCAGTGCAGTTATGACATTGTATAATAGAGCCGGAAATGCCTGGATATGTCACGTTTTTGAGTTGAATATTAAATTTCTTTTCGATGACCGATGATTGACTCTCAGTTGAGTCAAGATCCATGTATGCTATACCAGAGACCAAGGAATCCTACTAATATCCTACTAATATTATAAACGTGAAAGTTTGTAATAATGTGAGGATGTATGTTTGTTACTCTTTCACGAAAAAACTACTGAATGGATTTTGATGAAACTTTACAACAATATAGCTTACACATCAGAATAACACATAGGCTATTATTTATAAAGATATAGTGTGAATTATCCAAAATATATAACGATAAGTGTCACGTAAATAGGAAAAAATTGCAATCTGCGACCTTTACTGACGTACGCCGCGATAACCGTTGGAGTTACATGTATATAATGTATGATGGAAATATTTATCTTAAATAGTTCTACAAAAAAGCCCGCGATAGCATATATCCAACTCTTATGTGTAAGCCATTATCGCCAAAATAGTGAACCCCGAGTGCCCGATACTAGGCGTTTCGGCGCGGCCGGGCGACTGCGGGCGGGACGGTGAAGCGGCATTTATGAATGCGCGAAAAAATAAATACTTACTACCATCATTATTACAATTTTCCATCACCATCATCTTTTTTTGAAACCGCGGCGCGGCAATATAGCCTAAAGATAGTTAGATAGCTCTGATGACAAACATCCACTAAAAAGGATTTTTAAAAATCTCGAAATTCACGCGGGCGAAGCCGCGGGCAAAAGCTAGTAACTTTATATGTATGCTATACAGCCACCGAGAGATGTCGTTCTTAACACTTCACAGTATAAGCAGTTTAAGCCTCAAAGTATCATCTATTCATCATCAGAACTAGGAAAATAACATGGTATTACGTACTAACGTAATACCATGTTTTTTTCTGATTTTAACAATTTTTCCTGATTTCACAATAAAAATAATATTAAATTATTTTTATGCGTACTGTTATACCCCTTAGATGCAAGGGATAACGCTTAGTCAGTGATGACTTAGTAATTTCCATCCCTCACCTAGATTCAGGATGACGTAATTTAAACTTATATAAACTCATTGCTCTCTGGCACCTTCAGTTCGAGAGAGTCCGTATTACAGTTAACACGCGTGGTGGTTCGGATCCGCTATTTTGTATTTCAAAGTTTATTGTGAAAGTTTTAATTAAAATAATTCGTGTTTCTAAATAAAATCTTTTTTTAAAAAACCTCAAAGCTCGACACGTCTAACATATTTTGGTGGCAGCGGTGGGATCCGAAAATTCCGGTGAATACGATAATCCCCGTGGGATACAAAATTCCGGTGTGATCCGAAAATTCCGTGAAAATCTGTGAAAATCACCACATAAAATCAAAAACAAAACGGACTCCTCAACTCCGTGTGGCTCACGTAAAATATATATGTAAAATAAATAGTTACTGGGAACAGTACAAAATACAATAAAAGTTTAAGTGAAAACTAGTGGAAACTAGTGAAAAGTGTTGTGAAAAGTGGTCGTAATTCGGCAGAAGACCCCTACATCGCGGAGTGTCTGTTAGCCCGCCCGGCGCAGACCCAGGTATTTTTCCTGTCACCACTGAGTTTGGGATTCGCTTGGGCGTCTGGCCGTCGCCTTTTGTTTATAGAAGAAATAACTCGACGATGCAACGTCGCGACATCTGCGTGCTTATCGCCGTGTTTATGATAAACGAACAGTGAGTGTTTATGTTTTAATTATAAGAAGCCACACGTAATATAAATATTTATAAATTGTATTTCCTGACGGAACACTTCTAATTAATCTTATAAGATAAATTGTTTATACAATATTCAACGTCTCATAGTTTATAATATACTCGTTAAGTTGAGTGATTATATTACCACCTGTTAACAATACTTTGTTACTTGTTAACCCTTATACTGCATACTGATAACTTTAAACTCCAAGTATAGCTCGTTATCAAATTACATTAAGTTGTTTTCATACATGTGTACATTAATTTGATTTTCATAATTTACTTTGAAATTTATATTGAATTTATTATTTAAATTTTAATTATTACACTTTATAAATAGTGTTTATTGTAATTGAAAATTTAATCCTAACATATTTTGGTGAATTAGAAATTTAATTATGCCGAAAAATTTAAATATTGAAATTCCAATTATGCCTGCTTCTGAGCCAGAGAAAACTCCTTCCCCTGCGGTGCGAGTCAAGCCAGAAGTTGACTTAAATATTCTTTTGAAATTTATCAAACCTTATGATGGGTCCCGAGAGACCATTAATTCTTTCCTTACGAACTGCAACAATGCATATGAATTGGCAAATGAGAGCCAAAAACCAATTCTATTTAAATATATCCTAAGCCAATTACAAGGTAAAGCGGAAGTAGCCGCATCCATCAAAGACTTTCAGAATTATGAGCAATTAAAAGATTTCCTTAAGCTCCAATTCAGTCAGAGAAAGCATTATTCACATTTGATAACTGATTTACAAGAATGTAAACAACAACAATCCGAAACGGTAGTACAATTTTCCACCCGTATTGAAACAATATTAACGCAATTGTTAACAGAAATTTCACTCAATCCTACGAAAAAATTGGAAATAGCTGGAAGAATTGCGGCAATGGAAGACCTTGCCCTCCATCACTTCCTTATGGGTTTGCACCCACGTATTTCAAACATTGTGAGATGCAAAACACCTAAAAACCTAAACGAAGCAATAGGATTTGCAATTTCTGAAGAAAAAATTCAACAAACCTTATACAGAAAACCGGAGATTTCCCAAAAAGATAAAAAACCATTTAACAACAACAATAAATTCAACGCTTCGCAAAGACCCTTTAGGTCTCCCCAAGGGTCATCAAATAATAACGCGAATTTCAAACCTTCTCAACCTCAGTATTCTAGACCATTCCAAGGTCAAAACCAATATACCCCACGGCAATTTCAAGGCCAACCCCAACAAAATTTTGTAAGACCTCCTCAAGGTCCCAATAGTTCATTTATTCAAAGAGGACCCGTTGTTCCTCAAAATTTCAAATCAAACTCTCAACGCCCTAATTTCAACAATAATAGACAGCGAATAAATTTCGTTGAAGATAACACCCAACCTGAAGAATACTTCTGCGAAACAGAAGAGACTAACGGTTCTGCACCACCTGAGCCAGAACAATCCTATGACACTGTGGACTACTATGACGACAATGATCAGTATAATGACGTCGATAATTTAAACGAGTAAGAGTCTCGTCACCGTGCCGGTCGAGACAGGAACAAAAGCCCCAAAGCGGCACGAATAAAGTTTTTAACATAAAAAATAAAAATGACAGATACTTACCTCACGTACTACTAGAAACATCTGGAAGTTCCAAACCTCTGTCACTACTCCTGGACACTGGCGCATCTATTTGTCTGGTCAAAAGATCATCATTAACCAACACCCTTAAAGTACACCCAGATGACGTTCTTATTAAAGGTATCGATAGTAAAGAAGGAACACCAATAAAAAGTATCGGATTCGTAAATTTGAAATCAAAAATCGGGACAAAATTTATAATTCACAAATTCCACGTTTTTGAGAACTTAACACTACCCTACGATGGAATAATCGGAACAGACCTTTTTATGACCTATAATGCCCAAATAAATTATAGTACAAACAGTTTCGAAATTAATGAGCATAAAGCTTACCTAATTTTCAAAGAACCAAAATTAACCATCAAACCGCGATCTGAAACAGTAATTGAATGTAGCGTTATAAATCCAGACATCAAAGAAGGTTTAATTTTAGATAAGAAAGTTTCCGAAAAACTAATTTTCGCAAACTCAATTGTAAAAGTAAAACCCAATGGTTGTGTTAACGTTACGGTAGTTAATCTTTCCGAAAACCCGGTAACCATTAAACCAAATTTTAAATTAAAATTGGAAAATGTTCCTAACAACATTACTTTAGTAAACAACAATTTCAACGAAACTTCTAAAAGAACAGAAGACGTACTTAAATTATTGAGAACATCCCATTTAAATGAAGAAGAAGCAGAAAGTCTCTATGAAGTCTGCTCTCAATATTCTGACATCTTCCATCTCCCCGGAGACAGATTAACATACACCGATGCAATACAACATGAAATACCTACGACATCTTCCAATCCTATTAATACCAAATCTTACAGATTTCCCGAGGTACATAAAAACGAAGTAAATTCCCAAATAAATAAAATGCTAGAAGATGGAATAATTAAACCATCCACATCCCCCTGGTCATCCCCAATTTGGATCGTCCCCAAGAAATTAGATGCATCTGGACAACGCAAATGGCGAGTTGTCATTGATTATCGGAAATTAAATGATATCACAATAGGTGACTCCTATCCTATTCCAAACATTTCTGAAATTCTGGACCAGTTAGGAAAATCAAAGTACTTCAGTACCCTAGACCTCGCTTCTGGGTTTCATCAGATTAAAATAGCAGAAAAGGATGCTGCAAAATCTGCATTCTCTGTCCCTCAAGGACATTTTGAATTTACTAGAATGCCATTTGGTTTAAAGAACGCCCCAGCCACATTTCAGCGATTAATGAATACAGCTCTTTCAGGCCTTCAAGGAATTCAGTGTTTCGTTTACCTCGACGATATAGTCATTTACTCATACGACCTTGACACCCATATCAAAAACCTCTCAAACGTCTTTGATAGACTAAGATCCTTTAACCTTAAACTTCAACCCGATAAGTGTGAATTTCTACGCAAAGAAGTGTCATACTTGGGTCACATCATAACTGACGAAGGTGTAAAACCAAATCCAGAAAAGACAAGAGCAGTACAGGAATTCCCAATTCCAAAATGTCCCAAAGATGTTAAATCCTTTCTAGGACTAGTGTCCTATTACAGAAGATTCATCCCTAATATATCAAAAATCGCTAAACCTCTTACAAACCTCTTAAAGAAGAATGTTGAATTTAACTGGAAAAATGAACAACAATTAGCATTTGAAAATTTAAAGAAAGCGTTAACGTCAGCACCCATTCTGGCCTATCCCGACTTTACCAAACCTTTTCTCCTCACCTGCGATGCTTCAAATCAAGCGATTTCAGCAATACTATCCCAAGGTCCGATAGGAAGCGACCGTCCTATAGCTTATGCATCCCGAACCTTAAATAAAGCAGAATCCAATTACAGCGTAACAGAGAAAGAATGTCTTGCGATAATTTTTGGTACTAAAACTTTCAGACCTTACCTTTATGGTAGGACATTTACCATCATTACCGATCACAAACCCCTTCAGTGGTTATTTAACTGTAAAGACCCAGGTTCCAGACTTGTAAGATGGAGATTGAAATTAGAAGAGTATAACTATGACATCAAATATAAGAAAGGCAAAATCAATGCCAATGCTGATGCCTTATCTAGGTATCCAGTAAATCCAATCACAATTCATGTAAATGAAGGAATCCCATCATCACATCAAAATCCAACCCAGGCTAACCCTGAAAACATAGACAGAGATCTTGATGAACTGTTGATTTCACCACCATCTTTTAGACTAGATGATGTTATTTCTGATACAGACGATCACATTCCAATTTCCAATCCTTCTAACCAACTATTACCATCACCCGATAATCTCCCAGAATTGATTCATGATGAAACAAACCTAGAATTAAACAATCAGCAATCCCCTAATATACCAACAACTTCAGAATCAAACAAGCAAAAATCTTTTCTCGAATCACTAAGCCCGTCAACGGATGATTACTCCACTTTTCTTAAATCAATTTCAAATAAAAATAAATCATTCAACACAGAAATCTATGAACACAATGAAAGTCTTCTAAAATCCTCAGATAAAATTCTTTTAGTTCCAACATCCATTGATTTAGATGAATCGAATCCATACATTGAACAAATCCTAAATAATATACCAAATTCCCAAGAAATGATTGAATCGGAAAAAGAGTTACATTCATTCCTCCAAACAGAATTAAGTAATAATAAAACCTGTTATTTAATGTTCACAAAAGTTCATCACTTTGACGAAGCAAGTTATTCAGAAATTTTTGAAACTATAAAGCAAGTCAGAAACAAATTGTTAATATTTGGAGAAACAGATAAAATCAGCATTTCTGATTTCGGAAATCCATTTGAAAGACATAACTTCACAAAAATTTATAACATGCTATTGTATTTGTTTCATGATACCGGGATTAAAGTAAATGTATATCATAACAGTATCATATATCCCGCACCAGCTGAAATTAAAAAGATACTTCAAGATAACCATGACATTCCCATTGCTGGACATCTAGGTTCAGTCAGAATGTATAACAGAATCAAAGATTTATACTATTGGAAAGGAATGCGCAATGACATAGAAGCATATGTTAAAGCATGTAAATTGTGTCAAGAGAACAAAGCTCTAAGAAGAATCAACAGAGCTCCAATGCAAATAACTAGTACTTCTACAGCACCTTGGCAACGTCTCAGTTTAGATATAGTAGGACCGTTACCAGAATCAGGACAAGCTAAATTAAAATACATACTAACACTTCAAGATGATTTAACCAAATTTTCAGTAGCTTACCCCATACGTAGTACAACTGCAGAAGAAACAAGTGAATGTCTTCTTCACTTTATATCTATGTTCGGAATACCGAAAATTATTTTAACAGATCAAGGAACCAACTTTACCGCCGAATTATTCCAAAAAACTTGTCAGTTCTTGAAAATCAAACAACTGTGGTCATCACCATATCATCCACAAACACAAGGCGCATTAGAAAGAAGTCATTCGACCTTAAAAGAATATCTAAAGTCATTTGTCAACGAAGGACAAACTGATTGGCCTCGTTATGTTTATACAGCAATGTTAGCCTATAACACCTCAGTCCATTGCACAACTCATTATACACCATTCGAATTGATGTATGGACACAAACCTTATATTCCAAATTCCATATTCGAAGAATCACCTGGAGCAACATATCCTGAATATGTAAAAATGCTTCAAAACAGATTGAAATTATCTCGTGACAAAGCCCTTGTAAACATAAGACGATCTAAAACTACTTCCAAAGAATATTACGACAAACACACAAAACCACAACAATATAAAGTTGGAGATTACGTATATCTCAAAAACCATTTGAGAATGCGTAAAGCACTTTCACCAGTATGGAAAGGGCCATACAAAGTCGTAAAAATCCTTGGTAATAACACCCTATCCTTGTTAATAAATAGACGTCACGTCACACATCATTATGACCAAGTTAAATTGGCTAATTCACCCGGCAATATGCCATGATCATTGAATGATCATTCTTTTATTATTATTTTATTAAAATATAAGTTTATAGAATAAGAGTAAATAGTTTATAATTGTAATACTGTACCTATGTATTTTCAGTGTTACTGCACAAACTCATCCAGAGCTCATCGTACAAATAACCAAGAGCCCCGGAATATATTTTGACTATCTGGGTAATGTAAAAATAATTGATGGACAACTCAATGTACTTATTCCCTTAGATATATCATTCATTAAACCTCACATTGACAATATTAATTCTGTAATAAACTTCATTAAGAAATCCTGTAAAGAATCTTGGATAGATTATAATTGTTTTGAAAATTTTGAACCTCTAGAATTAAGATTTCAAGAAATCATAAAACAGTATTCCGCCATCTCTCATTTAATAGAGACAAAAACTAAAAGAAGTGCCTGGTTTGCAGGAATTGGATCGATTATGAAATATCTCTTTGGAACCTTAGATGAAAATGATGCCATTGTATTCGATAAAGCAATTGATTCAATATTAAGTAATGAAAAGAAATTGTCATCCTTAGTAAAAGAAAATATATTAGTCACAAACTCTGTAATTAATAAATTTAATGAAACTTTATTGAAAATTCAACAGAATGAATGTATTTTAAATGAAGCATTCGATAAATTCTCCTTAATATTAAGCAATATTACTAATACCATGGAGAGATTCCACTTACAAAATATTATAAATAATGTTTCTAACAGCCTCGAAATGTCAATCATTACATTATCTTTCCAATTGGAAGATATAATAAATGCCATAATGTTTAGTAGTATCAATAAACTGCATCCTTCTGTAATAACGCCAAATCAACTTCATAAAGAACTTATCGATAGCTTCAGACATTTACCCCAAGACCTAGAATTACCTACTCCATTGGAAATTGATATGATTCATATAATTATGGATATATCCAAAGTATCATCATATTATAATAAAGGAAGATTAACTTTTGTATTACAAATCCCATTAGTTTCTATCAAAGAATATAATTTGTATCACAATATCCCATTACCTGTACCACATAGTCTTAACAATCCTAATACGTTTAGTTTAATCATACCCAGTGCGAAATATATCGCAGTTACTATTGATAAGAATCATTATTTTGACCTGGATAGTTTGAATAATTGTTTAATTATTAGCTATAAGCATTATGTTTGTAATGTCGCAAATGTGTATACAACAGATACTAAAATTACCTGTGAAAGTGAATTATTATCAAAAATTGTAAGAGAAATTCCTTCTCAATGCGAAACTAAATTCATATTTGGAAAAGTAGATATATGGAAGAAATTAAATGGCAATAAGTGGATATTTGTACAAACAGAACCCGTTAAAATAACAATTGAATGTTTAAAATCAGAACTAAATGAAGAAAAATCCATAGTTGGAACTGGTATTGTAAACCTACCCGAATCATGTATTGGCTATAGTAAAAACACCATTCTGAAAAGTAAAATAAGTAAAAATCTAGCTCTGCCAACCATCGTTTTTGATTATAATTTAATTAATGATTCCTGTTGTAATACACATAAAGCAGAAATAATTAAAAATAGTGTCTCCCCTATTGAATTGAAAAGAATAGATCTTGATAATTTAAAACCTTTGAACGATGAATTAAATAAAAAATTACTAAACACTAAATTAGAGGAAGAAATCCCTCACATGATAAAATACGGGACGCACTATTCAATTATTATAATTACTATATCAATAGCCGTTGTATGTGCTATATTATATTTTGTAATTTTAAAATTAAGAAATTTTGTAAACAAATTAGCGGAAAGCAAATCTAAAGTAAATGTTAAAATATCAGAAATTGAAGACAGTGATGAACAGACTGACAAATACCCAAATTTAAAGAGAAATGTATAATTAAAAATATAAAAGAGAAAAACTCCGATACAAATCGAAGTTTTTCTAAATACCCCCGGAGGTGTTATACCCCTTAGATGCAAGGGATAACGCTTAGTCAGTGATGACTTAGTAATTTCCATCCCTCACCTAGATTCAGGATGACGTAATTTAAACTTATATAAACTCATTGCTCTGTGGCACCTTCAGTTCGAGAGAGTCCGTATTACAGTTAACACGCGTGGTGGTTCGGATCCGCTATTTTGTATTTCAAAGTTTATTGTGAAAGTTTTAATTAAAATAATTCGTGTTTCTAAATAAAATCTTTTTTTAAAAAACCTCAAAGCTCGACACGTCTAACAGTACGCAATGGCGAGTAACTATAATTTAATAAAAAAAGAGGTATAGCCATTGCATTTGAATGTCATTTTTGAACTCTCAGCAGTCGCAGAATAGAGAAGTCATCAACTTTAAACAATTAGTTATAATTAAGTTTTATCTTTACAAATCTTACTTAAATAGCCGTTACCAATAATACTTTTGGATGAATTTAGAGCAACAGAATTGTTGGTTGTGATCCATGCTTAAGATATATCAACAAAAAAAAAAACTATAATATATGCCGTGACTTTTGGAGATTATCTATCATTTAAATAGAGAATTGTAGTTGTGTTTTAAAGTACAATAGCTTGGTGTGTCACGTAACACAAATGTCACATAGCACGTAATAAAGCAATTTAAAACAAATCGCAGGTTGTTACGCCACAGCTCGTGATCCCACGTGGGGTGTGACGTCACAATTCACAAATGTCATGGCATACCATCACCGACATATTTGACGACCTCCCTGGCGCAGGTTACGACGAGTGGGAGGTCGCGGGTTCGATTGAGCCAAAGTTGCCAAGTTTGGCTCAGGTCTCGTCTGGTGGGAGGTTTCGGCCGTGGCTGGTTATCACCACCCTACCAGCACAGACATATCGCCACGCGATTTAGCGTTTCGGTGCGATGCTGTATAGAAACCGTTGGAGTGAGTTCACTTACCCTTTCCAAGTTAGTACGATAACATCTTCGGCTGCATCATCTCTTGTCATCAGGTGAGATCGCAGTCAAGTACTAACTTGTAAGTTGTATAGTGTAAAAAATACCTGGCCGAGTGGCTGCAAGGGATCTTGTTTGCAAATTGTACCTATATGGACTCGAATCCGAGCGCGCGCCCCTGCGCATGGGGGGACGTCAAAAAGTAGCGGAAGGTATTGGTAAGTATATACAAGAGATAAAAATTATAAAAATTTTGAACCTAATTCTGTCTTCAGATATCGTTGATAGTGTAAGGTTAATATATCTGGGTGACCGAGCTTCGCTCGGTGGCCAATAGATGGCAGCAGGAGTCATATTATTATTATTTTTGCTAAATTCGACATTTTCTAAAAATGAATCCTAGCTAGATCGATTTATCGCCCCCAAAACCCCTATGTATAGTAAATTTCATGAAAATCGTTCGAGCCGTTTCCGAGATCCAGATTATATAGAAATATATATATAGTATACTAGTAGGGCGCGTGGGAGCGCGGGCCACATGTGGCCCGCGGGCTGTCTTCTCACCTATTTAAGAATCGCCGTCATCTCCATCGCCAATTGGAATCCGATTGGCAATGGGCTAAAAGAATTACCTCGGAGCACGGTCATGGATTTAAAGATAGTTAAGGGCTGCTTGAATAAAAAATACACTGAACCTCACCCGGTGAGGTTCAGTGTATTTTTTATTCAAACAGCCCTTAAATATCTTTAAATCCATGACCGTGCTCCTCAATCATCATCCAAATCGTAGACCATCATCTCTTCTCATACTTTTCATAGTTTTTCATAGGCCTTGTTTATTGTCGCATTCACATTTTCCATGGAAAAATAAATTCAACCACTTTGATTTTTTTTCATTCATCCCGTAGAATTTAATCCCGTAACCACCTTGAGATTCTAATTACGTCTTGCAAAAAAATCACTCTCTTGTCTTTTATACTTTCCGAGATAGAACAACACGAAATTTGTATGGCGGCCATCTTGAATCCGCCATTTTGATTTTTTTCAGCTAACTGCCAATTGGATGACGTTTCAAGTTACATTTGGTCGAGCACCCCCACCTATCTTCGATACCCTGGCTGTGCTCTTCACCCGTCTCCGAAATCCTCAATCATCAGCTCTCTCCATATTTTTCTCTAGTAACTCTCCGAAAAACCGCATCACAACCTTGCATAATGTTACCTTGCACCAACTGTTAGTCTCTTCAACATTCCCCATACATTTTCTATGGAAAAATATATTCCGCCATTTTGATTTTTTTTTCTATTCATCAAATAGACCTTCGGGTCCTGATCAACTCTTGTCAAGAAACCGTTGTTCCATCTTTTATACTTTCCGAGATATCGGCGAAATTCGTATGGCGGCCATCTTGAATCCGCCATTTTGAACTTTTTTTCAGCTCACTGCCAATTGCATGACGTTTCGAATGACATTTGGTCGAGCACCCCCCACCTATCTTAGATACCCTGGCCGTGCTCTTCACCCGTCTTCGAAATCCTCAATCATCAGCTCTCTCCATATTTTTGTTCTTAATGAATTTTTCCCCTCTATACGAAACAATCAGTAAAAAAAAATTTTTTCATACAAAAATGTTCAGGAGAGGTGATCAATGAGTCAGTCAGTCAGTGAATCAGCACGAGTAGCTATATATATATTAATATAATAAGCGGGTTTTAGGCTTTTAAACTCTGTATGGATTTTTGAAGTCGACTGTACATGGGGAGTAAAGAGATGGGAAAGTGACTTACAGCTTTGGAGTAGCCGCTACAGGCGCTGCCATCTGAGGAGTTGCTGAGTCGCCGCTCGCTGTGCGCGGGCGGCGACCACGTGGCCCCACTATCCGACGGCATCTCACCGCATCACTGCACTGCAGTGCACACGCACAGTGCACCGCCGACTACGCACTGCACTGTAAGTCCCACTGGTCCATTCTCACGCGATTACCTGCAAAAGAACATCCTTATAAGTTTTTTTTTGTAGATAGGCTTGTGCTGGGCAACAAATAAGCCTGATGGAAAGCAATGATGAGGTCTAGGTTGGAGCGCGCTTGCCTAGAAAATACCTATTCACTCTTCTCTCGAACTCAGTGTATGCTGTGGTGATCACAACTGCTCCAGATGTCTTGACCACAACATAGCCGGCCCCAAGCCCGGATAAATGAGGGTTCATCGTTGGGCTAACCACTCGACATGGCAAAAAAACCGCTTAACAGGCAACATTGCGTCGGTGTTGTAAGCTGAGCAATTTTGCCCGCGTTAGCGATTCCTTGCCGATTATTCTACTACCAATTTCACTCACTTTATCTCTCTTTTCTCTAGAGTTCTTCTGTTGAAATAGACTTCTTGTATATTATGTAGGTACCTATAGTATATCTGTGTAAGTAAGCTAACAGTTCATGCTATTACCTAGAAGCGATTTGTTATGAATTCCGCCATATAAGTTCATACAACGTAACTCGTAAGCCATTGCACCAGATACTCTATAAGGCGTTATACTCGCAAGATACATAATCTTTACGTAATGATTATTATCGCGTTTTTTGCTTTGCGCAACTAATAGTTACTGCTCCAGCTCGAATTGATAACAAACATCATGCACTTAACTGAATGGTTGTATTAAACAGACAATTTGCGGTGGTACGATCATAAGCTACGTAACTAAACGCTAATGTGAAAATGTTTAACCTTAATTACTTAAATACGTACAAACTTAAAAGTATAAACTGTCTAATCACCTAATAAATAATTATTGAGTCCCACAAATCTTTTACGAGTTATTAAAAACAGAACTCTTGACTTGGTAACTGTTCATCATCCAGCCAAAAACCTAAAAAGCTAAAATTATGAGCACTGCTTCTCTTGGTAATAATGTAGATAGGGGATAAGGAAGACATTTCTATTTTCACGGGCTCGTGGGAAGCATGGGCGGTTCAGAATTTAAAAAAGTGATTAAATCAGTAAAAGTTTCAAAAGTAAAAGCATAGGATTTAATACTCGTAAATGTGCATAGAAAAATGTGGTTCTTCTGTCCCAACTAGAGGAAATTACTTTGAAGTCATAAAAGCAGTAGATTTAAGCACTCTGTTTAGAATTTTTAACCTATAAAGGTTAGTCGCCGTCAATAAGACATTTTTAAATCTATTGATTGATGCCCAAATTCTTGGAATAAACGGTTTGCCATAATAAAGGACCCCGCATTATCCTGGTTCGAATATCTCAGGTATAAATCTCAAGGACACAATAGTTTAGTGCCAATTCTGAAGAATATAAATTCTAAAATTAAATAAAAATGAATCCGAATATAACTCAAAAATACTCAATTTAATTGTGTTCATTGCAGTTGAGTAGTCACATTGCACATCCAAGACATAACTACTCGTATTACGTACAAGTAACTTCAAGATACATCTGTCAAGTATCCTTAACCTTTACTGGAAATCATTATGTCGAACCGGATCCACTCGTTTGTCTCTACGGCTGCGGAAGTCGCCGTAAAAACTGGTAGCCGACAACTACGTGTTTAGGATCTTAGCTAGAACCCGACGCCATGGAGGGATAATTTGAATTCCTCCCTAACCCTCTTTGTCTATCATGCTGTGTTAGACAGAGAAGGATGCATTCGTGTAAACTCTAATAGCACGTAGATTAAAATCCAAAATCCAAATGAAAATTTTCATTCTTTCACATAGGCCTAAACAACAGCTGAAAACTTTGTACCGAGAAGAACGGGCAAAAAACGCAGGACTTATAAACATAGGGCCTACCTACTTTGCACAATAAGTGTGTGCGCAAATGCATTTTCTATCTCCTCACTCTTTTTTATATTATATCCTTAAAGGGGCAAGGATAAGTCTCCCTCCATTTTATCAACCACGGATATATCTCCATGCTCGCGCTTTTCAGAGTGGATAAAGCTGCAGAAGGAAAAAATCTTCGAATACAGTGCGACAAGGCTATTTTGGTGCGTGGCTAAAATCGGAACTAATGCCGCTATCTTGTGATACTGTTTGACATTTCGTTCTGTCAGTATATCGCTATTGCATATTGTGTTGTTTTTGCTTAATATTGAAGTAAAATTGGGGAGATTTCATTTTCGGGCCGCCTTTGTTGTATAACAACGCCATCATCTCCTTCGAAAAGGGTTCACCGTTATTTTGTGTGTATTCGGTAGATCTTAGAACAGTAGGGGAACTAATTTTTATACCACGTAAAGTACTTCTCATTCACTTAGTGAGAAATACATGGCAAAACAATTTTTGCCGGGTCAGATAAATTTTTCATAATATTTATGAAGAAATTGTCTCCAACCTATGGTAGCTAGTGGCTGTCTGTACCTACCTATCTATATATTTCAGGAAAATAAAACGATCATTCTAGAATTCCTCTCAGTCTGTATACAGTACATATTTCGATATTATCGTGATAAGGGTGATGCGCAATTCGGATCAGTAGATACTGGGCTGATAAATGATAACAGTAACATTGTGCAACAACATCGACCGTTATCAACTGTGTGTCGGCCTTATCTCGCTTCATCTATCAGTTTCTGTCAGTTGTTATGCCTATGTGACCATAAATCAAGTGACAAAAGATTCAAAACTATTACAAAAGCTATGTAGCTAAGTATACAAAATAGAAAATTCTCTTAAAAAACCGACTTCTCTTTTTGATCGAAAATCGGTTGACAAGTCTTTGAGTAATCGGTGAACATTAAAAAAACCGGCCAAGTGCGAGTCGGACTCGCGCACCTAGGGTTCCATACCATAAAAGAAGTTAACCACTTCTGGTCATGAATTTACGTGTATAATTTATACCCTGTTCAAATAGACTTGAGTTAAAAGGTAAACAAATATGGCGGATCTGATTAAGTCACTTTATTTTGACATAACCCTAGTGATGCGACTATTCCTGAACCATAGCAAGAATGAACTATTGAACGATCATCCTCAATGCAAAGAATAATGAAATTGAATATTAAATAAGGGAAATGGTACAATTTCTAATACTTAGTGACCGTAATCATCGATTCGTTATTCGAATCGAAAACATAATGGATTTAACTAAATCACGATTGGCTTTCAAAAAGAAAGCTGTTTAGTGAAAAATAAAAAATAAAGGAACAATTTAACTCGAAAAACAATATTGTGTTCGTGATTGGTTTTGAAAATGTTTGTCTATGATTACTTAAATATGATTACTATGATTATTGATGTATTAATTAGTTTAAATTTCTACGCATTGTTCAAGAAAAGTATAATACAAGCCTTGGGCACAACTTTGCATTGGTAGACTCACCATCATTATCATCACGTTCAACCATCAATGCCTCTTATGCTGGCCGCAGCAGTAATTTATTACTTCTACTGTCACGAATATTTTTATTTGAAAATATTCTCGTTAGTCGTATAATTATAATAAGACATTTTTAAGGAACAAAAGTTCCTTTTTCAGGATTACCAGTACAGCTAGATTTCGATTATTTTTTTTTATCCATTAATAAAGAAAATCAAAGTGCGACCACTTTTTGCGTCGATTTTAAAGAAAAATGTTATATGTGTTTTTATATAACTAGGCACAGCTAAATTTACGAATATTAATGTTTTTTACTCATACCTACTCGTTATTTTAACTTTGCTGGACAATTATAGTTATAAACTAGTAGGGCGCGTGGGGGCGCGGGCCACATATGGCCCGCGTGCTGTCTTCCCGCCTATAAAAAATCCCTTCAAAATTCCCCATACATTTTCTATAGAAAAAAAATCCGCCATATTGGATTTTTTTTTCTATTCATCACGTAGACCTTCGAGTCCTGATTAACTCTTGTCAAGAAACCGTTCTTCCATCTTTTATACTTTCCGAGATATCGACGAAATCCGAATGGCGGCCATTTTGAATCCGCCATTTTGATTTTTTTTTCAGCTCACTGCCAATCGCATGACGTTTCAAATGACATTTGGTTGAGCACCCCCCACTTATCTTCAATACTTTCGCTGTGCTCTTTACCCGTCTTCGAAATCCTCAATCATCAGCTTTTTCCATATTTTTCCTCCGAATGAATTTTTCTCTTCTATACGAAATGGTAATTGAAAAAAATTTTTTCATACAAAATTGTTCAGGAGAGGTGATCAATCAGTCAGTGAATCAGCACAAGCAGCTATATATATATTAAAAAAGGTATAACTGACGTTTAATAACTGTACTACTTTATTTCCCCTATTATATCGTATAATCTCGATACCTACCAAATATTAAGTTAACCAAAACGCCAAATCTTTAAAAAATGCCCCTGTAAAAAGTTTATAGCAATATTGTTGTTATTTATTACGTCAGAATTTACGACCCAATAGCATAATTTTTAAATATACGTGAACAAGATACAATTAAATAACGATTGTGATTTCGATTCTGAATGAATTAATCGATGTTACTTCGGTCACTGAATCGTTCGTTTTTTGTCTGTGGTTGCAATTGCCTCTGCGCAACACTAATGTCAATGATAAAAGTCCGATGTCACAACTAAAATTTTAGTTTAATCTGTCATACGTAATTTGTGTCTTGATTCAGTTTTTCATAAAAATGTTGCTAAAATAGTGGATAAAATAGTGGAAATGTTATACATATGGTAACTTCAAATGTTGTTTGTGGACAGCAAGCAGTTTGTGTGACTTATTATTTGCTTTAACATCGTGAAAAGTGAATTCCAAGTGAAGTGTACGCCAAAAGGTTTGTTTGTTTACCTTTTAACTCAATTCAAAACAAATGGACTTTACGTGTAGGTACTTTTGTTGGCAAACCGCAAACGTATCTTTGTTTTTGGCGGATTATTGTTATTATCAAAAAAAGTAAGTATATTAGTCAGCGAGTTTATTTTATTTTTCCTGTAAAATATACGTTAACTTCTATTGGTCATAATTGTTTAAGATTTTTCGATTGGTAAACTTCGGAGATAAGGAGGGGGGGGGACGGTATTTTTATACCCCACTCAATATTGTACCCGGTGGTACATGTATGTATGTGGACCCGGTTTCCCCCCCTTTTTTAATAAAAATAAAAACAATTTTCAAATTTTTACGATTGTTATGAGTCATAACTTATGACGTCGGATCACTATTACCTATAACTATTCTAAATTTCAACTCGATAGCTTGAATAGTTACTGAAATAATCGAGTGTGGCAGACGGACGGACGGACGGACGGACGGAGAAAGTCTCACTATAAGGGTTCCATTTTTACCAATTTGGTATGGAACCCTAAAAAAGATACCGACAAATTGAGAACCTCCTCCTTTTTTGAAGTCGGTTAACAATAAAAGTTTATCGATTTAGAAATAAGGCAACAAATAAATAGATGATAAACTAAGTTTGTTTCGGTCACGTAATTTAATGATTTTCCTTCAATAACAAACGTCACACTAAAACAACCAAGCAGATTCATAGGTTCGTTATTAATTTACTATGTTTCAGTCCAAAATTATTGCCCACAATTAATGTGTTTATAAATTGGCTTCAGTTGTATAACTAATGTTTGAATTCGTTTGATTGATTGATTGATTGATTAAAAGTCTAAATTAAAAACTTAGTCTGAGTACTTAGTTATTTCAAACCCACAAAATACGATTCCCTTCCACAGTTCAAATAAGATCTGATAAGAACAGTATAGATATGGATGATGGAACGCCTTTCTAGCCAAGTATAAACTATTTAGGTCTCTTCATGAGTTCTTGGTAACCAGTAACCAATCATCCTACTAAGATCATTATATATACATTTTCCTACCAGAAATCGTCTGTATCATTCTAAACGTAGGTAGGACAGCCCTTCTAGCCAAGTACAAACTAGATCTTTTCATGAGTACTTTGTAACTAGTAACCACTCATCCTACTAAGATCATTATAGATACATTTTCCTATCAGAAAACGTCTGTATCATTCTAAACGTAGGTACATTTATTTGACAGGCCCCTGTATTAGTGATTACCATCTGACCTCCGCAACCTGTTAAAGGTAAACGAGTGGGTAGGTAGTTATACAATCAATTAAACTCTTAATGAAGGTTGATGATTGTCTGATATTATTAACAGGTATGTAGACTATGTACCTACATTGATTCGTAATTTCTCCGAAATACCTTAGGACATCAAATAGAAATTATAGAAAAAATCAAATACTGCTTTAAGTTTAAAAACAGAAATTGTACCGCTATTGGTTATTTGTATAAAATGGCAGTAATGCCGCTATATAGGACTTACGGAAAACCTAGTCTATTGTCCAGTGCTACTATTATTTCAATCTAAATTCTTAATCTATGAAATGTTTACAAAGTTTATTTCATAATTGAATTTATTTGAAAGAAAATAGTAATAAATGCCAGGTAAGAGCAGTAAGGGGAAAAGTAAGCATTTGAGTGTCCAAAATAAAGCTGAAATACGAACTGCAGATAGAAGTGGGTATCCGTGTAACACAGAGATCTCGTTGTAACAGCAACACTGCACTTATGCAACACAAACAGTGGGTTATAAAACAACACTAATTACTGTACTCGATTCGCAAACAACACGTAACGCGGCAACTATGTGGTACAATTTGGCTATTGGAGAATAACCGCACGTCCGCTCCGTACCGCGTCGCGATTATGACTGACCCGTAGACTAGCGGCCGTAGATGCGGCTCAGCAGGAGATCGGCCGAACTCGCGCCTTGCGCCCGCGCAGCTTGATCGTTTCGATCGATCGATAGCATAATTTGTTTTTTTTTTTTTACTTTTTGTTTTGGTTACGTTGTCTTTTTTACGAGGCTTTTTATACGGACGTGGGCAGTTGGGCACGCTTCAAGGTCTCAGAAATGCATGCGCTAAACTCGATATGACACTTACAAAGAAAAGAGGAAATAAGCTAAAAGAACAAAAACATTCAACTGGACTGACGTTTTGGTTTAGAGTTCTTATAATAATTTAGTTATTCTGAATTTTGCTATTCAAGAGCCTTGGAATCAGCTATTTCCACATAGAGCTTTCATTAAATACCTATACACATTTTAAGCATCGAATATATGCATTGTTTTAAAGCTACTTTTCGCGAAAGATCCTCATTTGTCATGCTTTAGGTTCCAAAAATTCGCCATTGAATAATATACGCAAAACAAACAATGGAATACGAATCCATTGAATTCAGCGTAATGTTTTTTTTTTTGTATTCCGGGCTCTGACAAAATTTCTGATCACAGTCTAAGCATTCGGGCTACGGATAACGGTATTAGCGGATGTTGCAATTAGTTATCTATTTACTAAATACTACGATCCAACTTTATCGTAGTACTTAGAGTGTGGTGAAATAAGAAGCAGATTTTTATACCAAAATATTATTATTTGATTGCATGATGGACTTTTGCACTTTTTCCTACAGGACTATGCTATGACTTTCTACACTCTACAAGTTAGTTGTTACTTGTCTGCAAAGTGCAAACTCACTTGAAGGTAAATGACGAAGCTGACGATGTTTTACTAATTCGAAAGGGGTAAGGTATCTGTGCCCTAAGGAGCGTATACTGGGACGTTTGCGGTGCGTCATTTACTAGTAGAGTGGTAATCAGCAAAGTACCACGATCCAGGAAACGAACCCGGGACCTAGATCCTAGCCCACTATTTCCTCAATATGCGAAAAGCTAGATATAATTTTCGCGCCCGGATGTTAGGTACCCATCCTAACTAGGAACCTACCAAGCAACGATGTGAATAGCAACACCAGCTATACTACATTGTAAAGTGCAGCAGCACTAATTGTTTAGGGCTACTGCATATTGGCCACGGCTTTGCAAGGGATTTCAAGTTTTACCAATGAACATTCAAACGTGTAGTTATAGAAATACGACATCAATTGCTTTGCTTCAAAATTATGCCACGGCACGATTGTATCAACCTTCACCTTGCCTCTCTGGCGCGTAACTATATTTTATCTTCTGATACACTGCCGACTTCATTTGGGTATCCCATCGACGGGTTGCGCTTACTTATTTGTTACTTGCAGGTTTATACCTAACCCTGCAAGTAGCAAATAAGTAATTCGAAGTGTTTTGCCTGGCTTAGCCTAATTCCGCTAAGTACTATAACCAGTCAATACAATCAACTATTACTGCGAATAAGGTCACGTTTTCTCCCAACTCCTAAACAATGGCCGGAAGTGCTTTCATGAAGTGAACTTTATTGCCATGGTATTAAGAGCTGTTTGATTGATGGCTTGATAACCGTCGTATCCCGTCGTATTGTGGAGCATAGGCATTTAGAAAGTGTCCTGGAAAGGAATTGTTAAGGTTTAATGGATTTACGATGGACTGAGGGAGGCGGCCTCAAAATCTGCGATTGTCTACCTGAGGCTAAGCCGCTAAATGAGAATTTACGGGTTTTAAGTCTAGATTTTCTGCAGAAAACTTGTTTGTAAGATACCAGTTCTTTCGATATAAAACCGGGAACATTGGTTTAGGAAACTGGGAAATAATGGATCTAAGAATGGAAATAACTGGGAAATCAGAATGTCTTGAATGAAAACCCCAACACTATTAATGTATTGGTCGAATAAGGTCTACATCCAGGAATTCATGATCAGCACTCGAACATGGAAGAAATGGAAGATCAACCTACAGACTAGAAGAAAGGGAGGGTTAAAGTCTAAAGAAGAAGGTTAAAAAGTTTTTGTCTGGTGGGAGGCTTTAGCCGTGGCTACTTAAAAGTAACAATCCAACCAGACAAAGACGCATTGCCAAGCGATTTAACATTCCGGCGTGATGCTGTGTAGAAAGTTAGAAACTGTTAGGGGTGTACAAGTTAGGACGATCACGTCTTCGGTTGCATCATCACTCACCAATTACCATTAGGTGAGATCGCAGTCAAGTACCTACTAACTACAGAGTGTAAAAAATAGAATCTGGAATATTTGCTGGTATAGTTTAAAAATAATGTTTTTCTTATATTATTACATATTCTTAAGTTTCATGCACTTGTCGCATTAGCCTATCTGCTGATAGCTATCAAACAGACTGCCAACATTAGCAGAGTACAAGTGGGACGAGTGACGCATCAGGGCTGTCTACTAAATCATTTTTAATAGCCCCTTTTACCTACTAGGTGCCTGAGCTCCCTAAATAACCACCAAAAAGTTTGCGGAATGGTAGCCAAAGTGAGTTCCGTATATACTCCCGCCCACGTGTCTCTGTCGTGGGAACAGGTTTTAGTGGAGTGGCATAGGCAATCCAAACGTTACTTAAAAAAACACTCTATATTTCCCCTCTTCTGTAATCCCTCCGTTTCTCGTAATGGAGGGGTATAGGTACATTACGCATTTTTCTGTCTATAAAAAAAAAATAAGAAAAATCTGTAAAGTCGGTTTATAGTGATAATTTTATGTCATAAGAAAACATTGCGTCACAATCCGAACTCTTAGGACGATCGTGCCTCTCTATCGCTTGTCCCGCACTCTCGCTTGCACGCGCTTGTCTCATAGGCCCACTCTTGTTCGTGCGTGGTGCCGGCGCGCGCCCGTTCATAGGGTTGCTCCCATTTCGCCCGGTGCGTCTGCCCGGTACCGGGCAGGATGGCACAAAAAATTCCCATCCTGCCCGTTGCGCACCGTGCATTCGTTTGCCGGGAGGATGGGAATCTTTTCTGAAAAAAATTCCCATCTGGCCCGGTAACATTTAGTTATGAAAAATAAGCCTTTAAATGAAATATTAAAAATTAGTTATTTAAGTCTTTCCTTAATTATAGTCATAAGTATTATTTTGTGACCATTAAGTTGTGACCAAATAAAAAGTATTTCTTTCTTCTTTCTTTCTTAAATAAGGATATTGTTACTTATTTGTATTTATTAATAATTTACCATTCAAAAGTAAAGTTACCGAAAAGGAATGTCTAGAAATGAAATGATTGTATAATTATCATAAAAAATCCATTGATTTAAACATATTAAATGACAATCACTTAGTGCCGTCATTTTTAGGCTCCGTCTAGAAGCATGATTTTTAATTTGTCAAAACTGTAAAATGGTGCTAATGTATGCGACCGACAGTGGTATGTGCTGTCAGCGGTAGTGCAATGTACGACGCGGGACGGCCATATTTTAAAAATTTTTAGCTTCAACATACGTCACATATTTCTCGTCTTATTTTTCTATTGACGCATTCTCATGCTACTATTCCGTTTTTATATTTTTCTTTCAAGATAACAAAAAAGTATAGTGGAACAGGCAACCCTAAACATAGCTGTATCTGTCGCAAAAACGCGAGCGTAACGGGATGCGCGCGCGCAGCACGCCGGCCGGCGACCACTCTCTTTTTGTGTGTCCGATGTTGATGTTACTCGCGGCGCAGCGCGTACGCAGCACAGTAGAAACGTAGCACAGGACTCTGCGGCCACTCAACACATGATCCAAGGCCGCGAGCTTACTAGAAGTTTGACGTAACTTCACTGACGAGGCTTCGCGGCGTAGAATGATTTTGCCAGTATCACGAGCGATACAAAGCCGATTACTGTTCCACGCTTTCGATTCAAGTTTTGTGGTGTCCGATGTCACTCACAGCGCAGCGCATACACAGCACAGTAAATACATCGCACATGACGCTGCAACCACTCAAAACATCACTGACATCACCCAAGGATGCGAGCTTCCTAGAATTTTGACAAAACTTCACTTACGAAGCTTCGAGGTCTAGGATCCCGCTATACAACGACCTTCACCGAGTTGCTTATTGGATGAAAACTATTTTATATCCAATTAAATATGTCAATAAATATATCGCAAGTGGGTTGCCTGAAAAATTTCAGTCCAGGATATGATTAATTAAGAATTTAAAAAAAATCCATTGTAACATGAACTATAATAACATAACTCTAACAAAGAGTTCCGTTGACATCTTAGTTCACATTAGATTGGATGAGCGATTCAGGTCGCAAATTGCAATTGTGCATAATTGTGCATAAAACCTACGATTTTATTATCCGTTAACTTTCTTTTGCCTAAAAATATAGAACAGAAATACTTTCCTCAGCCAGGAAAGTATTTCTGGCAAAAAGCACTATTTATAACATCCAATCTAATTTGAACTACGATGTCAACTAAACTGTAACAAATAGGAGTCCATGAAACAATGGTTTTTTTTTAATTCTTAATTAATCATACCCTGGACTGAAATTTTTTAGGCAACCCACTTGCGATATATTTATTGACATATTTAATTGGATATAAAATAGTTTTCATCCAATAAGCAGCTCGGTGAAGGTCGTTATATAGCGGGATCCTAGGCTTGTCAGTATCACGAGTGATACAAGCCGATCACTATTCGCTAACGATTCAAGTAAAAATTATTATTTAATTTTTTATAGAAATCGGAATCACCCTAATATGATGAAGACGAAAGTTTGTATGTGTGTGAAAAAGAGACTGTCAAAATCAAAATGAAAATATTAATTATTCTTTCGCAAAGGCCTAACTTACCGGCACTTAAGAGATTTCAAACGCTTTCCTAAAAGTGGACCATTTCCAAAAGAACCATGTTATGAAAGCAGTTTTGCACTGCTACCTTTGTCATGTAAGAAACTTCTTCAAGTTTTCTGGCTTTCTGTGCAAAAGCACACCTTCTCCATACAACTTAAAGTAAGCAAAATCTCTCAATCTTCATAAAATGCTAAGTAGTACTTGACGCGTCAGTAATGTAATCTGGCGCACTCTTAAAAGAATAATTGCCGTTACATTACAACGCTAAATATGGCACGTTGCACTAACAAAACTATTTTATGGCGCTTACCATTGATATAAGAAACTAGAAGATTAGTATTTAACAACTAACCTCGCACCGCGCTGTGCGTCTAAAAATTATAAACAAATATCACAAAAATTTCATCACACCCGGGGACAAGACCACACTTAAGTTAACACTGTGTACTCGCATTTGGTGGTTTTTCAAACTATATTAATTTTACGTAGATTTACCTTACTGGCACTTATGAAAGGTCAATTAGATGTTTGTTATATACGGAGATAATTAATTAATTATTGTTTTGTGAGCTGATATTATTAAAAAATTAAAATAACATTATGAAAGTCTAATAGCATAATTAGATTTGATTAGCGCTGAAACTATGTAATTACAAATTGAATTTTGTATCTACTTTAAATAGGTAGGTACTCGAATTAAATATAATATTAAGTACGTTTAGGTCTCTGTACAAGGTATTTAAAATACTACTTATAGGAATTTATAGAATATTTATCCTAAAACTATACGTAAGTACATCTAACTTTAAGTGAAAGAATAAATAAATATATCTATCTATCTCTAAGCTATGTCTAAAGGCCAAACAAAGGGATTACTTTCACAGGTAAAATAACTGTAAAATAGGCATATTATCTTCTAGTAGTATTATCTTTGCGATTGTATATCCGTGGTAGCGATAACATTTTACGAGTTGGTGCTCTACTAAAATAGCACTACATAGCATGTAAGACGCGACACTTAGCGGCCGTTTGCAGTGTTTTCTGTACATTACTCGCCCTTCATTTGTACGTGTTGACACGCTTCATGACACTGCCGTAATGTGCAATTAGCTTGGGTTAGCAACGTGGTGCGAATATTCTTAGCCAGCTCTTTTTAGGGTTCCATACCAAAATCGTAAGGTACCCTTATGGATGCAAATTCATCCGTCTGCCTGTCACATCAATATTTCAGTGACTATTCACATGGGAGTATTTGTATAGAAGACAGATTAGTGGCCCAAGAAAAATAAAAAATTTTAGAACGCTCGGTTCTAAATTTTTTTATTTTTTATTTTTATACAGTGTGTCCGGGATCGAACTAGCGATAAGTTAAGGGAGTGTTCTAAGGCTCATTACAAGCAAAAAATTTCCTATAAAGGGGGGGGGGGGCCTCACCCCCTCCCCGTGAGAGCCATTTCAATTTTGGTTGCGTTTTTTTGGGTATGTGCACACAAAATCAGTAATAACTTGATAGTCTGTTGCTTCAAATGTTCTCAAATGGTCTCATTCGAGTGGTTACAATATTCTCCATCGCTGGATACCAAATAATAATGTAAAACATTAAAATAAATCAATTTAAATGCCTCGAATTCGAAAAATGCCCAAAAATATTAAAACTAAGTTATTGGTAATATTCGCAAAAACGAGGCCGTTAAGGCCATTTTTTGTATTAAATCAATAGCTTTTGATTTAAGAAATACAACAACATCAAAATTTTGTATGTGCGTTACTAACTTTTAGAGTTATTATTGTTTAAACATAACATAACTTTACGCGTCCGCAATTATGTTATGTTTAAACAATAATATAACTCTAAAAGTAAGTAGCCCACAGACAAAATGTTGATGTTGTTGTATTGCTTAACTCAAAAGCTATTGATTTACTACAAAAAATATGGTGATAATGACCCCGTTTCTGCAAAATTTACCAATAACTTCACGTTTTGAATTTTTTTGGCAATTTTTTTTAATTCCAGGCATTTTTGGTTGTCTTATTGTAACGTTTTACATTATTATTAGGTATCCAGGGATGCAAAATATTGTACCCTGTCGAATGAGACCATTTGAGAACATGTGAAGCAACAGACATTCAAGTTATTACTGATTTTGTGTGCACATACCCAAAAAAACACAACCAAAATTGAAATGGCTCTCACGGGGAGGGGGTGAGTGGGCGCCCCCTTTTATAGGAAATTTTTTGCTTGTAATGAGCCATAGAACACTCCCTTAAATTATCGCTAGTTCGATCCCGGACACACTGTATAAAAGTGTGGTGTATGAAATTAAATACATTCAAAAACTGCTTTTTTTATGCGTGATAGTTCTACATTAATGAAGCAAAAATGTCGAAAATGTGTCATAGGTTATTCATGGTGAGTTACCTAGTAGTTTTGTAAATGATCTCTATCACTTTTCAGTAAGTACCTTGACTACATAAATCTATTATTGTCTATGCAAAAATTACATAGACCAGTTGCTCTAGAACCGTCTGATGGACAAATAAACGATCACACATCAATTTTCGTACATTTTAAGTTCATACATAAAAAAAGTGGGAATGTTCAAAACCTCCCTTAGTTCTAAGAACAACAGAAGCTATGCGGAAAAACAACGCGGGAGCCCTGTTTTGAGAAAAGGAGAAAATGTATGTGATGTCTCTAAACACTCCTAATTGCTGCACACTTTCATTACACGTTAACATCTAACAAGTAACAACGTTACTGCATCACAACTGTATATAACTTTTACTTGAGATAGCGAAACATCATCATTCATATTAAAATTTTGAGTCGCATTGAAGCCCAAAGTCAGCCGCGCTATTCTTTTTCTAATTATTTTTAGTGACCGAATATTTGCAGTAAAAATGTTTATTAAATGTTGATGAGTAATCACCGCTACGATTTATACAAATTGCGAACCATCGCCAACACGTCACAAGAATAACACAGAAATTTGCATCTAAATCGTTCCAGCCGTTTTTGAAATAAATGGAAACATAGACTTGATCTATTTTATGGAGTACGCAACCATCACCGTCGCCCATGGACATTTGCAGTATCAGACTAATTGCAAATGCGTTGCTAACCCTTAGGGAGGTTGTTTATCCCCCCCTTGAATATCCCCATATACAGCTTTGAGGGAACACTGCAACTGTTAACTGGTTGTTCCATAGCACATACGCGGAAAGAAAGATCTGACAAACCAGGTGACCTTAGTTTGCCCAAACCAATCAGGTGGTCAAGATGGAACATGTTTTTACGCCGAGGTGTGTAAGCACAGAAAAAGTGGAAGGTAGAATCACCTTAAACAGCTACTCAGAGCACTCTCCACTGAAAAATCGACAGAACAGACAAAGGAAGCTAACGTCCCTGTGGTGTTCCAAATGATCCAGTTTTAATAAGACTCGCATCGTCAACAAGGCGAGCTGCGCATGGGATTGATTGCACACACAACTGCAGGCATCCCATTCTTAACACCAATATAGTTACTATCCTCCGTTTTGCCGTGGGTAAAAATTCGCGTAGGCATAAAGAACTTTGTAACGTCAAGTAAACAGGGGCTAAACTTTCGATCCCGATAAACCACTTTCGCTGTCCACTTTCGTGATCAAGTTCGGCCCTTCACGACGGCGACCACGAAACCTTGCCGAAACATTCAAATTCCTTACATGCTATAAATAGTACAATAAGGTTTTTACAGTAAACCAGAAATGTATAACTGTTGGCATCTCACAGTAAATCACAAACCTTCTGCTAACTATTTATCTACAGGTGCTTTACAATCCGATACTTGGGCATCGTAAGAATATTACGTTATCTTTGGGTTGGGCCTCCAAAGTCAAGCGTTCTTACATCTAATGTGGCCTATCGTCACTCCTGAGCAATGACCGAAGCTCGCATATGATCCGCATGTTGGTCATGAGAGCAGTGTAAGTAAATTTAAAGGAGGAAGGGATGTTGGATGAAAGGCATAAGGGAGTTTCCAGAGCGCTGCCTAATCGATTTTGTCACGCATGTTGGTAATGACAGCAATGTTAGTAAATTTAGGGAGGAAGGGATATTGGATGAAAAGGCATAAGGGAGTTTCCAGAGCGCTGCCTAATCGATCTTATATGAAGTAAACTTCATAAGTAACTGTATGGAACTAAACTAGTAGTAGCACGTATCCAGTTGCCTGGCAGGTTGTATTTCGTCAGAGTCCGGACAGGCTGGTATCAAATAGCCGTCCAGGCGACATGTGTCGACTGCCGACGCCTTCTATGGCACTGAAATAAACTGGCCCTGTTACTTAATGGCGCTAATAGACGAACCGACTTGGTAGGCAATAATCCATTTAAATTCCTAGAATATTTCGACACATAATTTAAATAAATATAATTAAATCGATTTTGATCTAGGGTTTGGCAAGGAAAATGATGGTAGAAGGAAGTGGATTTCTTTACTCATTACAGTGATTTCACTTGACATTATTTGAGTATTTGACTATTGTAATCTCTGATAATGCTAAGTGAAGATTCAGTTAAAGAGTTTATTGTACTAACTTGATACGGGGTTTACATAATAATATCACCTCCTAGCGTTTCTATTGGCAAAAACATCCAAACAAATCGATTAACAACGAAAAATGTCGATTTATATATTGTGAAGTTGGTTCGTCTGCTCTAAAAGACTTGTAATTGGTGGTATTTTTAGAGTACTTATTTGGCGCAATTTTATTGGCCTTCTTACATTGCCACTGAGGCTGGTTTTGGTTAAATACTTGTGGCTTTGACTTGAGAAACTGATGTTTTTGGTAACAGCACGATTTCTGAAGTAGTTGTGGACTAAATTCTGTGAGATATCTAGTTGAGGACAGAAATGTGCAATTTTGTGGTTAGTTCTAAGTGCCGAGGTGTTAAATCTAAATCTAAAAATATTTCTGGTTTGAAATCTATTGGAAAGTGAGTCCCAAATGAGGCCATCTAATGCAGATACTTTTATAATCATAGGGTTAAATAAGTTTACATTATGTATAATGAAATAGGCTCTCCTTAAACAGGCTAAATTCGGAGAACGTTCTCGCAACAGCTCATGCCTCTTACTTATGATATGATATGATCATCACACTTGCTCATTTAAAATCAAAATACTTGATAGATATGTACGTAAATGAGCGAACATGATAAACAGCATTATCAGTTGGGCTGAAATGGTGTGAAAGTCCACCGTCTAAATCAGCTTTGGTTAGCACAAATCAACAATTAAAATAACACCACCTAACAAAACTTGTGACATGTGCAGCGAATTTCGCAAATGAAAGCAGACCATCGAAACAATTTATGCGGAGATAGCATCGTATCCAAATCCCAAAACCAGAATCAAGTCAGACATCAAAAGCGAGTGGGCTAACCTAACCTATCATTTCAACTTCGAAAAAACATTTGCAAAAAAGAACACAACATGTGGCCTCGATGACCTTTGAATTCCTCAAAAAGATCTAACTGATTTTAGATCTAAACGTCATTGAATTAACGTTTATAATCCTACGATCATATGGGAGACTTATACCTCAGCACATAAGGCGACGTTTGAAGGATTTTAAGAGAAATTACAAGGATGTTAGAGCTGAGATTCCAGTGAAGTTCCTTTGAGTTAAGACGTTCCAACCGTGGTAAGGAAGAAAGGTGGTACAAAAAGAGAAGAATAAGTTTGTAAAGCGGTACATATTCGACCTTGGTTTTTACTGGAGGCCGCATGCCGGCTGTTGCTCCTAAGGACGAAGGTATGCATAGCCGGTTTTGTTTTTGTGGGACCACTCCCGTCTTGTTTTGATGGATTGATTTTTGGGGCCTTTGATTCTTGAAGTTGCTCGGCTAGTGTTTACGGGAGGACTTACTTTGTTATGATTTCGTATATTGCTTGTAACATTTCAGTACCCTCGAATTGGACTGTCATGTCAGCAGACGGACATCCTCTGCTAATCAAAATAGGATTTCTTGGGATCTTCAACCACCATTTCTCGTATCATTTGGATTCAAAGTGTGATTGGACATTGATACCTCTAGAAATGTGAGTTTATTTTTACTGTTCCGTTGATTAAATCTCTGACCACTTCGGTATTAATTTTGTTAGGATTTTATTATGCATGCAAAACATATCTTTACCCGACACAAATATTTCTTTTTATTTATTTTACAAGAAGATTAGTTACGCGTGTCACTTTTTAAGGAGACCAAATATTTCTGTGCATTATTATTTTACTTTCTTACATTTATCATTTTTACTTCTTGCTAATTCTCGCCATTTCGTCTCTATGGATTTGTTTTATTAAAATTTAGCGAAAGTCATTTTTATCGAGGATGAATATTAATAGAAAATGCCTTATTTTAAAAAATGGTGGTAAAAGAATTTGAAGAAGTATGAAAAAGGATACTTACATTATAATAAAAATAAAATAGCATTAATGCACTCTATCAAAGATCTAAAGTACAATTCATACACACGTTACGTTAGACAATATGTGTAGAAAGTTCAATCGTGCAATACTGGGCTGCGAGTGGTGAAACTTTAGACAATCGATAGGCATCTTATGTGCATATCGTGTGGCTGAGGTTATCGCGGTAATTTGAGACATATATTAATTTCCATTGGTAGCCAACTCACGTTCTCTGCTAACACGGAAATTTAGTTTTAATGAAGCTGGGAATTGTGTTATCTGAAGTTAATTTTAAGGCAGAGATTGTAATTATTAAGTACTATAATCTCGAAGTCTTGGGAAAAATAATCGGATAGTAAATTTGTTAAAAAAAAACATATGTAATCTCTCATAATAATACCTATCTAATCTATACTAATACGAGTATCATTAAGAGATAGCATTTGTGCGTTTGTGAGTCAGTTACGTTGTAAGGGGGTCTACTGAACCGATTTCAAAAATTAAATTTCACCAATAGAAGCCTTCGTTATTGTGGAGTGAAATGGGCTAAATAATCATTTCCAAAATTAATTACGCATCTTTACTTAAACTTGAATAATGTAATCCGAGTCATAAAGAAAAATCCTTTCTTCGCGTGCGCAGCGAAAACTATTGAGGATAGAACAAATAATATTAAAGAACGTATCAAAATCTGTAAAAATCTAAACATTTATGAGACCTTATAAAATCGTATACACAAGAGTTTGACATCTTGTTCTCAAGATAAGAGATCATGATACAAGTTCAAGATGTTTCACGTGCTACATTCACAGACATACTCTTGAATTGTCAAGTAGTTTGGGCATAACATACGTGTACAAGAGGTACCTACTCCTAAATATCGTCTTGAGATACTCGTAGTTTTACGTAACATGTTTTATTGCTTAAACGTGGGACTATTTTCGGCTTTAACGAGGCAAAAACTAGATAAGAACGTTTAGACTGTAAGGAGTTTTCATACCTAGCTAGCTGTCACAAAAACAAAAACTGGCCAAGAGCGAGTCTGATTCGCGGACCGAGGATGCCATGCAAAAAAGAAGTAAAACGTTAAAAGAATAACTTGGAATAATTTAATGAATGAATTTAAGAGTACAATTTACAAGTAGGTAGATACTTTTGTTGTCGAATCGCAAACCTAACTTTGTTCTTAGAGGTTTATTCATAATACCAAAAATACCAAAAAAGTATACCAGTCAAAAAGTTGATTTAAGAAGAAAAAAGGGTGGCAACTGGCTATGTCGACAAATGTACATATTATATTCATCTGTGGCCAAAACTATCCAAAATGAAGAGTTGAAGACTCCACAGTGTAGGAGTTGAATAGATTCTAATTAGAATCAATTTGCATAAGCTTGTAGCGATCTATTTCGAGATCTGAACCGCTTCTAAAATTAACCGCCAACAATCAACCGCCGCCATTGCAATAAGCCAATAACTCTGAACTGTACTGAACCACTGTGCTCAATAAATGGTCATAGACAATAGAGGCTAATGAAGCGAACTATTTTATGTACAGGAGGTACAGAGTTTATACCCCTGCCGCTGCAGTATGCTCTATTTGACAGTTAACTGCAGGAAACAGTCAAAAACAATGTCACAGAAACGTGCAGGATTTACATTTTTTTTACTGGAGTAACAATAATAGGTAATCCAGTGTCTATGCTTTACTACGTTTATATGACCAATTCTGCTAAAGGCATCGACCAACAACACGGATTTTCATAAATGAAAATTTGCACTATGACATTGAGCTCATGTATTTATTATATCGTCAATGCAGTTGGGCTGGTAAATAAAGAGAAACACCGCAATATTATCATTATGTATACATTCGTGTGCATAATATTCCAGTTTTATTATTATCCTGTAAGGAGGACACTTGTTTTGTCCCATTTTTGAATTTTTGACATGTAGATGATTATTGGTATGGAACCCTCTAGCTGTGTGAATGGCTTCATTTGATATTGGTTCAGCACAAAACGTTAAAAGTGATACCAGATTTCCCTGGGTACTTCTACATTTTATGTAAAAAAAACGTCTGATCATAACTCTAAGAAAACTGTCAAATATATCAGCCACAGTATGTAGCAGTGTCCCAAACAAGCCATGAAATATTTACGAGCTAGCATTGGTATATTAATAGAATTGGGTTTATCACTTATTGTTAGAGCTAATAAAAAACAATTATAACCAATCGCGTCCAAATGTTAATGGACATCAATCGTACATCAAATTAGTAACTGACTGAATTAATACCATTCTATTTATTGCAAGTGACTCGCAAAAAAGTAGTGCCCTCATTTTTTGTAATACCGATTTCGTCATTCTTCTATTATTGTGATTTACAGCAATTTGTAGCAATCAAAGGGATATTTGTCTCAACTGCTATACAAGAAGCTCTAAACATCAATTCGTTAAAGAAATGTTCGTCCAAGCAATTTTTATTCTCAGACAAATTAATGTTGTTTATTCCTCAAAATGCGTATCCCCCAATTCTCTCATCAGATATTTGCATCGCTTTCCGATCATGGTAGATATATTCACGCACGATAATTTAAATTATGACCTTGTGTGAACCCGAAAACAGCGTCTAGCTAACCTTTTATTCTAAAATGACCAAAGGTACGTAAGGTAAGTCCTTTGTGGGGTTGAGTGAACGCTTCTACAATATGATCCCGAAGTCTGTTTTGGACTTACCTTAAAGGTTTAAAGCCACTGTCAAGAAACATCTCATAAATCTGGGTTACTATACTATTGAAGAATTTTTCAATGACAAAGATTCTTGGAATGATACGGATGTATTTCCATCTCCTCATGAGATATCCTTAAAGGTATGTAATAACTTTTCATAATATATAAGAATAATTGTATATCAACATAACATTTTTGAAAAGAGCAAGTGCCGAGTTTCTTGCCAGTTCTTCTCGGTGCAAACCTGCATTCCGAACTTGGCGGTAGAGTTTTTGACTTTTCATGGGCGCCTATTATTAAGGCCTATGTGGAAAAAAATAAAGAATTTCAGAATTTCAATTTCATTTCATTTCAAAGGCTCATTAGTTAATTGAAGATGATGATGTATCGACCAATCGACAACTAAAAAAGTATATAAAAACGCTATACTTACTAGAAATTGAGGCCGCTAGTACATAACAACAAATAAATAACAGTTTAAAATAGATGCTTTAATAGCATTTTTCGCAATACAGCAGTGATTGCTTAACTTTACCAATGTTAAGTACCTACGAGGCAAAGCAAACATTAAAACATCATCGACGGCCGACGAAATACTGCTCCAAATTCACTCATACATATTTAACTCTTGCACAGTATCCGTCAATTTGATGCGTCCTCACAAATCGTACAAGAGGCTCTACACATAGTTCCAATTTATATCAATCTCACGACCTATAAAGATGAACGAATAACGAACCCATAAAGAAGGCCACGTGAGGCAGCGTTTTGAGTTTTCGAATATAATGTTTCGGCTTAGCCAAAAAAGTTAGATACAAATAAATACTGTTTCAGGTTGTTTGGCCAAATGAGACCCTGGAATTGAAATTTTATTTAGTTTCTCGCAAATATGTGACTAATTATTGTAGGCTTATGACAATGAATTTCGGGAAAATAATAGTATCATAGCTACATCTTTTTTCATGAAATGTTTTCTCAATATTTCATTTCCAATCACCTCATTTGGTTGCTCAAAGAACGTCCTCCTTAAGTTAAAAGTAAAGCAAAACTTTACATAATTTTTGTTATGCTTTATTTATTGCAAAGTTAAATCGCTTAACTTCTTGTATTAAAATTATCAATAGTTGAGTTGTAAGTTGTAGTAGAAGTTGGCCCCGTGTGCACACTGTGAAGGTTGTATGAAATATTCAACAAAGGTGTTGTTTTAACACAATTTGTATTCAGGTTGTGATTCTGTATCACACCGCGGGGTGTTCTTGAGCATTTCAAAATGGCAAAACGCCCAAACACTGACATAATCCTTTCGCAATTGGTATTTGATACTAATATTCTACTAAATAGGAACAAAACAGGTCAATATCAGTACTTCTGAAAAGTTACGAGACATGCAGAAAAGTTTAATAGTTGAAAAACACAGCAATTATAAATTAGGGTACTGTAGCCAGTTCAGAAAGTGGTAACTTCAATGTCTATCTGCCTGATATCAAATGTTTGTTATTTAAAAAGCAAGACCTTGATCTTATTTTCACCGTCAATATCAGAATTGACCCTGAAATCAAAAAGAACAGTTCAAATCTTGGATGGAAATAAACATGCCCAAATCAGCGATGCATCATAGAAGCACCGATACAAACATAATAGCAGGCCTTTAATAAGTTCACGCTCTGTTAACGCACAACAGAAAACCATAGCCTATGGTCAAATATGGCTGCCGAGGTCGACGACCCGCGCGTTCGCAATAAAAATTAACATTCTCTATGACCGTTTTAAGTTTTAATTGGAGAGGTAATGGAAATTCTTAGAAGGTACTTGAATCTGGTAAACCTTTTTGTTGAACTGGAAAGAACATTTTTCTGATTGAGGTCTACTTTGCGAGGTTGAATTAATCTGCTAGGCATCCGAAACCCGACATTTTTAAAATGTATTCAATGGTTCGAGTTTCAACGAATCGAAATGAAACTTTTCATGGATATATATACCTCGCTAAAAGTATCCCCTGATTGGATATTGGATAATATGTTAGAGAAACGTTTTCATTCATAAAGTTAAAGTAATGTTCAGAAAATTCGGCTACTAAATTTGCTAAAAAAGTCTCGCGAATTCAATGAATTCGGGGTCACTCAGCAGTCTAGAACAAGAAACATAAATGCTAAGAATTCGACAAGAGTTAAACGTTTTCGATTAAGCGCCACGTTTAGATATGAAACCGAGTAGAGATTCGAATCACAATTTACACAACATCTCGTACTAACCACACTGAAGAGACAGCAATATTTCTGGAAAACAAAGGTTTCCCGCGACATTAAAACAAAGCGTAATCAACATTAACAAAGTGGGCTTTCGTATTCTACCACAACCTCCTTGGCTATTCCGTCATTAACACAACAGATAAAAATCAAATTGACCGACGTATTTTATTACTGGCGGCTCATTTGAGATTTTTTGCTGCACGCAAAATGCCTCTGCGTTTAACTTATACAATCACTGTACACTTGTATACAGTGTACCATATTGATTTAAAGTCTCTTCTATTTTTTACTTTTACAGCCTTCTAGGCATTATTATGCCAATTGATATACGCTACTGGGCATACTGTTATTCTATTCACGAAAGAATGATGGCAGCTCGACATTTAGTTAAGCATTTCCAGGCTACAATGGCTTAATGTCAATTAATTTGCTCGATTTGCCTACGAGGCATCTAGTTACAATAGAATAATAGCTTTTAATTCTGCTAAAAGGCTTATTGACATTGGTATTGTCAGTTTATGCTATAGCAATTATTTGGATGTGCGGGGTTCGATTCCCGGTTAAGATTTAAGATTTTATAACTTCTTTCAATTCTTTTATCTATGAGAAAGAGTCTCGTTTCACAGTGTTTGTAACAAAACACCTCTTAAATGGATTTTTATGAAATTTTTTGAGAACATTCGTTGGGTCAGAGAATAGGACGTCAATAAAAGAGAAATAATTTAAATGGCAAAACAGAGTTTGACGGGTCAGCTAGTCTTTTAAAAATATGCTTTGATTGATGAGCTTTCATACAAATCTCTTCAAAACATAATCCTCCGTCTGATTTGATCGAGCCACGCTCATCGAAGCGTTGACTGTCGCTCGTCACAACGCGACAGTATTGGGGTAACACCTTCTAAAGAGTGATCCACGACCGAGGAATTAATTACTCTTATCTTTCTGTCAAAATGCTGTGTCAGATTTGGAGATTAACAGTCTTCGCTAGACGGAGATATTGGAATTAATTTATCGGTTCATAGCACAATCTTTTAATTTATTTTAAGGCAATATACAGTTAGGTAAGTCATACGTGGGAAAAAGTTGTGTGTAAATAATTATTAACAAGGTAGCTCAGTTGTAAGGACTTTGACCTGATATTCGGAAATCCTAGGTTATGGGCCAAGGCAAGCAATACTAGATTTTTTGGTAGCCATATGCAGTTATGGCAAAATCACGTCGTCTGGTTTAACTTACCTACTTTAATATTGATAAATATATTGCACATTATACTACACTACGAGTAAGTATAAATGTATAACATATTTCAAGGTATTATAGATCTTAACGTCACAGAAATTTGATTGAAATTTCAACGCATCTGTGAAGCAACTAGAGTCTTTATACGTAATAACCGGTGTCGCAAATTTCATTAGCGTATCCACATTCTACATTCCTTTATGAGATTAGAGCGCTATACTTGTAATAATCTCATACATGAATGGGATTTTGTATCTTAACATCTTAAACATAAAGTTTATGACTGTTCAAAAGATAAAATCTACTGTTTGTGCACTGCGCTTTAAGTAGGGTTGCATCTTAAATCTGTGATGTAAATTCATTTAATGGGAGTTAAAAATAGAGTATTTTTTTTTCATAAAAAGAAAATATGAGAATAGTTATAGGAATGATAATAGGGCACAGCCCGTTAAACCAACACCTTAACACATGCAGCATTCTATGCAGTGCTTGCATGGAGAACAACTGCTGTAATGTTGTAATGTTGAAGCTATTCAACTAGCTAGCCAAATACCGGCTATTCAAAGAATAGCCATGGCTATGATATTCATGTGTTAAAACTTGCGGAAATGTCACTACAGTATTTATAAATAAACATTTTGCTGTGGAAAGTGCACTAACTATAAAAATCACGCACGAAATATCCTCAAGACGTTATTATATTGCTGTGAAAAACGTTCATAACATAACCTCAAAATACTATCGAGTGCAAACTATAGACAATATTGTCAGTCCAGACAACATTACAAACTGAATTTGACATATAGAGTGTTGCCATCTAAAGAAGTTAAATTCTACCATTGACAGAAAATTTGCGCGCCAATTTTGAAATTTCGTTTGACTTGATTTGAATCCTATGCTAAACCATGGATGACCAGCCGCAACTTTTACATGAAAAAAATTCAAGAACGAATGGACAAGCAAACAAAAATAATTACGGAGAATGTTACTCGAAACATTATGCAGCAAATGGGCGAAAAACTCAAAATTCTAGAGGAAAAAAATCAGCAACTACAATCTGAGGTTTCGGAACTAAAAGAAAAACTTAAAGGATTTGAAATACAAAAGAAAAAGAACAATCTATTATTTTTTGGTTTAAAAGAGGAAAGCAAAGAGGAGTCAAATATAGTAGAATATATGAAAGAAAAAATCAACAGCTACCTGTCACTGGACATTCAAGCATATGAAATTGATAAAGCTTATAGAATCGGACAAAAAACGAGCAATGGAGTTCGACCCATTCTTGTTTCCTTTACTTCGAACTGGAGACGAAATATAATATATAAAAACAAAAACAAATTACCCAAAGGAACATACATAAAGGAAGACTTTACGAAAGAAACGTTAGAGATAAGAAAATCTCTGCAGCCAAAACTTGAAGAAGAAAGGAACAAAGGCAATATTGCCTACCTGAGGGGAGAAAAGCTTATAGTAAAGAAACCAACTGATATTCACCGTGAAAAGAGGAAAAGAGAATCCTCCTTCTCACCTGATCAGGCGTCCAAAATATCAACTGAACTACCCTCTTCAGAGGCCCCTAAGAAAATTGCTGCAAAGAACGCATTTGAATTTATGTCCCGTCCTAGAAGCAACTCAGCTAAGGAAAAAACTAACAAATAGCAACTAAAGACTGCCAGCAACCGGAAAAATGACAACGATAACTACACAAATAACCAACAACCAATAAACCTAATAAAAACTCCCCCAAGCCGGCTGGTCCCCGTGGGGGAAAGAGACCATAACCCTCTAGCTGAAAGAAAAAGACAAAATAAAATTTTGAAAATTGGAACATTTAATGTCAGATCACTAGGGTCAGAGAAAAAATACATAGAATTAATCTACTCACTACAAAATATAAAAATCGACATACTTGGTATAGCAGAAGTCAGAAAAATGGGATGTAATATTGAAGAACGCGACAATTATATCCTATGTTATAAAGGAGAAACGCTAGGGTTGTATGGAGTGGGCTTTCTCATCAAGAAAAAATTCAAAAGGAACATATTAAACTTCACAGGCCTTTCAGAGCGGGTTGCTGTATTACAAATGACATTCGATAATGAAATAATATCAATAATACAGGCGTACGCTCCCGTAGAAAAGGCATCAGAAGAAGCAATCACTTCATTTTACAAAACCTTGGAAGTAGCTCTAAACCAGGTGGGAGAACATGTGCTCCTTATTGGAGATTTTAACGCCCAAGTAGGACAAACAAATATGAATGACAGCTTAGTCATGGGGTCATTCGGTTATGGAACTCGAAGCGAAAGGGGTGAAAAATTAGTGCAATACGCATTAGAAAACAAACTATCTATTATGAACACGTTCTTCAAAATGAGGAAAGACCGTAAATGGACGTGGCTATCCCCTGACGGAAAAACAAAAAATGAGGTAGACTATATTCTGTCCAACGAACCCAAAAAAATTAGGAACATAGAAATTCTCTACGGTTTGGGATTTAGATCAGACCACCGCCTCGTAAGAGCTACTTACCTTCTGGAAAAACAAAAGAAAAGCAGATCAACTTTCAAAACACAACCTAAGTCATTAAAAACAACTGAAGACATCACTTGTTATTTGAAGAATTTAGAAGAAAACTTACAAGAATTGAATTTCCAAAACGAAGATCATGACGTCCAAACATTATATGACAAATTAGAAAACGCCATCAATAAAAGTATGCCAGCAAAAACACCAGATTCAAATACAGATACAGTTGGAAAAATTCTCAGTAAAAGTACCCGGGATATGCTGACAAGACGAACAGAGTTAATAAAAATAAAACAAAAAACTAAAGAAATGAAAAAAGAATTAAGTGTTCTCTTCAAAGCAACAAGCAAAGCCATAAAAACAGATTATGATAATTATAGAAATAGGATAATAGAAGACAACCTACAGAAATACAGAAGCTCGAAAAGAGCCTATAAACAATTGACAACACATACAAAAAACAAGGCGACAAAAACCAGAAATGATGTGGTCAATAGTGCAACAGAATTCTACAAAACACTTTATAAAGAAAAGACTGACATCTCAAAAACTTCTCATTCAAGTAGGAATTCCCAGCTTTGCGAAATAACTCGTCATGAAATTGATATACCACCAATAGACGATCGGGAAACCATCCAGCATCTTCAAAAGTTAAAGAATGAAAAAAGTCCCGGACCTGACAATATACAAAACGAGGCCTTAAAAACTGGCTCTCTGCTCCTAACTCGTCCACTCACTTACTTATTCAATAAAGTTTTGGACACTGGTCAGGTGCCAGAACAATGGAAAAGATCCGATATAATCTTACTCTACAAGAAAGGAGACCCGACAGACGTAGGTAATTATAGACCTATAAGTCTCCTTTCAAGTGTGTACAAGCTATTCACCTCAATTCTCCAAAGCAGGCTATCCTCAGATATTGATGAACACCAACCGCTTGAACAAGCAGGCTTCCGTGCTGGCTTCTCCACAACAGACCACATTCATGCTATTCAACAAGTCATAGAAAAATACAAAGAGTTCAACAAACCACTACATATAGCTTTCATCGATTATGCTAAAGCTTTTGATACGATCTCACATAACTCAATATGGGAAGCCCTGGATAGATGCCAAATTCATAGAAAATACATAAAAGTATTAAAAAATATCTATGACGGAAGTACCAGCAGAGTAAAACTGGAAAAAAGAGGATCCAGTATACCAATTCTCAGAGGAGTGCGACAAGGAGATCCTCTTTCGCCTAAACTGTTTATAGCGGTGCTACAGCTTATCTTCGAGAATCTACACTGGCTAACGCATGGAATCAGAGTAAATGGGAAGAGACTAACCCACCTACGATTCGCTGACGACATTGTCCTTTTCGCTGAAACCGGTGATAAACTAGAAGAAATGATAAATACTCTAAGAGAAGAAAGCGAAAAAGTCGGGCTCATAATGAACCAAGATAAAACCAAGCTAATGACAAACGGCAAAACTAAAAACATCAGCTTATATGGCAAGCCATTAGAATACGTTAACAGTTATATTTATCTTGGCAAACAAGTATCATTCAGTAATAAAAATGAAGAAGAAGAAATAGAACGACGAGTGAACATAGGGTGGAAAAGATACTGGAGCCTAAAAGAAATCCTAAAAGGCACTTTTCCATTACACCTGAAGAAGACTATAATGGACACATGCATTCTACCAACTCTCACTTACGGCTGTCAAACATGGACATACAACACAAAAATAAAGACAAAACTAGCAAACTGTCAGAAAGCGATGGAAAGAAGTATATTGAAAATAAGAAAAATTCAAAAGATAAGAAGCACAGACATAAGAGCAAAAACCAACCTAATAGATGTGCTTCACCATGCGCGTACACAAAAGTGGCGATGGGCAGGACATCTAGCAAGATACATAGACAATAGATGGACGATAGAAACAACTATCTGGGAGGGACCTATGGGAAAAAGAAAAAGAGGGCACCCAAGGAACAGATGGATTGACGAAATAATTTCAGTAGCAGGAACAAACTGGAGGAGAAAAGCACAAAACAGAAAAACATGGAGTAAGCTAGAGGAGGCCTATACCCTGAGTGGGGTTCCAATAATATAGTTAATGTAATCCTAATTACTTAAATAGTTGTTAGATAAATTAATGTTATTTAAGATTTATTGGAAATAAAGAGGCTTATTATTATTATTATTGTCCTATTTAATTTAACTCTCACACCCGGCACATGATAAATATATATAAAAACCAAAAACGTATAATAAACTTACTTACATACACATAGATTACATAAACATACATAAACGTTACACACATACATATATGTACCGGGCGGAGGACTACACCCCGGCAGGGGAGACCAAACGGCCGGGGGTCAGGGCGACAGGCTAAGAAACCGACGGACTATCCTAGCCGAGTCGAGCACCACCGCCTTCTGCATCTTGGCCGCAAGTGAACTGCCACGGAAACCCAGTCGCCGCAGATGGTGAGCGAGGCTGACTGGGATTAAACCATTAGCAGATATCACGATTGGAATGGTTTCAGTGGACTCCACGTGCCACATGGCGGAAACCTCGTGAGCCAGATCCAGATACTTTCGTTTTTTCTCCGTCTCAGCTCTCACGAGGTTCTCGTCATACGGGATCGTGATGTCCACCAAAAACACCCGCGACTGTGCCCGGTCCATCACCACGATATCAGGCTTGTTAGCCAAGATAGTCCTGTCCGTGATGATTGACCGGTCCCAATAGAGCCGGACGCCGCCGCGCTCGAGGACAGGAACCGGCGTGTACCTATAATAGGGCACCCTCTCATCCAGGAGTCCGTACTTCAGAGCAAGCTCTTGGTGGAGGATTTTGGCTGCTTGGTTGTGCCTGTGCAAATACTCAGTGTTGGCAAGCGCCGAACACCCCGAAAGCACATGTCTGAGTGACTCACCGGGATGGCGACAGGCTCGACAAATGTCATGAGTGCCATCCTTCAGAATGTACTTTCGGTAGTTCCGCGTCTTAACCACCTGATCTTGTATTGCACAGACAAAACCCTCGGTTTCCCCAAAGAGGTCACCGAAACGCAGCCACTGCACGGACGCTTTTCTATCCACGTGGGGCTCATGTAGAGCCTTAAAAAAGCGTCCGTGCAGCTCCTTCCCCTTCCATACAGACTCCCGGTCAGAGGTGCTAAGCACAGCCGGTCCCTGCCACTCGGTGTTGGCCAAAGATAGGGGAGTAAGTCCTTTATCACATTCTATGACTTCCCGATGCACCGGAGACTCCCTTTTCGTCTCAAAGTATGCTCTGAGGCTGGATATCTCCCGATTGTGCATGGTCTTGACGTTGAGCATGCCTCGACCACCACACTTTCGGGGGACATACAGTCTCATGACAGACGACTTTGGGTGGTGCATGCGATGGGCAGTCATAGTTGTGCGGACCTTTCTATCCAGGGCGTCTAGTTCGGTTTGAGTCCATCTGAGCACGCCAAAGGTGTACATGAGGACGGGCATGACCCAGCCGTTATAGGCTCGGACTTTATTGGCACCCGACAAATAACTTTTACAGATCTTTGCCAGGCGCCGAAAAAAGACCTCGCAAACAGACTGTTTCACGTCCGCCTCCTGAACCCCTATTGATTGTGACATGCCCAGATACCGGTATGACTCAGCCTCGGAGAGGGTCCTGATGCTCGACGGCTCGAGATTGATCTCGGCCGAGCGAGCGACCCGTCCCCGCTCCACATGCAGGACCGCACACTTGTCCACCCCGAGTTCCATTCTGATGGAACTGCTGAACTCAGTGGTGATGTTCAACAATTCCTGCAGACGGGAAGCGCTGGGTGCCATCAGTTTGAGGTCATCCATGTAGAGAAGGTGAGGTAACTTCGGCCCCCCTCTCCGAAACTGAAAGCCTGTCCCGGAACCCTCCAGCAACGTGCTAAGGGGGTTCAGAGCCAGGCAAAACCAAAGTGGACTCAAACAATCGCCCTGAAAGATACCCCGCCGTATCCTGATTCGGTCATCCGCAGCCGCCAGCCGCTCGCCATGGAGACAAAGGATCGTGCTCCATTGCCCCATACATTCTCCGAGGAAGTCTCGAACTGCACTGTCAACTTTATACAGCTCGAGGACCCTCAGGAGCCATGAATGAGGCACCGAGTCGAACGCCTTTTTATAGTCAATCCAGGCGGCGGAAAAATTCCGGCGGCTGCGTTTGACCAAATGGCCCGCGACGGAGTCGATGAGAAGGAGCTCCTTAGTACCGCGACTACCACCCCTACACCCGTTCTGAGCCCCAGACATGATCCCGTGGTTGTCAACATGACGGGTAATTTTGGAGCTCAGAACGGATGTAAGTGTCTTATAGATGGTAGTAAGACACGTAATGGGGCGGTATTTAGCCGGGTCAGCGGTATCCGTGGTTTTTGGAGCTAAATGAGTGATCCCAGTGGTGAAAAGGCTTGGGAGCGCCCTTTGCTCAAGAGCGTCCTGGAATTGTCGAGCCAAGGTCGCATGGCAAGCCGAGAAACCCTTAAGCCAGTAGTGATGCAGTCCGTCAGGCCCCGGACTTTTCCAGTTCGGGGCCCGCCTTACTGCACCAGCTACATCCTCAGCGGAGATGGCGACCGGGTTCATCGGCTCAATTGAGGCACATGCTTCCTCTACCGCCGCAATCCAAGGACCCTCTTCGTGCTCCACCTCCGTCGACCAAACACTGCGCCAGAAAGAGACTAGGTCAGCCGTGTCCGGTCGCTGAGAGGAGGAGCAGACCGCTGGGCACTCCAGCTTTTTGTAGAACCTTTTCTGATCACTCACGAAGAGGCGATTTTGCTGAAATCGCTCAACTCTTTCCGAGTACCGCCGAATGCGGTTTCCCCATGCAGCGATTTTCTGCTTCAGGTCGTCGATGCGCTCCGTTAGTTTTTGGGCTATATCAGGCTGGTCTAGGCGAACCCCCATCCCATTAAAAGCTATCCTAACGGAGCGCACAATCCTTGGCCTTGTATTGCCCGACCTGAAGCTCTGCAGTCTGCCAATGAGGCCTCTGGCAAGGGTGATACGTCGTTCTATTCTCTTCTTCCAGGCAGGCTCTGCACTGGATCTAGCGGCACACCGTCCAAGTTTCTTGGCTTTGACGCCAATGAAACGATGGACGGCTAGGGCAGCGCCGAAGAGAATAGAAGCCGTATCGTCCAAACCAGTGCTGCTCTCCAGATGTTGTGGCAGCATTTGGTTAATGGCCTCAATGATATCCCGCGTCGCCACATTTAACGATAGCCGGGAAAGCCGCGGGCGTTCCTCTAGAGGAGCAACTCGGATTTCAGCAATCGTCTCTTCTAAAATCCTTCTCATCCTCTCTATATAAAGGGCGACTGTTCCCTCGGTGTCCTCCTCCACAGGCAAATCTTGAGACAGAGTCTCGGTCTCTTCGCGATCGCGTTATTATTATTATTATTATGATATTCATCAACACGATAGCCAGCTACTGGCTACTGTGGCTAGAACGCGGAGGACAGCCGCGTAACCGCGCATAACTGACTAGCCACTCTAGCCAGACTAGCTGAGTAGCCGACCGTCGCCGTCTTGTCGTCGGCTACAGTCGGCTACGGTCGGCTAAAATGTTACATCGGCGTATTTCAAATTTCATTTGATTTTATGTACAGTCTCAGATATTTACGTATCTCAGATATTTTATATAGACGTAGTTTCATAGTAAATGTATAGGAGGCGACTTTCTGCGATTCGATAGTGGACGCCAGGCTTTAGGTATAGCCAAATAGCCAAATAGCCGAGCCGGCTATTCGACCACCAATAGCCAGCTAGCTAAGTTATTGTAATTTTGGCTAGTTACCCATCTCTATTGTAATGCAATAATGCAATCCGACCAACGCACACCTCAAATCGGTTTCTCAGGTATTCTCCTCCAAGCCATAGTCGACTTGGACGGCATTGCTTCTGGAGAGAGTCAGGCAAACTAATGATCCTTTAGGAAGCCATATCAGGCCCCTTAGCGCAACCCAGGAACAATCTAAGCGAAGGTAAGATTGACGAAGAACAAAGAAAGTCCTTTTTCACAACATAATTATCATGTGTAAATAGGATGGATCCTTCAAAGACGAAGAAAGAAAACGAAACGTGAAAGGGGACAACCCTAACCTAAAGGCACAATTTAGCGCCGAAATTATTATTATCGCCTAAAGCCATGCCGTACCGTAGGTACACAAATGACAGTCCTTTTACCATTCTTAACTGTAGGTTTGCGACTATGGGTCGAAAATACTACTTCCATACTCATAATATAGCAATTAACGATCCAATACAGTATTTATTTTGTAGGTTCTATTAAAATGAATGTGTTTTTCATGTAATCTCACACAAATGAAGATACTGATTTTAAGAGTTATTTTAAGCTAACTCTTTAATGCGAGAAAAATTAACGAAACTCGACGAAAAATTAACGAAAAATTAACGAAAATTAACGAAACGAACGAAAAATTTTAGAATGGAAAATATCTAATAGAAGAAAATCTAATGTAAGAGTTGGAATAGAATGGGACATAACAATTTTAAATGGATTTAAAAAACTCTAACTATTACAGACGAGAAGATTAGCATCCCTAATAATATCTTTTGTTGCAAATAGTCAAAAAACATACCTTGGGTATTCCCGTCATCCTATGGATGGATTTCACTTGATTAAATCCGATAGTTAACAACGTAACGAGTACATTTCTTTTTTAATTAAGACACATTTCCATAGTAATTTCAATTTCCTGCAATGTAGTCGCGAAATTCTAACCAGCTTTATAGAATGTAGGTTGATGGGCTTGGTATACACAAGTTACTAGTAAGTTAGCATTCCATGTCTACCTTTATTAAAATCGTACCTACTAACGACATATCGTTTGACTAAAAGTTTTTTAATTTTACTATCTCATGTAGTTAAGGAAAAACTAGATTAGGAGAAGGGATTGCTTTACAAACGGCTCAAACTGTAAACGTTGACAAAAAAAAGATGCAAGTGCAAGAAACTTCAGTATCTGTATCCTTTTTAAGAAAACCAGCGGTGGAAAAGTTTTTGTCCTTTGCGTTCCAGTACTGATGACATTGTAAGGAAGGAGACAAAACAGAGAATCCTTCCGTTATTTCTGAATAAGGGAGTTAGTGTTTTACAAATCGGCGGGTACAAGATACCCGACCTCATTCACGCCGGGTTAAAAGTGAATTATTTAAAACTAGGCTTTGCCAGCGGCATCGCCTATTGACAAATCGCCTGAGATCCAAGGATGATCCGGGATAAAAGGTTACGTTAGACTTGCTGACTTACTCTCTTCTATCTGCCTCAATATGTTTAGTACGAGTATAACAAAATGTAGACAGTGCGAATCAAGTAAAGAGCAAGTTATTGGTTAAATTCCAGTAGCTACTTAGATTTCTAACAAGTTCTCGGCATTGGACGGACTGTGATCGGCATCTTCGTTACAACATTGCTCACAAAAACTCTCGCGCAGTTTTGCAATCGTAGTTTCATCCTACGTTTTATTATAGTTACAAAATTTGACGCGGCAACCGAGTCTGATGGATGAGGTGATATAAATAATAGTTATTATCTCTTAATAGTAATAGTTCGTATGTTTCGTGAGTTGGTGATAACGCAAGAAAACATCATTATCATCATTCGGCCTATTGATTTAATGCACCCTGCACTGAGAAGAGAAAAATAACATAATATATTACTAAAAGACGACTTAAAGCCAAGTTTGTATGTAAACTGAGAAAGAAGGAACAAACAACTGTCGATATGTTAGCCAGTTGCACGGTTCTTGGTTAAAATCTATAAACCATTTTGAAACAAGCATTAACCAAGCTACATAGATGTAAGCTAGTCGCTGCTATAAGTATTTTTACAGGATCGTTCGCAGATTGTACGTTGGGGACCCTAGTAGTCAATCTGAAGGGCTAGGATGGGCGTGTAGAGATATGTCTCTCTACTTTTGTCGTTTTCTTTTCTCTTTCTGATCCATATTGATAGACAGAGAAAAGAGAGCGACAAAAGTAGAGAGATATCTCTACGTGCGCATGCTGCATAGGCAGGTGCTTCGTGTTATCAACTAGGTAAATTGGTGTGAGCACATTGGCATGGTCTATTATAAGCGTAAATCTTGATAAACTGAGCTGAAATAGATCTCAAGAGTACATCTACGAGCGACATTATGTCACCGCAATGTGAATGGCCTGCTTACGTAACAAAATATCTCGAATGCAGCGATTGTGTTGCGTTGTACTCGTATAAACCGGGGTTGACATTGGATAGGGTTCGGCTTCATTGTTGACTTTGCCCAGCGGTGGGACTAAGTTAGTTCAAAGTAGGGTCATGTCGAGGACACGGCGATGTGTTTTAAATTATTACTTACAGTTAAATTAATTTTCTAAATTCAACCTATCGAGGGATGTAAGGATATCCGCAAAATCATACTCTTGTCTAGCCTCTTTTAATATCCCACAACTGGGCAAAAGCCCAGCACGCTGGCCAAATGTGGTCTTGCAGGCTTCACATAATTTCAGAACTCTCATGCCTGCAGATATCCGTTCGACATTTCCTCTTCACTGCTTAAAGCAATTTTTATATAAATTCTAAGTTAATCGCAAATGACTCGGAAAAGTCATTAATCGGAGATTTGAGTCCTTAATGATTGGCAGAAGACTGACCCAATGAGTCACTGCTTTCACCAAACTTTTTTCCCGACATTAATATTTTTGGTTTAATAGTCTGTGACATTTTCAGTGTGGTAAAAATGCCTATCACTATAGAAGTTTTAAGGAGGTATTCATTCACATCTAAATGGCTGGGGATGGATGATTGAATAAGTTCAATCAATTGGGTTTGAGTCAACTGAAAATTGACTCAAACAAACAAACAGACTTGTTTGTCTGTTGTCAGCGAAATCAATATTTGAAATGTGTGTATTTTTTGCACTACCCGGGTGAATCTTCAACGCGTTTGTCAACACCTATGCCTTGTTGAACGCGAGGAATGTCGCGAGCCGTCCGTGAATCACCCACTCTTCACTCAACGACGTTCTGTCAAGGTGACATTTTTGCGAAACCACGTTTTTTATACTTTGTTTAAAAATACAAAATATTTAAAGATAGAGTGACAAGAATAGTGGAAACAGTCAACTGACGTCCGCTTTTTTCAAAATACATACCTATATTATTAAAAGAGATAAAAAATATTTCTTCTCAGTGAGTTCTAGTTATCTTATTGTTACAGTCCCTGTTTCTCTCCCTCTGGCTATTCACAATGGCTATAATAACATTGGCTTATGTACTTATTTGAGTAATATAATATAATCGAATAACTGTATTAGGGCCTGTTCCAGGTTAAAATTCAATTTCAGGATTAAAATCAATAGAACTTTAACTTTTACGGTTAACGGCCCATTATCCCGGTTTTTAGCGACTACGCCACTTTTCAAAGCAATTCAAAGTCATGAAAAAATTGTTTTTTTTCACTGTTAAAAATACATATTAAAGATACATGCTTTATCTCTATAATGGCCTCATGAAAACACGATAAGTTAAACTTGCCTCGATCATAAAAATTTTTGAAAACAGGTCGTTTTTGTTCATTTTTTTAATGGTATTTCCAAAGCTTTAGACTAAATTTCATAAAAATTATACGTAAAGTAATCTCATTGTATTGCCTATCCATTGAGCAGACAGATATTAAATAAAAAAATTGCTGCAAAATTTCGCCTAACAGAAGTCATAAAATGGTCTAACGCATCGAATAAACGATGTACTCAGTGGCTCACGAGCCTCCATACGAGACGGACCTGCGCAAGTTTTCACGACTCACGCTCCTTTCGCGCTAAAATTATTTATTTTTTAAATGCGCTGGAAAAAAAAACTATCTGACAGGAAGCGAAGGAGAATTTAAAAAAATTATATAGTAAGTGTTTCTTGAGTTTATCAAAATACCTAGTCCTCAAAAGCTCCGAAGAAACTCTGATACGAACTAAGAAAATTATGGTAGGTAGTGTAAATTCCACCACGTGCAAATACCATCACGCGTAACCACAGTTTAAATACTGTTACTGTTTATCTGTTCAACTAAAATAACTCGTTTTTTACTTTTTACACGACTGCCCAAAAAAAGGAGTGTAATGTTTTTAGGGTTCATGTATGTATGTATGTATGTACGTATGTATGTGTGTATGTATGTATGTATGTATGTATGTATGTGATGTTTCTTTATTCCTCCATAACTTCTGAACGGCTGAACAGATTTGGATGTATGGGGTATCGTTAGAATCCTTGGATCCTCTCGAGTAACAAAGACTATATTTTTTTGGAAAAATCAATATGGCGGATGTGAGGCGCCATTTTCAAAAGTGGAAAAAAATTTTTTTCTTCAACTATCATAATATGGGTATCAAAATGAAGGTATTGGAGAGTAGTAACAGAAAATACCTTCACCTAACTGCTGACCATCAGTAAAAAACATAAAATAAAAATAAGTAATTAAAAAATTTAAAAAAAAAACCGGCCAAGTGCGATTTGGACTCGCGCACCGCTTCCATACTATAAAAGAAGTAAAACATTAAAAGAATCACTTTTGTTCAAGAATTTACGAGTATAATTTACATGTACCTAGGTACTTTTGTTGGCGAACCGCAAACCTAACTTTGTTTTCGGCGGTTTATTGCTATTATCAAAAAAAGTATAAAAGTTAGGGAGTTGATTTTATTTTTCCTGTAAAATATACGTTAATTTCTATTGATCATAATTATTTTAGATTTTTCGATTGATAAACTTCGGAGATAAGGGGGGGGGGGGGGGGCGGGTATGTTTTTCGACAGTTTGCTCAATAAATCAAAAACTATCGGGCATAAAAATAAATAAAAATCGGTTTTAGAATATACAAGTAACGTCCTTTCATACCCCACTCAATATTGTTATCTCATTTTGAAAATTCAAAGCCCCGGTTTTCCCCCCTTTTTAAATAAAAATAAAATCAATTTGCAATGTTTTATAATTATAATATTATGCATTGGCGTTGGGTCACTATTACCTAAAACTATTCCAAATTTCAAGTCGATAGCTTTGATAGTTGCTGAAATAATCGAGTGTGACAGACGGACGGACGGACGGACGGACGGACGAGCGGACGGAGAAAGTCTCACCATAAGGGTTCCATTTTTACCAATTTGGTATGGAACCCTAAAAACACGAGTGCCCTGTTATAAAACGAACTAAAAAGTAAAAAACAAGTTATTACTTCGTTTTATAACAGGGCATTCGTGTTTTTTAATTGTTGAAACTGAAATTATTTTAGAAGGCTTCTATTTCGGTCTCATTTACAACATTGGAGATCACACAATGATTGGAGATAAATGTCGACTCGACATATGTAAGGATACTCAATGCCAAACCATATGAAAATCAAAATGTAACCGTTGAAAAATTGAGTGTCGCAAGCACATATTACGCAACTTTTGTAAAAAACTACGCAGACTGGCAGCAGAAACAAATGCCCTGAGACATCGAAAAACACTTACCAACATAAGAATTATGATAATGAGAAAAGCTATCGTGAAATATATAAAACTAGCAGTGCCCGCAGACTCCGTTCCGCGTTAGAAATATTTTTGTCCCACGTTAGGCCCGGTTTCCACGAAAGCGGAGCGAAGCGGAGCTGTGTTTGGATAACTAACCAGATTTCATCATTTAGACATCCCTCAGTTTCAAAAATATCAAAATGACGAAATCTGATTTGTTACTGAAATACAGCTCCGCTCCGCTTCGCTGTGGTGGAAAACGGGCCTTATACCCACAGCCCACAGCGCTGGACGCGAGGCATTCAGATAAATGAATGATAAATGCCTATCCTATCGCCACGCAACGACCGAAGCGGCGGCGGCGCGCTCCTGCATACGGCGCGTTTTTGTTTTGCTAATATCTTTGAAGATATGTATTTAAACTGTATAGAGTAAAGGGCAGAACTATTCCACATTAAATTTCCGTTCTAAAAAACATATTTACAAAGAGATAAATTAATACCATATGGGCTAAATAAGCTTCACAAAAATTATTTATTTTTAATCCACAATTTTAAAGTAAAAGCAGTTATTGCGAGTTACCCATAGGAGATAGGCATATGCTATTGCGGACTTTTTTTGCAGATTTTGATACTGATTTGATGATTTTGATTTTGTTTTGTTCTATCCTCAATCGCAGCGTACGCGATGAAAGCAATTTTTTTGCGACTTGGATTACATTATTCAAGTTTTAGTAACAATGCATAGTTAATTTTGGAAATTATTATAGCCTATGACACTCCACGATAATGTATTGGTGAAAGAATTTTGAAAATCGGTTCAGTAGATCCAGAGATTACCCCTTACAACGTCACAAACTCACAAACATCGTTACCCTACCTTTTTATTATATTAGTATAGATATCACAAAATATCTGGGAACCCTAAAAACGTTGCCATATCAGTTCTGCACAACGATATTGTTAAACTCAATGCCGCACTCTTATGGTGATCACAGAATGTGTCAAAACTACTACTGTGAAAAGAAAGATGCGGACGGTAGCAAAGAAGATTAAAAAAAAATATAAAACTCTTCATTTCCCTAATATGTACAAGAAAAATTTCTACAAATCCTGCTACTTTAGTAATACATAATTATTATAAATAAATACCTCGGTTGATATTATCGATTACCATAAAAAAGTCAAAATATACGTAAAAAACGCAACTTCCAGCATATATTTCGTGAAGCAAATTATAATGACAAATAGTCCAACTGTAACAGTACACTACTGCACAGTACTGTGACGCAAATATTTATGAATAGGTTCACGGAGTTCATTCTAACTTCTCGGCTAACGGCAATGGTCGCTAGGTATCGTAGAGCGGGTCTGGCTGTGCGACAAATACCTAAAGTGCTGGGATATAGTCGCCTTAAAGAAAAAAGAACAATTTCTAACGTTTCAAAACCAACACGTTCTAGGGAAAAATGTATTTTTTTTTAATCACTGGCACTGAGGATTTTTTTAATCCGACATGCACATTTTATATTCAAAAAGTTACTTTCTTTGCAAGTCACATTTCCCGACATATTATAGAGCACTTATAGAGATGTACAATTTATTAATTTGCTAATTACTTACTTTAAATTTTTTTTTTTTCAAATCATATCGTTTATTTTTTACGAAATTACATGCATTGCATGCTACGGAAATCATTTAATAAAGTAGTAATGTGGCGACCGTAGTCTAGAAAAAATAAAGTTTGGATTTGATTCAGCCTGGTACTAGTTTCCATACATCCATGGTCAATGTCCTTTCTACAGGATTTACAACTAACTAAAGTAGTGATCATTGGGAAAGTATTACCTTAAGTAGGTACTTTATAGTTTCAAATATTGTTTGAACCGTGTTTTCGGAACTGTAGAGAAAAGTGGTCATGTCAGATAAGGATTATCATTGTTATCAATCATCACATACATATACTCGTAAATAAACTGTCTGTTTTAGGAAAATAAACTTTATTACGCTTGTGATTCAATATATTTTCCTTTGTTATTTAAAAAACGGAAAATATCCCCCAAATACAAGCACGTAACACAAGTGAATGTGTCATATTGTCAGATAGCTAAGTTTGTCTTTGATAAGGATTAGGTTATTTCGAAATTTTATCTTTTACGGATGAGACGGCCCGCTTGCCGGTTTTGTGGCAACGTGGAGGTTCTAAGTACTTAAAAGCCTTTTCCTCTAAATTGCAGTAAGCGTATGTTGACACCAATTTAGAACTTGTAAAGGGGAACAATTCCTTCATACTAGCACATTTCGATAAAAAGGCGGAAAGTATGTCATTTCTTCACTAGTCATAACCGGTATGACCCCGAAAATGACACTTGCATTTGCATTGTTTTTTTAGCAAATGAATCGTTAATACATTTGCTAAAAAATCAATAAATTTACGAAAAAAAAAAGAATAACGATATCTTAGAAAATTATTAAATTTTACGCTTTAAAAAAGGTAGTAATTTCATAAAAACATATTGTACCTACAGAAAACTTTTATAATTGTAAACCACTTATATTTGGATGCTAGGTATATAAAACATGAAAACTGTAAAGCACTAGTGCGAAAAAGAATAACTTTCCGCACACTAAATGGCATGGCAGTCTACTTTTTTATATACGAATCATTAGAAACAAACAACAAAGTATAAAAATAATTAAGTATTCAAAGAACCTTCACAGATTTAACAGTAAAGCCAAGCAATTGCGCTAATCCCATAAAAGCTTACTGCGCAACGTTGGTTATACTAATAAAAACTACCTTTAAGTCTGTCTGTTGCAATATTCTAGCCAATAATATAATGTCGACCCAGATTACGAATTAGGAACGTGAGTGTTTACCATATCAATTATTGCATTAAATTCACTAATTACTCAATTTATTTATTAATTTGTTAATTGATATTTGATTGACACCTAAGTTCTAATAGTTGAGAGTGATTTTATCGGCTTTTTTTTAATTTATGAACTTTACTACTTTCTGTGTTCAAAACTAAAGACATAGACTATTACTTATGAGAATAATGAAATTGTTGGTAAACGTTGTTTTTCCTAGTAAATTATTTCTTTCAGTTTCGTAGGGGTAACAACAAATACAGTTTACTTTCTAGTTTAGTAATCGTATTATTTCTTCCCGATTTTTTTAAATGGGACAATCCGTTTTGGATACATTTTGTTATTTAAAACACTGTGACACTAGAATTTTATTTATTTCTAGATATTATAATCACAATAATGGAAGGACCATGCTTGAAGCAAATAAATGATTTGATTTTGATTTGATTTGATTTGAAGGATATCCTATATTTGTTACTCAGTGTGAACATATAGCGTTCATTTAGTTTAGCGTTCGCCTGGTGGTAGAAACTGAATTTAACCAACCGAGTTGACCCGTCTATTACCAACACAACGCATGCCATAAATAACAATTAGGTCCAAATCAAAATAAATACCATTCATTGCTTTCGAATTGCTCGATAAAACCATGGAATTTGATAACCTCTACTTCCTTTTCTAGGTAAAATAGTCCTTAAATTCATTGTAATACAGATGAAAATCGTAATTGTTAGCCGTAAGGTAATATTGTAAGCCACACCTAAACCCTATTTCCATACCCATGCATCGACTACATGCTGCTAGACCCGCAGACTTGTGCAGCCGTCGTGTTAAAAAAAGTGGTACATAATATTATTGTGCTTTCACTCATACTGTTTAAGAATGTACATTGTACTAGTCAATCAATGACGATGCTTTAATAGTTAATGACAAAATCGAGTGTGACGAACAGACGGAGAAAGTTTCACTATAAGTATAGGTTCCCTAAGGTTGAGGATAAAGCGGTCCTGCAGTTGGTACAGAAGGCTCGCGGAACGCTATGATAATCGCGCATCGCTCGTCTTTAATAACATGATATTATGAGATATCGACTTTATTATTGATAGATTATTTTAATATATTTTTTTTTGTAAGTTTGGCACGGCTGTTCTTTGCAAAACATGAATATAGGGACTATTAAAGTAATCTGTTGTTACGATGAAAAATACGCAATTAAATAAATGATTTTGATGAGAGTCTAAATGATATGATGGTCTATGCTATGTAGCAATGGTAGCGTAGTACAAACTGCTAGTAATTCCAAGTCATAGGTCAGGTGTTACTCTGTTAGATACGTCAAGGTGTGTTGTCTAACTGTTCCAGCCCGCGGGTAATGTTCTAGAATCAGATTACCTAATTATTACAAGTAAAAGTGAAATTCGGAGAGGGCTCGGCCTGGTTGCGACAACGTTTAGCAAAGTTGGTCCAATAAGGCCCCCCTGCAGCGATCTAAATATATTTTATTTTAGTTTTTAATCAGAGGCAATATTATCATTGGACAAGTTACATTTGAACCCAGAATAACTATGTACCTAAGGTATTAATCTCGACAACCCACGTTGAAACAAGAGGGCCTTATTAGATGTATGGAATTGATTATTAGTAGGTCCTAAGGAATAATATCTTAGTTTATCTCTACGATCCTTTGAGAAGTGGTCTTAAATTCGTAGGTAGGTGTATCACTTCTAAATGGCTTTTATCACGAGATTTCAGCTATTCCCGTTGTTTTGTATGACAAAGCATTTGCTATCACGTTACAAAGTTGCAACCCAAGTAATGGTTATTCAGGTACCTACCTACTTTCTACCTAATTTATTATCATCTTCGTGGGAAATAATCATATCTACTTTTGTATTATGACTGTTGAAACATTCTCAAACACCTGTTGTTTTACGCAAACTAAACAAATTTTTATCATTTTACATTTAATTCATTTGCTCAAGGTAAATAAATCTAAGGCTTGTTTATATTCTTTAAAACATATACCTAACAGCTAACTAAGGTTTTTAGTTAAGTAAGTCTTTATTATTTTTTACCATTTATACATTAAGATTGTTTTTATAATGGGCAACCAACGCTAACATCTATTTCTGATAAAAGATAGTTTAAATCAACAAATATTTATGAAACTAATGTACTTAATTAGAGAAAAAAAATGATAACAGTTTAAGTGAAAAAAGTTGCTTAGGTATTAAAAATTAAAATACCACCTTTTTAAACAACTATCGTTGTTGAGGTGCATTAAACAAAAAACTGTTGACAATACATGGCCGGTAGATATCGTCGCGCATTATGATTGGTCGGCGGGCGGCGTGCACAAAGAGACAGAGGTGCATAACATTTCGCCCGTCACGCGATGCGACTGTGCAGCACTGTGACCGTGACCAGATCAAGATAATGTGACATTGTTTGAAGGACGGTTTTTACTATTTTAACGTGAATTAATAAAGAAAATGATATACTTTGAAATATATTAGGCAAAAGGATAAACCTAGATCCACAATAGTAACAACTCATTTTAGAATATTTAATATGTTACCTGACGTTTATGAAATTAGTAGATTATACCAGCAGTCCGCGATATCAACATACCTGGAAAAAAACATTGTTTTTATTAGTAACCTATAGCTAAAAAGGCCGCGTGATTCCACGGACATTGGAAATATTGAAAAACTGAGCCAAATTTCAGCTTTCTAGGTCCAAGGGATCAGTAGGTACTTTTAATATAATTGTTTACCTGCGGACAGGTACTAGATAAGCACGCATCTCCAATAATATTTATTTCTTTGGATGACAGATTTTTTGTATGCTAAGTACATAATTTGATTTTATATTTGATCACGTACAAGGTCGTAAGTCTTTTTACTATGTGCTCCGTAGTTTTTGCGTTACTTTTTGTCCGTTACAATTTATTGGACTCAGCTTCCGCATACATACTTATTATTTATAAGCAATGTATTGATCAAATGTTATTATTAAGTAACGTATTAAGCAATTACAGCACAATTAAGTTATTTTTTTCTGAGTTAGTAGGTAATTCTGTATGTTCTTCATTTAAAGTTGCGAGGTCTGGAATACAATGTCCTGGCCATGCCAAATATTAAAATATGATTTTCTGCGTCCTTGATCTATGTCTGTTCAAGGATTTCAATAAAGAACTTAAGGGCGATGGGTACCATCCGGGCGCGAAAATTCAAATTTTATTTAGTTTTTCGCTCATAGTGGGCTAATTATACATCGAAGGCTAGTGGCAATGAGTTTTGCGGGCACAACATTTATGCATCTACTTGTTTATAATAAAAACTCTGCTCAACAATACTCATTTACTTCATATTGGTTCCCGATAGCTCGAAATCTGGGAAACTGCAAAAAATTATCTTTCGGTAACCAATATGAGATGAGTGGGAACTTTCGAGCAAAGTTTCTATTAAAAACATGTAGATGCATAAAAAGTAGGCCCGCAAAATGCATTGCTATAAATCTACAATGTGTAGTTAGTCTAATATTTGCGAAAAACGAAATAAAATTTGAATTTCGCGGGCTGGTAGGGCCGCAACACCTTAACAGTAAGTCATTATGGCTTAATTTATGCATTTCCACTGATCAGCAATAAAAAGGCCCTTGCCCCTCTGGTATTCAGAACAAACTACACCTATATCAATGTACACAAGTATCAACTAAACACAATAAACACTACAGTTCACCCTTTTGTCTGTTTGTATGCTTTGTTCAAGAGTTTTTGTGTGCGATGAATGGATACGCCAGCAACGTGTTTGTGGAGGCATGTTTTGATAATATCATGCGATACAAATAACCACGTTTAGTATTTTGGAGATCCGCAGAAGAACATACTAAACGAATCGTCGAAATCGTTTCGCATACTTAATGCAAGACTTTTAATATGGTTTGCTCAGAACTGGACCAATATAAAATGCGTGTTGCGAGTTGCGACCACTCAGAAGCACGAAAAAGCTTTCAAATAAATAAGAATCATCAAAATCGGTTGACCCAGTCCAAAGTTTTGTTATAAGCGAATAAACAAAACAAATACAGTCGAATTGCAGAGAACCTCCTCCTTTTTTGGAGTCGGTTGAAAATATTAAGGAAAAAAATTAGACAACCAGTGAAGTATATATGTATAGAGCTTCTGAAGGGAATTGAAAACCGCAATAGGTATGTGGTAATAAAATTCAGCTGACTAGATATAAGACTCCCAAAGAGGCAGGACACGATGATAATGATAGACCATAGTAGGTTTTAAAAAAATCAAGTTTTTATAAGTAGTCCGTACTTACTTGTACCTATAACTGTAATTATAGTTTTGAACTTCTTAATTTTTCTTAAACACACGTTGTTTGCAGCAGTTAAACCGCAGTTTAGGTTTTATTGGTGCAGTTATATTTGAACTCTCCATTACAATTAGCCGGTAATAGTTTCACAAGTTGGAGTGTGTAGTGTAGTAATGACTAATAGCAATAGTACCTCGGTGTGTAATGCCTAATGGTATGGTTTAACTTAAATTGGCATGTACCACGCGATGGTACATGCAAGGAAAGGATTTTGTGGGAATGAAAAATATGGATATTTCAAAATCGCTTATGTTTCATTCGATTCGTGTGGAGTTTTACAGAGTGGGGCGCGTCATCGTGAATTAAAATATGTACTGCGTGATTTTGAAGTTATGACAGCAATGAAACTTTTGCCCAAAAAGTAGACATTTTCAAGCGTGTGTTTGGCGTGCAGAAAGTAATTCCTTTCCGCACTAGTGCTTTTTTGTTTGCCATTTTTGCATGTAACATCCATTCTATTTCCATTCATTCCATCCAATTTTTCTGCACGTTTTTTTTTATATAAATTTACTATTTTGAATTACATGTAAAATAAATTTATTTTAATGTTTTTTTGATTATTTTCGCAAATTTTTCGTGGTTCTGATTCGCTTCTGTTCTTGATACCATTATCAACAAACCGAGACTTGTGAAGAAATTACATACTTTCTGCACTTGCATCGAAATCTAATATTATGGTTTTCTTTTACGGAACCTCCAATGCGCGACACGACCTACTTGCACTTAGCCGATTTTTTGTGTTTTCAACCTTTATTTTTTCGAAAACCTCTGGTCTATTAAAGAAAATTGCTGCTAAATCAGCTGAAAACATTACAACACGCATTTTATGTATTTCTTATTACCTAAACAATTTATGGTTCAAAAGAAACGCTGCGGGAGTATTTTTCCCGATAAACAAAGTAGATCAAAACATCCGTGTCGAAACCTATCTGTTTCCTATTAGTTTTGAACTGTCTGTACTGAAGTAAATGAATGGTATTGGATGTAGGGTTGCCACACCGTAAGATTCTCCAATCAATTACTTCTTATAATTATCTTATAATATAGAATAAAATAGAAAATCTTTATGTGTCATTTGGAAATACGTAACCTAAAAATAACTTAACCTATAAAACTTAACGATAATAAATTATGATATAATAGTAGGTAGATCCTTAATGTGTCGTGCCAACAAAAAGGTCCTGACTAATAATATAATCTTCTAAATATCGTCAAGCGATTAACAGTTACAATTTCGTAAAATTCTAAATATGATTTATTATTATGTTACAACTCCAAAATCATTTTTAAAGTGAGAGTTTGAGATGAACCCAACACCAGCTCTGATGTCGACCTCCCCGGCGCCACTCCGCGTTGGCTCGTGGCGAGAATCGAACCCGCGACCTTTCGGGTTCGATTCCCGCCACAAGTGGCCCACTTTAGTACTGCTTTGAAGGGAGATTTTAGTCACCCTAACATTGCGGCGCACTGTTGTATAACAAGCAAGTAAGTACGATAACTTCTTCGGCTGCATAGTCACATACTATCAAGTGAGCTCGCAGTCAAGTACATACCAATTTCTGCAGTGTAAAAAAAAGACGAGAGTGTCGACGAAAACTTATTTCCGTAGATTATCGTCACGCAAAAAAGTACATTCTATTTCGCCTAGTCCCTAGCGCGATATCCTCCGAAAAAAAACTTGGTTTCAAAAACATTGATGATATCGATTTATAACGGGTTGCCTGCATCAATAAAGGATTTACCATACGCCAAGTTTAAAGTAAAACTATACATATAGCTGGTTGGTCGACAAATGTTTTTATTCTGTTAAGGAGTATTATTCTATGAAAAATTAAGTGTATGTAATTTTAAATTATTATTTGCCAATTTTTTCTTTTTTCTTTTTGTATGATAATTTTGTAAATGCATTTTAATTTTCATTTTTATATATTTTTTTTATAAGCTTTAACCTACTATGAACATTTGCATGTCAATATATTTGTTGACAAAACATGGAACTTGTAATGTACTATGTTTATGCAAATAAATGATGATTGATGATTGATTGATTGATTGATTGATTGATTGAACAGCTTGAGGCAGCCCTACTGGGCGGTAGACAGATGTTGGTAATGCTTGCAGGTACATAGTTACATACCCGTGTTCCCGTGAGGCGCGCCGTATGGCGGTGCCGGATTTAGCCGTCAAAATAAACGTTCAAGGGCATTGCACTGCTGTTCAGAGCTCACTCAAATGGTTCGACTCACTCTTTTGATGATGGAAATGAAAATCTATATCACAGTACTGCCACCGACCATTCAGAAAGGGCGATCGGCTAAAAAAGTATCAATAAATAATTAAACAAACCGGCCAAGTGCGAGTCGGACTCGCGCACCGAGGGTTCCATACCATGCAAGAAGTAAAACATTGAAAGAATCACTTTTGTTCATGAATTTACGAGTATAATTTACATGTAGGTACTTTTGTTGGCAAACCGCAAACGTAACTTTGTTTTTGGCGGATTATTGTTATTATCAAAAAAGTATATTAGTCAGCGAGTTGATTTTATTTTTCCTGTAAAATATACGTTAACTTCTATTGATCATAATTATTTCAGATTTTTCGATTGGTAAACTTCGGAGATAAGGGGGGGGACGGTATTTTTTTCGACAGTTTGCCCAATAAATCAAAAACTATCAGGCTTAAAAATAAATAAAAATTAGTTTTAGAATACACAAGTAACGCCCTTTCATATGATACCCCACTCAATATTGTTATCTCATTTTGAAATTTTCTCAACTCGGTTTTCCCCCCTTTTTAAATTAAAATAAAAACAATTTTCAATTTTTTACGATTTTTATGACGTCGGGTCACTATTACCTATAATATAACTATTCTAAATTTCAAGTCGATAGCTTGAATAGTTACTGAAATAATCGAGTGTGACTGACGGACGGACGGACGGAGAAAGTCTCACTATAAGGGTTCCATTTTTACCATTTTGGTATGGAACCCTAAGAACTGCATCAATGTCATAACTCATAACGTGATTTTCAAATGCTGTGATTGGTCAAAACTCAAAACCCATGTTCTGACATTGATACAGTTCTTAAATGATTGATACATTTTTAGCCGCTCGCACTGCTGGTTAGCACCGTAAAAGAACAGTCAAACAATCAACACTTATGCTCCTGAATTGACAAAAGGAGGAAGACTGAAGGTGGTATAAGTTTTCTCAAGACTCAAGAGTCAAAACCAGACCATTCTAAGAATTATATTTTGGGGACAATTGGACACTACGAATTTGTTATTCCTATCCGGAATTTAATTGAAGTACCTACCTATAGCTTGGCAACTACGTGCGCGACCCTCTTGCGGGGTGACAGACGGCCGTGGGACGCGGTAACACATGCATGCAGAGAAGTATCCCCTTCCTCGCTACACCTCCCGCTAACCGCTGACATCTAAGTTCCTTGCCTCCCCCACCGTCTGTGACCCCGCAGGAGGGTCCCGCACGAAGTTGCCAAACTATAGTATCCTATACCTTTAAACGAGCAATTCTTGTATATATATTTCTATATAATCTGGATCTCGAAAAAGGCTGAAACGATTTTCATGAAATTTAGTATACAGGGGGTTTTGGGGGCGATAAATCGATCTAGCTAGGATTTATTTTTAGAAAATGTAGAATTTACCAAAAAAAAAATATGACTACTGCTGCCATCTATTGGCCACCGAGCGAAGCTCGGTCACCCAGATATTTAACTATTAAGTGAACGTCTGGTTCGTCTAGTCGTGCTTCACTACAAAAAAATAATGCAGTTGTGAATTTTGATAACAATGATGATGATTATTACTTGTACTAAGTAATTTTAAAGTTGTAATTAAGTAATTATACCGTAAAATTAACATCACATTATGCATCTCGAGATAAGATTATCTTCCGAATAGGTAATGTACCTAACAATTAAACAAGTACAATAAACAAAATCTGTGAATTTCCTCTCACAAATTATGGAGTACAGTTACTTGCTAGTATCTATATACAAAGAGCTCTGTGCTCAAATTAGCGTAGGCCGTGCTAACGTTGGTATCGTTGGTGTCACGAAAAAAGAGCGCTGGATGACCTTTTTTTTTAGCTGAAGTTTCGTTTAAAAAAACCTCGCGGGAATCATAGAAATTTTCTTTTCGTTTAATCGGTTCATTACTTGAGGCGTGAACTAGTTATACGCACAGAACACACTCATACAACATTTTGCCTTTAGTGTACTATTGTGGCAAGTTTGTAATTTGTATTTGACCAACAGCTATAGAAGGTGAGATGATGAAGCTGGACTGGAAACACACAAAATTGGAAGAGGGGGAAAAAACTCAATAGCAATCGGTTACTTGTGCAAAAATTATACAAATATAGGAGTTTTGCCTTCGTTTTCTTAGTTAATAACCCAATGCGAATTGCTAACTAACGATACAGAATAAGCCTCCAGCTCTTTTCCAAAATGGTAGGCAATATGGCACATGATTGCTGAAGCGTATAGGGGGTACTTTTTTAAGCTATTGCATAGCTTCTATAACGGGCCTTGAGCGTGGAGGCCGAATCCGAAATTCCGTAACAAAAATAACCTAACACCCCCCACTCCGACCGGCCCGCTCTATCGCGGGCCTTGAGCGTGGAGACCGAATCCAGAAATTCCGTAACGAAAATAACCTAATATGCGTCGTCAGGAAGTTCGGTACTCATTATCTTTTAACAAATTAAACAAAAAAACACAGATAAACTAACTTTCTACGTTGTAGCAAGTAGGTATATCATGACTTCAATGTTCTTTTTACTTGACACCGGCGTCCCACAATACTATAGCATATTTACGTAAAACCGTGTTTTACTTGTCCTATTTTTGCGAATGAATGAACGCCACGTTATGACGCTGAAATAAGAATGAATTCGGTAAATATTTGTCTGAAGGAAAGAAACAGAACACACCTACCAGGGAAACATAAAACATCTGGAAGTACGGCGTATTTCTGTGACCATGAAATCGTGGTTTACTTTGATTTTGTTGACCTAAAAATATGCTTAGAATGTACAAAAATCTATTTATATAAAAGAATGAGGCATTTTGGTTGTTCCACGGATTCCGCCTAAACTATAGGTCGTAGAGATCTGAAATTTGGTGCCTAGGTAGATATTAGGTCATGAATTCGTACTAAGACGGGGATTCCAGAAATTCAAATGTTAAGGGGTAAAAATCGTACATTAAAGGGATTTTCTCATACAAAAGTGAATTTTTTTCGTTGTTCCAGGAATTCCCGAAAAACTAAAAGTCGTAGAGATCTGAAATTTGGTGCCTAGGTAGATATTAGGTCATGAATTCGTACTAAGACGGGGATTCCATCGAGTTAGTATTTTTAACCGACTTCAAACTTCACTTTATTGCTGATTTCTCTCCCATAATTAATTTCATGATATTCCTCTGTACATATCTAAGGGTTTGATGTGCCTTAGGAATATCATCATAATCTTATGCATTTCGACTTTCTTGAAAATACAGGCTTTTTCTTTAACAACATCCTCCGTTAAAATAAGTTGACGCCGAAGTTTGTTTCAATCAGGTCACAATTTTTGTTTCATAACTTCTGTAATACGTGTCTAATTTCAATTTAATTTATACGTCTTATAAACCCGGACTATAATAACTTTTTATTTCACGTGGATTGGACCATACTATTTAGGCATCTTTGTCTTTTTAAGAACCAAATTTAACATTGCCCATAAACGATTTAAAATCAACTTTCCTGTCCTATCCACAATCTACAATTAGTACAATATTAACATCAGCTTTTCACCACAATTTTCCAGACAAGGCATGAAGTTTCAATTCAATGGTGTCATTAAGATTGATTCTCTTTTGTTTGGCATCATTAAACACCTCCAGACTTCCTTATCAACGCGTCTAATAAGGGTTTATCGTCAAATCATTCCATCTCTCGTCCAGTCGATTAAGATTCTAGATTGCTTCAACGGGGCATCGAACGTGGCATCTTTAATGCTCACGTTTGTGGAATAACGATTGAGTGTTGCGCCCAAGAGGCGATTTATGAGCCTTTTGTATATTAGAACTGGGTTTAATTGACTCTTCTAGAATCCACATGAAGATGGAAGGAATTTTAAGATAAGAATGGGTAACTATAACGTTAAAGGGGGCAGGCGACCAGTCTTTTTAGGGTCCCATACCAAAATGGTAAAAATGGAACCCTTACTTATTTTTACACTCATCGCGAGCAAACGAGCGGGTGGGGTCACCTGATGGTAAGCGATCACCGCCGCCCATGGACATTTGCAGCACCAGAGGAACTGCAAATGCGTTGCCGGCTCTTAAGAAATGTGTTTTCCCCCCCATGTATATGAAGAACCCTATATTATAGTTTAGAGGGAACTTTGGTTCCAAAGTTGCTTGTGCGTGGAAAGAAGGATCTGGCATGCCGGGTGGTCGTGGATTGCCAGCCATCCTTTGTGGGGTTGAGTGTGCGCTTCTACAATATGATCCCGAAGTCTGTCTTGGACTTACCTTTGCACCGGTTTAAAGATACTGTCAAAAAACATCTAATAAATCAGGGTTACTACACCATTGAAGAATTTTTAAATAACAAAGATTCTTGGAACGATAGTGATATGCTTCCATCTCCTCACGAGATATCTTAAAAATATTGTTTCATACTAAGTACTAAAAATTGTATATTGAGGCATTTTTTTGAAAAGAGCAAGTACCGAGTTTCTTGCCAGTTCTTCTCGGTGCAAACCTGCTTTCCGAACCTGGCGGTAGAGTCTCGACATTTCATGAGAGCTTATATCTAAGCCTATGTGAAATAAATAATTTCATTTCATTTCATTTCATTTCATCCAGGTGGTATGGATGGAACATGTTTCTACGCCGGGATTTCCAATACTACCTAATTATACAACGTTTATACATTTCGTCTGTTACTGAAATAGTTAAAGCTTTACCTACGTAAATAATATAATCGGGATGTCACGTCCTTTCAACTGATCATCTGAAACTATCGAGTTTAAAGATCGAGTACCAATAATTTATTGATTTGTAACGATGCCGTAACCAATAATTCATTGATTTGTAACGATACCGTATGTATAGCCTAATTAAACATCTTAAAATGAAACCAATGCATTAAACAAATATTTGTAGCCGCCTGTACACAGCCTTGTATTTATCGACGGTATTCAAATCGGTGACTATTTAACGGAGATTACGATACAGTTAGACGTTCGCGACACACTTGAATTTGCTCTGCAATAAACGATAACGCATAAAAATCAAATGGAGACGTAAAAATTACAGTACATTTTAACAAGGTAAAACATGATGTAGCAAATGTGAAACAGTGGTCTCAAAACTGTGCCTTGTGGGACACAGAACGGGGATTTACAATAATTGTTCAAGTTTTGCTTTTATCATTTAGTTTGCCGAGTTAATCTTGGTCAAAATAAAGAAAACTGTATCTGTGTAAATATCTGATGTTTGATATTTTATAACTGAATTATTTTAAAACCTGCACTCAGCTTAATATTTCAATCAAGATTTTTTTTCACTACCAGCAGCAAGCACTTATTTCTACGATTACATAACATGAAAATTGAAGATAATTGCGAACTCTCTAAAACGCTTTTTAAAGTCTTAAAAAGCCAGTCTGTGAGATCCCAGTATTACCTTATCTTATTTCTGCAACATACTCGTAGATTTTTTTACAATTGATAAGCTTGCGCTTGACTACAATCATATTATCTGATGGACAGAAATGATGAGTCTAGGATGGAGCGCGCAGGCCTAAAAAATGCCTATTCACTCTTCTCTTGAAGGCACCCGGAATGTACTTCGCTGTAAACGCAGAAGCTGGAAGGGTGCTCCACACCTTAGCGGTTCGTATCAGAAACGTGAAAAAAAACCGTTTCTTTACGAGTACGCTTGGATATCAACAACATAAGTCAAATTACTGCTAAGCAAACAGTAAAGATAATTTAATTATAAACATATTAACAGACACAGTTAATCCATAATTTCTCTTTCATGCTTACAAAGTAAATTAGTTACCGCACTTTAGCTGAAGCTCGAAAGCCCAGGTCAAGACCGCTAAGTACGCATTTAGTTTTATTCAAGTGCCCACTAGCTGTACTCACTCGCGGTAATCTGTCAACACGGCCATTCTGCAGGGCTTTGAATGCGTTTAGACCACAATCAGATGAACAAGAGTGCCGCTAATGTGCCATTATGGAGCTACAGCAAGGTCGTATACGGCTTTGCCGTCAAGCGGTCCTTTATCGCGCCATGGTCCAAAGCACAGGAGTCAGTTTACACACAAGTGAGATTAATATAACTCTATAGGCAATTTCTAATCTACGTTTGATAAACCTCATACGAGTAAATGGCCACCTTCCCGCTAATAAATGAGCAACCATCGCCGGTAGCCATGGTAATGCAACCATCATCAACCAATCGGTGCCTTGGCGAAGCAAGCATTAATCAATCAGTCGCCAAGATATTGTTATTTCGTCGATACCAAGTCGATACTATAAGTATTTATGCAGACCTTCATTATATTGTGATCCAGTAGGTACCTATCACGATGCAGAGAGCTAGGTTAGGTTTTTTTTGTGCTTCAATATCAGACCGGTGCCTACGGCGACTCAGTAGTTCGTAGACATTTTGATAGGTGGCGTAACACTTCGTTCTATGAAAAAAGTCTTCTCTTTTTGAAATCTTTGTTCACATCCTAGTTTTTTGCAGGTTAAAAACACAAGGAACACGGCAAACAAAACAAACTTAAGCTCTATAAAACGTTCTGGTTTATGCTTGGACCAAACATAAACTGTACGCATCCAGTTTTTAGCTGAGCAGGCGTGATAAATAGCTGGGGAACTACGGACTGTGAATGTATCCTGTCCGCTGTCGCAGCTTTACATACTGGACACGCCCTAAAAGATACCGCTCTAATCCTTGATCTCGTAAACAAGCTGTCTTAGGACTAATTCACACTGCAAAGCAACATGGTGTTTTATAAGTAGGTATATGCTGGCCCATTGGTTCAGAACTCTACATCTCGTAAAAGGTCGAGGGTTCAAATTGCAGACATCTATCTCTGACTTTTCGGAAATGTGTGCGTGTTTACGTGTACTTTACGTGAAAAGTGAAAACTCACTCTTTGCGGTTGAGGAAAACATCGTGTGGAAACATGCTTTAACCATAGAATTTTCACAGAAATTACATCATGTTCTCAAAAGTGTGTAAATCCCGCTAATCCGCACTTGATCAGCATTACAACTTGCAGAGGGTTATGGCCAAACTCAATATAAGGGGAGTAACTGGCAATCCGTGGTCACAATGGGACACAAAAAGGGGTATACAATATACATAGTTAAGTTTTATTGGAGGGGAAATAGAAAAGGTCATGTCAGTCCGAGTAGGCTGCATGTCAGTCCGAACCTCTCTTCCTACACTAGTGCCAATGGTACCCCTCATTACGTTCCAATTTGGACCAATGGTCGCGACCACCAGCATTATGGGTTCCACTGAAACGTTAATGACGAGTGATGACCGATTTGACGGTGTACAAAGTGTAACTCGCACCTACCAAGATGCCGCCTACCTTTCCCATAACGGTTCAAACATCGGTAACACACGGTAGCGTATGGACCATAATTAGTGGAATTATTCGCCGGCCGATAATTTTCGAGGCTACTGGGTTTTGTTATTTCTGCCTACACACAGCGGCCTACGATCCATTGCTTTCTTTCATACCTTATAGGCAAGTACAATCTTTAGAAGTAGAGTTAGCTACGTACGAGTATATGACCAGTCTAATTTATAAAAGTCATCATGACGTTGTTGGAAATGTAAATAATTTCCTATATTTTGAGTTTCGGGATTTTTCTAGACATCTTTGCCGTTTCTGATTTCATCGAATGACTCCTAAACTGAAGCGTTTAAAGCCTTAAATCAATAGAGTAAATCTAACAATGGTTACAAGAAAATATATCAGAAAATATTTGCAGATCTTTAATATATTTTATTCATTCTAAAATTGAATTAATTAATCATGACTTCTGTTGTGTAGTAAACATGAATTTTTAAAAAGCTACAATAACAGTAAGTTACGAGTAGATGTGAAAGAATTTGAACATGAAGATTTTAATTTGTGTGCAAGTAAACCAAGGGAAATTGAAACAGGTGGACCGATCGGGTACACTATCAAAGCTACGCGTATACTTGAAACAGATACTAGAGACGCATAGGTAGTTAGGTACTGTATATAAAAATGATCGGGCGATGTGCAGTTAGTTAATTGATATAAATAACATCGTCAAGTCGCGTGGCATACTGTTACGGGCACGACCCAAATACCGGGCTAACGGTGCGCCGACCGGCGACTGGCTACCAGGACAACATCACATCATCGCACGTCACTGAATACTGCACCTTCGCGTATCACTTCACATCTGAGCAGATTTTATGGAGCGGGTTCTTTTAAGTTGGGGAAGTCATCTCACCTGCATGCATCGCCCATGCAACACCAACTACAAATATGGAAACGCACTACAGACTGTAGACAAGCAAAAACAGCTATAACACACTTAGATAAACAGCTAACAGCAAAACTTCTACAACTTAGTAAAGACAAATTAAGAATAGTCGTAGGCATGATAATTCAGGGCATTGCCCACTAAACAAACACTTTTCCACTCAACTACTTATCTAGGAATAACGGACACTGGACAGCCCTCTGTGGAGAGCCTGCATGAAAGAGGACAAAACACCGGCACACGTGCTACTATGGTGCACTAAAGTATCGGATCAACGCGAGATCTACGACCTGGGAGGCCTGTTTGGATTCTGAAGAGAGCTCGGCTGGCTGGAGTAATCCGGCGAAGACCCGCATCAGCGACTTCACGCGTAACGGACGAATTCGGCCAAACGCGTAAAAGTTTCAGGGACAGAAGAAGAAGACCATCGTAATAAATATTCGCCCATAGTCAATAAAAGATACCGGGCTAACAATGCGGTCAACCAGAACAATGGCTACCAGGACAAGATCACATCATTACATGTTACTGAGCACTGCACTTTTACATCTTTTCAGATTTTATAAATAAGGCAATATATAGAAGGAAAACCATCACTAACAAGTGCAGGTGGCGCGAAGTGGTGTTTGGCCATCTATCAGTTGAGGCCAATGCCTGAACAGATTTTTCCCTAAGACGATTACGATAAAAACTATCAACAGCTCGGCAAAAAATCGCCTGTCGACAGTTGAGTTTGCTGGGCTTGCTAAAAATTTTCGGTTCTTGTGAACAGGAGTGCTGATTAGAGCAAACACTCCTACTATAAGATCTCAATACTAAGCAAAGAGAATAGTTCTGAATTCAAAATATCCCTAGCAGGTTTCCCCTAATGTATCTATCTGACCCGGCCTCGATGCGGCACGTATGGTCGTTTGCTCGGAATGTCGATTTTGTGTACGCGTGACGAGTCAATGCCATTGTGCCAGTATGCGCGATATGGGCCGTCATACGACCCGCTTAGAACATAATGCTATTACCACGTATTGCAGAGTTAGGTACGTGTAGTAATTCTCTAATGTCGCAAATAGATTGATTCATTTAGATAGATAGAGATAGATAGATGTCATTTAGATAACTAAGAATTATACGAGACGAACAAGACGATTTGCTGCATAAGATGCACGGACCGTCCTGCACTCATCAACATAAAGCCGATGTTCATTATGGCCAAGAACGTCAGAAGCTATAATGCCCTTCAAACCGATCGATATACTGAATATATCTGAGACTGTGATAGTACCGTAGCACCCAACCGTGAGAAATTGAGGAGTGACGGCCCTGCAAAAAAGTCCTACCTAAAAAAAATTATAGTATGTTGAGGAACAAGCTGTTTTCCGATAGGTACAGTAAGCGTCTATGGATGGACGTGATTACTTAACATCGGGTGAAGTAGCTAATCACAACTGTAACACTAAAAGAACCCATAGATTTACTGGTAAATCCGAGAGACTGGACCTCTGACGGACTAAAACATTTACGATGTCATTAACACGACTTGGAATACAGGAAAGGTGCTCTTATTAAGAACACAATCCTAATTTTAACAAGAGGGATTAACTCTAGAAGACCAAAGGCAGAAGTTTTTAGTACAAAACCCTTAATAACGTGTATTTAAAGTAGTTAAGATATCTTACCGTATTGCACTAATCTCTTGGGCAGCTAATACCTGAAAAATACAAAAAATATGGTTGAGTAACTGAAAAATAAGCACAAACTATAGTTAGTACATTGTAAATTAGCTTGGTGGGTGTTAGGTTTACCGTCAATATGATAAAATCGTTACATGATCAAAGAGTCATGTTTGATGACTAACTCAATATAAAAATAGAACAAATACCTAAATAGTCACGTTCTGACTACGAAATTGTAAGCAAGCCGTAGGTACACAAATATCATACAAAATACGCTGGCGATTTAGTCGGTTTACCCGTAAAACCTGGATAGGAAACAGCCTTTGTCTAGGTTGCTACCTATAAAGTGACACACTCGCATATTTGGCAGTATATGACTACGTTAGTAATATTATATATTCGTTGATATGACTAAGATATGCAGGTGTTAAAGTAGGGTATGACTTCTCACATTTTCTACAAAGATCCAAGCTGCGCTAGAGAGGCTCGCAGAGTTCACTTTATAATCTACGCAACATAAACCTAGACGCAATGGGAAGTTAACAGTGTTATATTTTACAAACATTCCACTTAAATCGGATTAGACATAATCTTGTTATGTTTACTTCAGCTGTACGTCACAGAAGCCGTGGCTCTTTCGCCTTGAAACAATTTGCTTTCAAGCAAAATAAAACACTGACTTATTTTTTTAAGTCCATCCACATTTTTTTTTACAAATCAACGACTGGACTTCTACGTTCAAACTTTCTTGGCACGCGAAATCATACAACTTTGAAGGATTGCATATTGCACGCGCTCTCCTGCACTTCTTTTTTGTCAATAACTATTTAACTAATGTAATGTAGTGTATATAAAAGTATGTTGAGTTGACACTTTTACCTACTGTGAACACCAAGGAGTCGTATCGGTGTAATTTCGTATATGTATATTGTTTATGACCATTTGGTTCAATTAATAAATAAAAGGTTTAAGTTTATGAGGTGGTTCCATTGGTTCATACTTCTGCCTGTCGCACTTTGCCAGCATGTGGACTTGACAAAACCCTTTCTTATTTGCCCATCAAAGGGCCATATAGAGGGGTCGAGAGTCGAGACCAAGTTAATATTGTAATGAAAGTATTACAAATTTGGTAAGTATGACAATCAACTGCTTACTATGTGAAGTTTCAGAAACGCTAGATAAACGCTAAGCCCCTTCACACACGGCTCCTAAGCGTAAGAGTAGCGTAATCCACGTGTAGGACGAGAGCAGTACGAGCACGAACATGTTCAAACATGTCCGCAGACGAAGCGGTGTTGCAGCGAATCATAGGAGGCGTAATTGTCATATTGTTATGCGTAGCGTCATAACGATACGCTTACGCTTACGAGCCGGGTGCGAAGGGACTAAGTCTCGCCGGTCGTAGTTTAAACTTGTAGTGTGGGCATAACTCAGCAAAACGAAATATCTCCTGTCACGGCTCATTAGCGAACCTCGGTTCCGCACATAAATCGAAATCAATGACATTGACGTATCCGCACGAGATCACAGGCCGAGCATAGGCACTCCACTTTTTTCTTGTCGTACTGATGGAAAGGATCGCATATATTTCGTAAGTGTTGTTGAAAACTTATATCGATAAACAAAAAATATCGATAGCGCTATTTAGATCTCAGCAGTCGCGGCAATAATAAAGATTGCACGAATATTTTGTAGTTTAGTTATTATGTACATTTTAGTATAATTTTGGCGTCAATGTAATCAGCGTGTTTAAAAAAACGATTTTAAAAAGTCAGTGATCATCCCGCTAGCCACCCATGCTAGACATGTTACTTTTCAAGTAACTGTGACGATAATAGTTGTCTGATTTTTTTTTTCTCCGAATCTGATTTGTAACTAATATGAATTAAGGCCTATGTGAAATAAAGACTTTCATTTTCTTTTTATAAGGCATGCTGAGTCCTATGAACTACGATGTCTCCATTCATTCAAAATACCAAATCATTTGTAATTCGTGCATATTTCGATCATGTTGTGGTGTTATTCGGATTCATATAGTAATAATCTATGCTCCTGGCCATATTTGGTTCGGAAATACTTCTTTAAAACATGTATGGGAGACATCGTGGGTAAGTGGACTCATAAGCATTTCAAAAAAGTCACGTGAATAGATATATCATTGGAAGTACGTATGAAATTCGACAATACACGCTAAAATTCAACACACCAGCGCCGACGCTACCGGACCCAACTTGTGAAATACATCTGAATGAGGAACTAAAGTGGTATTTAAAGAATTTGACAGCTCACGCCAAAATTCTACACAGACACTAGCGCCGACGCTAGCGGATGTAACTTTTGAAAAAGATTTGCATCGACAATTCCATCGATCGATATTCCTCCAGCACTACAACCCACAAATGAGTTTGTTACCGTTGACGGATGAAGTCATAAGTCTCAGCCGCATTCCATCTTATGCATGCCAATTTCAAGCCTTTACTTGATAAGTTACGCTCAGATTTCTCCGGCCAGCGGTAGGTATGGACTATGGAGGTGCAATAAGTTATGCGGGAAACATTTACAACAATTTAAGTAGCAAACCTAACTTGACCGATGACTGATGGGATAGATAATAATGACTGATGATGTACAATATAAGTCGATGTTTTATTCGAGTAGCTCTTAGCTCGTAAATTGCGTTAATTAATGTTTATCGGGAACATACTACGATAGTAATCACATTTGGTGTTGCAATATTTAGCAATCATGATAAATTGCTTGGGAATGCATTTTTTTAACTATATGCTTTGACTTTTCACACACCTGAAGGAAAGTAATGATCTGAGGTAGAGCGCGCTTGCCTAGGAGATGTATATTTTCATTTATTTTAAAGAAAAAAATCTTGATTTTAAAGAACCCAAGTTATAGATTGTGAGGGTCTGGGAGGTTATTCTTGCCCTTTATAGTGCGTGACAAGAACAAGGAATCAAAGAGCTTCGTACATGTTTTGGCCAATATCAACTATGTAGGGGTGTAAACCTTTACGATGCCTTGCTGTTCTTTAAGGGAGTTCCTAAGCAGACTCTTTCTGTTAGTTTATTATAACACCTACAATCTGGGGTAATACCATTGATTAAAAATATAAAGGATCACCAGCACTTACTGACGTCACGCAAGTATTTTTAGGCTCCACTCTGAAGCAATTTGTTAAAACTGTAAAATGGCGCTAATGCAAGCGATAAAATTATGTGCTGTCAGCGGTACCGTATTGTTGTGGGCGTTAACGACGCCATATTTGAGAAATTTTTGGCTTCAACATGCGTCAAATATTTCTAGTACTCTTTGCGCAGCATACTTCGTCATTGGATGACACACACTGTACACTGCCCGAGTTATTTGCCTGGCAAGAGATTGTAATAGGCATCGCAAACAATTGAAACACCATATCCATTGAACATCACAGAATACATAAAAGATGACCCAGGCAAGTGGCACAGGCCGGCACAGCAAGTCCGCGAGTCCCACAAACGGGCAGATGCGTCGAATGCTGTTAGACCAATTACGACGTCGGCAAAAAGCTGCCGGGCTATGTAAGCCAGTGGGAGGCTCTAATGAACGCTGGCGTATGACTGGAGGTATGTGGGCTTGTGCCTTCGAACGAGGTCTGATGGTTAGGAAACTTGGTCTTATCTAGCTTACGAGTATCAGTCAAGTATCGAAAATATAATGGATCCAATGCTAAGTGACCAGATCTGCATTAATGTTGTTCTGGGATCTTTCAACCTTGTCTATGTGATCTTTTTGTCCACGTGAAAGTGAGATGGCATTTCATTGCTATGAGAGTTTACATTCAATCACGATTTACGCATATAATTATATTTTATTAACGGTTCTCATACGCTTTGATAATATAGTCAGACGTCTGGTGTCTGTATTCCGTATTCCTCCATCCTTGTGCCACGAACAATAATAATTTAAGTTCCTTTCAAAACCGAATAAGCATGCCCCAGCTAATGACACTCCAGCTAATCTGTTTTCAGTAACACGAAGTGAGCCTGTTAATGTATCATCTAGCCCCAAAATGGAGAGAACGATAGACATAGAGAAGAAGCGAGAGGATACAGCTTGTAGTACGCCAAGAGCAAGTACCGAACGGGGGGACTTTCCTGTGATCCCATAACCGCAAGATTGGATGTATGCGTGTGCATGTGATGTTGACAATGATATTAAAAGCGGACTTTTTCAAAAGAACCCTTTATTTTCCCGGAATAAGTGTGTCTGTGTGCTGAAGGACAAATAAACAGATCCAACACACTTTCGCATAATACAGATCGCAATTTCGCTAATTGTGCGGCGGCGTCTACTCGTTAGATCGCTAACCGCAGCACTATAAAAAATAAATGAACATGCGCACGCGCACTGGGTCAATCTGCGCGACGAATTGTAGCGCACGAACGACACACCGCCCTAGTTATATGTATAGAGACCAAAATTCTACAAATCTACAACTATCTTATACCTACGCAGAGACATCTTAAGAAGTTGTCTTCCTATGGAAAGGTTTCTTAAATTAGGAAGCCTGCACGTCAAAGTAAAGATGAACAACCTAGTTTTTACTGGAATCAGAAAGCGTAAAACTACAACTGCCTTTCAAGAAAGTCACATCTTGAAAGTTCAGTTAATAGTTTCCGGGAACACTTGTGCTCCAAAATTTTAATGAAACAACAAAAGGTGACCCAAATATTTGGCAGCACGAATTTCCATTAATCTGCACGACTCGCGCAACAACAGATTAACATTCCCGAGTAAAGTAAGTTTGACACGACTATTACAGCCAAATAATGAGGCGAATAAGGATGGCCAACGTGATGGATTATTGCCAAGCCCCATTCCGTTAGAGAATTGAGACTGAGTGTAATCTGCAGGACAAAAGGAGTTCTAAGAGAGATTTTTTACAACTTTACGACAGACGTTATGGAGTTTTTAACACTACGGCGGTGTTTCTTTTTTTGCAGTAGATTTAGTCTAAGCCAGTGAAGAAGCCTTTAAGTAGGTGTTCCTTCAGTTTCTTTTTAAGGACTCTTTCACTGACCTTGTGTGGTATTGGTATTTGGTACCTATGCAGACGAACTCTGCACGAAGAATCTTACGTCCAATTTCACTCTTCACTTTTAGGACTTGGAACTTGATGCCAAAACTTACGCCAAGTTTGACGTGCCTGTGTGTGTGTATGTGTGTCTGTGACATCATAGCTATCCCGAACTGATGCTATCCGAAATCAGTTCGATTTGAATTTAGTTTTTTTTTGGAAAATGAATTAGTTGGGAGTGCACATAGCTAAGAAGTGGTTAAAGTAATCGGACCAAGATGGCAGTCGCAACATAATGGCGGATTACTATTTTCTCACAACTAACTCAATAGGTGCGGGTATCAATTTAATAAAATATATTATTTTCAAATCCAAGATGGCCGCTAGTATAAAATGGCGAATTACATTTTTTCTAATGTCTGGCGTTTTTTTATTTTTAATTTAATTGAATATTGTTTGGAACCCAGCAAATTCTCGTCGTCTGCAACGAGCTTGGCAGTTAAATGGCGCCTATATTCCGGGAGCAACTATCAAGATGATTGATCGGACTGAAACTGGTTATCGAGAGCGATGTCGACACGCGACGCCGAGTTTTCGGTAATAGACTATGGAGATAATGGTGGGTACCGTTATACGTCGATGCGGGAATACGCCATGCTAATATGGATAAGTGATTTATTAATTATGTAGGTTGAAATATGATATCCACTCACTCGATGCTAAGAATAATCTCAATAGATACCGCTTAGTAAGATTATACCAGAGACTCAGAGAGTCGCAACTCGCAGGATATCGCTGGATGCAAGTGGCTTAGCGCAGAACCATATATAGGTTGGAAATCATTTCAGGAGGCCTTTGTCGTTGTCCTTTGTGTATCGGACATAGACACTGGATGACTGGAAAAGAAGACAGTCGTGTCATTTAGCATCTAGAAAACTTGGTTGTCTAATCCTACGGCTCAGTCCGCTGAAAATTCTGTATTTTCCTCCACACACACGCGGGCACGCGCCATCACACACACAAATCCGCCTTTATTAGTGTCAGATTATGGTAATAATACACCAGTTTTTGCCCCTAAAAAATGCACAAGAGTAATACTGTGCCACTACTGTGCTATTAACTGTGTGTAGCATGTTAGATCAAGCCGCCAGCATAGGTACTTGGCCATTTATCCAGGTTCCAACATGGGCTCTCCGCTTAGCTAATAATAGCCCTTATAAGGCTCCGGCAGGCCATCTGACCATACGTCAGTGCTAATTAGCCGCGTTTATACGTCTCCCACCTCGCAGACCATAAAAAACATCTTAGGAATAATGATCCTACACTAGAGTTACCAGGCTCTTAAGTTCAAATACCTCTGTCCGCCAAAATTTAATTATTTTTTAAATTGAAATTGTTACAAATATAAATATCGCTAACTACTGAAACACATACAAGAATACTGGCTGCATTTGTAGTGCTGAACAACTAGGTTGATTCGTTGCGCAAAAACTGAGGCAGGCTCTGTCACCAAATTAGGCTATTTTTTGCGGCATTCGTACGACATTCCTAAATAAGTAAATCAGGACATTACACACATCGCAATTTAGCCCAAAAGTAAGCGATAGGTTGCGTTACGGGTACCTACTAGATTACTGATAAAGATAGACTGTAAACACTCTTGCACATCACAAAACTCCAGTTTTGGGAATCGACCCCACCACCCGGGACACAGAAGGCAGGACTACCACCGCTGCGCCATTCGGTCGTCACCATGGCCAGATCACAGACAGACAGTTTAAATATTACCGGAGATGTAAATTATTCTTAAGCCGGACATTTAAAGCAAAGCGCCAAACGTGTCCGCCTAAAGCCGACTGCCTGGCGACTCTATCCTATAGATTCTAGATATATCGGCTCACCTAACCATTCGATACTTTATCGGGTGTTACTTTAAAAATCTTTTCCAACATAATAATTTCTTTAATAGAGCGTAATTGTTTGTTATCTGAAACATGAACACGTTAGACGCATATCGTATTACTATGAAATTAATTAGTTTGGAAATAAATATTAAATTATGCTTAATCGGGGCATTACAATGACGTAAATTGGTGTGGAAAGCTGAATCTATAGTTAAATTACATATTAGTATTACTTACTTTACTGCATTTAGCACCCAATATTGTCTGCTACGCTGAATTCAATGAATAACATTAATAATTATGGACTTTTTTTAACGTAGCTTTTTTTAACGTAGATAGGCTTGCGCTTCACGGCAATCATGCTTATTGAAAAGCAATGATGCAGAGGTCTAGATTGGAGAGCGCCTGCCTAGAAAATGCCTACGCACTTCTGTCTTGAAGACACCCAAATTGTACTTGGATGGGAACATGAAAGCTGGAAGGGCGTTTCACACCTTAGCGGTTCGTATCAGAAACGTGGCAGAAAAATGTTGGTTGTCTACCACATAAGGATGCCACCGCTTTCTTCGTCTTGCAGTTCTATGGTAGAAAGGTTAAGGAGGTATAAGGTTACGTTGTTTCTGAGCAAGACTTTTAATAAGCCTATACCTAGAAGTTAAGAATTACACCTCAAAAACTTCGGGAGGAACCCCTGGAGGGCTCAAGGAAACTTCTTGAAAAAATCAGCCAAGTTCAAGTGTATAGAACACTCTTATGATTTTAGTAGTACACGGACGAATAGATAAACAACAGAGGGGCTTAGAAATAGGGTCCCGTATGGTAGTAAACGAGAAAAATTGAAGTCTCGATGTCTTCGTCAATCTTTTATCATCGTTATAATATTCTCCGCAATGAATATGATTTGCATCTAATTACTCAAATACAGTTGGATCAGTGAAGTAGGTGATACTTATCTCAGCCCACTTTTTAAGTAAGGTAATAACATTGGCATTTCATTATCAATATTCGAGCGCATTGCATTGTAATAGTAGTTTATGAAACGGATGCATAATGGGGGGTATTAAAACATGAGTGTGAGTTTAAAAAACGAGCCGCAGGCGAGTTTTTTAATAGTATCACACGAGTGTTTTAATACCTAATTATGTAGAGTTTCATACACTACTTTATCTACGCTCAAATTATCATAAATCCAAACCATAAAATCTTGCTAACGTTTGTCGTAAATCCTTCCCTTTGTTGGTAAAAGATTGTGGGTCATTTTTGTTGCAATTACTAAAATGTCAGGTGGAGTTAAATTTTCTTTAGTACGTTTCACTGCTAGACATTTTTCCGCGCTAAGTTTTGACTAAGTAACAAAAATAACACATTGAAATGTTAAAAGTTAGGTATGGCGCCAAAATTCAGTTGCAAACTGCGTATAGTCTGTTAAAAAAGTCATGAAACAAAAAAGAGTAGAAAAATATTTATACAAGTCAGATAAACTATATTTTTAGTGGATAATTAAATAATCAAAAATTATACATAATTCTTTTCAATATACTGTATGAACACACTTTTTAATCAGTCATATAAGGCAGGGAAAAATTATTGTTTCCTTGAATTAATTGTTGTCTATGGTCGATCATGACTACCAACTAAATGTTGTCTGTGGACTCCTTATATAAAAAAAAAAAACAAAATTGAGGATTGGCTCTACACTCTCTTTTGGCTATGACGACCACAGAGAAAAGAAAGTTATTCCCTGGTCTGTGATGACGACACACAAAAATACAGGAACCCAGAGCCGCGTATCGTAATAGAAATTATTCAACAATCTAGAGATATTTCCATAGTACAGCTATGTTATAATGAATAACTTTTTAATAATTATAGAAGTCTGTGAATAAAGTAGGTCAATATGTGACACATTTTGATTTCATAATTCGAACTTTAAGCAATGAGCGTAGATAAAGGATTATTTGAGATTGCTTCCAAGTCGATCTCCCACTGTCACAGTTTCAATATAGACCTTGAGATATAATTACTGAGAAATATTTATATCTTGGTAATAAATTTAAGGGGAAACAGTTTTTAGGGTTCCGTAGATACGTCAAAAGGAAAAAATGGAATATGCACTAGCTAACGGATCACTTTAAGGTCCGTCTATCTGTCACGACCCTTTATGTCGGGGACTCGTAGAATTAAACTAGGTGTATATGTTGTATAATATAACCCCTGTGATGTTCCCACACTTCACACTGTACACTTACGTGGAAACACCGTAATTATTACCTCACACTATATCGTTATACTAAGTACCACTCACGGCGGTTGCCCGTACGATAATGTCCGACCGTCTGTCGGGGCGCTGTATTTATAGAACATAACGATCACTTAAGTCAAGTGTCAACAAACACAAATGTCAATATACAAGACAATGCGCCAACATCAAAGATGTATACACTACATCCCTTCCTTTTTATAAAATTTTTGAAATAAAAGTCTCATTATCCACATCATATTGCTTTCTCCATTTTCCAGAGGGCTTACAGATTCACACATTTAAACTGGTCACCCTGGGATAAGATCGACATACAGACAACATTATTTCGGTGAATTGTAAGTAGTCTATACCTAACGGTGATAAGTATTCCACGGCTCACCATCAAGTCCACGAGGCCACAGCCACAGACAATAAACTCAACCGGGCATTCCTTCCCCTTTTTCTGTTAATGAAATTTATTTCTGTTATTGAAATTTAACCAATTACGCTCAAAAATAACAGACTAGTTACTAGGTATAATCAAAATAATTCGCCATCATTGTCGCTTACATACGAAGATAAGCGACAGGACGATGTCGAAAATAACATTTAAAAACTGTCTAAAGATAAAATTACCACACTGTATAAACCTAGAAAAATGGATCAAGCCATTTTTGTGGAAAATAATCGTAAATGTTTAATATTAACTACATAGTGTAATATTAACATTTTCAAAAAGACTAACTTTGGACCGGGACTTGCCTATTTAACCTGCCTATTTAAATAACCCAGATTCGCAAATAAAGTCCAATTGAAACGAAATCATTTTTCAGTTAGTTCAGAATGCAGTTTTCTTTAATGAAAAGTAATGCTTAAAACTATAAAACCACACATCTACTACCCACCAAGGACAATGATATCTCATAAGTTCTGCACTTGTACTTGGGAACTCTTATATTATAACATTATTATCAATCACACCTTTTACTTAAATCAACATTTATAATTAATAAAGTTGTCTGACAATGCTTACTTGAGTAACCGTTTGGATGACTAAGGAGTGCGCTTCCTGAATATGGTAGTATTTTATGAACTATCAAAATTTCATAAATTAGACTTCAGCTTGGTTTCAACATCAAAATATTTTAAATTCAATTTTTCATCCCAATGGAATTGCTTGGGATATGTAACTGTTTACCATTTGCAAATTGATTGTATTTAGAACCTTAATTTCTATTATCAGTAAAATCAAGTAAGTAATAGAACTTATACTTGTTTCACATTAAATCCACTTAGTAACGTTTCATATGGTTGTTCATTATGATGTCCAATACGTTTGAAACTGGCTAAATTAAAAATAACTGCAGTAAAAATTACCTTAGTTCTAAGCTAATGAAGTAACTGTAATATCAAACGAATTATAAATTAATTGTTTTGTGACATAACTATGAATTTTTGACTAAAAACTAATTAAAAATTAAAATAACAACACCAATAATCTTATCAGGTATTGTAAATAATAATGATTCCTAACTCCTTAAGCTTGCAAGTTAGGAATAATGCTTCAACAATGAAATCGCGTTCACGACCGGCAGACTGACGTTTTTCCACTGCAACCCTTGGACAACATCTATAATTTACACAATTTTACATGATAAAACAACAGAAGACATTTACTTCCTACAATGGTAATCCTGTGACTACTTATTAAACTTTATTACAGATAATAAGTAATAATATTTTTTATTTGCTGAAGTCTAACGTTCGTAGTATGGTATACTTATCGGCAAAACCCATTTATTGAAGCCAAATACCTAGGCAACTAATGTAGGTAAATGAAGTTTGAGTATTTTGTTAAATAACGATGAGTATTAATATTGTTTAAATCTTGCACAAATTATATAAAAGGTAGGTCGTAATCTTTGCCCATTACTTACACGTTTAGTACTTGATTTGGAAGTATTTACTATACTCGTAATTATGTCGTTAGTTTAATTTGCAAACAATACTCAAACCGAATCTCATACTTACTTACATATAAGTTTGGTAATTTCATATCAATACCAAATAAATAGTACTATTGGAGGTTTGACGAAGTAAACTATCATGCTCACAATATGATAGTTAGCGTACCCTAGTCGCAGTAACAGCGGTCCTAACCATCAAACAAATAGATTTGAACTCACCCGAACGTTGTCAGTATTGAAGACATAGACGTGTCCTTGACTTGAGAAAGTAAACTTTTTCGCATCTTACTGTTGCCGTCGCAGGTCGCAGCTCCACACTGATTGTCAAGTTACATGTCAAGTCATCATATGCAGCAGTGACAGATGAAAATGTACGCCCATACCTACCGCTGCCGCTGAAAACTTAGGACCAATCTGCAACCCCGTGCATAACCCATTTTTGATTTCTTTATGGTTTTGGGGAAGCTAGTACCTTCTGAAAGAACCCCTGTCGTACTAAAAGTGATATTATTCGACTGCATTGACATTCCCTATTTTTTCATATTTGTTTGAAATATATTAAATAATTTACCCATTTTGATGCCGTGAAAATGTAAAAGCAACAAAACGAGTGGTGAGTCAAGTTTAATAGAGCAAGTTGGAAACATTACATGTTACTTGAGTTTTGGTGGAAACTTAGGGGAATAGTATTAGTATGGTAATAGTTTATTACATAACTGGGTGTACTGCCTTTCAATAAAGAATATTGTTATTATTGTTAAAAGTTTGTCTATAAAAGAGGTAATGCAACCCACTTTCTAGGCATCCTGCTTCGCCACAGTTGTATTGAGGATGGTTAATTCTATTTTTTAATCTTATGGTTTACATTGAATAATTTGTAATAGCACTCACTGTAGTGAAAATTTGTTATTAACCATTGTTTAACTCAATGTTATTAACAATAACAATTAATTTTCTTAGTCATAAAAATTTAAAACAAAAACAGTACGATTGTCTGCCTACTAAAACTTTACTTTTCCTTTTAAACATTATTGCGAAATCATACTTTTGATGGGATCACCATCCCAAAACGTTTGTGTCGACCTAACCTCAAAATGTCGACGACACAGCCTACCTAAACGGTAGCGGAATTTTATCGCTGTAGTGTTACGTGAACATGACTGTTCGGGCGAATTTGCCTGAAGCAAATTACTTATCGAAAAATACGTGCAGACGAGCGACTCAGCGAGTCTTGTAGGTACACAGATCTAGGAAACAATATGGATGGGCCCCGTCTACAAAATAAGCGTGTCTATTTCCAATCTGTAAAGCGGTGCACAAGGTGGCGTCTCCTAGGGAAGCAAAATCAGTGCTCCTATATGTACTCCGTAGCAATGCAACCAACCTCCCATCGGGACTCGAACCCGAAACCCCCTCGTAATCTATGTTCTTTCCATGATTTAATCGTCGAGCTACTAGGGCCTATTTCATATTATTATTAAGACTAATTAACACAGGAAACGAAATAAGTAACTATGAAAATCAGAAACGATGGATATATAAAAACTATAATGCCATGATACATGGTAACTAATAGTAGGTAGTTTTAACCTCTTTAACCGAAACCTATCGAAAATAGTATCCAGTATAAGTAAAATTAACACCAATCTCAACTCTTAGATCAGGTATTGAATAATCTCAGTACCCAATCAACCCAGGACTTTAACCTAGAATGGGCTATTTTAATAATAAAAATAGTAAATATTTTATCTTCTCTGTTATTCAAATAAAAGGAAATAATGTAAAATGTGACGTTAAAATAATTAAATACAGATATCTGTAGTAGCTATAATGCATACAGTCATTTAGATGACAATGGTCGTAATACAACATTATGGACACTATTGTCTAACTCCAACATCCGCGTAGCATAGGTGTGTAAATTTCATTCAACTAGTCGATACTCTAACACAGAACTCCCGTGGTCAATCGTACACAATTTATCTGAACTCCATACGAGACCAATTGAACACAACTTTTCTGGACTCCATACCAGACAAAGTTTTCTGGACTCTATACCAGACTAATTACACAACTTTTCTGGACTCCACACCAGACAAAGTCTTCTGGACTTCATACCAGACTTATTGTACATAACTTTTCTGGACTCCATACCAGACAAAGTCTTCTGGACTCCATACCAGACTTATCTGGACTCCATACCAGACTCATTACACAACTTTTCTGGACTCCATACCAGACAAAGTCTTCTGGACTCCATACCAGACTCATTACACAACTTTTCTGGACTCCATACCAGACAAAGTCTTCTGGACTCCATACCAGACTCATTACACAACTTTTCTGGACTCCATACCAGACAAAGTCTTCTGGACTCCATACCAGACTCATTACACAACTTTTCTGGACTCCATACCAGACAAAGTCTTCTGGACTCCATACCAGACTCATTACACAACTTTTCTGGACTCCATACCAGACAAAGTCTTCTGGACTCCATACCAGACTCATTACACAACTTTTCTGGACTCCATACCAGACAAAGCACAACTTTTCTGGACTCCATACCAGACAAAGTCTTTTGAACTTCATACCAGAATTTTTGCACATAACTTTTCTGGACTCCATACCAGACAAAGTTTTCTGGCCTTCATACCAGACTTCTATTAAAATCATTTCATTTCATTAATTCATCATTTCATTTCATTTCCAATTGCAAACAAAATATACAAAAATTGGACTCCATACCAATTTTGTTATTACACATAAACAAATTTATTTTTACACACATATGCTCAACAGAATTAATACCTGTAGCCAATTTCATCATCATATCATATTATTATATCATTTAATTTTATTATTATTTATTGTCACATATTAACTTAAGCAATTTATCAACTAATAAAATCTTTAAATTCCATTTGGAAGTGAATTTCGATAAAAATTTCACACTATTTTAGACTATTCATGAAAGCAAACTGAACTAGAAAATATGAGGATTGTTGTTGACCCCTGTCTCAATCACATTAACTTGAAATATCATTCTGCTAATAGTATTATGTAAACGATGGATCACGCGATAATTATCTCTAAAGACTAACGCTACACTATCCCTTGATCTTGATCAAAACCAGAAGCAACTCAAACTATACTGTATTTATTTATTTTATGTCGTATGACGTATTCTGGTTTGAAATAAAGGGTTGACTCGATAGTTAAGCAGTATACAAGCATTCCCGAATAGTTTTATAACCAAAATGAATTAATACGGTCAGGATGAAAACAGATTTGAAAACACATTCATGGTTCGAAATAAAGGTTTGCCTCGATAGTTAAGCTATATACAGGCGTTCCAGAATGATTTTATCACGAAAATTAATTAACATAGTCAAGATTGAAACAGATTTGAAACCACACTCCCCTTCTTCCTTTTAAATTTGCAATTTTAGTATTATTCAACTACCCGCAGGTTTTTAATTGGAGAAAATTTTCAATTGCAAAGTAAAAGCGTGTAACAGCTTAGCAATGAGCTTTTAAAACTAAAAGACCACTTTTGATAAAAATCGAAACATTATCATGCATGATGAACTAACACTGTTTCCTCCTTTTCTTTAAAAAATTAAAAATGACTTACATCCCATCCTCGTCGCCACTGTGATGTTCCCACACTTCACACTGTACACTTACGTGGAAACACCGTAATTATTACCTCACACTATATCGTTATACTAAGTACCACTCACGGCGGTTGCCCGTACGATAATGTCCGACCGTCTGTCGGGGCGCTGTATTTATAGAACATAACGATCACTTAAGTCAAGTGTCAACAAACACAAATGTCAATATACAAGACAATGCGCCAACATCAAAGATGTATACACTACAACCCCCTACACCAGATTACAGGACAAACTGGTTATTGGCCTAGGGCTTAGGCTAAGCCCTAGGCTAAACATGATTTCAGAACCAACTAGTTTTGCCTAGGCTAGGTGTGAAGAAGGGACCATGGGACTGAGGGCACTCCAATTTGAATAATTTAGGTAATGGTTATTTCCTTTTTAGGCCATCCAGAAATTAGGAGCCCCGCACGCAGCAAGCGGAGCAAGCTCGGGACTAGGGCAGACCTATTTAGGATATGGTTATTTGCTTTTTAGACCAACCGGAAATTAGGAGCAATTTTCTTAGAAAGGTAGATGTGATGAAGCAAGCTCGGGAATAGGAAGAACTGTTTTAGCCTAGGCAAAACTAGTTTGTCCTGAAATCGGGGTTTGCCTGGGCCAAACTAGTTTATCCTGAAATCTATAGCCTCTTGAAAAAATAAAAATTTCTAAATTATCGCAATTTTTTTTAAATGACTACGGATCTCTAAAAGTATAACCGTGAACGACTTGTCGCTCGCAACCGGTCAGGCCGCCTCATATCACACCGATCGTTCCTATTCACCCGAATTATTCGAGCGGATATTAATTATTAACATGATACGTTTTAGAGATCCGTGGTGCAATATGAAGTCCTTGACACTACTGTTGAAACTAGTATGTTTTTCGCTATACGCGGGGCAGTGCAATGGTGAAGGCCGTAAGCGCGACAAAGAACGCAACAGGTGGTCATTTTATTGCCTCATGTGCAGCGAAATTTTATGAGCAGTCACGTCTAATATTACGTCTTTTGACAAATGCCATTTGCCTTATCTTGATCTTTTTTAGTTTGTCTCAATTTAGCCCATAGCTACAACTTTCATCTTCTATTGCTATTAACTTCCACCTGTTAAAAAGGAATAATCAATCCCTACACTTATTATAATAACATGATTTGACTTTTAAATTGTTTAATGGTGTGACAAATTAAACACCTTTCTTAGCTTTTGTTCTCTTCGATTTAGTTATTAGGGAAATTGTATAACCTTTTTTAGTTCAATTGAGTTCAAAGGAGTTTATTTCAAGATTTTTTTTAGTTAATAAAAAAACTTTCTTAGCGGTGAAGGAAAATATAATATCTCGCGGAATTCGCGACATTATTGTAAATCGCTCTTGTTTTTTGACAAACGTTTACAAAACTGGTTTAAATTAATAATATAGCACCGCTGTCTGTTTGTACATATCTATCGTGTCACTATGAATATTTAATAACATATTGACATGTAGATTGTAGGCGTTTTAAAAGACATAATATATTTATCGATAAAGGCTATGAATGTATTATAACCGTAGTACGAAAAAATGGCGATTCCTAATTTTGCTAATAAATTAATTAATCCACTTCCTATTCGAATTATTTTTATTTAGGACAGTTATAATAACGTCGAGCCTGTCCGTTTTTAATGGTTTTACCCTAATTTAGTAAAAGCAGATTCTACGACGAAAAGCTAAAGACTACATTAAATCGCTATGAGATAGTATTTTATTTTAATAGGAAGTTGCAATATCTTGGTGCACGTGGGGCAATAAAATGGTTTAGAGATTTTTCTACCTTGTACTAGTAGAAAATTTGCATTTATTAGGCTATTTACTAATCGATGAATGTGTATCATGGTGATAGCCTAAACCTGTACACAACATAGATGTCAGAAGTATTTTCTACGATTCGCATTACGAATAACGTGGATTGACATTAGACAGTAGACAGGCTACAAGTTTTTACTATTGTCAATAATTGTTATATTGCCTGCCTGGGCCTTTGTTCTGATATAGGTTTCTAGTCCAATTTCACTTCCAGGTAGACTACGGAGCATTGTTTAAATATCAATGGCTTACGGTTTACCAAACAGCTAGGCTTTCTCGAAATCGGAGCTTACTGCGGAGTTTAGACTTCAGTGCGCACTGAATCGCTTTAGATGTTTAGTTTCATTTTAATTATTTTATTCGCTTAGTACTAGATATTTCATTGTGCGGTAGATAATATTTGACAAGCAAAGTCAAAAGAAGAGGCCAAAGCCTTCCTACTCTTACACGGCTTACAACTTAGGTAGGTACACGTACAATGATTCAGCCTCCTTTAACAGCACCTAAAGACGAAATTTGGTTTCTCCAGTCAATATCTGTCACTTTTTTTTAACAAATAAGTAGGCAAGCGTTTGATTGTTATCAAACCTGATATATTCTAAGGTACAGCGTGCTTGCCTAAGAAATGGCTATTCACTCTAAATTTCAAGATATCTTCTTTGTCGGTGGAGGGAAGACGGAAGCCGGGAGGGTATTCCAGACGCTTCCAGTGCGTATCAGGAACGAGCAATCAAACCGTTGGCGGATAAATCAAGACTATATAGGTAATAGGTATATCTATGACATTCTCAAAAAAAAAAAACAAGTAATAAAAAAAAGAAAGAAAGGAAGCAGCATACCTTTGCATTGCGCGATCCAGCAAAAAGTCTAGACTGTATGCATTGTTGAAAGCGTAATTACTTTCAAATACCTCCAATGCTCGCTACCGTCGATTATTATGAAAAGTATCGAGATCTGTAATAAAATACCAGTATATCTGGACCATTTTCACTCGCACAAAGCAGGCTCGGGGGCCATTGTTCAAACCTCAGCGGTTTATTTTAACTGGCCGTTTAATTTCACTTTCACGATCGATAATGGTTATGCTCATCGATTCGGAATCGATGTTTGTTGATCGATTGTTCAGAGGCGAAAGTTTGTCGTTTTAATTGTCAGTTATTGACATCGGTGCGGTTAATCTAAGTGATGAAGGTGGGTGTAGATTTCAGATTACAATCTTCTCGAGGTTAAGACAACGTGGGATTTAACGATGCTAAAATGTGCTATGGCTAAGTATCTGATGTTTGGGCTAGATTTTATAAGAAGTCTGAAGAACACAAAAAAAACTCTGCACTCTCCACTCCGCAACCGTCACTAAAGCAACCACAATAAAGGTAGTAAACAGTAATGTTTACTACCTTTATTCGTGACGGATCCTCTATAGGAATCTTTGTCATACAAATTCAAAAATGTCATCTAAATTCTTAACATCATTTTGCATTGCAATGCAAAATAACTTTTGTGTAGGTCTGCGAAGAGATTCGTACTTATTACTTAGCCTTGGGAGTGATAGTGAACTGCTCAATGTGAAATAAAGATAATTATGTAGGTATGTATTAATATGATTTTTAAGTGCGCCTGTGAAGATCTTAGCTGAGATGAGTATAGAAAGTAGATATAGTAGAGCATGTCGCAACTAGGCCCCACCTCCCCGTAAACGAACACCTACTCAGCGGTCAATGTAATGTAATACTAAGACGTGTGTAATTCAAGCGAAGGCACGATAACCCGAGCCGGGTGAAATCGGGGTGAAATTATAACAGAAAGCCAACCTTAGCTCGGCCGCTGCTCACTCACCGTGAACGGTTAGCACTCTCTGCCGTCTAGATATCTCATCCTTAAGATCTAGAAGCAGACCCAATAGTTCCTTACATACTACAAGTTAGTACTTGACTGCGATCCCACCTTATGTAAGACGAAGATGTTATCGCACTAACTTGGAATGTAAAAAAAAAAACCATAATTATGTCCAAATCTGTTTTGCCGTTCAGAGGTTATGGTGGAATAAAGAAACTCACATACCCATATATATGCGCATCCTAAGAAGATACTCCATTTTTTGGGCAGTCGTGTAGTCGTGTAGTAGTTTAAGGGAGTGTTCTATTCATTACAAGCAAAACATTTCCTATAAAGGGGGGACCCCCCTCACCCCCTCCCCGTGAGAGCCATTTAAATTTTGTATGCGTTTTTAGGTGTGCACACAATATCAGTAAAGGGAGGGGGTGAGGGGGCGCCCCCCCCTTTTTAGGATTTTTTTGCTTGTATTGAGCCATAGAACACTCCCTTAAATTATCGCTAGTTCGATCCCGGACACACTGTATACACACTGGCTGTTGCAATAATTTCGGTTTCTACGTATTCCGTTATAATAAGTCGTCATCAAAATATATATAATGTGTCCCGAACTTTTCCCAGAACTTACAAAGGACAAAAATTCCATCATATTGTGATTTACATAGACGCAACGCGGAAGCTCTTGACAAGGAATAATTTTCTTCCATTTGTGCACCATTTTTCATTCATCGTCATAGGTGTTATTGGTCATGGCTGACTTAAAATCTGACCTTCGCTGATAGTGGCTAACGTTAAGGGTCAACCAGAGATGAGCCCTATGGGCGTTGCACAAGGGAGCTTCCGGTGCGTTCGTAAGAGATCCCGGAGGCTTCCAACATGAGCGCTGAGGATGTCCGAGGGGGTTTTAGTGGGTAAAAATCCCACATAATCCAATCTACTTTCAGATTGGATATCTCAATGAAGCTCCCCCCCCCCCTCGATAAATGGACTATCTAACACAAAAAATAAACTCTTCAGCTTTATAATATTAGTATCTGTTTGCGCGGATAGGTAGCTCACAGCAAACACATTATATGATGGTTGAAAACTTGTATTGTCTAGATCACATGATTAATTAAAAAGACACGTGAAAGCGCGTTACATGGGCGCTGCAGTAATTCGCCATATTAGAATTATTCTGTCCGGGGTTCACACGCAACACGAAAGTCGATAGGGATTGGATGGTGATGCATCTTATGTCCTTTTCACACTAACTACATACACCACAGGTTGGAGCGTCGCGAACAGTATCATATACATATTGGATATGAAGATGAAACTGTACTGTGTCTTTTAGCTTACAAATTAAGAATTATTATAACCAAATATAAAATCTGAATTCGCGGCTGACTAGCATCGAACCTTAAACCATCTACCAGTTTATTATTTAATAAATTATAGTCAAAAACAAAAGTGGGCAGCTATAAAAAACGGCGCCATATATCGCATATCGGACAGAATGTGTCATTATGTGGTTTTTTATGCGAGTTTCGGCGTCAGTTTAACAATATACTGCGGCGTTAACCCGGTTGTCTTGACGGAACCGAGAAATTGTACGTTCAGATTTTATTGATTCCCTTGTTATACTGGCGCTCTTGGGTGTACTGTGGAATTTCTGCGAGAGGCCCCAGGTTAGAATCTTGGCACAAATTAACTGAGGATTTTACTTACTCTTCTCAGTGCACATTAGAAAAAAAGCGATGATCCCGAGTGCCTGAGAGTTCATTATAATGGAGACAGCAAGAGTTAATACCGTACTTGGGAGGTGGTGCATATAATTTATATGGTCGGTCGGTAATCGGTATGGGTAGGCTTCACACATTTTTGAGAATATTTAGACCTTTCCGGAAGGTATCAAGGTAAAGTAAGATAGTATTTATTAGTTCAGCACCTTAATTGTGTACCTAAAATACATAATCGTTCGTTTATACGAATTCTGCCCGATGATTGGTTCCCTGATTAACGTCAACCAATCGGAGGGCAGAATTTGGTAACGATTACGATAACGATGAATTCCTTTTTCTTACGCAATCAAACCCCAGGATTATGACGACCTCCATAGCACAATGGCACAAGCTCGGATTCAAGTAGGAGGTCGAGGGTTCGATTCCGATTCCCTAGGCACATGTGGGTTGACCAATTTGGTCAAAAATACTCATTTTTTACTTCATAATAATTGTCCCGACAACGCAAAATCCCTCCGAATCCTGGATTTTGACCTTCCCGACATTCTAACCACCTTCATAAACCTGCACTTTTTAATATTCCGATGTAATTTAATAAAAAAGAAAGTACCTATCTTGCGGTAAAATTCGATATCAACATCAAAACTGCATCATTACGCAATATGTATCAATTTCACTGACGCCTGATCTGGATTCATGATAAAACGCCTCAAAAATTACAGTCGTTAAATTGAATTTAAACATTGTATCACGACGGAATTTCAGCAAGTAATTCGACCTGTTTCCCAAGCTTATTTTCGATAAACAAGTACATAATTACTTCAATAAAATAATTTCTTACTTTTACCATCGGCTAATGGAGGGAGGGACACGGAAGAAATTTACGAATACACTTTGTTGAATCAACATCTGATGATGGTCAGGTGTAAGGGCGAAACTTACTTTATGAGAAAGTTTTTCGAAGATTTTAGGTGCTATACATATTACAATTTTATGGATTCGCATTGCAATGTTATACTCTAAATTGGATCGATCTGCAATGCATGACATTTTTTTCGATCTTGTATGTCAATGGTACAAAGTACTTATCCATCAAAATAAAGGCATTCACAAACATCATAAGCCATTCATAAGCAATCAGATTTTTTTTCGACAGATAATAAATGGCGATCGTGACAGATGTCAAACGGGTTGTTTAATTTAAAACTGTCATGGAGCTGCCAGCTCATCTGATTAGAAAGAGGTATTTAACCAAGTCTGCCATTGAGTTAAATAAGTCTGCCAAGTTTACAACACTGACAGTGAAAAAATATCTGCAAATTGCAATATTCACATTACTTTTTAAATTGCCCATATTTATTTTTATTCGGTGGGCTGATTCTGTATCGTTCAGTTAGTTAGTTAGTAACCCAAACTGGGTTATTAACTAAGAAAACGAAGACAAAAATCCTATTTTTGCACAAATTACCAACCTAGGACGCTATGGTATCATGTCAATATACCATGCTAGTTACTATCTTGTACAAAAATAATACAAAAATAGGATTTTTGCCTCCGTTTTCTTAGTTAATAACCCAGTGCGGGTTACTAACTAACTAACTGAACGATACAGAATCAGCACACGGGTCACTTAAATTTTAGCCAATGTAAAAGAAGTACCTACTTTAGTATGGACTATCATTTTTAAAGACTATTATTTTGTATCCCTATCCACAGCTATAGCGAGTCCGTCAATAGACATTTTTAGAGTCGGCGTAATTAGCTCGCTACCCGTGGCGCAATGAAATGTGAAAAAAGGACGGCACTTGCAGGCTTGATGTGCGACAAAGAGCCTGTTATAAAATTTAAATGCCCCGCGGGCAGCGAGGTATTGCACCGACTAAAAAGCACCACATACCTACCTACCCCGTTTTCGCTGATGGAGGGATTAGGTACTTTCTGTGACAAAACAAAAGGTGTAATGTTGGTACAGTCATTTGCAAAATCCATACATAGCTGAAAGGCTTAAATTGTGTGCAACTGCCTTTCCGCACTTTACCATAAATTGTCAGCAATGTCAAACTTAAAAGCATTTATTTCTAAATATGTATTTCCATGTTATACGCCTACTCTGTAATAACTAGCCGAGTGCTCGCAAAGGATTTGTTGGTCAAATTCTACATGGACTTTTGACGTTAACCGTACCGCAGTTAGGTGTAAAGTGTGATTACATAACTGCACATTACATATGAGCACAAAGAACGCTATCAAATAACCAGTTTTGTCACCAGCGGTATTCATTACAGTTACTGTTGAAAGGAAATCGCAGAAAAGACGACATAACTAATTCTGAATACGTCGCCATTGTAATAAATCAAATTTCAACTAGGTACTTAGCTATTGTTTTGAATTGGGAGCGAACAGTTACTATTGTCGATATTTTTGCAACGCGTTTTATACGGGTACATGTACAATAATAGACCTGTACCCTGGATAGTTCGGACTGCGCGAAAAAATGTCGACAGTTTATCGGTGCCAAAAATGCTTGTTTTGCCACCAACAGCAAGGATTCGACTGTAGTTCGCTCAGCAGCCATCTATATTATTTTGACAGATGACGCTACTGCTTGCTTGTACGTAATGGCGGCACCACACTTCGTTATTTGTTATTCGTTATGCGCCTTATTCGGCCGCATACGACCAAGTGTGGGCAGTTCATTCGTCTATATTTGCTTTATTTGCACGAATAACGCATAAGCGCGAATAGCAAATATGCGTATCCGTCCTCTTGTCGGTTTTTAGCACACTTCAATGGACACGTATTGGCAATATTTGGCATTATAGCACCAAGTGTGGATAGCATATTGTTTGTTATTTGCTCACATAAACACATATTTGGACAAATACAGCGTAGCCGCATAACGAATAACTAATAACGCAGTCTGGTTCCGGCATAAAAGGTTTACGTAAATCGTTCCTGCCCAATGCCCATATCCTGAGGTTTTTATCAGTGGTAGATACAATGTTTAAACGTTGGGGGGTTTAGCAAAAGTTTTATTTAAGGTCGTAAACTGATTTTATATTTTTTGTCCTCCTCGCTCTTATATATAGAGAATATGACAGAAAAACCACGTTTTATCTAATTGCTAAAAAAAAATAGACAACTTAAATTTTTTTAACGTTTTTAGAAATCATTTCTACTGACACAAACAAAAAATACCTACTTTAACATTAAAAATCCATTGCAGTTTCCAAGATAATAAAAAAAATTAAGCATTACATTTTGGAAAACTTTCTAAACAAATTTTTTTCAATCGCATTTCTGCTGCTCTCTCAGATTTAGATTTAGACTTAGAAATGTGACTGGGAATACGGGTATACATGCAAGCGAAAATGCAATGCCATTTCAAAAGGATGACTTTGCCTACATCGAATATCTGGTGGTTTATTCAAGCTCAAAGCGTCCGCTTCACTACCTTGAACCGTACACCGATCCCCTGAGTCGGTTTGATGGCATTTGCACCGCTCTGGCCTCCGTTGTAACGTTGCCAATTTCCTTGGAAACCTGATCAGCCAGTGACGCTTTGAAGGTCGAGTCGGGAGACCACAGGAAACGATTTACAAATCGACGTTTAAATCGGTATGTTGTTTAACGATTTTGCGTCTATATTTAAATTAAAGCAAACACTGTTTACCTCCCGTTGTAAATTTTTCCATCCCACCCCAGCAAACGGCCACATGGAGTTGAGGCTACTATACGACAGAGGAGGGGGAATAATACTTTCCCATCCACCCCGATTACCAAACCTAACCTAACTACTACCCGTTCGCAGACGCTTTGCCGGTGACTTCCCTTCCACTTCATACTACCGCGACCAGCGCTCGTCCGTAATCAGACGAATTTTTGCTTTAAAGCATTTTTGTCATGTTGTGGTCTTGTTTGTCCCACATACAACCTCGAGTCTAGTTGGCTAGCCAGTGCGACAAACTGCGTGGGTTAGCCAATAATGGCTGACATCAGACATGACACGCAACCACTAACCAATCGTGACAAATTTTTTTTTCACGTACATATCTGATTTTACTCCCCATACGTAAATCAAACGTCTCACAGCATTTGTTTATATACGCACATAATGCTTTGTCTTCTGCATTCAAAAGCCAGGTTTCTGATGACAGATAGAGACAAAACATCACTGACTAACGTTCATGTGCGAGTAGTTCTCTGAATAAACTTCTGCAGAATAACACAGACATTCACACTCGAAGTCTTTTGTATGACTCTTCAAAATGTAACACAGCGCGACGAAAATCTACGAAGGGTTCTTTAAGGCCCTTATTTCGAAATGAAAATCATACTCTTGTATTCCTTCAGAACAACAATCCTTCACTGCAAGGGCTGTCGTCGTTCCCTCTAACTCTCGAAACTTACAAAGAACTACACCCTTATGGACATTGAGAAACAAACTTAAGAGAACTGAAGACATCATAAGTGCTCTTGTCTGATACAGACAAGCTTTGCGTGCGTGTATATTTTTTTGTGTAATGGGAAAGGGGGATCGGCTTGTTACAGTAATAAGTCCTCAAGTAGGCTGGAGATAGTATGTTTACTGAACATAACACTCGTGTCATATAATGTGTTCTTGTATCACTATTACGGTCTGACCGGGTTTTATGAACTGGCTGTCACAAATTATAGCACCTCCCTAGGGGCTGGGTTTTGGTTCAGCGCTTACTCATTTCCTCTAACCCAGACAAAGGACTCAGAGCCTACAGATCTTGGGCGCCGGCGAAAATTGTAAAACAAAGCGTTTCCAGACAAAACAGCTGTTAGGCACGTACTCTATATTACTCTCTATACAGCACATACGAAGGTAAACCTTATACTCTTGATCGTACGATTCAAAACTCCAACAACATTATCACTGTGATAAATTATAAGGAGATAAGAACTTTAATAGGTCAACGTAAGGTTGGTTTTAGATTGTATGAGCTTAAAAGGCAATATTTGTTGCCATAGCAAATGTCACCGCAGTTTTATTCCAGGAAGAGGATATCGTTGATGGGCTTGAGACAGTCTAGGGTGTGCATTAAAAATGGCCGACTATTTGCAACTAATCTTATTCGAAAATGAACCTTAAAACAAACTCACTAAGGCTATTTTACGCTAAAATGATAAATGCGTACCTGAGCTTACTAGAATAATGAAGATGGTAATGTGTAAGGAAAAAATTACCTTATAGAAATTTTAAATTGATGGTAAAATGGTTTACGTCTGGCAAAAAGCAGAATGATTTAGGTCTTAAGTCATTACCTTACCTACTTGGGATACGATTACGATTATGAGTACACATTATAAGATTATAACCGGAACCTCATGGGGAAACGTATTTTTCGAGGCAGATAATGCCACATTCCGACCCTAATGATCAATTCACCAACTAGATTAACTGAAGTTAAATTAACAATTTTGTGTGTTGTTCCAACTAAGCCACACTTCACTCTTGCATAAATACTTACATACTAAAAACCCGAACGTTTTCACCCGGTGTGTCACACTCAAACCAAAATTGTCATCTTGCAAGAACCATGAATCACTAACAATCAGTGACTATTGCCAAAAATCCAAAAGCAATATTTCACCGATCCTTAAAAGCATAATTCCGCAACAAAAATACCAAAACAATGTTTCACTTCACGATAAAGGGGCAGTGACAACACCATGATATTACATGCAAATGCAAGGACATTGAGGTATTGACGCTGCATGCATGCATAATGCAACGCATCGCTAACGCGCTCCGGCAATGCACCTTATTATGGTGTTTTTGTGTTGCATCTTTGAGTCCTTGCATTATAAAGCCTCGTCTATAGTTATTAGTTATTACTCCTTCCAATTTTGGACGTAGTTGATTGATCTTGCGACTTCGCCATTGTCTCATCAGTCATCAATCATTACAATAGACTAATTGATATATACTTGTACTATCCATCCACTTCAGCTTCACAACACTTTGGGCTATCACAATAACTCTGGTTCTTCAACGACTTCATTTCTTCAATCGTGTGAAGAGCAGTATAATCTCATGCTGCTTAATGCCCATGGTCAATATAATTTATCATCTGGAAAATGGCTGCCTAACTACGGCATTTATCAACGTACACAGGACGGATAAGGCATATACAGATTTTGACGTCACCATCGGCTACGCAAGGATTTTATAAAAGAGGAAAACATAACATAAGATTATAAAGAATTCCTTTTACTGGATGATTAAGTAATAGTGGTTGGCTGGCCAAAGTATTATTTGAAAATCTGAAAATCCTTATTATTTACGTGGTCCTGATTGATGTGGGCCAAACCAAACTCTACTGCCAAGTTCGGAAAGAAGGTTTGCACCGAGATGAACAGCTGGCAAGAAACTCGGCGCCAGCTCTTTTGTTAATGGCCGTTGTATACTCGTATTTAGATATCATGAGTAACTCCGTGTATCAAAAGAAAAACAAACATATCAATAGTCGCGGGAAGGCGCTGGATACAAGTGGTGCAGGACCGTGCGGGTTGGAAATTATTGCAGGAGGCCTTTGTCCAACAGTGGACGTCCGTCGTCTGAAACGAACGAACCAACGACTTCGTTTATTTGGAGATAATTCCTGACTCAAAGTCTTAATATTACTCCTTTCAATTGTAGCTGAAGGCAATTTCCCGACGACTGTGGAGACAGCTTTATTCATTAATTTCAACTACTGAGTAGTCATGTTATAATGGCATGCGCAAGAGTGCAGACGGCACAAAAGTCCCCAGTGTGTTCGCACCGAAACGTCTGTCGTTTAGGTATGGATGACGCCATGAATATGGAAAGCCCTCCATCTCTGGGGACTGAGTGGGCTGAGGCTGAGGGCCTTTAGGAATTGCAAAACGACGGGGAAAAAT